>CM045766.1:21933272-23133272 GCA_025200525.1 Camellia lanceoleosa | reverse complement strand
ACAAAAAATACGTGTAAAAAATTAAAAAGAATGATAAATTACGATGATAGTCCCTGTACTGTGATCTTGTCATTTTAGTTCTTACAATTCCAATTGGTTCGATTTTGATCTTGAATTTATGATATTGTCTCAATTTGGTCTAATTACTCTTGGGGATTTGTATGAAAAATACACATATAAGTGGCATGTGTCATATTTTTAAGAGCAAAATTATAAATTTAATGAACTCAGTGAGTTAATCTTAGCCAATCAAGTGATAATTTTCCATCAAAAACACTATTAGCATTATTAATTTCAGAGTTAAATTTGAATCAATTGAAAGTGTAAGGACCAAGACAACATAAGGAGTAAAATACAAAGACTACCGGTGTAATTTGCCCTAAAAAGAATAAATTAACTTTTTTGTATTGATTTTAACTTTTTAACTATTTTGACTATTTTAACTAATTGCCAAACGTGGTTTACGATTTAAAATAGGAACAGTAACGATATTTCAGGAAATAAAATGGGAACCCAATGTAATTTAAAAAATATAAAGAGGGTGTCAATGCTATTTACCCAATATAGAATCCCCACTTATATGTTGTAAAGAAAATTCATGAGGCAGTACTCTCTCAGAATTATGGTTAATATGAAAGCAAATGTGAGATTGAGATTTTATTGCGGATTTATATTTATGACTCATTTTGGAATTTATTTTTTTAATTTTTTTTATAAAAAAAAAATGTGTAAAAAATGAGTGATGTAACAGTTTGTAATAACTTTTTGATTTTTTAAGCCTATTGATTAATGAGGTTTTAGAATCAATTTGAAT
This sequence comes from Camellia lanceoleosa, assembly GCA_025200525.1. Lineage (NCBI taxonomy): Eukaryota > Viridiplantae > Streptophyta > Magnoliopsida > Ericales > Theaceae > Camellia > Camellia lanceoleosa. Next base: position 23,132,458 of record CM045766.1, on the reverse strand, counting down.
CACACATCAATATTTCTAGATAAAATTTGGATAAATTACATCAATAGTCATTATACTTTGTCTCTTATGTCATTTTTGTCTTCGTATTTTTAATTTATTCAAATTTTATTTTCAATTTTTAATTTATTTCAATTTGAATTATTCAATTTTTATTTTTAATTTTTAATTTTATTTCAATTTAATCCAATCAATAACCACCGTTAATATTTTTGACGGGAATATGCATATGAATCACGCACGTGTTTTGAAGGGAAAAATGGTCCATTTGCCCGAAACCCATCAAACTCGGTGAGCTATTATGAGTTCACTCACTCAAAACAATATAATAGTTTTCAGGAAGAGAGAAGAGAAGAGGTTAAACTATGTTTGGGAACGTAGGAAAAAGAAGAAAAGAAATGATTACTTAAATTATAAGAGAAAAAAAATTAAATGAAATGATTGTGATTTCTCTCTTTCTTATTTAGATAAATAAAAAATAAATGAAATGAAATGATTGCGATTTATTTATTTCTTGTTTGGTTAGATTTTATAAGAAAAAAGAAAATGAATTATTTTATGTTATATTACCAAAATAATCTTTTTATACTTTCAATCATTTTATTTATTTTATTTTTTGATACTGAATTGGGCCGAGCTGGTAGTTGGGCCGAGGTAAGCCCAAGTGAGAAGGGCAGCTCGTGCACCAGCCGAAGTGTTGCGATAGTCCGGTTGGCAGACTAAGTGGTGTAGCTCGGTTTCTACTGAGTTCGGTCATGACGAACGAAACCGGAGTAGGAATGAAGAAATGAAGAGCCAAACTAAGGCGATTAATTTGAAGATGCTTGGTCACTTCGGTCAAAGCATGTGAGAAACCGAGGTGAACTTTGACTCCCTTATGTATAGCTCGGCCTTTGCATGGGTACGCCGAGGTAAGGGAAGGAAGTAAGGACCGAGCTAACGGTTACTCCGGTCAGTAGGAGTTCGGCCGTAGTAAAGCCATCTCACTTGGCTTGTGCAGTGAGGAGGGTGTTGGAGGATAAGCATGATCTTCCAGGAGGAGTCATCCTAGAAGGACTCTACGCATGGAGGAATGCTAGTCTTAGGAGAACTCTTCGCATGGAGAAGTTAGAGTCCTACTAGGACTGTGCCACGCGAAACCTATATAAGCTCACCAATATCACCTTTGGAGAGGTAATACAATTTTTGCTTCCTGAATACATTGAGCTTTTGCCTTCTTGTCTTGCTTACTGACTTAGGCATCGGAGAGGTTTCCGGCACACACCCGCCGGCTAGCTCACGTTGGTATTTTCAGGTGGTGGAACGACGACGTATTGAGGAACGCAGACTTGATCAACAGGATTATACGAGAAGGTGAAATTCTTTCCCGTACAATTGGCGCCGTCTGTGGGAAGTAACAGACAAGAACAACCTCTTGATCAAGCTTTTCTCGAACATCAATGGCGAACAACGAAGAAGCGCATGATCCGCCGTTGACGGACTAACTCCAGAAGGAGGTGCAAGACGCGAAGGCCTACCTTTGGTCCCTCCCATGGCGAGCCTGGAACCTCAAAGGCAGAATTCCAGGAGGGATGCGAGGGGACGAAGGAGGAATAGCAGCCCTCATCCCTCTCGTTCGCAAAGTCCAGAAAGACAAAGGCGCAGAGTTGGTTCTCAAATTCTAGAGGATCGCGTCAGAGAGCAAGCAAAACGAAGCGATCCGTAAGATGGCGGCGGACATGGAGTCTCTGAAGCGCGGATGAAAGGAAAAGAAGTGGCGGCAGAGGTGGGCGCAACAACAAGACGCCCCCTCGCCACTCCGAGGGTCGTGGTAGGAATTCTACACCCTCTCAACCAGAAGACAGAAGCCTCAGGACAGGCGACACGCGATCTGTATCTTCCAGGACTCGTCACTCCAGGTCTGAGAGGACGAGGCCTGAAAGGTCATACACTGAGGGGAGTACCTATTGGCCCTCACATACGCATCATACGAGGTCCAGACAGACAAAATTACCTAGGTCGTCCGACCTAAGGTCCATGTTAGAAGAAAAGGCACGATGGAAGGAGGACGCCAGAGCGCGCGATCCCCATAGGGTTCCTGCCTTGCAGCGATTGGCTCCTCGGACGCATGGAAGCGTCGAGGTTGGAATGCCAAGGCCGCACTTGGCATACGAACCAGCGGATAAGGCATTGGCGAGGCTGCAGACCTCACCATTCGTCCCAGAGATTGAGAACGCACCCCTACCGTCAGGCTTCCTTCAACCCAAATTCACGACGTATGAAGGAAAGACGGACCCTTACACCCACTTTCGCCACTTTCGCCAGGTTATGGCGTATCTGCGGAATGAGGCGTTGATGTGTATCCTATTCCCTTCAAGCCTCGGCGACTTAGGCTTGACTTGGTTTGAGAAGCTTCCAGAGGGCAGCATAGCCTCCTGGGCGCAATTGGCGGAGGCGTTTGTAACACGGTTCAGGACGAACACGAAGACCCCGGTGGAGATCGACCAGTTACTCTCCATCGACATGGGCGATAAGGAGACTTTGAGGTCGTACAACAGTCGCTACTGGGAGACATTCAACCAGATTGGGGACTGCCCAACTAACCTCGCCATTCGCCAATACAAAGAGGCCTTCGATCGGGAGCGGTGAGGACTCTATCACCATGACTCCACCACTCACCATGGAGGCCACGATGGAGAGAGTGCACCAAAGACATCGAGGTGGAAGAGGATGGCGCTTCGTGCCAGCGAAAAGCGGCGCGCCATAACACCAGAAAAGAAGACCTCAGCAAAGGTCAATACGGTAGATCGCCAAAACCGAAACCGGCGAGGCAGGCGAGACAATGGTGAGGACCAAGACAAGAGATGGTTAAGAGTCCGCACTGCCATAACCACGGTGTTCAAGAAACCAATCTACCGCATACTTAGCGAGATTCGAGACGAACCTTTCGTTAAGTGGCCTGCCAAGCTTGGCGAGGCACAGAAGGACTATGATGACAGATCCAGATGCACCTTCCACAAGGAAAAGGGGCACCGAACTGAGAACTGCACGCCATTGAGGCAGCATCTGGAAGAGTTGGTGGCGGCGGGCCACCTAGATAAATACATAGAGGGAGGGGCGCAGCCAGCCCCCCAAGACCACAACCTCCCCAATGGAATGCCGATCGACGCCCCGCCACAAGGCACCATCAACGTAATCCATGGAGTCTTTGAACCAGAGCGAGTATCTGAGCTCGAGGTTCAATCAAAAAGGCGAGCACTTGAGAGAGGTGCTAAGCGCCCAACTTGTCGCGAAAAGGGGAGACGAAGCTACAAACATCATGTCCTTTTCGGATAAAGACTTGGATGAGAATATATTGCCCATTAGCGATGCCTTGGTCGTCACTCTCGAGTCAAGGATTTTGGCGTCAAGCGGATTCGATCGACCAAGGTAGCTCATGCGAAATCATGTACTATGAAACCTTCAAGCAACTCAAGCTGCAAGATAAAGACTTGGCCCCAGCCGTATCCCCTTTGATTGGATTCAACTCTATGCCGGAGTGGCCAGTCGGCAAAATCATCCTTCCAGTCAGGGCGGGAAGTGTGACGAAGCAAGTAGAGTTCTGGGTGCTGAAGGTCCCCTCCACCTACAACATCATCTTAGGCAGAACATGGCTGCACGCCATGCGCTCGGTGGCTTCCTCCTACCACCAAGTGATGAGGTTCCCCAACGACACCGGAGTAATTGAAGAAGTATATGGGGACCAGATTATGTCCAAGCGATTAGCGTCGCTCTGAATGGAAGCCATTTGCCAAAGGATACGTTCATTCGGTTGAAGAACCAGGAGAGTAATGAACTATTCGCGGATGTTGGCAAAGCGGTGATCAAAAGCGATGGAGGACTTGGTAGAGGTCGAGAATAGGCGAGAAGAACCGGATAAGTTCTTCTTGCTTGGATCGTCGTTGTCCGGCAGAGAGTGGAGGTCTTGGAATTTCTAACTTCCAACGTCGAAGTGTTCGCTTTGGACTCCATCGACATCTTGGGGCATTGACCCCAACTTCATCGCCACCAACTCAACGTCCACATACGCGGACCGGTCATTCAACGCTCATGGATCGGCCTCCACCACGCCGAGATAGTAGCGAGAGGAAGTGGGAAACTTGTTGGAGGCAGGAGCAATTAGAGGTACACTACCCGGTGGATCTCCAACGGTTGTGGTGCCAAAGAAGAATGGGAAGTGGCGTCTGCGTCGACTATAAATCACAACAAAGCATGCCCCAAGGATAGCTTCCCCTTACCAAGGATAGATCAATTGGTAGACCTAACAGCTGGTCACAGCAGGCTAAGCTTCCTCGACGCATACAGAGGCTACTACCAGATCGCAATGCATGAGCCAGACCAGGAGGTCACATCCTTCACCACTCCAAGAGGACTATACTGCTATAAGGTCATGCCCTTTGGACTGAAGAACGCAGGGGCGACATTCCAAAGAATGGTCACCAAGATGTTTGAGCCATTGTTAGGAAAAACAATGGAGGCTTACATCGACGATATGGTGGTCAAAAGCAAGAGTGAGAGTGACCATCTCAAGGACCTAAGTGAGATGTTCGAGATCCTGAAAAAGCATAAGTTACGCCTTAACGCGTCGAAGTGTGCTTTCGGAGTAGGATCAGGCAAATTCTTAGGCTTCCTGGTGACCAATCGAGGTATAGAGGCAGATCCTTCTCAGATCAAAGCAATTCAGGAGCTAGAGAGACCTAACTCAGTGAAAGAAGTCTGACATCTCACCGCATGGCGGCAAAGACTTAACCGATTCATCACCGGTCTTGACAGATTAGCCCATTCTTTCACCATTAAAAGCTAAGTTTGAGTGGGACGAAGAATGCGACAAAGCTCGCAAGTCCGAAGGAGTACATGTCTTCTCCACCATTACTTGTTACCCCATACCGGGAAGAACTCTTCCTCTATTTGGCGATCTCAAAGACGCGATGGAGTGCGGTGTTAGTTCGAGCGAAGAATCCAACACCTATCTATCTTCTATGTCGAGAAGACATTGCTAGGAGGAAAACAAGGTACTTGCCTCTGAGAAGCTAGCATCGCCTTAATGATGGCCTCCAGGAAACTGGCGCATTACTTTCATGCCCACACCATTGTCGTCCTTACAGCCTTTCCACTAAAAGCTTTGTTTGAGAGGGCAAACTTTTCTGGGCGGATTTTGAAGTGGGCAGTGGAGTTGGGACAATATGATGTGAAGTTACAACCCAGAACCGCAGTAAAAGCCCAATCTTTGGCAGATTTCGTCGCAGAGTTCACTCCTGGAAGCCACCAAGTCTGTCCAATCGACCTGACTGACACAACCAAACTAGGGATGGAGTTTGACGCCGGAATAGCGCAACCCCAAGTACTGGTTACTCAGTCAGAGCCCAAAGCAGACCAGAGTAAAGAAGGCGAAGAGGAGGCCCACCTTACTACACCAAATCAAAACTCACCAACAACTGAGGACTTGAGCCCATCAGAAGGCAAGGGGCAGATTGCAACTACGGACTCGGAAGAAGACATAAGCAACTGAGGACCCCAAGGCATCGTCCGATCCCTCCACCTGTTGGAAGATGTTCGTTGGGGAGATGTGGAAGCTCTTTGTGGATGGGGCATCCAATCGACACGGAGCAGGACTTGGCATAGTCCTCATCTCTCCAGACGGCTTAGTAGTGGAGCAGGCGATCAACCTTGGCTTCCCAGCGTCGAACAATGAAGCGGAGTATGAAGCGCTTCTTGCAGGGCTCAAATCGAAAGATACATGAAGGCCCTTGAACTAATGGTTTCTGATGACTCACAATTGGGAGTGAATCAAATTTCTGGCGATTATGAAGCAAAGCATGAAAGAATGGCTAAATACCAAGACTTAGTCGGAGAGATCAAGAAGTTTGAAGTCGTCGAATAGAGCAGATTAGCGAGGAGAACAAAGAGACGAACTTGCAGGCTTCGCCTCGATGGTAGATACCTCCATCCCACATCCTTTATTGATCGACTATCTGCCCAGACCAAGTATTGAAGACCCAGAAGCTGAAGAAGTATGTTGTGCGGAGTTAGGTCCTTCTTGGATGGATCCCATCATACTGTTCCTGAAAGACGGCACTCTACCGGAAGATAAGAAAGAAGCCAACAGAATAAGAGCCAAGTCGCAACGATTTTGGCTCTCTCCATCCTTAGCATTATACAAGAAGTCGTTTTCAGGACCTTACTTAAAGTGTGTCCACCCCAGCAAGGTAGAAGCATTCTTGTTCGAAATACATGAGGGTGTATGCTGACCATCAAGGAGGAAGGTCATTGGCATACCGAGCTATTTCACAAGGATATTGGTGGCCCTACATGCAAGCAGATTCAGAAGTATGTCAAAAAATGCGAAAAGTGTCGAAGTTTGCACATCAAATACACCAACCCGCAAGAGAACTCCTACCTCTCACTAGTCCATGGCCTTCGCAATATGGGGCTTGGACATAGTGGGACCACTCCCAACAAAGACCAGCAACAGAAGTTCTTTCTTGCGACAGACTACTTCACAAAGTGGGTGGAAGCGAAGCCTTGGCGTCAATCAAGGAAAAGATGTGAAGAAGTTAAATGCAGCGGAACATCATTACTCGCTTTTGGCATACCAAAAGCATTGATTTCGACAACGGCACTTTCGGTTTGATGGCAGAATATTGAAGCTTTTGTGAGCAAGATAAGATCGAGTTCTACAACTCCACACCAAAGATATCCCAGCGAATGGACAAGCGAAGCTTCAAACAAGGTAGTCTTGGATGGACTAAAGAAAAGATTGGTGAAAGGCAAGGGCAAGTGGGGAGAAGAGCTCCCTCATGTTTTATGGGCTTACCGCACCACACCTCGACGATCAACAGGAGAAACACCATTCTCCTTGGCATATGGCATGGAAGCGGTCATCCCCTTAGAAGTTGGCCTTCCTACAATCCGGAGCGAAAACTTTGATCCAGACTTAAACGCCGAAGCAATTGCATTAGAACTTGACCTCGCGGAAGAAAGAAGGGAAAAGGCATTGGTTCACATTGCCTCCTACCAGCAAGAATTGTCCAGGAAATACAACAAAACAGTACATCCAAGACAGTTCAAGATCGGCGATTGGGTACTTCGCAAAGTTATGGGCAACACATTGGTCCCAGGAGATGGCAAGTTAGGACCTAACTGGGAAGGACCTTACAAAGTGGTCGGATTAGCAGGCAAAGGGGCATACCACTTGGAAGATAAGGACGGCAAAGCAATTCCTAGGCCATGGAATACTGCCAATCTCAAGTTATTTTACTTTTAGCTTTTTTCTTTTTGAGTATGTGTAATTTTCTACTTTCTCAATAAAACAAGTCGATTCTTTTCAGTATATTTGTTTTCCATAGAAAGTAGTTTTAGCAAGTTAGTAGCATTGTAAACATAGTGGCCGGAATAACCAACTATTAACCCTCCTAGGCCGGGATCGGGATCGGGCGCGGGCGTTGGTCGAATAACCAAACACTCTATTCTAAGTTGGCTGGACAAACCAACTTAGAGGTTGGCTGGATTAAACCAACACTTAGCCAAAGTATGGGAATGGCTACATAGAGGTTGGCCGGATTAAACCAACACTCTGTACTTTTCAGCCAAAGTATGGGCATGGCTGAAAAATGGTTGGCTGGATTAAACCAACACTTGTTACTCTTCAGCCGAAGTAAGTTTATGGCTGAAGAAGTGGTTAGCTGGATTAAACCAACTCTCTGTACTCTTCAGCCGAAGTAAGTTTATGGCTGAAGAGTGGTTGGCTGGATTAAACCAACTCTTCGTACTCTTCAGCCGAAGTAAGTTATATCGGCTGAAGAGTGGTTGGCTGGATTACACCAACTCTTTGTACTCTTCAGCCGAAGTAAGTTATATCGGCTGAAGAGTGGTTGGCCGGATTAAACCAACTCTTTGTACTCTTCAGCCGAAGTAAGTTATATCGGCTGAAGAAGTGGTTGGCTGGATTAAACCAACTCTTTGTACTCTTCAACCGAAGTAAGTTATATCGGCTGAAGAAGTGGTTGGCTGGATTAAACCAACTCTTTGTACTCTTCAGCCGAAGTAAGTTATATCGGCTGCAGAGTGGTTGGCTGGATTAAACCAACTCTTTGTACTCTTCAGCCGAAGTAAGATCGGCTGAAGAGTGGTTGGCTGGATTAAACCAACACTTTGTACTCTTCAGCCGAAGTAAGTTACATCGGCTGAAGAGTGGTTGGCTAGTAAGTTATATGGTGAACCGAGATCACAGTTGTAATCAAGTTTATGGAAAAGTAAACATACAAGCAAGCAAGTACACAACCGGTATGAAAGTTCAGCATTTTTTCATTAAAAACAAAAGGAAGTACAACTGAGGGGCCATAGCCCGGTTACAGGCATCCAAAACCGAAATTTTTTCTCATCCTCATCTACAAGTTGTGGCCCGGTTTGGTTAGTCCGGGCACGCTTATTTCGGCGGGAGGCAGGAGGCTGCTGGGATGGAAGAGCCACCACGGCCTCGGTTGATTTGCCGGTTTGTGGTACCTCGGTCGGACTTGTCTCGGTTAGCATGGCCCTCAGTCTGTTTTTCTTCGCCATCTCTTCTTCAGCAGTTAATCGCACAAGGACGATCTCGGGTAAGGTTGGGTCTGGTTCTGGATCGTCTTCAAGAAGGAAGTCGGTCACCTTGCCTTTGCGGCGACCGGAGTACCTGTAGGACGGTTGGAAGTTTAGGAGCTTCTCCCAAGATCTCTCCTTGACCCGGAGTGCGGCCTTGAGTACTGAGATGTTGGGATGGTTGTAGTTGAAGATGAGGTGGGACTTGTCTGCAAAAGAAAAAGAAGACAAGTGTTAGTCCGGTTTACAGAGAAAGTAAAGTTCAAGGGAAAGGCGAAATGAAAACCGAAGTATGTATACCGGTCCCCTTCTTGTAATTTATTCTTTGGCCTAGGATGCGGGCTTCGAGGTCTTCAAAATTGCCCGAAACCCAGAAGAAGTCGTCATCATTAACGTCTTTATCCGGTGTGTGCTTTATTATCTTTTCTACCTCCAAGACTCTCAAATAGTAGCACCAAATTTTGGTTTTTGGATGCTATTGAGTACTGATGTAATATTTCGGCCAGACCAAGGTTCAGACCGGTTTGTTGGTTTAGAGCATCTATGCCCATTATAATTCGGTATGTGTTGGTGGATAGTTGAGTTGGGCAAAGTCTGGTTTGCCTAAGGAATTCGCATATTAGTGGTCGGATCGAATCGAGTCGGTTTCTACTATGGATTGGAGGGTAAATGGGACAAAGCCCTCTTCGTCCCATGGGTCGACTCCTTGTTCGGCTAGTTCTAGATTTACATCGGTTGGAATGTTGTACTGTTCTCGGAAAGCGGCTAGGCCGCCTGGGGTTTCTACCAAGTGTCTGTACTTCCCCATTTATTCTATAAGTTATGAAATAATTTATCTCGGTTGAAAGAGCGCGCTCAGTAGTCCGGTCGGACGCGCAGAGGGAGTGCCTGGGTAACCTAAGTCTGCAAAGTTGAAAAACAAGGTGTCAAGCACAGATCAAAGACCGTGCTACAAAAATAAAGCAAGAAAAGACTGGTTTTATTTTGGCTCCACAGGGTGCTATGGTATCTACATCGGTTTCTTGTAAGTGCTCGTTGTCTCGGTTAATGGAGTGTTTTGTTATCTCTGTTTCAAGAGGTAGTTTTCTTATTTCGGTTAGGCCTCAGGGGCAGCTTATATGAGTTCGGTCTGGAGCTCAGAAAGCTGGCTTAGCCCCCTAAGGCTTAGCTCGATCGGAGGTCGAAATTTCAATTCCAAGTATGTTTTTATTTCGGCTAAGGTGTATCATATGGAGACCAGTTAAAACTATCGAGGCATGTACGAGTTTTAGTTCGGTTTCGGTTTGCCTAGGTTTTCATGTGACAAGGACAGTATCCTAGTTCGGTTGTGGCGTGCATAAAGATCAAAAAGGTGTTCTACTGACTAAATCAGTGTATTCAATGTGTTCTTGTGGAGTTCTTCAAGACGTATAGGTATGAATGAAGAAAACATGAAATGTTTTGCAAAAACATACAACATAGGCTACCATGGATTGAAATGAAAATAAAAAACAGATAAATGAAAGTAGAATGGAGTTACTTACCAGGTGAAGAGGATGAAGAGGAGATGGAAGCTTCAAAAACAGCAAGGACACGAGCTCAGTAGCAGGAAGAACAGGAAGAGCTCAGAGGTGAGAGAGAGAGGAGATGAACAGAAAATAGTGTGATTTGAAATTGAAAAGTTTGTTTTGTGTAAAAGGCAAAAAGGCGGGACTGTTCAAATGTTGCGAAGTACGAGGGACGGCGCTACAGCTGTGGGAGGCCAATTAGAGCCTGCCACGTGTCATGGAATACTGAACGATTTAGTTTCTGAAGAGTGAAGGGACGTTTTGACCGGACGTGCACAGTACGGCTTAAGCCTAGCTCGGTTGGACAAAGTAAAAGGTCTTAGCTCGGCTGGAATGGCTAACTGGTGTTTTAGCTCGGCTGGAGAGGTTAAGACTAGTTCGGTTGGTAGAGAGGTAATCCCAATCATGCTTTGCAGATGGAATTAAGGGGCAATTGAGAGGGCAATTTATACTGAATTGGGCCGAGCTGGTAGTTGGGCCGAGGTAAGCCCAAGTGAGAAGGGCAGCTCGTGCACCAGCCGAAGTGTTGCGATAGTCCGGTTGGCAGACTAAGTGGTGTAGCTCGGTTTCTACTGAGTTCGGTCATGACGAACGAAACCGGAGTAGGAATGAAGAAATGAAGAGCCAAACTAAGGGCAGTTCGGCTGAAGATGCTTGGTCACTTCGGTCAAAGCATGTGAGAAACCGAGGTGAACTTTGACTCCCTTATGTATAGCTCGGCCTTTGCATGGGTACGCCGAGGTAAGGGAAGGAAGTAAGGACCGAGCTAACGGTTACTCCGGTCAGTAGGAGTTCGGCCGTAGTAAAGCCCTCTCACTTGGCTTGTGCAGTGAGGAGGGTGTTGGAGGATAAGCATGATCTTCCAGGAGGAGTCATCCTAGAAGGACTCTACGCATGGAGGAATGCTAGTCTTAGGAGGACTCTTCGCATGGAGAAGTTAGAGTCCTACTAGGACTGTGCCACGCGAAACCTATATAAGCTCACCAATATCACCTTTGGAGAGGTAATACAATTTTTGCTCCCTGAATACATTGAGCTTTTGCCTTCTTGTCTTGCTTACTGACTTAGGCATCGGAGAGGTTTCCGGCACACACCCGCCGGCTAGTTCACGTTGGTATTTTCAGGTGGTGGAACGACGACGTATTGAGGAACGCAGACTTGATCAACAGGATTATACGAGAAGGTGAAATTCTTTCCCGTACATTTTTACAGGGACAAAATTGATATTATGAAAAATTTGTTTCTTTTCTCTCTCAATCTCCCCACTTTTAGAAAGATTGAAAATGAGGATTATAAGATAAATGAGTTTCTCTCCATTTCTTCTCATTTCTCTTCACTTAAATTATCTAAACAAGTAAAAGAAATACATATCTCTCTATTTTTTTTCTTTTCTCTCTAAATCACTCAATCCAAACATAGCATTAGAGAAAAAGAGAGAAGACAGCGTAGAGGATTTGAGTAAACATAAGGAGACAATGTTAGAGATTGAGAAGGGGGTGGGAGCCGCCGTCAAAGGGGTAAAAGGCGGCGTTAGAGGTTCGGGTGGAGGAATGAAGCAACGTCGGAGGTTGTGGGAATTGCAAAAAAGACCACGTCGGATGTTGGCGCGGGAGAGTGAGACGACATACAAAGATGGGAAATGGAAAAAAAAGGCTGCATTGAAGGTTGGGTGGGAGGAGTAGGGCGATATAAGGGGCTGGGGAAAGGGAAGTAAGCGGTAGAAGGCTTGAAGGGAGCAAGGCGGAGGAAGGCAACAACTGATTCATAGTTCTTTTTCTCTTTTTGGCTAACAGATCCAAGTAATTAATGCTTGAAAGATTGATTTTTGTTTTTGATTTCATTGTGGTTGCAATGGTGGTGTCGATTGTGAACAATGTCGGCGGTGATAGGGAAAGGGAGAAGGAACAAGCAGATGGTGGAATTGGAAGGGTGATGGTGGCTACTGGTTCTGGCAACGACGACGGCGAGTCGTCGAAGATGGCAGTTTGTTTGTTGTAGAAAAAGGGAGAAAGGAGATGGAGATCAAGATAGAGATAGAGATGATGAGATAAAGTAAAATGTCTATTTTGTCCTTTACAAAGGATCACGTGCCATCCACGTATGTAATTTCTGTTAGAAATTCTAACCAACTTTTTTTATTGGATCACATTGAGACAAAATTCAAAATTAAACAACAAAATTGAGCGAATTGAAAATAAAAGAACCAAAATGACAAAAGGGACAAATTATAAAGACTATCTATATAATTTACCCATAAATTTTTTACTAAGATTTCTAAGTTTGTAGTGTTACTATTCCTCAAAGGCATATAAAGAAAAATTGGTTAGTGTTGAAAAAGTGTATAAACAGTATGTGGGGACATATTTTTGAGGTCGTGCCACGTGTCTGAGGTATTGGCTGAGGTGCCACGTGGACGAGCCAGATTACTGAGATAATTGTGGTATTGCCGAGATATGGTGTGGTAATACCGGAATTCGAGATATTTGGATAGAGGACAAGAGTCCTAAATAAGTGAGACGCTTAGTTCAGATAGGGATGAGACTCTTGAGGAGTTCATCTTACTAAGAGTCCGAAATAAGCATTGTGCTTGAGTCTTATAAATTGAGACTTCTAAGAGACGAGGGCACTAGTGGCTATAAAAGTAAGCACTTCCGTGAGTCTAAGGTATACTTTTACTCATACACTGTTGATTGAGTTGAGATCTTGTGAGATTGTTGACTGACTTAATTGTTAGAGTGCCCTCGGGTAGATGAGCCACCATGGTATTTCTTGTCTTTCTGTGCGCAGGTGTTGGCTTAATCTATTCTACCACGTGCTCTCCAACTAAGTTCTCTAGATCTCGGCAGGAGATCTGTTTGGTTGTGAAGTCAAAAATTAACATCCACATAGTATATTAAAATGTATTGAAATGTATAAAAATATTTTGAAATATATGAAAAAATTATTGAGATTTGATTTTATAAACTTTTGTGATGTTTATTAACAGTTCTTAGGATTGTTGTTTGTAAGACCTATGACATTGCATGTTAAAAGGGGCTGACTTCCCTCAAGTCTGTGATTGGATTGAAGGGTATTGTTGGGCCTATGAGGGCTCACAACGGGTTTTATTTCGATAATCTGAACTTTTTAATGTGTAGAACTCGTCGAGTATTATATATTGGTAAAAAATCACGTTGATCGGATATCAATAATTACGTGATCAAATTAGTTTTGTATATAGAGTGAAAAAATAAACGGTTAATAAAAATCTGATCCGATGAGGTACTTATCGATATCCGATCAGCGTGATTTTTTACAGACTTATAATACTCAACGAGTTTTACACACTAAACGGTTCGGATTATCAAAACGAGACTTGTAGTGAGTCCCTACGAGCCGAACAATTCTCTTCACTCCAATCATGAATTGAAAAGAAGCCCAACCCTCAATTTAATGCAAATTAACAAATTCCATAGACATATCATCTTCAACAGTTGGAGGAGGAGACACATTGATGTATAAAAGTACAATTTTTTTTGCGTACACAAGGCAGCTAGCTATTAAGGTCAATCCAAAAAACAAAAATAAAAATTATTATGGAAATGTATTGGAAAACAGAATATATTTGCAATTACAAAAATGTAAATATTCTTTGTCTCATACTTGTGTATTGTGTGTTTAAAACATTTTGTATCACTATTGTTGTATTATGTATGGCTACATGGGAAAAATTTATTAGGTGATTCAAGACATCACGTGTCATTGCCCCCCATCAAACATTAATCCTCTTGTTCTTTTCTTATATTTTAGGGAAAACTACACATCAATGTAGTTTTTGAAAACAAATTTCAAATCAATAAAAAAAAACTATATAAATATTAATAATTATAATTATATTTTTTTTATTAATGTGCAATTAGTATCTCCTGACATCATTGTAATGTAATTGTCCTTATATTTTAATATAAAATCGTGAGTTCGTCACATTTATGAATCATAATTGAAAAATCTAGAAACCTCCTAAATGTTGATTTGTGATTATGTATCAATTTTAAGCAGAATATAACAATCCCAATCAAACAATCAAGAGAAAGAGACACAAAGATTTTACGTGGAAAAACCACAATTGGACACCTTCCAATTGTGATCAAAAAACCACGGGCAACAGCCACAAGAACAATCCACTAAGAAGATATAAAGGAATTACACAGGTATCACTCTCAATTATCTAGCGAATTCACAACGCCTAATTGAACCAACCTCTATGTGCCTCTTCCAACCCCATCTTCAAAGACGGAATTGTCTTTTCGATGAGCCACTCCGATTCCTCCAAAGCTTGGGCTCGATTCTTCAGAATTCACAACTGAAGAACAACTCTCTCTTTTGTAGAACAAACAAACAAACCTTTGATGTACACTCTTTAAACCATGAGTTTGAATACTCAATAAGACATCAAAGAAAATAACAAAAAATAATCCCCAGATATAAACCTTTAAGATCCAAAAAGAAGATCTGGAGGAATAATTGAATAGTCTAGTTTTGGGAGAAAACCAACTACTTATAGAGATCCAAAAGTAATTCTAGTTGGGAAAGAAAACCAACTTCTTGTAGAAAATCAACTTCTTGCAGAACTCCAAAGTAATCCTGTTTTTGAAGGAAACCAACTTCTTAAAGAACTCTTGTTACAACCTTAGTTTTGATCCATGGAATTTGACAACAAAAAGTCCTAACAATCTCCCCCTTTGTCAAATCCTGGATAAAACCAATCTAAAACAAATTTCCTAACAAAATCTCTCAAGCAGCACCACTTGAACAATTATCCTGAAATAAAATAACCACACACAAGCCAACCAAAATATGTGGAACTGGATTAAATAACAAAATATAAATCAATCCATAAACAAAATACTAACAATCTAACTGTACCAAAGAAGGATATAAGCAAAAGTAAAAACACTGTACCATCAATATACATCAAACACTGGTAATGATGAACCAAACTCTCCCTCATTAAAAAACAACCACAAACACTGAAAACAGTGAATAAGAAGAAAAATGACAAAAAATAATATGGTGGAGCAAGTAAGGAATTTCAGATTTGTACCTTGAAACACACAAGATTATCCAAGAAGCACAATTACTTGAAAACAAAATGTGCACAGCCTCTAGAAAATTTCTCATAAAAGAAAGTGATGCATTATGTGAAAAGCATAGATCCCATGATAAAAGTGTGTGTGTGACTCTTGGAGTTCGACAAACACAAGATTCAAATCCTAGTAGTGATATGAAAGTTGGACCTCTGATAAGAGAATCTAAGCACAACAAAGGAAAGTCAAACCACTAGGAATCAAGGGGTATTTGGTGAGTAAAGGCGGAGGCTCCCCCTCAATCAATGAATCCCTTTTTTTTCTTTTCTTTTTCACATTTTTTTCTTTTCTTTCTTTTGTACATTTTTTCTTTCTTTTGCATAGTTTTTTTTTTTTTTTTTCTTTTCTTTTGCACACTCATCGGCGGCTGACACGCTCAAGAGTATGGAAACCGAACCAGAGAAGCATGGATATAATAAGGATGGCCTGGTTGGTGACTCTGAGGTAGCCTTTTCCTCATGGCTGGACTACAAAGAACAGAGGGGAAAGCCATGGAGATGCAAAAAGATGGAAGGTGGTTAAGAGACTCAACATCACCCATGATATGCTAGTATAGGTCAATTCCTCTAGAAAAGCAAAAGATATCATGCCAGAAGTCTATGGAAAAAATAATCACTAAGGCGGAAGACTCCAATATTTGCTAATCCAAGAGTGTGTACAGAATGATACATACTAATCAAAAAAACACACACTCTAAAATGAGTAATGACCACAGAAAGCACACACATATTAACATGTAATGGTTATTCTCATCAATTCCAATATGCACCAAGGACATCTCAAAAAATTTAAACTTGTAAAACCATACTAAGAAAATCTTTTTGGATTTTTTTTTTTTTTTTTTTTTTCAACAATAACGCAAAACAAACAAAAAAAACAAACATGCACACATTTTTTTTCATTAAAAAAAACACACAGAAACCCAAAAACTAAAACAAATAAACAAATTAACACAAGTCAAGTTTTCTCACCCAAATCTTTTTGATCTTAACAAAATCAGGTCTAGCGGTCTTGGTAAATGTCATGGTGTTGTGAACACCCTCATGAATCTTGGTATTCCGCCTAGACAAGTAAGGTTGTCTCCTAACCCAAAAAGTATTCGAATTTCTATCCTTTTGAGACATTCTCCCATGCAACTTATAACAAAAAGGGCGAATATGACCATGCATCCCACAATGATGACAAATAAAAACAGGGTGTACCTTCTTTTCTTTTACCTTACCAACTCTAGGGAGTTTGAGAAGTCTTTCCTCTTGTTGAATCTTTTGTCCTCCCTTTCCTTGAGTTCTTGTATCATGAGATGTGGAAGCACTCTGTTTTTGCTCTCTCTTATCTCTAAAGCCAATGCCACTCTTGTCTGAACAGATTTGTTGAGACCCAATGATATCCTCCAAAGTCTTTGATCCTTTGTTCCAAAGACCAATGGTAGCCATAGCACACTTTAGCTCTTCCTCTTTCTTGATCATTAGTTCTTCCAAAGCAACTTGTGACATCTCGAGAGATTCAATCTTTTCTTCAAACATGGCATGGGTTTCCTGTAGCTCATTCCTCTCTGTCTCACAAGTCAACAGTTTTGCACAAAGAACTTGTTGATCATCAGCTATCTTGATGGCATTGATCCTAGCCTCGGAAATCTCCTCCTTAAGTTTGACATTCTCACATTCACATGCTTTGAGTTTTGTTGTAAGTTTGTCATTTAATTTGAATAACTTAAGAGACTCCTTATACAACTTTTTATAAGCTTGCTCAAGCTCTTCATTATCACTCTCCGAGGATTCATCATTAGGGGTATTCTCAACCAACCTCTTTGAATCCATTATCACAAATCAAACAAGATCTCGTTCCAAAAAAAAATATTTTTGTTTTAAACAAAATAGAACGACCCGCTCTGATACCAATTGAAAAATCTAGAAACCTCCTAGATGTTGATTTGTGATTATGTATCAATTTTAAGCAGAATATAACAATCCCAATCAAACAATCAAGAGAAAGAGACACAAAGATTTTACGTGGAAAAACCACAATTGGACACCTTCCAATTGTGATAAAAACCACGCAACATGACCACAAGAACAATCCACTAAGAAGATATAAAGGAATTACACGTATCACTCTCAATTATCTAGCGAATTCACAACGCCTAATTGAACCAACCTCTATGTGCCTCTTCCAACCCCATCTTCAAAGACGAATTGTCTTTCGATGAGCCACTCAGGATTCCTCCAAAGCTTGGGCTCGAATTCTTGAAATTCACAACCGAAGAACAACTCTCTTTTGTAGAACAAACAAACAAACCTTTGATGTACACTCTTTAAACCATGAGTTTGAATACTCAATAAGACATCAAAGAAAATAACAAAAAATAATCCCCAGATATAAACCTTTAAGATCCAAAAAGAAGATCTGGAGGAATAATTGAATAGTCTAGTTTTGGGAGAAAACCAACTACTTATAGAGATCCAAAAGTAATTCTAGTTGGGAAAGAAAACCAACTTCTTGTAGAAAATCAACTTCTTGCAGAACTCCAAAGTAATCCTGTTTTTGAAGGAAACCAACTTCTTAAAGAACTCTTGTTACAACCTTAGTTTTGATCCATGGAATTTGACAACAAAAAGTCCTAACAATAATATTCTTAAGCATCGTCTGATTTTGGGGCAATTTGGTACCCTAGCTTTTAGCTTTAGCTCATTTTGACTCACGTCATCTCTCACATTTTTTATACACAAAAGGATAAAAAAATAAAATAAAAAAACTAACTTTTAACAAATTTCCCAAATCACCCCAAAACCACTAAAAAACTTCTCCTACAAGAGATATGCACATTTTTCAAATTGGTGCAAACCATTAAATTCTACTGGAGCATCAGCTCTAACAGAGGAAAGTACAAGATATAATTTAAAAGAATCACAGAAAAGTTTATGTAATTAGTCATTATACAAAAATAGCAAGAGAATTACTTTGGTAGGTAAAGTTCTTTAGAGGAAACTGATTGGGACTAGCTCAGTTAAGAGGTGAAAGCTTCAAGTTTTGTTGTTGGCAAGATTTTACTTTTCTCATATGCTATGACCTTCAATGTAAAAAGAGAAAGAAAAGAAATGTTAAGGTGTTATTTGGCAATATTTATAGTTTATTTTTTTTATTATTTACAAATAAACATTACACATGTATTTATTTATTTTAGTAAACAAAAACAAAACATATATATATATATATATATATTTGGTAAGATACAAGTGTGTTTCAATTTTTTTTTCTTAAAACAAGTGAAAGGGGTGGCCAATGAGAGGTGATTGTTAGTGATCATAGATGGTAGTCGGAGATAGTTATCGGCCACATAGAGGTGCTGGTCGAAGGTTATTGTTAAACACAAGAGGTGATTGGTTGTGGTAGAAAGTGGTTGTCGACTGTAAAAAATGGTAATCAAAGGAGATTGCCGATGGTCAGGTATAGTGGTCGGTTGTTGAAAATTGTGGCTGCGAGGGAATAAAAATAACCACAAGAATTATGTTGGTCCAGGTATTGCCACGTGGCATGGTTATGGATTATCATGTATATGATAGTTATCAAATTCTTATCAAACACTGCATTAGTGTTTTATGTTATGCAAAACTTATCAGGATATGAATATAGAAGTCCTGAACAACTAGAGATTGTTTGGGATAGGACTTCTGGAACATTCAAATTACTTGAGAGGTAAGTCATTAGATATTATAAGTAGGCAACACCCTTATGGGTTGAGGTACGCAATTTCTCTCTATGAATTACTCCATTAAATATTTTGATAATATTGGAGGACTGACTTGGGCGTCGGAGGACCCCCGGCTACGGCTGGGGGTGTTTTATCTTGCAGATAGCGATTGTGTTGTGGTGCTATTTGTCTTCTTCGTTAGATTTCTGTATCAACAAATACGTGATTTTTCTTTGCCTGTATAATTGGCGCCGTCTGTGGAAAATGATGAAATTCAACAAAGATAATTAATAAACCACGGTAAACTTTCTTGGAGGGCTTTGTTCATGATATTGGTTGTTTTTTACCGAATACATACTTTTACTTTGGAGTTCATCAACAACAAAAACAAATACAGTGTTCTTGTATAAATATGCTTTCAAATCTACATGGATTTAAGCCACTGCTTTTATAATGGTCATCATTCATAAGGCTCTATCAAAGATTTGGTATTTCAAGATTTTGTCTGTACACACTCGTTTTTGTTTTCCGAAGTTGCTTCTAGGCTCGATGTAAAGTTAATTGTACACATAAGAGGATTGACACAACTTAACGGAGGAAAAAGAAATAGATGAGTTGCGATATGGTTACATAAATCAAAGTATAAGTCATGGCAAAAAGACAGTAACTTCCTACCCAAGATATTATATTGAATTTTTATTATTTACGGAGTATGGATTTTATGCATTATTACTCTGCAGACGAAGATATTTTATTATGCTAAATTTTGATCATTTATAGAGCACAGAGTTTATCCATTACTATTCCGACCACGAATACATGGAAGGTCAAATTATTATATCATATTTTTATTATCTAAAAATATGAGTTTTTATACCAAACGTGGATGAAGACTATTATTTGGGTCAAATATGTTGAGATGGAGTTCGCGTTTTATGGATCATGGAGGCAATATGAATTACACTACCTTTTGGTTACAAATTTTATCTCTTTGCCAAGTTGGTTTGGGCAAGAGATAAGTTGGCTGGTTTGATCAACTTGAAAAATCTTTATTGAACAGGTTTTGCTTGGTGAAGTAGATCGGCAGGTTTAACCAATTTTGAAAAATCTTTATCGAGCTGGTTTTGCTTGGTGAAGTAGATTGGCAGGTTTAACCAATTTTGAAAAATCTTTATTGAGCGGGTTTTGCTTGGTGAAGTAGATTGGCAAGTTTGACCAATTTTGAAAATCTTTATTGAGCGGGTTTTGCTTGGCAAAGTAGGTTGGCAGGTTTGACCAACTTGAAAAATCTTTATCGAGCGGGTTTTGCTTGGTGAAGTAGATTGGCAGGTTTAACCAATTTTGAAAATCTTTGTTGAGCGGGTTTTGTTTGGCGAAGTAGGTTGGCAGGTTTGACCAACTTGAAAAATCTTTATTGAGCTGGTTTTGCTTGGTGAAGTAGATTGGTAGATTTGACCAATTTTAAAAATCTTTGTAGAGCGAGTTTTGCTCAGCAAAGTAGGTTGGTAGGTTTGACCAACTTAAAAAATCTTTGTCGAGCGGGTTTTGCTTGGCAAAGTAGGTTACCAGGTTTGACCAACTTAAAAAATCTTTGTCGAGCGGGTTTTGCTTGGCAAAATGGGTTGGCAGGTTCGACCAACTTTGAAAATTTTTGTGAAGCAGGTTGGTGGTTTGTTCAACAGTGGGATTCTTTGCCGAGTAGGTTTTGCTTGCCAATAAGCAAGTTAGTGTTTTGGTAGTTCCTAACAAGATTAGGCATTCTTGGAATAAGTCCTAACAAGGCATTTTTTGAATAAGTCCTAACTAGGTTAGGCATTCTTGGAATAAGTCCTAACAAGACTAGGCATTTTCGGAATAAGTCCTAAAGAGGTTAGGCATTCTTGGAATAAGTCCTAACAAGGCAATTTTGGAATAAGTCCTAACTAGGTTAGGCATTCTTGGAATAAATCCTAGCAAGGCTAGGCATTTTCGGAATAGGTCCTAACGAGGTTAGGCATTCTTGGAATACGTTTCAGCAAGGCTAGGCATTTTTGAAGTAAATCCTAATAAAGTTATGCATTTTGGAATAAGCCCTAGCACCTATGTATGGTTTTAGCTAGACATTATTACACGGCTATTTTTATTATAACAACAAAAAGCTTCCACTCTTTCACTGGGTTCAAAGAGAATGGTGGTGTTTGGCAACCCGGTTTTGGTGCACATTTTAGCCCCAACGGAAAAAATTTCAAAAATCCGGCACTATAGCTGAGTGAAGGGAGTGTCCAGCTGTATCGCATTATTTACGATAAAAAGACAGTTTTGCCCTCCGAACCTGTGTCCTTTGCCAAGAGACATGCACGTCTCTTATCTCTCATATCTCACATGCTTTCTACCCTCTCTACCTGGAAGGTTTCACAGCATAGACGAGTAGCTACCTTCAGCGCACGCATTCCGGAGGAACTGACGGTGAACACGAACAAGCCGATCGTCAAGGATTCTTAAAGGTACGGATGCGAAACACCATTTGTTAGCTTTTTCTGCACCGATCTGTGAAAATGATGAACTCCCCTGCAATTTCTTTTCTTCCTTCAGCTTCGGTCGTGAACTCCCCTGATCTTCTTGGTGCGCTTCACCAGGAAGTGATTTTTTCAAGTAATTTGTGTTTTGAACTAAACCAAGCAAACCATTTTCCCTCTTTCAAATTTTCCTTCATTTTCGGCTTTATAAAATGATGTTGTAGATCAACCTTTTATTTCGTTTGTGCCATGTAAATAAGAACTAAAAAATCCATTTCAAGCCTTGAACACCAGTTGTGATTCTTGTTAGGAAATTTTTTTTTCCCTCTATTTTGATTTTCACTGTAACTACCAAAAAATTGGACAAAATAACAAAAATGGAAATTATTTTTTGTACTGTAATTTTTCATAAAAATCTGAAATTCAAAATTATGAAAAAATATATAAAATTTGCCTTTCATCAACAATTAATCAAATTAACCGATGCTTTTTTTGGGGAAAAATTGAATAAAAAATTAACTAGGCCTTTTAGTTGGTTTAATGAACTTGTTTACAGCAGTTGTTTAACGAGGCATCATAATTTTTTTTTCCATATAATTTCATTTTCAGTTCAAATAGGTTTGGCTTTGAACATTAACTGATTTGCATCTCTCTGTTTTGCACTCTATGTACATTATTTCCATGCCACAACGCATCACCATTGTTGTGATGTATTGGACTACTTCTGATATGCTACGCAAAATTAATGGAAAATGAATGAAATTATGCAAGTGAAAATGAAGTATTTGTTCATATTTGTTCAATCTGTTATGTTGTTCATATTTGTTCCCAAACGTATCTATCCTGTCTTAGCCATTACAAGAGTCATCCTTGCTTTTACACCTCACCAACACAACTCTTTCACAGGAAACAAATGTTTTTAATTTATGGACACAGACAAAATGTTAAGAAATGGACAAATGTGATATGTATTTTTAGTAATTTGAATTCCCAAAGCTTTCTGAGTGACCTTAATTACCTATTAACTCAATCTGTTATTGTCTGAAAACAATCAACTGTTGTTATAAATGTAGATTGTAATTCCTGAAATATGTTATGCTGTTATAAATTCACTGTTACATTTCATGGAATAAATTTGCAATGCAATTATAACCCCAATCCGTGGTGTTGTTTTAGTTATGTGCTTGGTCTGTGTGTAGTAATATGATTTCCTCTTTTTCCACTGCCACGTCAACATGGCCACAACGCATGTGTGCTTGTGGCTATGGCCATTGTTTTGTGAAGGTATCCAGATCTCACAAAAATCATGGCCGTGCATATTATGTTTGCCCCCGCCCCGTGGTGAGTTGTAACAAATGATTATTTGTCACTCCAATTATATGCACACTGTAAATCCCATACCTAATAAATGTTTAACATGTCTTACTCATCAGCAATGTGTTAATTGGATTGGTTGGTGTGACGAATTAGGGACACGAATCCCCGACCATGACTCTGGGTCAACTGATGTTATGCAGTTACGAACTGATGTTGTAAACATTTTCAATACTTTGAGTGTAATAAAAACGGTGATTTGTGTGTTGTGCATCATGGTCATCATCTTATTATTGCGAATGTAACAACCCTGTAAACCATTTCCTGACTGTACACAGTAGTTAGTGTTTTGGAAAAGTACTTTTCGGAACAAGTAAATGCTTTCGCATTGTTTGTATGTAGCAACTATGTAGTTAGTAATTATCGTACTACTTTTTGATAAAGCATGTGGAAGTTGTCTACTACATATTGTTCATAATTTATTGTCTGAAATGTATTGATCAACTACGTTCTAATGTATACAATACGTCCCGTCACATTAGTGTAATGGCTGCAACACGGTCGTCCCCTCGCACCCCGTCTAAGAATAAAGAGGTTGGCCCATTAGGTACCGAAGGCATTGTTGATGGCTTAGATCATGCACATAAGGCGAATTGGGACAGTGCAGCTATAGAAATATTCCTACAATGCGTTCAGGACGCAATATTAGCGGGCCGTCGGGTGGGTACAACAATAACAAAAACAGGGTACAATGAAATTGCACTGAAATTCACTAAGCGCACGGGTAAACGTCATGACATTACACAGCTTAAGAACAAGTACGGCAATTTGAAAAAGGAATGGCAGGCGCGGAACAAGTTGATGGATAACAGTAAGGATGTGACTAGCATTGGGTTTGACAGGGACACCGGGTTGTTCACGGCGTTAGAAGAGTGGTGGGACAATCTTAAATCGGTATGCACTAACATATACTTTAATGGAAAATTTTACTTTTTCATTTTCATTATTTATCGTAAACTTTTGGCATAAACTTAAATTGTCCTTCGATTTTTCATTTGCAGACAAACAAGGTCGCTTACAAATTCAAGACGAAACCATTGGAGCATGAAGAGTTGATGTGCGCAGTATTCACTGGTGCAACTGCGACTGGCAAACACCATTGGACGCCGGGGGAGAAGCCTGTGGATGTTGGCAAAGGTGAATCCGACTCAGTGGACTCTCCTGGGTTGACACCATTTACGGAACCATACAGACCGGTCGTTAACTCACCTCCGAACTCCCCTACCATCAACCTTGAAGAAGCAGAACCCGGGACAAAGAGGAAAAAAGGAGGTAGCAGTAGTGGAAAGTCGAAGAAGGCTTCTAGTGGAGCATCGGTGCTTGCGGATAGTTTTCACCATCTGTCTAAGGCGGTTGAGACACAGAAGCACCTGACGGTCAGGCATGGAACTGGTGCATCGCAGAAGTATGGCATTGAGCCATGTATGCAGCGGCTTACGGCTATCCCAGACTTCATCAGTACCCCCATGTTCCATTTCGCATGCACGGCGTTAGAGAACGCGGATTATCGGGAAATATTGATGTGTATGCCAGATGATGAGAATGTAGTTGGTTGGCTTGCACAATTGTAGGTTTCGAAAGGCCTGTGAGTACTTGTGTTTGGTCGTTCACGAAAAAAAGGGACCTATTTGGTTTTGATGTAGTGTGGCTTTTGTGGACTACTTGTATGGGTCTCGTCTCGTAGTTGTTTTGTTTTTTTTTTTTGTGTGATACTACATCGCTGTACTTACTATTACTTTACTTTTGTGCACGGTACATACTTTTTGTCTACTGTAGTATGAGATCATGGTGTAACCTCAACTTTTTGGGCATAGTTCAGTTTGATGGATTAATGTTTTTGTCACTCACTAGTTGATGTGTTCCAATTTCATGGTCTAAATGTGCTTACCTTATAACTGGATAATTGATTGGTGCGTTGTGTGCATTGTAGGAGTCATCGACACATAATGTGGAAAGGTCAAAGTAGCAACTATAGAAATTACGATGATGTAATCATCGAACTCGCTGAGGAAGAAGAAGACATACAAAAAAGCATAATCAGTGACGCTGCGCAGCATGCAATGGAATATTACCTGAAGTACATGGAGAAGATCCCATGCCGAACTTCTATTATGACCGGTCCTGGATTCAAGAATTGTTTGATGGGCATGTAGGCAGACGCAAACAAAATTTGTATATGCTGTTGTATGTCTTTCAAGCATTGTGTGACACATTGCGAAGCGACTTCAGTTTATGGGTACCTACAAGACCCCATGGATTACATATTGAAGAAAGTGTTGCGATGTTCATCCATACGTTGGACGGCTGTAGTAACCGAAAACTTCAGGAATGATTCCAACACTCGGGAGAAACTGTGTCACGACATTTCCATGCAGTGTTGGAAGCGATGAAGTTGTTCACAGAAGTGCATTGTAAGCCCACACGAGATCAAAATAGTAGGCATCCATATTTGCGATCCAGAGGAAAATACGTGCCTTTCAAGGTTAGAATATTAGTTGTCGTTAGCGATTAATTTTAATTTGATGTGTTGTATTTACACCTCATGTGACGTACGTTATTGGTGCAGCATTGTATTGGAGCGTTGGAGGGTACTCATGTAGAAATCGTGTTGCCTGCCCGTGATGCCGGCACATACTATGGTTGCAAAGGATATCCAACCCAAAACATACTAGCAGTATGCGACTTCGACATGTGCTTCATTTTCATATCTTGTGGTTGGGAAGGAAGCATGCATGACAGTCGCATCTTCAATAAAATAACTGAGAACGCATATGCACCGTTCCCGCACCCCTAAGAAGGTAACACATTTGAAATTAAGTGACTGAGAAATTATTAATCTTGTTGAAAATATTAAATTGACTGACCAAATGTAGGTAAATATTACCTTGTGGATGCGGGATATGCAAATAAGAAAGGGTATTTGGCACCATACAAAAAATCCCGATATCACCAGGCACAGTTCCGGGATCATGGACGACCCGATAACCCAAGAGAATTGTTTAACGAGGCGCACGCATCATTGAGGAGCGTGGTGGAAAGAACATTTGGAGCGTGAAAATCGCGATAGAAGTTCCTGCACAACATGCCCGACTATGATTTTGCGACGGTACAGGTGCCATTGGTTGGTGCGTCAATGGCCTTACACAATTTCATCCGTAGGCACGAGATAGCTGCTAATGCACATAACGAACATGTCAGCTGTTGCTCTATTCCAGATGATATGCCCACCGCGGAAGGAGGAGAAAATATGGATGATGGCCTCATGGTGGGGGATACGGATGTAGATATGGCAAGAGTTCGCGTGCGCATCCGTGACCATTTGTTTCACATACGGAGGCAAGGACTATTGTGAAATGCTTGTTATCTAATGTATGTGTTTATGTAATTTTTAATTTGTATTTCCGAATGGACAAATGTGACTGTAACAAATTACTGATGTACATTATTCGTGTACGGACAATGTAAGTGTGTTGCAAATTAATTTAGTTGAAGTACTATTAATATGCAATTCACCATTTCCCCTTAGTGAATTGGCATTTTCACATAAAATTTTATTTTGTGGTCAGTGTATATTTCGTACTACTAATTTTTTGAAAAGATAAATCTTATCAGAAAGTTCGTTGTATTTTTTTCATGAATTTTAAAACGCGAACAAATTTTTTGTTCACCAGAAAGTTAATTCGACTAAAAACTTAGGACTTGATTGGTTTTGTTTTGAGAGATAAATTATGAAAATTAATTATGGGGACAGAGTTACAAAATGTAGTTGGTTTGTTTGGTTGTATATTTTCCAAGTAATTTGTGCGTACAGGAGTTCAGTAAATAAATTTAATTTCATTTGACTAGATGTGTATCACATAAGAAGTGATTAATTTTTTTTTTTTTCACAAATTCAGTAAATCAAACCTTAAATTGTAATTAATTTTTATATGTGAAAATGAAAATAAATATTTCCAAACAAATTTTTTTTAATTATTTGGAGAAATATATATAAATCTTAAAGTAATTAAATAAAATTTTTAATTATTTTAAATATGACAAAGTAACAGGAAAAAAGAAAATCAATTGATTTATCAAAATATTTATTGCAAACAATTGACCCCAATCAAAGAAGTCGGACTGCGTGAATAATTTCTTCGGGATTTGTGTGTAACCGGTCACACCCATGGTGGCCTTGTGGACATTCCTTGAACATTTGCAATTAAATATTATTAGGGGCAATTTGGTCAATTCACATTCTAAACACATTTTTCAATACAATAATTCTTAAAAAATCAATCCCATCTTCCCAAACACACAAACTAAAAATCCTACTAAAATAGTCAAACCACATAAAAACCTCATAAAAACTCACTTCCCAAACACCCACAATGAGAAGGAATAAAAATAACGACAAGAATTATGTGGGTCCAGGTATTGCCACGTGGCATGGTTATGGATTATCATGTATATGATAGTTATCAAATTCTTATCAAACACTGCATTAGTGTTTTATGCAAAACTCATCAGGATATGAAATCTTATTGATATAGAAGTCCTGAACAACTAGAGATTGTTTGGGATAGGACTTCTGGAACATTCAAATTACTTGAGAGGTAAGTCATTGGATATTATAAATAGGCAACACCCTTATGGGTTGAGGTATGTAATTTCTCTCTATGAATTACTCCATTAATATTTTGATAATATTAGAGGACTGACTTGGGCGTCGGGGGGTGTTTTGTCTTACAAATAGCGATAGCATGGTGGTGCTGATTCATTTTCTTCGTTGGATTTCTTTATCAACAAGTACGTGATTTTTCTTTGCCCGTACAGTGGCCGAAGGTGATTTTCAAACAAGAAATGATAGCCAAAGAAGGTCACTAGCCACGGTGGCTAGAGGTTGGGTGGCCTGTGGTGATGATGACTGGTGTGGGTGGTAACAAATGATAAAATGACTTTTAAATTATTAAATTTAAAAAAAAAAATTCAAATATACTAGGTTATAATATAGGGAAACACTATGATGCAAACTCTTTAAATGGTGTGTATTATATGCATCTTATAACTAAAAGAAAAAATGGCATAATTTCAATATTCTGAATCATAATTAAAAAAAAATACATCATAATTAAACACAACATAAGTCATAATTAAAGAACTCATGAGTTATAACTAAAATAATGTCATAACTAAAGAAGAAAATTGATCCTAACTAAAGATGAAAATGTACACCCTTTTCAAAAGGATGTATATTAGAATTTTCCTATAATCTATCGTCAAAAAGAGGTATCTTAACAAATGAAAATTGTAAAAGAGAGAAAATGATTTATAGAATCTGATTAAATGATTATGTTTTTTTTTTTCCTTTTGGCTTAGGTTAATGCCTCATTTGGGGTGTGGCCTTTTTAGTAATTTTATTAATTTTTTTTGAGATGAAAATAATAATTTGAGAATGAATTTTTAAAAATTTATAAGAAAACATGAATGATTAGTGTATATGATTTTTATTTTATTTTATTTAGTTTTTTAAAGGGCGTGGCTTTTAGGAGTATACCACAATTGAGTCGAATTTACCCTAAATAAGATTATTTCTCTACTTATTATACCGCAATTGCCCTTTACCTTGTTTGTCATCGCTTTAGAAATGGTTTGGCCTAACATAACCAAATCAACCTTGTAAATGAGGTGAAAAAAGTAACACACTTGGATGACGAAGAGTTAAATAAAGAAATGAACAATGTGTCACGACTCTGCAAAACAAGACATTATTAGTGCTGTTGGATCGATTGGTGTCCGCTGAAGGATACTCCAACCAGTTCAGTGGAGCAAAAATGATCTAGAATCAAGAATGTTTGTAAACAGAGTTTTAAGTATTCCTCTTGTTTCAAGGACTTATCTCTATTTATAATGGTAGATGTTTTTACCATAAGCTACGCAAATCCTTTTAGATTACTTTTAGGGTGTTTGGAATGATCTAAATAACTTTATATTTTGACTTTTTATGAAAAAATATGTTAAAAAAAATAGGGAGATTATGTGACCCAAAAAAGATAAAAAAAAATAAAATAAAAGTATGTTAATATAAGAGATGCCAAATAATGTCTTGGTGTGCAGCTTGGTTGGACTAAACCTAGTAATTTATATATAAGTATATTTTTTTTTAAGACAACTTATGTACTGAAAATCTTATGAACTAAAGCCTATGATGACCTATGTAAACTAGACTAGATAGTAAGGAGTGAGAGAAAAGAATATACAAACTTATTAAGATAAGAGAGAGAAAAATAAGAAATTTTAATCAAGTTAAGTGCATTAAGAGTGAGGATTCTAAGGTGTTGGTGAAAAATGAAGAGATTAAGGAAAGGTCGAAGAATTATTTTGAAAAGTTGTTAAATGAAGAACATGGAAAAAGGTCAAAATAGGAGGAAATAGCCAGTAATAAGGAAAATCAATACTGCAAATTCTATTGTAGGGTTAAAAACTTTAAGGTAGAATTGTACTTAAGAAGATAAAATTGAATAAGACTTTAGGACCCGATAATATCCCTATTGAAGTTTGGAAATGTTTGGATAAAAAAGGGGTTGCTTGGTTGACTAGATTATTTAGCAAGATTTTGTTGACTAGGAAAATGTTAGAGGAATGGAAGAAGAGTATTTTAGTGTCAATTTATAAGAATAAAAGAGATGTTCAAAATTGCAACAACTATAGAGGAATCAAACTAATGTGTCATATAATGAAAGTGTGAGAGAGAGAGTGATGGAACATCGATTGCGAGATATAATTGAGGTGTCAAAGAATCAATTTGAATTTATACCTGGTAAGTCAACAATGGAAGTGATCTATCTTTTGAGAAGAGTAATAGAAAAGTACAGAGAAAATAAAAGAGACATTCATATGATTTTTATTGATCTTAAGAAAATATATGATAGAGTGCATCGGGATATAATCTGGTGGGTGTTAGAGAAGAAAAGGGTGACAAAAGGTTACATTGATGTGATTAGGAACATGTATAAAGGTGTAGTGACCACTATTAGATCGCCGACTGGAGAGACAAGTGAATTTTTAATCACTGTGAGGTTAAACCAAGGATCAACCTTGTAATGCGCCCAAAAATGTAACAACAAAATAACTTATAATATACACCATATATGCGGAAAATTAGTAAGGTAACGGTCTTTCATTAATTCTCTGGTAAACATTATAAAAGGTGTCACATGCATTATACATTCATAAATACTAAATTTTGAATCTATTGCATGTCATACATAGCGCAAAAATAGAAATGAAAGGAAATACAGATAAATTCATGCCTTAATGGCTACATATTTCTAAGACGATACTTGGTTCACAAAAGTGGGTCAAGCCCAAAATAAATAAAAAGCTCGAGATTTGTACAAAAGAAATTTGCAATACAAAAACAAATGAGCCCTCAGCTCCACGATCCTTTCAAGTTAAGTCATTGGCAAAGGCATATTATCAACATTTAAAAGTTGGTTTCTACATAGGGTGAGCTAAAGTCTAGTAAAGAATTCCTTAACACACTGTATAATGCTTAACAAATTCATATGATGAATGCATATGCATGCTATTGACCAAAATATTACACTTTCTCTTATGAATGGCAACGGGGCGGAGCGGGGCGGGGCGAGGTTGAGGATCACACTCCCCGTCCCTAATCCCCGATGGTCGAATTTTTCCTGTCCTCAGCCCCAATCCCCTACGGGGAATCTATCACCGCCCCCATCCCTGCCCCTTAACGGAGCAAGGATTCTTTCATTGAATCCTCTCATTGACTTCCTACTTGATAGGTTATTGGGCTCACTTTTGAGTCTAATTTTGATGATCTGAATCATTCACATTTTAGGATTTTTCATGTATATCATACCTGTAAAAAATTAAGTCGATCGGATATCAAAAATCACGTGAACTAAAAGTTTTATTAAACAATAAAATTGTTTATTAAATTTTTTTAAATAAACGGTTTTAGTTCTTCCGATATTCGATCAACTCAATTTTTTACAAGTATGATATACATGATAAATTCTAAAATATGAACAGTTTGGTTCATCGAAATTGAGCTAAAAAATAGACCCAATAACCAATCAAGTAGAGAATAGAGGAGAGGATTCAAGGAGAGGATCCTTCCTCCTACTAACGGGGATTGGGTTTCCCGACCCCGAACATTCCCTAGCAAAAAAAAAAAAAAAAAAAGCTTCAAAAAATACAACAATTCATCATCATCAACAACAACAACAACAACAACATCATCATCATCAACAACAACAAATGTGTAAATCAGATTAAATTGAAAATAGATGTGTATAATAATGAAAACAGATTAAATTTGTGTATAATGAAACATATCAAATAAAAAAAAAAGATTAAACAGAAAACAGATAATGATTGTATAATGAAAACATATTTAAAAAAAAATTTATGTTTGATGAATAAAAATTAAATCAAAGTGTATAATGAACAATTTTTATTTATTTATTTATTTTTTTAATGTTTCATCATCATCATCATCAACTTTAAAAAAAAAAAAAGATCTGAAATTGTTAGGGTGAGAGAGATGAGATAGGGCAATGGTGGTGGTGGATCTAGATCTTTTGCACACGGATCAGATCAGATCTTGCAGCTGAGCAACTCCGGCGGCTGAGCTTATGGATCTGGATCTTCATCGGCTATGCGTGTTCGGTAGAGCGGCTGTGTGTGTTGAACTAGAGAAGATGAGGTTGTTTCGTAGAGGAGATTGCTACTGCGAATGTGGTAGTCATGGCGATTGGGCGACTACGGGAGTGGTTGTCGGCGGCAACGAGAAGAGAAATAAATGGGAGAGAGAGAGAGAGAGAGAGAGAGAGACTAAGAGACTGACAGGGAGGCGAAACCCTAATAGCGGCGGTGAGACTGTGAGATAGAAAGAGCTTTGTGTTTGTGTGTGAGTGAGACCGAGTGTTCAAACCAAACCCTATACACATATATTATATATATAAACAGGGGTAAAATAGTAATTTCACATCGGAGGGGAACGAGGGCGGGGATTGGGGCTGGGGCTGGGGCTGGGCCGAGTCCGGGACTAAAACATGTATCCTGTCCCCGGCCAAAATATCATCGGGGATTCAATTTTTAATACCATCCCCGACCCGTCGGGGGTATTTTCGGGGAATAACCACTCAATTCGGGGTCAGGGGATTGGGTCCCTATCGGGTTGGGTTCCGATTGCCATCTCTACTCTCTCTTTCAAAACAATGCAATGCCATGATTATAAGTCAATTCGTAAAACAATACTTTTTAAATCAGAAAATAGGGCAGTGAATACACCATACTGGGAATTTCTAAGTACATGTCTGTTAGTAGGCTATATAGGCACTACCAAAGTCATTTTACATATACTAATTGGAAGGATCAACACCTAACTACACAAGTTTCTAGACTTTCACCAAGTGTCACGACCCAAACCCGTCCCTATGGGTTTAGTACCGTAACCGGCCAGTAATCCGAGATTACCGAAGGCCTTCTTAACAGTAAGACAGTAATACAGAGTACAGGGGCATGGCGGAAGCCAAAACAGTAAATAACAATGTCCAATGAGCTGTGACAGTCTGTATGCAAAAAGACTTTTCGTACATATATATACAATCAGTGACAAACAGTATGTACATATATACAATCATTCAGTTCAGGGACCTAATCCCTATTAAATAGTAGTAACAGTCTGTACAGTATACACAGTAAACAAAATAGGACAGAGACAAACAGGGGACTAAAACACTCCTAAGCCATAGCTTGGCAGGCTCGGAACCTCGCAGTGAGGCGCAGTAGTTGGCTTGACAAAAAGGGGAGTCTAACCCACGCTCCTAGCTTCGGTCTGGTGCCTGAACACCTACATATATATATATATATAAACAGTGAGCTAAAGCCCAGTGAATAACATAATGCGTAAAGAGGTTCAGAATGAATGTCCTTACAGTAATGAAAACAGTTCATTAATTCAGTATATCAGTCATTTAGTCATATGTGGTACATCCATTAGCATAGCAGTACAGTAAATAGTAGGTCTTAGAAGACCGAACAATCAATGATGGCCATTAATCAGTAAACAGTAGTGGTTCCAACAAGGGAACTGATAGAGATCTCTGTAAAGAATAAGAATAAGATAAAGATGTGATGAGTTGCTAAGGATGCCTGTCTGATTGAGAATATAGGACATACATTTATTCAATTGACAATATCAGTTCAAAAAATAATTCAGTTAAACAGTCAGAAATATTCTCAGTTGAACATATCTTTACACAATTGTTACTCACTGAGTTCTGGGTTACAGTTAGGCTAGAGCATGTCTCCAGTCGCCAACCCTACACAGTTCACAGAACGAACACACACTAAGCTACACAGCTGGGAAACATAATAACTTAATCCCTAATTGCCTCGGTGTGTTCTACATCTATATCCTCATAAAGATGCCTTAAACTAGGCCGAAGAATGACTAGAATGAAATGAGGATACAAAGATGCATTTTTAGAAGCATTTTCAGAATTTTAGAAAATAGGGGTCCCGCTCGAGCGGACATGCAGACAAAGGTTTTCGCTCGAGCGTCACTTCCCACGCTCGAGCGTACTGCAAAACATGGCAAAAGTACTAGATGCTCAAAAATCACGCTCGATAGGCGCTCGATGGCCGCTCGAGCGTAAGACACAAGGTCCCGCTCGAGAGTCAATCCTTCCGCTCGAGCGGACTTCTAAACAGTGCAAAGTATTGGGAGCACGAATTTCCCGCTCAAGCGCCACTTTCCCTGCTCAAACGGGAGTCCAAAATCTGGAATTTCCAAATTTGAACTTCCAAGCTCAAAACAAGATTAAATGCACAAAATTCGATCCTCTTGGGCCAAATTTCTGGAAAACATTTGTAAATACATAGAATAACATGTTTCAAAGTTCAATTTGTAAAATCAAGGCCCAAGGGTGGCTTAATTAAATCTAATTTCAAACCAAATTTCAAGAACATGATCTCAAATGAACATGCATGAACTTCCAACAATTTTGAAGCTTCAAAACATGCTCTAATGAGCCAATTCTTCTCAAAACAAGATGGAATCATGGTCTTAAACACAATTATGAGCATGTATGTAACATTTTGCCATGAAAACACCTTAAGCTCAACAATACAAACATGCATGCATGGAATGGGCTTCAATTCAACATTACTAGACTAAATCTTGCCTTAGATTACTAGAAGCTCATGAATCATGCAAGAACAAGCTTTGAATACACAATTAAAAGGATAGGTTCCTTACCTAGTCTTCAAATGTAAGTCTAGGAGCTCAATTGACAATCTACACTTCAATTTCTTCAAGTTCTCAAACAATTCATAAGATGAGGCCAAATTCTCTCCTAACTCCTCTCTCTCTAACTATCGGTGGGAACTCAAGAAATGGTGAGGAAATGGGTTTGGTCAAGTGTTACACATATGATACAAAGTCCTAGCATAGTCCACTAGCATGGCATTATGGTAAATAAGGCAACTCTATTAATTTGGCTTAATTTACTCTAATTTAATCCTATGAAATCAGTTTTCAGATAAATATGCCATAAAATCATGTAAATTATGATGGTCCTAAAACATCAATCAATTTCTGGTTCGGCCGCCGATAAAGCCTTCAATTTGCAGTTTAAACATAAAACACAAACAGATAATCAAACAGGCAACAGATAGATATACAATTAAATAGGTATACTACCAATTCGGTTTTGATTTCATCGGTCTGTTCAAGATTACTTGATTCAATTACTTATCATAATCAGTCTCAGTTTAGCAGTAATCGGTAATTAATCGGTAATCAGTGGTGAGGGTTATTACAGTCTTCCCTCCTTAAAAAGAGTTTAGTCCTCTAAACTCAAATTACCTTCATTCTGGAAGAAAACATGATTCAGTGGGAACAGTTCAGGATATCTTTTAGCCATGTCATCTTCCCTTTCCCAAGTGGCATACACGCCACCATGGTTTTGCCAGTCGACTTTTACTAATGGGATCTCTTTGTTTCTTAACTTTTTGATCCGTCTGTTTACAATCTGAACAGGCCGTTCCTCGTAAGTGTAGTCATCACTCAACACTACACGAGTAGGCTCTATCACATGGAAAGGATCCCGGAGGTAGTCTCTCAACATAGAAATGTAGAAGACGTTATGCATATGCTCTATTTCAGGAGGAAGCGCAACTTGATACGCCACCGGATTGATTTTCTCAATAATCTCGTACGGTCCGACATATCTTGGCGCTAACTTGCCTTTGACTCCAAAACGAGTCTGGCCTTTCATCGGTGTCACTTTCACAAAAACGTGATCACTCACTTCATATTCTCTATCTCGTCTTCTGACATCAGCATAACTTTTCTGTCTACTCTGTGCGGTTTTCAGTCTCTGTTGTATCAGTTTTACTTTCTCAGTCGTTTCATATACAATCTCGGGCCCAAGAAAAGGCCCATCTCTAACTTTTGCCCAGCAAATCGGAGATCTATATTTTCTGCCATACAATGCCTCGAAAGGCGCCAAACCAAATACTCGAATGATAACTGTTGTTGTAGGCGAATTCAGCTAAAGGCAAATGGCTTTCCCAGTTTTCCTGAAAATCAAGGACACACATTCTCAGTAAATCCTCCAGAGTCTGGATGGTCCTTTATGACTGACCATTTGTCTGAGGATGATAGGTATAGACACCCCATTTTTGACCGTCCTCAAGACTTGGTTGTGCTTGTAGGTACACCTAACAACTAGTTTGATTGCTCGCCCAGCACTCGATTATCGCAGCGGAATGTCACCGGTTCGAGTTTCCCGGACCTTGTATCCTTTCTGCCTTATTTTTGGACCCTGATTTGGTCCTTTCAGAGTGGCCCTCTGGTGCTGCTTCACCATCGATGAAGCCTGCCGGCCATCGATTGTGCCGCTTGCCAACCATTCTTGATGGCGGCACCCCTATCTCAGTTGGTTTTCCTCCAGATCTTTTGAGCCAGCTGGATTTTTGTTTGCTCCCTTCCATATACGTGTATGGAGGGATAAGGGCCTTGCAAAGCTTCTTGAAGAAGCTTTGGCTTTTCATTCCTCTATATAAGGAAGAGGCCTTTTCCTTAGACAAGGTTCTGAGTTTTTGAAGAGCAAAAACTCCCTTTCTCTCTATATTGCTTGTGTTTTGTGCCATGATGTTGGATTTCCTTGCACTTTTGCACTACAACACATAGAAGCACACCACCACCATTGAATCAAGCTTCTTGGGAGGTCTTCTTGAGGTCTAAAAGCAAGCTTCCACCCCCTGAAGTTTCTGGTTTCAAAGAGGGTCTTCAAGGGTGAGCATTTCCCCCATTTTTGCACTTTCTTGCACCTTGCTTTAGCTCTCTTTGTATATTATTTTAGGATTTTCTTATAACTGAAAAAAGTCTTTTTTTTAAGTGCTTTTTAAGTTTGGTTAAGGTCATTTTGTTGTTTGGGGTGTGTAGCCCCCTTGCATGCTTTGTTTGGCTTTGTTTTAAGCCATATTTGGAGGCCTTCGAGCTAGCCTTGGTTTGGCCTCCCCACCAATGAAATCCAGTGGGATTTCAGTGGTAGATGTGTGGTTTTGAGGTCCTAAATCAGAGGGGGTAGTCCCCTCTCTTTGTATTCCTCTTTGCTTGCATTTTTGGCCTTCCAAAGGACCATCCCTCTACGCATTTTTGAGTTTGGTCCAGGCCTCTTTTTTGTGACTTCTAGGACCTACCTTGGCCCTGTCCAAGGCTGGTTTGGTCATGTCTTGCTTGCATCTTGCATGTATAGTGTAACTCCATCCATAGCTCATCAAAGTAGCATGTGTGCATAGTCTTTGTTGAGTCCATTTCAGTCCATTGTTGGTGATGTTTTACCATGCCATGAATCTATTTTGGGTTGGTTTTGTTACTCCATGTTTTCTTGATTCACTTGTAGTGTAAATCCCCTAAACTAGCTTCATATGCTCCATGCCATGCCATGTCATTTTAGCTTGTTTGGTTTAACTTTCAGCATGTATTTGGTCATCATTTGGCATGTTATGACCCTATCCATAGTTGGTTTGATCATCCTTTGCATGTTCCATATAGGTGTAGAACAAATCTTATTTACTAGCCTTTCGTGCATGGTGTTTTGACTCATCATACTAGCATATTTTGGCTTTGCTATTTTATGCTTATTTTGAAGTGTTCTAGGACTGTTTTGGGCTGCCATGGCCATATCACTCATGCTTTGTATAGCTATAGTGTAAATGCTTAGGCTAGTCTTGGGTTTTGAGGCCCCTATCATGTCATACATGTGATGTTTGCATACCTTGCCCTCATTCCACAAGCTATTTCAGCCCATGAAATGTTGTCATACACTTGCATTTGGCATGCCTTGAATGCTTTGTATAGCTTGTGCTTTATGCCTTAAGAGTGGACTTTTGTGCATGCCACTTAGCCTAAGCCTTTGGCTCATCATTTCAGTGCATTTTGGGTCCTAATATACCATGATGTAACTCTGTTTTTGGTTGTCTAAGTCATGCCATGATTGGTTCTCATAGGTGTAGTGCATTGCCTCTTTAAATCCTTGCATGCTCCATGCTTTTAGCCTTGTGTTCTAGCCTTTGTTGGCTAGCTTTGAGCTTGATTTTGGTCTTGTTTGGGCCTGCCCTAGGACTGTTTTAGGTCCCCTTGGCCCTTTGTGGCTTGCCTTGTATGGCCATGGCTTAAGTCCCTTTGCTTACTTTGAGCCTTGAGCATCATAACATGCTATGCTTGCATTGTTGAGTTGATTTGGCATCAATTTACATGGTATTTCAGAGCTTACCTCACTGTCATATATCCGTGTTTGTTGCTCCTTAAGTGTGCTTAAGAGTTGTCCTCTTCATGCCTTAATACTTGAGCCATTTGGCATTCATGCTTGCCTTGCCTTTCCATGCTTTTCATGCCATCAGTTCCATCACACTGGCTACTAATTCGGACCTAGTTGAGAGCCGTCCATCTTTGGTGTAAGCCCATCTTATCATATTGTCGCATGCTTGTTTCATTTCGTATGTTGTCGCATACTTGTTTAGCTTCGCATACCTTGCATGCTCACATGTTCATGTTGCATTTTGTCATGTTGTCCAAGGTTGTTGCCTCATATCATGCTTATACGCTTGTTGCATGCTTGGGTTAGTTGTATGTTTGCACACTTAGGTTATGTTGCATGTTTGCCATGCTTATATGTTGCATTGCTTGGATTAAGTGTTAATCCGAGCACGAGGAACGAGAGGCGTTTCATACTTCAAGTGATGGAACGCGTCTCAATTCTCGGTCGTCGAAGCTCTTGATGATTCATGATAGAGTTCTAGGCTTTACTTGTTGTATTTGTGCATTCATTTTCATATTGATTTGCACAAGTTGGATCTTTGGCCATCATGCATCAGGATACATGATTGATGGTCGTGGATCCGACTTGGCCTCTCCCTTGATGTTTTGAGGTGATTTGGAGTGCCATGGTGCGTACATGTCCTTGGGAAACCCTCAATTTTCTCTATTTTGTGCTTCGTTGCAGTTTGGTGTCACAGCATACCAGTGGCCGTTAGCCTGCCACTGATGGCCGGCAGTGTGCCACCCTTGGCCGGCAATGGACCATCCTTGGCCGGCAGATCTCCCTCCATGGCCGGCAGGCCACTGGTGACTTCCCCTGCAGTGTTTTAGTAAGTTTCAGCAACAAGCACTGAAAGACACCCTGCAAACAGAGCCTCTAAAGAGCAATTGGAAGGTGTTTCGAGGCGAAGAACCGAAGCAAGCATGCATGCCTCCCTTCTTCAAACAGAGCTGGAATAGCACCGTTTACTGCTTTCCCTACTTGCTTGTTGTCATTCATTAATCAGTTAATTAATTTGTTAATTAATTAAGTTGTGTAATAATTAGTTGTAGCTAGTTATTAAATCGGTTTTGTAATAATTAATTAGCTTGTGAGTTAGTTAATTAGGTGGCCTGTATTATTTTTTCGGACCCTCCGAGCAAGGGCACAATTGTAATAAGTGTGCGTGAGTGTGTGTATGTCTTCCAACCTCACGTCTTTCTTCCCTTTTATTTACTAGCTTTCGATGGTTAGTTTAGGGCATGTTTCAATTAGCATACTTATACTTCGCATGTTTGTATTCATTTATTCGTGTTTCATGCATCGAACTCGGGGCATCATACTAACTGCATCGTATTTCAATTCCGAGTTGAATACTTGTTAGTTGTAGTATCGCATATGCCATCTTAGAATAGCCGAGCCTATTGTAGTTGCATTTTTGCATGTGTTGCATTAGGCACTTCTGTATAGTTAGGATTCATGCATGTTTCCTAATTAGCTTCTTTGTTTTGGCTTGGAGTACTCGGTGAGTATTTATGCTTTAGCATCCTTGCATGTGTGTGAGTGACTGCCATGATAGCATGCTTACCATGTGGCTAGATGCTTATGTGATATAAACTGCCTGAATGCCTATGGGTGAAGGTTGGATTGTTTGAATTAGAACAACTCATTGAAATCCGTGTTTTAGCCTACTTGCGAGTAGCGAATTCCAAAGCATTTTCCAAACAAACGGATATGCAATGTTTTGTTCCAAGTTAGGTGATCTAGTCTATACTTTTGTGTTGTGCGCATCACATAGTAATTCTAGGCTAATAACCGGAATAGGAACGCATAATGTTTTCAAAACTCGATATCATGGTTAGTAGAGGCCGATCTTTGATCGGGAGAGCGAGGGTGCTCACGAAGTGACCTTCCCTAATCGTACCCAAGTTCCCGAGCCGAGGCAACTTTGGTGATGACGGACACGTGGCCTTTGGCACCAAGTCAGGGTTTCCTAAATTCCCTCATTAAAAAATATTTAGGTGGCGACTCTGTATCTAGCAAAGCAGTCCATGTTTGGCACTTCTTTCAAAAAATCTGTTTTCAAAAACGATTTGCCGGATTTAGACTCTTTGATGATTCATCGGTCTTGCATTGCACTCTGTGAGATTAGATACAGGACCGTGACATTGAGTCCTGAACTGTAGTGAGCCCCAATTAAACAAAACGGGATTTCCCTCCCGGGACGTTCGGGGACGTCTACAATAGGCACTACTCGGTCTGATTCGACTAATGCAATCAGTAAGCTTTGCCAAAATCTCGATGTAAACTTGAATCCTTGTCGAAACAATGGACACAGCACCCCATGCAATCTAACAATCTCATCAATATAAATCACAGCCAATTTGTCCGCATTATAAATTGTTTTGACAGGTAAGAAGTGAGCAGATTTAGTTAATCTATCAACAATAAGCCAAATTGAGTCCATACCTTTACTAGAGCGAGGCAAACCGACAATAAAATCCATAGTAATATGTTCCCATTTCCACTCCGACATCGGTAAGGGCTGCAATAAGCCTGCAGGTCGTTGATGTTCAGCTTTAACTTGTTGGCAATGAAGACATTTTGATACAAAATCAACAATTTCTTTCTTCATTCCCGACCACCAGAAATTCAGTTTCAAATCTTGGTACATTTTCGTATTCCCCGAATGGATAGAAAATTTCGAATTGTGGCCCTCTTACAGAACTCTTCCTCTCAATTCAGAATCATTCGGTACACACAGTCTTTCTTGAAATTTCAGTACATTATTTTCAAATGTGAAACCCGGTCTTGGTTTAGATTCCCTTTCTTCGATGATCTTCTTCAAGAAGTCATCCAATTGTTGTTTCTCTTTAATTTCCTCAATCAGTGCCGGTTGAGCAGAAATAGCAGCTAAGATTCCGCCTTGTTCTCGTAAAACAATTTCAATTTCAGATTTTTCAAGGTCACAAAGCAATACTTTCTGCTCGGTAAGCAAACAGGCTAAATTCCCAATCGATTTCCGGCTCAATGCATCAGCAACAGTGTTGGCTTTTCTCGGATGGTACAAAATCTGTAGGTCATAGTCTTTAATCAATTCTAGCCATCTCCATTCTCATGTTCATTCTTTCTCGTGAAGAAGTATTTCAAACTTTTGTGGTCGGTATATACTTTACATGTCGCCCTATAAAGGTAGTGACGCCAGATTTTCAATGCAAATACTACTGCAGCAAGTTCCAGATCATGGGTTGGGTAGTTCTTTTCGTGCGGTCTCAGTTGTCGGGAAGCATAAGCAATAACTCTCCCATTCTGCATTAAAACACATCCCAAACCTTTATGAGAAGCATCACTAAAAATGGTAAATCCATCCGTACCTGAAGGTAGGGTAAGAACCGGTGCCGTCACAAGTCGAGTTTTCAACTCTTGGAAAGCTGATTCCCTTTGGTCAGTCCAGTCAAATGATATCCCCTTCTGAGTTAACTAAGTCAACGGTAAGGCAATTTTGGAGAAATCTTTGACAAATCTTCTGTAATACTCAGCTAATTGCAAAAAGGTTCGGACTTCTGTCATATTCGTTGGTCTAGGCCATTTACTCTGACTTCAATTTTTGCGAATCACTTGAAATTCTATCTTTGCTAACAACATGTCCCAAAAACATAACATGATCAAGCCAAAACTCACATTCAGATAGTTTAGCATAAAGTTTCTGTTCTCTTAGGTCTGTAGAGCAAGTCTCAGATGATGTTCATGTTCTGCTATACTTTTGGAATAAATTAGAATGTCATCAATGAATACAACAATAAAGTCATCGAGGAATGGTTTAAAGATTCTGTTCATGAGGTCCATAAATGCAGCAGGTGCATTGGTAACTCCGAAAGGCATAACTAAAAATTTGTAATGTCCATACCTCGTTCGAAAAGCAGTTTTATTAATGTCTTCTGGTTTAACTTTCAGCTGATGATATTCGGATCTGAGATCAATCTTAGAGAACTCTTGAGCACCCTGTAACAGATCAAATAAGTCATCAATACGCGGCAATGGGTATTTATTTTTCACAGTTACCTTGTTGATTCACCACTAATCGATACAAAGTCTCAGTGAGCCATCTTTCTTTTTCACAAACAAGACAGGTGCGCCCCATGGTGAAATACTAGGCCTGATGAACTTTTTGTCTAACAGTTCTTGCAGTGTTACTTTCAATTCTTTCAGTTCAGTTGGAGCCATTCGATAAGGAGCTTTAGATACTGGCTGGGTACCCGGAATCACATCAACGGTGAATTCAATCTCCCTGTCAATCAAATCCCCTGGCAGATTATCTGGAAAAACATCTGGGAATTCTCTGACTATAGGAATACTGTTCACATTAGCACTATCATCAGTGGATACAGTCAATACAGAACACAGATACCCTTTACACCCCTTTTTAATCAATTTAACAGCTTTCACAGATGAAATCAAATACGGAGGAGGTACTACTCCACTCCCATTAAACACAAATTCAAGCAAACCCGCTGGGCGCAAAACTACTTGTTTAGATTACGCGTCTATGGTGGCATAATATTTCGTTAACCAGTCTATCCCCAATATTACATCAAAATGATCAATGTTCAGAGGCAGTAAATCAATAAACAAATGTGCATCTCCAACAATAATTTCGCAAGCAGGGTATGTATATGCACAAGTCATGGATCCCCCAACGGGTGATGATATAGCTAACAGATAATTCATGGGTTCTAAGGGTCTATTCAAT
The DNA here is from genome assembly GCA_025200525.1 of Camellia lanceoleosa. Classification (NCBI taxonomy): domain Eukaryota; kingdom Viridiplantae; phylum Streptophyta; class Magnoliopsida; order Ericales; family Theaceae; genus Camellia; species Camellia lanceoleosa. The sequence continues at coordinate 23,090,064 of CM045766.1, read as the reverse complement.
TTTCGCGAAAAAGCATGCGATACATAAGAATGTGTAGACCCCAAATCAATCAGTACGTATACATTTTGAGTACAAATAGAGAGAATACCTGACACTATGGTCTCGGTATTTTGGACGTCTCCCGGTACTAGGGCGAACATTCGGCCCTGCCTCATAAGCTCCTTCCCGGTAGCTTTAGGGTTAGACTTTGGTGTGACAGTTGATGCTGCTGCACTTGGTGCAGCTTTACTATGGCCCTAAGGAGTGGAAGGGCAATCTTTGACTATGTGGCCCACCTTGCCACACCTGTAACAAGCACCAAAGATTTTGTAACAAACTCCCTTATGATTCTTACCACATTTGGAACAGGATGGTATGAAACCACTCATTTGGTTGGGGCTAGTTGTTGACCCCATATTCTGTTTCTTGTTCAATGGGTTATGCTTGCCTTTCTTGAACTTGAAACCCTGCCTTTTACCATGCCATTTAGACGCTGGTGTTTCAGTTTTCAGTGCCTCGATGTTTGATTCAGCCATCAAAGCTCGATCAAGAACATTTACATAGTTCGGTAGCTTCAAAACATTAATTCTGTCCAGTATGGCAACATTCAGGCCGCCTTCAAACCTTCTGGCCTTCTTGTAATCAGTGTCCACCATGTGTGGTGCATATCTAGCCAGCTCGGTGAACTTTGTTTCATATTCAGCAATGGACATTGTGCCTTGTCTCAACTATTCAAATTCAGTTACTTTTCTGTCACGACACACTAGGAAAATACTTTTCAAAGAAGGCTCCTTTGAATGAGCCTGTGTCACAACAGTGTTGGTGTCACGGACTAGCATCCACCACCTTCTGACCTCTTCCTGCAAGGTGAAGGTAGCTAACAATACTTTTTGTGCCTCTGAGCACGGAAACACCTCAAACAATTTCTCCGTCTCTAAAACCCATGCTTTAGCTTTTAACGGTTCAAGACCCCCGAAAGGATGACGGTTTCATTTTCTTTGAACTTCGGGTAAGGGCAATTATGTCCTCATCATTAACATTGACATTCTATTCCTACTGCATCAGGAGGAGGTGGGGAAATTGGTTTTGTTGTTGATCTAATCTTGCGCTTATTAATTCCATTATTCTCTCGATCTTGCCATTCTTGCCTCGAAGGATGAGGATTCAAATTCATTTGCGTTCTTGTATTATCCATTTCACTATAAGCGATTATAGCAATTATCAACTAAGCAGTTGCATACTTAAACAGTTTATCACATTAGCAAATATTCAGTCATGTCATAGCCACACACTTATCATGCTCATGCAATGCCCTAATCACTTTTCTAGGACATCCTATAGCTCATTTGGACACGTGTGTGCAGTATAACTCGTGGTAAGTATTGCTCTGATACCACTATGTCACGACCCAACCCCGCCCCTATAGGTTTAGTACCGTAGAATCGCCAAGAATCCGAAATTACCAAGGCCTTCTTATGATAAAAGATGTCTGAAGAGAACAGAGGCATGGCGGAAGCCAAAACAGTAAATAACAATGTCCAATGAGCTGTGACAGTCTGTATGCAAAAAGACTTTTCGTACATATATATACAATCAGTGACAAACAGTATGTACATATATACAATCATTCAGTTCAGGGACCTAATCCCTAATAAATAGTAATGCTTGATGCATGCGGTATACGATAAACAAAATAGGACAGAGACAAACAGGGGACTAAAACACTCCTAAGCCATAGCTTGGCAGGCTCGGAACCTCGCAGTGAGGCGCAGTAGTTGGCTTGACAAAAAGGGGAGTCTAACCCACGCTCCTAGCTTCGGTCTGGTGCCTGAACACCTACATATATATATATATATAAACAGTGAGCTAAAGCCCAGTGAATAACATAATGCGTAAAGAGGTTCAGAATGAATGTCCTTACAGTAATGAAAACAGTTCATTAATTCAGTATATCAGTCATTTAGTCATATGTGGTACATCCATTAGCATAGCAGTACAGTAAATAGTAGGTCTTAGAAGACCGAACAATCAATGATGGCCATTAATCAGTAAACAGTAGTGGTTCCAACAAGGGAACTGATAGAGATCTCTGTAAGAATAAAGATGATAACGATGTGATGAGTTGCTAAGGATGCCACAATCTGATTGAATATAGGACATACATTTATTCAATTGACAATATCAGTTCAAAAAATAATTCAGTTAAACAGTCAGAAATATTCTCAGTTGAACATATCTTTACACAATTGTTACTCACTGAGTTCTGGGTTACAGTTAGGCTAGAGCATGTCTCCAGTCGCCAACCCTACACAGTTCACAGAACGAACACACACTAAGCTACACAGCTGGGAAACATAATAACTTAATCCCTAATTGCCTCGGTGTGTTCTACATCTATATCCTCATAAAGATGCCTTAAACTAGGCCGAAGAATGACTAGAATGAAATGAGGATACAAAGATGCATTTTTAGAAGCATTTTAATTTTAGAAAATAGGGTCCCGGCCGAGCGACATGCAGAACAAAGGTTTTCGCCGGCGTCACTTCCACGCCGGCGTCTTTAAAAACATGGCAAAAGTACTGGATGCTCGAAAATCACGCTCGATAGGCACTCGATGGCCGCTCGAGCGTAAGACACAAGGTCTCGTTCGAGCGTCAATCCTTACGCTCGAGCGGACTTCAAAACAGTGCAAAGTATTGGGAGCACGAATTTCCTGCTCAAGCGCCACTTTCCCCGCTCAAGCAGGAGTCCAAAATCTGGAATTTCCAGATTTGAACTTCCAAGCTCAAAACAAGATTAAATGCACAAAATTCGATCCTCTTGGGCCAAATTTCTGGAAAACATTTGTAAATACATAGAATAACATGTTTCAAAGTTCAATTTGTAAAATCAAGGCCCAAGGGTGGCTTAATTAAATCTAATTTCAAACCAAATTTCAAGAACATGATCTCAAATGAACATGCATGAACTTCCAACAATTTTGAAGCTTCAAAACATGCTCTAATGAGCCAATTCTTCTCAAAACAAGATGGAATCATGGTCTTAAACACAATTATGAGCATGTATGTAACATTTTGCCATGAAAACACCTTAAGCTCAACAATACAAACATGCATGCATGGAATGGGCTTCAATTCAACATTACTAGACTAAATCTTGCCTTAGATTACTAGAAGCTCATGAATCATGCAAGAACAAGCTTTGAATACACAATTAAAAGGATAGGTTCCTTACCTAGTCTTCAAATGTAAGTCTAGGAGCTCAATTGACAATCTACACTTCAATTTCTTCAAGTTCTCAAACAATTCATAAGATGAGGCCAAATTCTCTCCTAACTCCCTCTCTCTCTCTCTAACTATCGGTGGGAACTCAAGAAATGGCTGAGGAAATGGGTTTGGTCAAGTGTTACACATATGATACAAAGTCCTAGCATAGTCCACTAGCATGGCATTATGGTAAATAAGGCAACTCTATTAATTTGGCTTAATTTACTCTAATTTAATCCTATGAAATCAGTTTTCAGATAAATATGCCATAAAATCATGTAAATTATGATGGTCCTAAAACATCAATCAATTTCTGGTTCGGCCGCCGATAAAGCCTTCAATTTGCAGTTTAAACATAAAACACAAACAGATAATCAAACAGGCAACAGATAGATATACAATTAAATAGGTATACTCAGTCAATTCGGTTTCGGATTTGATCGATCTGTTGATGCTTGATTGATTCAATTACTTATCATAATCGGTCTCGGTTTAGCGATGTCGGTAATTAATCGTGTCGGTGGTGAGGGTTATTACAGTCTTCCCTCCTTAAAAAGAGTTTAGTCCTCTAAACTCAAATTACCTTCATTCTGGAAGAAAACATGATTCAGTGGGAACAGTTCAGGATATCTTTTAGCCATGTCATCTTCCCTTTCCCAAGTGGCATACACGCCACCATGGTTTTGCCAGTCGACTTTTACTAATGGGATCTCTTTGTTTCTTAACTTTTTGATCCGTCTGTTTACAATCTGAACAGGCCGTTCCTCGTAAGTGTAGTCATCACTCAACACTACACGAGTAGGCTCTATCACATGGAAAGGATCCCGGAGGTAGTCTCTCAACATAGAAATGTAGAAGACGTTATGCATATGCTCTATTTCAGGAGGAAGCGCAACTTGATACGCCACCGGATTGATTTTCTCAATAATCTCGTACGGTCCGACATATCTTGGCGCTAACTTGCCTTTGACTCCAAAACGAGTCTGGCCTTTCATCGGTGTCACTTTCACAAAAACGTGATCACTCACTTCATATTCTCTATCTCGTCTTCTGACATCAGCATAACTTTTCTGTCTACTCTGTGCGGTTTTCAGTCTCTGTTGTATCAGTTTTACTTTCTCAGTCGTTTCATATACAATCTCGGGCCCAAGAAAAGGCCCATCTCTAACTTTTGCCCAGCAAATCGGAGATCTATATTTTCTGCCATACAATGCCTCGAAAGGCGCCATACCAATACTCGAATGATAACTGTTGTTGTAGGCGAATTCAGCTAAAGGCAAATGGCTTTCCCAGTTTTCCTGAAAATCAAGGACACACATTCTCAGTAAATCCTCCAGAGTCTGGATGGTCCTTTATGACTGACCATTTGTCTGAGGATGATAGGTATAGACACCCCATTTTTGACCGTCCTCAAGACTTGGTTGTGCTTGTAGGTACACCTAACAACTAGTTTGATTGCTCGCCCAGCACTCGATTATCGCAGCGGAATGTCACCGGTTCGAGTTTCCCGGACCTTGTATCCTTTCTGCCTTATTTTTGGACCCTGATTTGGTCCTTTCAGAGTGGCCCTCCTGGTGCATTGTCGACATCGATGAAGCCACCGCTTCATGGCGGCATTCACCCCCCTATCTCAGTTGGTTTTCCTCCAGATCTTTTGAGCCAGCTGGATTTTTGTTTGCTCCCTTCCATATACGTGTATGGAGGGATAAGGGCCTTGCAAAGCTTCTTGAAGAAGCTTTGGCTTTTCATTCCTCTATATAAGGAAGAGGCCTTTTCCTTAGACAAGGTTCTGAGTTTTTGAAGAGCAAAAACTCCCTTTCTCTCTATATTGCTTGTGTTTTGTGCCATGATGTTGGATTTCCTTGCACTTTTGCACTACAACACATAGAAGCACACCACCACCATTGAATCAAGCTTCTTGGGAGGTCTTCTTGAGGTCTAAAAGCAAGCTTCCACCCCCTGAAGTTGCTGGTTTCAAAGAGGGTCTTCAAGGGTGAGCATTTCCCCCATTTTTGCACTTTCTTGCACCTTGCTTTAGCTCTCTTTGTATATTATTTTAGGATTTTCTTATAACTGAAAAAAGTCTTTTTTTTAAGTGCTTTTTAAGTTTGGTTAAGGTCATTTTGTTGTTTGGGGTGTGTAGCCCCCTTGCATGCTTTGTTTGGCTTTGTTTTAAGCCATATTTGGAGGCCTTCGAGCTAGCCTTGGTTTGGCCTCCCCACCAATGAAATCCAGTGGGATTTCAGTGGTAGATGTGTGGTTTTGAGGTCCTAAATCAGAGGGGGTAGTCCCCTCTCTTTGTATTCCTCTTTGCTTGCATTTTTGGCCTTCCAAAGGACCATCCCTCTACGCATTTTTGAGTTTGGTCCAGGCCTCTTTTTTGTGACTTCTAGGACCTACCTTGGCCCTGTCCAAGGCTGTTTTGGTCATGTCTTGCTTGCATCTTGCATGTATAGTGTAACTCCATCCATAGCTCATCAAAGTAGCATGTGTGCATAGTCTTTGTTGAGTCCATTTCAGTCCATTGTTGGTGATGTTTTACCATGCCATGAATCTATTTTGGGTTGGTTTTGTTACTCCATGTTTTCTTGATTCACTTGTAGTGTAAATCCCCTAAACTAGCTTCATATGCTCCATGCCATGCCATGTCATTTTAGCTTGTTTGGTTTAACTTTCAGCATGTATTTGGTCATCATTTGGCATGTTATGACCCTATCCATAGTTGGTTTGATCATCCTTTGCATGTTCCATATAGGTGTAGAACAAATCTTATTTACTAGCCTTTCGTGCATGGTGTTTTGACTCATCATACTAGCATATTTTGGCTTTGCTATTTTATGCTTATTTTGAAGTGTTCTAGGACTGTTTTGGGCTGCCATGGCCATATCACTCATGCTTTGTATAGCTATAGTGTAAATGCTTAGGCTAGTCTTGGGTTTTGAGGCCCCTATCATGTCATACATGTGATGTTTGCATACCTTGCCCTCATTACACATGCTATTTCAGCCCATGAAATGTTGTCATACACTTGCATTTGGCATGCCTTGAATGCTTTGTATAGCTTGTGCTTTATGCCTTAAGAGTGGACTTTTGTGCATGCCACTTAGCCTAAGCCTTTGGCTCATCATTTCAGTGCATTTTGGGTCCTAATATACCATGATGTAACTCTGTTTTTGGTTGTCTAAGTCATGCCATGATTGGTTCTCATAGGTGTAGTGCATTGCCTCTTTAAATCCTTGCATGCTCCATGCTTTTAGCCTTGTGTTCTAGCCTTTGTTGGCTAGCTTTGAGCTTGATTTTGGTCTTGTTTGGGCCTGCCCTAGGACTGTTTTAGGTCCCCTTGGCCCTTTGTGGCTTGCCTTGTATGGCCATGGCTTAAGTCCCTTTGCTTACTTTGAGCCTTGAGCATCATAACATGCTATGCTTGCATTGTTGAGTTGATTTGGCATCAATTTACATGGTATTTCAGAGCTTACCTCACTGTCATATATCCGTGTTTGTTGCTCCTTAAGTGTGCTTAAGAGTTGTCCTCTTCATGCCTTAATACTTGAGCCATTTGGCATTCATGCTTGCCTTGCCTTTCCATGCTTTTCATGCCATCAGTTCCATCACACTGGCTACTAATTCGGACCTAGTTGAGAGCCGTCCATCTTTGGTGTAAGCCCATCTTATCATATTGTCGCATGCTTGTTTCATTTCGTATGTTGTCACATACTTGTTTAGCTTCGCATACCTTGCATGCTCACATGTTCATGTTGCTTTTTGTCATGTTGTCCAAGGTTGTTGCCTCATATCATGCTTATACGCTTGTTGCATGCTTGGGTTAGTTGTATGTTTGCACACTTAGGTTATGTTGCATGTTTGCCATGCTTATATGTTGCATTGCTTGGATTAAGTGTTAATCCGAGCATGAGGAACGAGAGGCGTTTCATACTTCAAGTGATGGAACGCGTCTCAATTCTCGGTCGTCGAAGCTCTTGATGATTCATGATAGAGTTCTAGGCTTTACTTGTTGTATTTGTGCATTCATTTTCATATTGATTTGCACAAGTTGGATCTTTGGCCATCATGCATCAGGATACATGATTGATGGTCGTGGATCCGACTTGGCCTCTCCCTTGATGTTTTGAGGTGATTTGGAGTGCCATGGTGCGTACATGTCCTTGGGAAACCCTCAATTTTCTCTATTTTGTGCTTCGTTGCAGTTTGGTGTCACAGCACACCAAAGGTCGTTAGCTCACATCGATGGCCGATGTGCCACCCTTGGCCGGCAATGGACCATCCTTGGCCGGCAGATCTCCCTCCATGGCCGGCAGGCCACTGGTGACTTCCCCTGCAGTGTTTTAGTAAGTTTCAGCAACAAGCACTGAAAGACACCCTGCAAACAGAGCCTCTAAAGAGCAATTGGAAGGTGTTTCGAGGCGAAGAACCGAAGCAAGCATGCATGCCTCCCTTCTTCAAACAGAGCTGGAATAGCACCGTTTACTGCTTTCCCTACTTGCTTGTTGTCATTCATTAATCAGTTAATTAATTTGTTAATTAATTAAGTTGTGTAATAATTAGTTGTAGCTAGTTATTAAATCGGTTTTGTAATAATTAATTAGCTTGTGAGTTAGTTAATTAGGTGGCCTGTATTATTTTTTCGGACCCTCCGAGCAAGGGCACAATTGTAATAAGTGTGCGTGAGTGTGTGTATGTCTTCCAACCTCACGTCTTTCTTCCCTTTTATTTACTAGCTTTCGATGGTTAGTTTAGGGCATGTTTCAATTAGCATACTTATACTTCGCATGTTTGTATTCATTTATTCGTGTTTCATGCATCGAACTCGGGGCATCATACTAACTGCATCGTATTTCAATTCCGAGTTGAATACTTGTTAGTTGTAGTATCGCATATGCCATCTTAGAATAGCCGAGCCTATTGTAGTTGCATTTTTGCATGTGTTGCATTAGGCACTTCTGTATAGTTAGGATTCATGCATGTTTCCTAATTAGCTTCTTTGTTTTGGCTTGGAGTACTCGGTGAGTATTTATGCTTTAGCATCCTTGCATGTGTGTGAGTGACTGCCATGATAGCATGCTTACCATGTGGCTAGATGCTTATGTGATATAAACTGCCTGAATGCCTATGGGTGAAGGTTGGATTGTTTGAATTAGAACAACTCATTGAAATCCGTGTTTTAGCCTACTTGCGAGTAGCGAATTCCAAAGCATTTTCCAAACAAACGGATATGCAATGTTTTGTTCCAAGTTAGGTGATCTAGTCTATACTTTTGTGTTGTGCGCATCACATAGTAATTCTAGGCTAATAACCGGAATAGGAACGCATAATGTTTTCAAAACTCGATATCATGGTTAGTAGAGGCCGATCTTTGATCGGGAGAGCGAGGGTGCTCACGAAGTGACCTTCCCTAATCGTACCCAAGTTCCCGAGCCGAGGCAACTTTGGTGATGACGGACACGTGGCCTTTGGCACCAAGTCAGGGTTTCCTAAATTCCCTCATTAAAAAATATTTAGGTGGCGACTCTGTATCTAGCAAAGCAGTCCATATTTGGCACTTCTTTCAAAAAATCTGTTTTCAAAAACGATTTGCCGGATTTAGACTCTTTGATGATTCATCGGTCTTGCATTGCACTCTGTGAGATTAGATACAGGACCGTGACATTGAGTCCTGAACTGTAGTGAGCCCCAATTAAACAAAACGGGATTTCCCTCCCGGGACGTTCGGGGACGTCTACAATAGGCACTACTCAGTCTCAGTTCAGTACCCAATGCAGTCTGTAAGCTTTGCCAAAATCTCGATGTAAACTTCGAATCCTTGTCAGAAACAATGGACACAGGCACTCCATGCAATCTAACAATCTCATCAATATAAATCACAGCCAATTTGTTCGCATTATAAATTGTTTTGACAGGTAAGAAGTGAGCAGATTTAGTTAATCTATCAACAATAAGCCAAATTGAGTCCATACCTTTACTAGAGCGAGGCAAACCGACAATAAAATCCATAGTAATATGTTCCCATTTCCACTCCGACATCGGTAAGGGCTGCAATAAGCCTGCAGGTCGTTGATGTTCAGCTTTAACTTGTTGGCAATGAAGACATTTTGATACAAAATCAACAATTTCTTTCTTCATTCCCGACCACCAGAAATTCAGTTTCAAATCTTGGTACATTTTCGTATTCCCCGAATGGATAGAAAATTTCGAATTGTGGCCCTCTTACAGAACTCTTCCTCTCAATTCAGAATCATTCGGTACACACAGTCTTTCTTGAAATTTCAGTACATTATTTTCAAATGTGAAACCCGGTCTTGGTTTAGATTCCCTTTCTTCGATGATCTTCTTCAAGAAGTCATCCAATTGTTGTTTCTCTTTAATTTCCTCAATCAGTGCCGGTTGAGCAGAAATAGCAGCTAAGATTCCGCCTTGTTCTCGTAAAACAATTTCAATTTCAGATTTTTCAAGGTCACAAAGCAATACTTTCTGCTCGGTAAGCAAACAGGCTAAATTCCCAATCGATTTCTGGCTCAATGCATCAGCAACAGTGTTGGCTTTTCTCGGATGGTACAAAATCTGTAGGTCATAGTCTTTAATCAATTCTAGCCATCTCCGCTGTCTCATGTTCAGTTCTTTCTGTGTGAAGAAGTATTTCAAACTTTTGTGGTCGGTATATACTTTACATGTCGCCCTATAAAGGTAGTGACGCCAGATTTTCAATGCAAATACTACTGCAGCAAGTTCCAGATCATGGGTTGGGTAGTTCTTTTCGTGCGGTCTCAGTTGTCGGGAAGCATAAGCAATAACTCTCCCATTCTGCATTAAAACACATCCCAAACCTTTATGAGAAGCATCACTAAAAATGGTAAATCCATCCGTACCTGAAGGTAGGGTAAGAACCGGTGCCGTCACAAGTCGAGTTTTCAACTCTTGGAAAGCTGATTCCCTTTGGTCAGTCCAGTCAAATGATATCCCCTTCTGAGTTAACTAAGTCAACGGTAAGGCAATTTTGGAGAAATCTTTGACAAATCTTCTGTAATACTCAGCTAATTGCAAAAAGGTTCGGACTTCTGTCATATTTGTTGGTCTAGGCCAGTTTACTACAGCTTCAATTTTCTGCGAATCAACAGAAATTCTATCTTTGCTAACAACATGTCCCAAAAACATAACATGATCAAGCCAAAACTCACATTCAGATAGTTTAGCATAAAGTTTCTGTTCTCTTAGGTCTGTAGAGCAAGTCTCAGATGATGTTCATGTTCTGCTATACTTTTGGAATAAATTAGAATGTCATCAATGAATACAACAATAAAGTCATCGAGGAATGGTTTAAAGATTCTGTTCATGAGGTCCATAAATGCAGCAGGTGCATTGGTAACTCCGAAAGGCATAACTAAAAATTTGTAATGTCCATACCTCGTTCGAAAAGCAGTTTTATTAATGTCTTCTGGTTTAACTTTCAGCTGATGATATTCGGATCTGAGATCAATCTTAGAGAACTCTTGAGCACCCTGTAACAGATCAAATAAGTCATCAATACGCGGCAATGGGTATTTATTTTTCACAGTTACCTTGTTCAGTTCACGGTAATCGATACAAAGTCTCAGTGAGCCATCTTTCTTTTTCACAAACAAGACAAGTGCGCCCCATGGTGAAATACTAGGCCTGATGAACTTTTTGTCTAACAGTTCTTGCAGTTGTACTTTCAATTCTTTCAGTTCAGTTGGAGCCATTCGATAAGGAGCTTTAGATACTGGCTGGGTACCCGGAATCACATCAACGGTGAATTCAATCTCCCTGTCAATCAAATCCCATGGCAGATTATCTGAAAAAACATTTGGGAATTCTCTAACTATAGGAATACTGTTCACATTAGCACTATCATCAGTGGATACAGTCAATACAGAACACAGATACCCTTTACACCCCTTTTTAATCAATTTAACAGCTTTCACAGATGAAATCAAATACGGAGGAGGTACTACTCCACTCCCATTAAACACAAATTCAGGCAAACCCGGTGGACGGAAAACTACTTGTTTCGTTACACAGTCTATGGTGGCATAATATTTCGTTAACCAGTCTATCCCCAATATTACATCAAAATGATCAATGTTCAGAGGCAGTAAATCAATAAACAAATGTGCATCTCCAACAATAATTTCGCAAGCAGGGTATGTATATGCACAAGTCATGGATCCCCCAACGGGTGATGATATAGCTAACAGATAATTCATGGGTTCTAAGGGTCTATTCAATTTTCGCGAAAAAGCATGCGATACATAAGAATGTGTAGACCCCAAATCAATCAGTACGTATACATTTTGAGTACAAATAGAGAGAATACCTGACACTATGGTCTCGGTATTTTGGACCTCTCCCGGTACTAGGGCGAACATTCTACGCCTCATAAGCTCCTTCCTAGCTTTAGGGTTAGACTTTGGTGTGACAAGTTGATCTTTGCTGCACTTGGTGCAGCTTTACTATGGCCCTAAGGAGTGGAAGGGCAATCTTTGACTATGTGGCCCACCTTGCCACACCTGTAACAAGCACCAAAGATTTTATAACAAACTCCCTTATGATTCTTACCACATTTGGAACAGGATGGTATGAAACCACTCATTTGGTTGGGGCTAGTTATTGACCCCATATTCTGTTTCTTGTTCAATGGGTTATGCTTGCCTTTCTTGAACTTGAAACCCTGCCTTTTACCATGCCATTTAGACGCTGGTGTTTCAGTTTTCAGTGCCTCGATGTTTGATTCAGCCATCAAAGCTCGGTCAAGAACATTTACATAGTTCGGTAGCTTCAAAACATTAATTCTGTCCAGTATGGCAACATTCAGGCCGCCTTCAAACCTTCTGGCCTTCTTGTAATCAGTGTCCACCATGTGTGGTGCATATCTAGCCAGCTCGGTGAACTTTGTTTCATATTCAGCAATGGACATTGTGCCTTGTCTCAACTATTCAAATTCAGTTACTTTTCTGTCCCTGACACACTAGGGAAAATACTTTTCAAAGAAGGCTCCTTTGAACTGAGCCCAGGTCACAACAGTGTTGGTGTCACGGACTAGCATCCACCACCTTCTGACCTCTTCCTGCAAGGTGAAGGTAGCTAACAATACTTTTTGTGCCTCTGAGCACGGAAACACCTCAAACAATTTCTCCGTCTCTAAAACCCATGCTTTAGCTTTTAACGGTTCAAGACCCCCCTGAAAGGATGACGGTTTCATTTTGTTGAACTTCTGGGTAAGGGCAATTATGTCCTCATCATTAACATTGACATTCTATTCCGGCTGTACCGGAGGAGGAGGTGGGGGCTGTTGGTTTTGTTGTTGATCTAATCTTGCAGTTATTAATTCCATTATTCTCTCCAGTCTTGCCATTCTTGCCTCGAAGGATGAGGATTCAAATTCATTTGCAGTTCTTGTATTATCCATTTCACTATAAGCAGTTATAGCAATTATCAACTAAGCAGTTGCATACTTAAACAGTTTATCACATTAGCAAATATTCAGTCATGTCATAGCCACACACTTATCATGCTCATGCAATGCCCTAATCACTTTTCTAGGACATCCTATAGCTCATTTGGACACGTGTGTGCAGTATAACTCGTGGTAAGTATTGCTCTGATACCACTATGTCACGACCCAAACCCGCCCCTATGGGTTTAGTACCGTAACCGGCCAGTAATCCGAAATTACCGAAGGCCTTCTTAACAGTAAGACAGTAATACAGAGAACAGAGGCATGGCGGAAGCCAAAACAGTAAATAACAATGTCCAATGAGCTGTGACAGTCTGTATGCAAAAAGACTTTTCGTACATATATATACAATCAGTGACAAACAGTATGTACATATATACAATCATTCAGTTCAGGGACCTAATCCCTATTAAATAGTAGTAACGATGCATGCAGATACACGATAAACAAAATAGGGCAGAGACAAACAGGACTAAAACACTCTAAGCCATAGCTTGGCGGGCTCGGAACCTCAGGTGAGGCGCGAGTTGGCTTGACAAAAAGGGGAGTCTAACCCACGCTCCTAGCTTCGGTCTGGTGCCTGAACACCTACATATATATATATATAAACAGTGAGCTAAAGCCCAGTGAATAACATAATGCGTAAAGAGGTTCAGAATGAATGTCCTTACAGTAATGAAAACAGTTCATTAATTCAGTATATCAGTCATTTAGTCATATGTGGTACATCCATTAGCATAGCAGTACAGTAAATAGTAGGTCTTAGAAGACCGAACAATCAATGATGGCCATTAATCAAGAAATGTGAGTGGTTCCAACAAGGAACCAACAGAGATCTCTATGTGATAGAATAAAGAATAGAAATAGTAGTTGCTAAGGATGCCTGTCTGATTCGAATATAGGACATACATTCATTCAATTGATGATTCGGTTGAAAACAATTGATTAAACAATCAGAAATATTCTCAGTTGAACATATCTTTACACAATTGTTACTTCGAAGTTACGGGTTCTGATTAAGCTAGAGCGTGTCTCCAGTCGCCAACCCTACACAGTTCACAGAACGAACACACACTAAGCTACACAGCTGGGAAAGATAATAACTTAATCCTTAATTGCCTTGGTGTGTTCTACATTTATATCCTCATAAAGATGCCTTAAACTAGGCCTAAGAATGCCTAGAATGAAATGAGGATGCAAAGATGCACTTTTAGAAGCATTTTCAGAATTTTAGAAAACAGGGGTCCCGCTCGAGCGTAAGTTTCCCTGCTCGAGCGGACATGCAGACAAAGGTTTCCGCTCGAGCGCCACTTCCCACGCTCGAGCGTACTGCAAAACATGGCAAAAGTACTGGATGCTCGAAAATCACGCTCGATAGGCGCTCGATGGCTGCTCGAGCGTAAGACACAAGGTCCCGCTCGAGCGTCAATCCTTCCACTCGAGCGAACTTCAAAACAGTGCAAAGTACTGGGAGCACGAATTTCCCGCTTGAGCGCCACTTTCCCCGCTCGAGCGGAAGTCCAAAATCTAGAATTTCCAGATTTGAACTTCCAAGCTCAAAACAAGATTAAATGCACAAAATTCGATCCTCTTGGGCCAAATTTCTCGAAAACATTTGTAAATACATAGAATAACATGTTTCAAAGTTCAATTTGTAAAATCAAGGCCCAATGGTGGCTTAATTAAATCTAATTTCAAACCAAATTTCAAGAACATGATCTCAAATGAACATGCATGAACTTCTAACAATTTTCAAGCTTCAAAACATGCTCTAATGAGCCAATTCTTTTCAAAACAAGATGGAATCATGGTCTTAAACACAATTATGAGCATGCATGTAACATTTTGCCACGAAAACACCTTAAGCTCAACAATACAAACATGCATGCATGGAATGGGCTTCAATTCAACATTACTAGACTAAATCTTGCCTTAGATTACTAGAAGCTCATGAATCATGTAAGAACAAGCTTTGAATACACAATTAAAAGGATAGGTTCCTTACCTGGTCTTTAAATGTAAGTCTAGGAGCTCAATTGACAATCTATACTTCAATTTCTTCAAGTTCTCAAACAATTCATAATATGAGGCCAAATTCTCTCCTAACTCACTCTCTCTCTAACTATCGGTGGGAACTCAAGAAATGGCTGAGGAAATGGGTTTGGTCAAGTGTTGCACATATGATACAAAGTCCTTGCATAGTCCACTAACATGGCATTATGGTAAATAAGACAACTCTGTTAATTTGGCTTAATTTACTCTAATTTAATTCTACCAAATCAATTTTCAGATAAATATGCCATAAAATCACATAAATTATGATGGTCCTAAAACATCAATCAATTTCTGGTTTGGCCGCCGATAAAGCCTTCAATTTGCAGTTTAAACATAAAACACAAACAGATAATCAAACAGGCAACAGATAGATATACAATTAAATAGGTATACTCAGTCAATTCGGTTTCGGATTTCAGTCAGTCTGTTCAGTACTTCAGTTGATTCGATTACTTATCATAATTAGTCTCAGTTTAGCAATAATCGGTAATCAGTGGTGAGGGTTATTACACCAAGGACACATAAGCCAACATAGATAACGCCACAACTACACCCCCTAACTAGATTCACCAAGGTATTCACCCATTTTTCTCAAAACGATACATTTTCAGTGTATAAGTATGAAACAATATTCAATGCAAGATGTATGAGTAATTGGTTTCAATTAACCTAATCTTTATGCAATTTCTACAATAATTAAAGTTATCATCCACTGATAGCCTAAAATAAATATCTCTATACAAAGATAAATCTCCAAGCAATAAATATAAATTTCAAAGCCTCAATAGAAGAGTGATAATACATAATCAACTCCACTATTATCATCAATAAGTATATTTATATTATTATTTCAAAATCTCAACACCTTTCCCCTCTTTATTTAGTTCAAAACCAATGATTTTCAAGATTTCTAAAAAAAACATTTATTCCTTTCAAAACACATTTAAAGGAGAGATTTTCCATATTTCACAGCATAACAATATACTCATTTTCACAACATTTCCCATGAACCCATTTGGAAGCTCCTTTTTTATACTCCAAAAACCAAACCCTAAATCAAATCCACAACTCCTAAATCACTATACTTTCAAAGAACATATAACAAGGTTAAGAATTATACAAAGAGGTTGAAGAAAATCCCTACCTCAAAATTAGAAGGAGAGAAGAACAAGACCCAAGTTTGATGGAACCAAAAACTAGAACTTTTTCGATTAAAATATTTACCTCTACGAGCTCTACATTTTTTCCCAAAACACTACGACAGTGAGACCAATGGATTTGAGTGTATAGGGGTGTTTAACAAAAACTAGAGAGATAGAGAGAAAAGAAATTTGAAAAAGTTACCTTTTAGAGAGAGAGAGAGATCAAAAAGTTAAAGGAAAGATCCTTTTCCCATACTGATATACGCATAGACCGCTTGAGCGACCAAAACATCGCTTGAGCGTCCGACACAAAGAATCGCTCGAGCAACCAAATCATGGTTCAAGCGCACAATGACCCTCTTCTAGTAGTTTAGATCTGTAAAGAGATCACTCAAGCGTCAAACACAGAATACCGCTAAAGCAACCAACCCATGGCTCGAGCAAAGAACACCCCACTCCTAGAAGTTTAGATTGCAAACACGGATACTGGGAGGAACCAAAGATTGTTTGAACGAAAGAAAGACCGCTCAAGCGAGCTTAACAACAAACAAACATAAATTTCTTTGAAATTCTAATTCCTAACCTGTTTAAAACATGACCAACAACTCCAAACAACCAATTCCACATTACAACAAGACAACAAGGAGTATAGATAACAATCATGAGTACTAAATCCTAGACCAAAGAATATAAAAGGGTTGGGTCTTAACCCAAGCCGCTATAAACCTTAAGTCCTTATCTTTTTGCTTTAATTATAGATGAGTTGACAAGAATTATTTAGGATGATGTGCCATGGCATATGCTTTTTGCAGATGATATCATGTTAGATAAATAGTTAACACTAAGTTATAGATTTGGAGAGAAGCATTTGAATCTAAAGGGTTTAGGATAAGCAGAATTAAGATAGAGTAGATAAAATGTAATTTTAGTAACAGTAAAAATGAAAGCAGAGGAGAAGTGAAGATTGAGAACCAAGAACTACCTAAGAATGAACATGTTCGTTATTTAGAATCGATTATCACAACGGTTGGGGAGATTGGAGCGAATGTAGTCCATAGTATTAAGGTAGGGTGCTCAGGTGGAGGACTACGTCTGGGGTATTGTGTGATGAACGAGTACCCACTAGATTAAAAGGAAAATTCTATGGAATGACTATTAGACCAGTGGGACAGAATATTTGGCAACTAAGAAAAACATGTAAATAAGATGAGTATTGTTGATATGAGGATACTAAGGTGCATATGTGGTAAGATTAGACAGATTTAGGAATGAGTATATTCGTGAATAGATAGGAGTAACACTGATAGAAGATAAGTTAAGAGAGAATAGATTGAGATGGTTATAACGGAGGCCAACAGAGGTAGTAGTGAAGATATATAATACAGTGACAGTAGATGAAAGTGTTAGGAGAATGGACAGACCTAAATTGACGTGAACTAGTGTAGTAAATAGAGATATGAATATTTTGAATTTGATTAACTAAATGACCGTTAATAGAATCGAGTAGAGAATAATGATTTATGTAACTAACCCATTTGATGAGACTTAAAGTTTAGCTTGGTTTGATAACCAATTTTATTTTATTTTATTATTTATTATTTTTTTTTTATGGGGGCTCAATCTATCGCAGTCAGGTTAGAAGTCTTGTAAAGGTCACGACGTGGAAGGGTCACGACTTGGAAGTGAGAAATTAAAAGTGCAGTTATCCAATGCACGCCCACAACATGAAAGCCTAACAACCTGGCTGACCACACTCAATTTCTTTTCTTAATAAAATATTGCGCACCAGAAAAAATAAAAATAAAAATAAAAATTATTTTAGTAATATTTTAAGTGTAATTTATATTATACCAAGTTTAAATCAAGATTGAGGTTTTTCTTTCCCAGTCAAGGACCGGAGAGTTCAATCTACCTCTTGTAGGCCCCCCATAGAACTTGTTTTGTTAATACATTTTGTTTATTTTCTGGATTTATGTGTGGATTATTTATAAATAAAAAATAGAAATAGATTGATTTGATAATAATTATATGATTTTATCATATGTAATTTTTTTTTTAATAAATAAATAACATGTATGACTTTAAAGTACAGATTAATTTTTCTTAGTCCATGATCAGATTGGCGATGAGGATGATCAATCCGATCCACTGTGGGCCCACCTAGGCACATACTGATGATCCAAAACATTCACCTAATAACAAATGTAATTTGATCACATAATTATCGATATTTAATTAATTTAATTTTTTTATATAAATAACGTGTTTGGCTAGTTGAAAAAAATGACTCATAATAACCAATCAAATCAAGTACTAGAGAGAAGTTGTTCTCTCACAATAATGGACTAGAAGTCATCCTTTTTTCTTAAGATTAATATAAAATCACGAGTCAAGCTTGCCTTCATAGGGTCAAGTTTGCATGGTTGTGGGTCTATTTTTAATTTGTTTTAGTGATTTGAATCATTAATTTGTAAGTCCTGTTAAGCAAATTATTTATGCAAAAATTTAAATTTATTGGGGATTGGTAGATATATGATTGGTTTATATTTCTATAAAATAAATGATTTATTTTCAAAATCATACTTCTTGTTTTTTTTATTTATAGAAAAAGTGTAATTTGATTGAGCAGCTCTTGATATTTCATCATTTTTTTGGAGTGATATGGATAATTTGCTTGAGAGACTCAACAAAAACATTTCGGATCGTTGAAATGGGTTTGGAGTGGGGGGGCCATAGTCATATAAAATGTACCATCCAAGGCAAGCTTGCTTCTAAAATCATATGATTATTAAATTAATTTAATTTTTCATTAATAATGTACACACAAAAAACTAAAGAATGAATGATCATATGAAATCCAAGCTAGATGGCTCTAATTCTCTTCCCCAACCAGAGAAATTTGAACCCTAATTAAATAGTGTATATATAAAGAAACTGGTTTCTTTATAGTTCATTAATGTAGACTAATGGTCTAGCTGATTCTTACCACGCGTATCGATTTGACAATCCATTCTATTCATTTTTTAGATCAATATATGTATAGATCATTGATTTGACAATCATAATTAAATAATTTTATCATTTTTATCTTTAATAGAATCATATATTAGTTTAAATTATTAAAAAAAATAAAATTTTTATATGAATAATACATGAAGATTATATAGATGTGCGTTGAGCCAGAGTGAACAGTTCAATCCATATTAGTGGACCAGTCCAGTCCCATATACATACACACTTTCACTTTCAAAGTTTTTTTTGCAAAAACGACTTTACATAGCATAACTTTTCCAATTTTCTTTAAAAAAACATCATCAACATCAACAATCAAGTCACTGAAGTGAGCTTGCAAAAATACCATACTAATGAGTCTATCACAATCTTCATGATAAGAAAACACAAAGTGTGACTTTTAATGATTGCTAACACCACATGAGTGAGGTTTTTACCAAGTGCAAAAAAGGCCAACCTCCCAGCCCCTCCTCTCTCTCTTAAAAGTTCTTTGGGAGGAGGAAAGCACAACAAACACAGCCCCAGGAGAGAGAGAACAGTAGAGAGAGAGAGAGAGAGCGCACTACGCAACAATACAACACCACACTGTTACTATAAACCGCAACATATGGCGATGCTTCTGTCAATCACTCTTTCCTAGCTATGCTTCCCACTAGCATCCGCTCCCCAAGCGCACCCCCTAAAACTTCACCAACTCATCATCTCATCCATGTCAACGGCTACTTTCCTCTGCTTCGCCGCCGTGCTCTGGTTCACCGCCTTATCGTGCTCCGTCACGGCGTTGACCGCCGAGATCCAAGCACTAACGTCCTTCAAGTCTAATCTCGACGATCCACTTGGTGCATTGGACGGCTGGGATTCGTCAACTCCCTCAGCTCCCTGCGACTGGCGCGGCATTGTCTGTTTCCAAGGCCGTGTTCGAGAACTCCGCCTCCCTCGTCTCCATCTCTCTGGACTTCTCACTGACCGCCTCTCTAACCTACGCCAACTGCGCAAGTTAAGCCTCCACTCCAACTCCTTCAACGGCTCAATCCCACCCTCCCTCTCTCAATGCGCCCTATTACGCGCCGTTTATCTCCACTCCAACTCCTTCTCCGGCGAACTCTCGCCGGCGATTTTCAACCTCACAAACCTCCAAGTCCTCAACCTCGCTCACAACTCCCTCGCCGGAAAGATCTCCGGCGACCTCCAACCTACTCTCCGGTACCTCGATCTGTCCTCCAACAACTTCTCCGGCGAAATGCCGGCGAACTTCTCAGCATCTTCTCAGCTTCAACTCATTAACCTCTCATTTAATTCCTTCTCCGGCGAAATTCCGGCGAGCATCGGAGAGCTTCAATTTTTGGAGTATCTATGGCTGGATTCGAATCAATTGAGAGGTACTTTGCCTTCGGCGATCGCGAACTGTTCTTCGCTTTTGCATTTGAGCGCCGAAGATAACGAGCTTGAAGGTGTAATTCCGGCAACGATTGGTTCGCTTCCGAGGCTTCAGGTAGTTTCGCTTTCTCACAACCAACTTTCTGGTTCGGTCCCCACATCAATATTCTGTAATGTCTCTATCAATACTCCTCCGACTATAAGAATCGTTCAACTCTCCTTTAATTCGTTCACGGGCTTAGTCAAACCACCAAACCTCTTGTTCTTTTCTGTTTTGGAGGTTTTGGACCTTCACGAGAATCACATCAACGACGTGTTTCCATATTGGTTGACGAATGTATCTTCGCTCAAAGTTCTAGATGTTTCTAGAAATTCATTTTCTGGATTGTTGGGTAATGAAATCGGTAATCTTGCTATGTTGGAAGAGCTTAGAGTTGCCAATAATTC
This sequence comes from Camellia lanceoleosa, assembly GCA_025200525.1. NCBI lineage: Eukaryota > Viridiplantae > Streptophyta > Magnoliopsida > Ericales > Theaceae > Camellia > Camellia lanceoleosa. The sequence continues at coordinate 23,069,299 of CM045766.1, read as the reverse complement.
GCTATCCGGTGAAATACCTGGTGGAATTTTGAAATGTGGGTTGCTCAATGTGCTTGATGCTGAAGGAAATCGGTTTTCGGGTTCGATTCCGCCATTTTTGGGGGATTTGAAGAGCTTGAAGACTCTATCTCTCGGTGGAAATCGGTTTTCGGGTTCGATTCCGTCGAGTCTCGGGAGCCTTTACGAGCTTGAATCGTTGAATCTGAGTAATAATAATCTGACTGAAACTGTGCCACAAGAGGTCATGAAGCTGAGCAACTTGAGTAGTTTGAATTTGAGCAATAACAAGTTTTCTGGTGAATTTCCAAGCAATATTGGGGATTTGAAGGGTTTGGTGATTCTGAATATGAGTGGATGTGGGTTTTCTGGGAAAATTCCTCCAAGTATTGGAAGCTTAATGAGGCTCACTATTCTTGATCTGAGCAAGCAAAATCTATCTGGGGAGTTGCCATTTGAGCTTTTTGGGTTGCCAAGTTTACAAGTTGTTGCTCTTGAAGAGAATAAGTTGTCTGGGGCTGTTCCTGAAGGATTCAGTAGCTTATCAAGCTTACAGTATCTAAATCTGTCATCCAATACTTTCTCTGGTGAGATTCCAGCAACATATGGTTTTCTTCAGTCATTGGTTGTTCTTTCCCTATCGGATAATCGTGTCGATGGCTCTATTCCAGCAGAGTTGGGCAATTGTTCTAGCCTTGAAGTAATAGAGCTCCGTGGTAATCGCTTAACGGGTCATACTGTGGATGATCTCTCACACCTTGCTCATTTGGAAAAGCTTGATTTGGGTCAGAATGGTTTAGCAGGCACAATCCCAGAAGATATCTCCAAATGCTCTTCTCTGAATTTTCTGTTACTTGATGCAAATCAACTTTCAGGCCAAATACCAGACTCGCTGTCAAAGTTATCAAACCTAACAATATTGAATCTTGCTTCAAACAGATTGAGTGGGGCTATTCCCGCGAACCTTTCACTCATCTCTGGTTTAAAAAACTTGAATTTGTCAAGTAACAACCTCGAGGGTGAGATTCCAGTGGCGTTGGGCTCTCGGTTCAATGATCCTTCTGTGTTTGCAATGAATGAAAATCTATGTGGGAAACCATTGAAAAAAATTTGCAAGGACGTGATATGGCAAAAGAGGAAGAGGTTGATCTTCTTGCTAGTTGTGGCTATTGGAGGAAGTTTGCTTTTGATGTTGTGTTGTTGTGGATACATATTTGCCCTATTGCGTTGGCGAAAAAAGCTTGGACAAGGAAGAAATGGAGAGAAGAAGCGAAGCCCAGCTCGAGCAAGCTCAGGAGGGGAAAGGGGGCGTGGAAGCGGAGAAAATGGAGGGCCAAAACTTGTTATGTTCAACAACAAGATAACATATGCAGAGACAGTGGAAGCAACGAGACAATTTGACGAAGAAAATGTATTGAGCAGGGGAAAATACGGGCTTGTGTTCAAAGCCACTTATCAAGATGGGATGGTGCTTGCAATTCGTCGCCTACCCGACACGTCAATCGACATAGGCACCTTTCGCAAAGAAGCTGAATCTCTAGGCAAAGTCAAGCATCGAAATTTAACTGTCCTGCGCGGTTACTATGCAGGACCACCCGACATTCGCCTTTTGGTTTACGACTACATGCCCAATGGAAATCTAGCAACATTGCTCCAAGAGGCATCGCATCAAGACGGGCATGTACTAAATTGGCCAATGCGACACCTAATCGCGCTTGGCATTGCTCGCGGGCTTGCATTCTTGCACTCAGTTTCCACAATTCATGGCGATGTCAAGCCGCAAAACGTGCTTTTTGATGCTGATTTTGAAGCCCATCTTTCGGATTTCGGGTTAGATAAATTAACCATAGCAACCCCAGCAGAGGCTTCTTCATCTTCAACCCCAATTGGGACTCTCGGGTATATATCACCCGAGGCTGCATTAACGGGTCAAGCGACGAAAGAATCAGATGTTTACAGCTTTGGAATTGTATTGTTGGAGATACTAACTGGGAAAAAACCTGTGATGTTCACACAAGATGAAGATATTGTGAAGTGGGTGAAGAGGCAATTGCAAAGTGCTCAAATCACAGAATTGCTCGAGCCGGGTTTGCTTGAGCTTGATCCGGAATCATCGGAGTGGGAAGAGTTTTTGCTTGGAGTGAAAGTGGGTCTGCTTTGCACAATGCCTGACCCGCTCGAGCGGCCTTCAATGGCGGACGTAGTGTTCATGCTCGAAGGCTGCCGGGTCGGACCCGAAATCCCCTCGTCGGCTGACCCGACAACCCTACCATCCCCAATTTGAATTTTTTTTAACTCAATAAAAGATTAATTTTCTGTAATATTCATTTTTTTGGGGAGTTAATTATATTTTTGGTCTCCCATGTTTGTCATTTTAATTTTTAATGTTTAATTTGGTTTTGAGGTTATTAGACGCCATTAAAATTAGGGATACTTACCAATTAGTCCTATTAACTAGACTTATTTACCTATAGGTCCTAACTAATAAATTTAATACTATAAAAATAAGAGAGTGATAAATTTATCACTAAAAATTTATTCATAAAAATAAAGAGACTGATAAATTTATCACTATAAATTTATTCATAAAAATAAAAGACTGATAAATTTATTTTTATCACTTAATAAATTTATCAATAGGACTTAATAGGTAATAAGTCTCCAAAGTAGGACTTATTGGGTAATAAGTCTCCAAAGTAGGACCTATTGGTAGTTTACCCTTAAAATTAAACAAATATAAAATTTCATTTAAAAATTAAACTTTTAGAGTTGGTTTGAGATGTTCTAAAAAGTGTATTTTTTGACTTATTGACTTATATGGGTTGTGTTTGGGTTGGGTTTGATGTGATGTGTTAGAGAGGTGATGTGATTTAAATAAGATGATGCGACTTAAACAGAATAGTGACTTTTTAACTTTTTGTATTATTTAGTGTACCCCAAACCAAGGCTTAGTCTACAAAGCATGTAATATGTGTGTTTTAAAGTGAAAATTCACTTAATAAAGGAAAATGCCTGGTAGCTCGAAGTTATCAGGCTCGAAAATGGCTCGAGAGGAAGAGAGGGAGAGGGACTGATGGTTTGGAGTCCGTCGTCGCCTTCCGCCGCCTCCGCCGCCGTCCTCGTCGCAGCTCCTTCGTCGCCTTGCTGCCGCCGATTGTCGCAGCACCAGCGATCGCCGGCCTGCCTCGCCTCGCCTCGCCTCGCCACGCCTCGCCTCGCCACCGCCATTTTTATGGCCCCCTCCAGTTCCTTCTCCCTCCTCTCCCTCTTCCTCCCTCCCCTTCCTCCTCCTCTTCCTCCCTCCCTCCCTCCCTCTCTCCCTCCTCCTCTCTTCCTTCTTCCTGGTCTTCTTCTTCTGCAAAAAAAAAAAAAATTAGAGAAGATAAAGTGAAGTCGAAAATAAGAAAAAGAAAAGGGAAAAAAAAAAAAAAAGAGTTAAAACGACGTCGTTTTAACCCTCGAGCCACATTCGAGCCGTAGCTTTCGAGCTACCAATCACTACCGCTTAATAAATCACAATTTTTATTTTAAAATATGTGATACACGTTATATAATCTATAAAAGTACACTTTAAACCTTGAATTTAACAGGCACAACATATATTGATGTAATTTGATTTAGGATTAAATTAAAATACATTAAATTAACATAATTTAAATATTAAAAATAAAATAACATAAATTACTTATTTTGAGACCAAAAATACAGTTATTAATACTATGGGAAATTATATTAAAAAAAATTCAGATTTTGACCATTATAATAAAATAAATCCTGAGCTTTTAGTTTTGTTAATTAAGATTCTAGTCTTTTAATTTGTTTTAAATCTAAACAATCTGTCTATTTTTGTTAAGTAAAATTAACACAAAAAATGAAATTTTAGTCATGAAACTCAACGAAAAATGATATTTTAGATATTCATATACTTACATTAAGTTTAATGGTTAAAATATTACTTTTTTGTGGGTCTTACTTAACAAAAATAGATGAATAATTTAGATTAAAAACAAGGAAAATTTACCCATAAGTCCTAATTTTTGAAACGCTGAATCATTTAGTCCTAAAAGTTTTCTTATGCTCCATTTAGTCCCATTTTTACATCAGCATGATGTAGATGATGTAAATGATCTGATGTTTCCTTCTATAATTTCAAAATTTATTAAAATCTGATGAACATTAGATATTTTTCATCCTATATTTTCAAACATTATTGAAATTTGATGAACATTAGATATTTGAAATCTAATGTTTGTAACATGACTCTGATGTTATTAACATTGTATCTGATGTTATTAACATTGTAATGGGACTTTTCAGTCTATAAGAAAACTTTTAGGACTAAACAGTGCATAACTTATTAATTTGGGATTTATTGGTGCATCCCCCAAAAAACAAATCAAAATATTAAAAATCAAAATCAAAATCAAAATTTAGTTTATTATAAGGAAAAAATTTAATTTTTTAAATAATTTTTCTTATTATTATATCTGGTTTGATTTACACTGTTTTTTAAAAAATTGAGTTTTTTTATTTTTCGCATTTTTTTAATATTTTACGTAAATTTTTTATTTTTATTTTTAAATACACCTAATCTAAATATACTTAAAAAGTATAATATTTGTGAGAAAAAAATTAAAAAATTTACTAAATACAAAAAATATAAAAATAAAAAATAAAACTCAATATATTTTTATATTTTGTTATATTTTATGAATTATTTTAAAATTTGTGTACAATTATATATTTTTAAATATGTTAAGATTAAAAAATTTAAAAATATGATTAAATATTTAAAAAAATTATTAAAATATAAAAACATTAATTAAAAACTTAAAAAAAATATTTTAAAAAAATTTCAAATCAAACATACAATAATACTATTTTTGGGATTAAAAAAAAATTAAGGTTAGCAAAGGTGGATGTGGTGATTTGAATGATTTCATGTCACGTTGATATTTATGATGCGACGGCGTCGTTGGGCAACCAACCAACAAAGAAAAGATTCCCGCCAAAAGAACAAAAGAAAAAAATGTTTAGTTAATTCCTTGAGGAAAGTAGCCGTTAGGTTTGTGTCCGAGCGAGCGAGCGAACATGAAAAAGTGGTATTTATCGGAAAAGGAAGTAATAGCGAAAGCGTTAAATAAATAACATCCGTGAATGTGTCAGACTGCGAATAATAATATCAATCCACAGACTCATCACTGACTGGCTGACTCTCTCCCTCTCTCTCTCTCATCTCTTTACAAACAAAGTCCCACCATAACGTCCGATTTTCCGGACTCCACTGTTTGACCTGCAATGGAAATTTTTATTTTTATTTAAAAAATGATAGTGGTTCAAATTTTTATGATTCAAATGACTTAAATGTGTTAAAATGACGTCATTTTATACTCAAAATGACGTCATTTTAAATATTTTAAGCCATTCAAATCATAATTTTTCGGACCATCAATCATTGTTGTTTTTATTTTAAAACCTGTAATGGAATTAAACAAACAAAATTTCAATACATGTTAATATAATTTTAAATTACAATTTATTCCTTTTATGTTTAATTATTTTTTTATTTTTATTTATTTATTTATTTATTTTTTACTTTGATATTTTATGTTTTAATTTTTTTTTACTTTACTCTTAAGATTCACTTATGTTCAAAATTAGACAGAAAATATCATAATAATTGTCACATAATATAAAAAATATATTATTATATTAGTGTTTAAATTATATATAATAAAATATTTTTGTGCTACATGACTGTTATGCTGTCATTTTTTTTGTCTAATTTTTAACAAAAATTAAGTTTAAAAATAAATTAAAAAAACTTGAAATATAAAGAGTTAAAATAAAAATAAAAATAAAAATAAAAAACTTTAAAGGCCAAAAGCCAACAAATATAAAGGAGACAAAGTGTAATTTATAAATTACACTTTGCTTTTTTTTTTTTATTAAATATTTTAGCCATTAACATTTTTTTAATTTAGTTTTTTTAACTTTACACTTTCATGTTTTAAGGTTTTTTGAATTTACTTTTGAATTTAACATTTGCCAAAATTAGACAAATTGTACATTAACAACTACCTGACATAATATATCATTAGATAACGTATGCCTCTAACCCAAAACTTAACCTAAGTGCCATTTTGGGAAGACAGTAAAAAGCCACGTTTTTAGACAAAATGTCTAAAAACGTGGCTACCAAAAACGCCAAAAAATTGATTTGGCAAGTGCTAAAAACGCAGGTGTAAAATTACAAATTAGGGCCTCTGAAAAAAAAATAAAAAAATAAATCTTTTATGTTGGGTAAGGGTATTTTGGTCATTTTAAGTTGATTTGACACCATAAACAAATATTAAACTAAAAAGTAAAAAGCCAGCTTTTTACCAACTTCCCAAATCACTTCCAAAAAAGCCAAAAAACTTGGTAAAAAGCCAAAAGCCAGCTTTTTACCAACTTCCCAAAACAACCCTAAATACAATAATATATATTTGATATCAAGTGGCTGCTAATGTAATATTTTCTGTCTAGTTTTAGAGATAAATTATCTTTAAGAATAAATTGAAATTTTTTTAAAATGTAAAGTGAAAAAGTGAGAAAAAAAAGAGAGGATAAATTACATATATACCCCCTGAGGTTTGTTTAAAATACGATTTGTTTGATATAATTTTAAAAATTACATCCTACCCCCTTGAAGTTTCTAATTTCATAACAAATTACTCATTTTATTAATAACTTATCAAATCAATTAAGAGTTTTTAATGACATCATAAATTTATTTTCATTAATAATTTAAGTAATTTTATCATTGTATAAGAAAGTAGTTAGTAATTTTATTTTTTCAATCAATTCTGTTAAATAAGAAATTCTGACAATGGGGGCATTTGTAATTTTTCAAATCAGGCAGGACAATTTATATTTTAAGCAAATCTCAAGGGGTGTATTTATAATTTACTCAAAAAAAGTTAAGGTCTAAAGTGACAAAAATAAAACATAAAGGTGACAAAGTGTAATTTATCCTACACTTTAAACTAAGAAAATTACACTCACCTCTCTTGAAATTTTTAAAAATATAATTAATTCCACACTTTTGATATAATTATATTGGTTTTCATCGATATTTTAATTCACATAATAATTAAATTATTTTTTTTATCAATAATTCATTAATTATATGAATAAAAAAAATAATATTATCATATTTTTTTAATAAAATAAATATTTATTTTAGTTTATTCAGTATTTACTCACCATTTGCATTAATTTCAATTTTTTTACCTTACTAAAAAAGAAATAAATATAATTATGTAAAAAATGTAATACTAACTGTAATTTTTTTAAACCTCAACGGAGGTGTGTGTAATTTTTTTGAAAAATTTAATATTATTATATCAGTATCATATCTGTGTCGTATAACGTGTACCTGTCCGCATTTCTTACATCTCATTTCAATCTACGGTTTTGTGTAATTGTGTCTTATGGGGTAATTTTCAAATAAGTTCCAAGGGGGCATGCTGGGAGAGGTTGATTAGGGTAGAAGAGGTTGGTCATTTGATGGTGGTTGATCTACGGGTTTATTTGGAATGTGGGTTGATTTTTTAATTTTTTGTCTTTTTTGTTATTTTAGCTTGGAATTAAACAGTCTCGTTTGTGATTGATTTTTTTGACTTCTGTAAGAGAAAAAATAAAATGATTATGAGTGAGATGTAATATTTTGTCTTATTGGATTAAAAAATTTATTTTGTTTTTTTATGGCTAAAATAATAAAAAAATCAAAAAGTTTGATATGCCAAACGAAGGCTTAGGGATGGAATTTGGGAAACTGGGATGCTGCACAACAGTAATTTTTGTAAGTTTATGGGGGCTTATTCCAAATATATTTTGGTAATTTAAATTATTTGCATTGTAAAATTTGTTAAGTAGATCATTTGTATAAAATAAACAAAAAAATCAAATTAATTGAATATTTATAATTCTATAACAAAACCATACTTTTTTTTGTAAAAAAAATAAACCGCTATCATAATTTTGATAATATTTTTAAAAACAAATAGAACCCGATCATAATGCTACAAATATCCGATTAACTTATTTTTTACATTTATGATAGGGTAAATTACACTAATAGTCTATACATTTTGTCTCTTACATCATTTTAGTCCATACACCTTCTATTGACTCAATTTTTACTTTTAATTTTAGATTTTGTGTCAATTTGGTATAAATGATTTTGCCTTTAAAATATGATACGTGTCATTTATGTGCATACTTTTCATTAAAAAATACTAACAATTGTAAGCACTTTGACTAAATTGTGACAATTACAAATTTTTAATCAAAATCAAGCCAATTAAAATTACAGAGACTAAAATGATACAAAGACTAAAATGTAAGAATTATCAACATAGTTTGCTCTTAATGATATATTTAACAAACTTTATAATATGAATAATTTAAATTATTAGAATAGGTTCAGAACAAGCTGTCCTATACCTCACAACCGTTGCTGCTGTAACAGCACTCCGGATCCGGAGTTTGGTGGTAGCCAAATGGCTCATTCTTATTTTTGAAATAATTGGGGCTTCTATAAATTTTTATACTGTAATTTTTAATTTTTTTTATACTATTGTTTTATTTATTCTAATTTTTATTTATTTGCTTGACCCAAATCAACTAGTATTCCTAACCTTCACAATAAAACAACTTTGATAATTAATAGGGAAAATTACTGGGAATATCACAAAATTATTACAAAATCATGAAAAGATTTATAATGTTAATTATTAATGTGTATAAAGTTTATCATTTATTTATAATTTTTGTAAAATATTTACACTGACTTAATTTTTTTCCTAATTAATGAAATCAGATAAGATAAGACAGCTTTGATAATTACTAAAATCATATAAGATTTCAAACTCCGGTGGAAAATAAGAAATAAAATATACTACAAAAATAAAATAAACGTTCGTATAATGATTTTGATAATTATGTGAATAAAAATGACTACTTTTATAATTAAGATAAAAATTTCATTGCAACGAAGATGGGAAGAATATACAGTACAATTAGTTATTTTATTTTAGATAAATTAGAGCATCTCCAAGATTATTAGGCAAAAGAGTAACGTGAGCAATACCAAAAAATTTATCAACATTTCTATCGAATATTTTACGTGGGTGTGGGTATCCAGTCATATGAGACATTTTGGTAGATCTCTGTGTGTCCCTTTGTAAAAATATAAAGAAAAGTATTCTTTTTATTTTGCCTAACTAGTTTAGTTAGTCTCTATTCGAATCATGCTCTTTATTTTAACTAACCAATCAAACTAACTTAACTAATTTTTTTTTAAAAAATACTATAAACATAAATAAAAATATACAATTTGTTTTTATTACATATGACATTTACAAGTATTTAGTTTTTAAAATATATTATTTAGTTATTTTTTAAAATAATATTTTTACATGGTGGATAAATCACAATTTATCCCTTTTATGGTTGGTCACTTTCCTACTTTCACCTTTAAAGTTTTTTTTTTTTTTTTTTCCTTTATGTTCTAAGTTTTTTCAATTTACTCTTAAAACTAACTTTTATTCAAAATTTGACAAGAAATGTCTGTCATACAAAAAATATATATATATATATATATGATTATATTGGGGTTTGGGTTTAAGTTTGTACGGAGAAATGAGTTATATATAATAAATTATTTTTATGCAATGTGATTGTTAATGTGTCATTTTCTTTCTAATTTTGAACAAAAATTATCTTAAGAGTAAATTGAGAAAAACTTGAAACATGACAGACTAAAGTAAAAAATTTTAAGGATCAAAGTGATAAAGTGATCAAATATAAAAAAAAAAAAAGTGCAATTTACTCTTTAAAAAATCATACCAGTAATATTTTCAAACGATCAAATAAGTTAGTAAAGAAAAAATAACAAATATGAAACAAGCAGAGATGCAATAAAGATGAAAATAACAAGCATATATATGAGTAAAATGACAGGAAAATCTTTTACCTAGCAATGGACGCTAGTTACTTATGCAAAAGCAAAATAAAAATAAATAAAATTTCTCTTTTAATGAAGAGCCTTTTAAAAAAAGACTCAAATAATTTTACCAGAATCGGTACAGAGCCCGAATATAGGGGCTCGAATTTGGCTCGAAATTAGGAGGAAGAAGAAGGAGGAGGAGGAGGAGAAGAAGGAGAAGAAGAACTGGACTGGAGCGGCCAACAAAATCGGACGGAGGTGGAGATGGAGGCGGAGGCGGAGTCGGAGGTGGAGGCGGAAGCAGAGGTGGCGGCGGCAGGCGGAGGCAGAGGTGGAGGCGTGGCTGCGATGCCGACGAGTGACGAGCTACGAGATCGGGCGACGAGCTGCGAGATCGGGCGACGAGCTGCGACGACTACGAGCTGCGTTCTCTCTCTCGCCTCTGTGTTCTCTCTCTCGCCGTTATTCAACTCAATGAAGAAGAAGAAAGAAAAGAAAGAAATGGAAGAAAAGGAAGAAAAAAAAAAAAAAACCCAAAAAGACATCGTTTTAAATTGTGAGTCAAATTCGAGTCCCTAATTTCGGACTCTCAACCATTTTTCTAATTTTACTAACAAAAATATCTCATATGACCTTTTACCTCATCTTTTAGGGTTGCTGTTATAAAGGTGAAGGTATAATTTCACTTTTGATATCTATAATGATATATAGACTATTGCTTTATTTGATGATAGAGAGAGTGAAAAAAAGTAGAAAGATTATGGCACATATCTTTTAAAAGATAGGTATTATATTCACTTTATATTTATAGAAGAAAATAATATAATTTTATATTTTTTAAATTATAATTAAAAAATTAAAAATAAATAAAATTATAATTAAACACAAAAAAATCATAATCAAAATCTTAAAATAATATCATAACTAAATAAGAAATTTAATCATAAATAAATAAGAAAATAGTGTAATTAAATATGCATATAATATGTATAATAGAATTTTTCAGGAAAAAAAATTTATAATAACTTTATATTTTGACATAAGAGCAAGAAAGATTAATGATGATGACTTTCAAAGGAAACTTTATTTATTTTATTTTATTTTTGTATTGATTGAAAGAATGGAAGGGACATAAATGTGATGATTAGACAATTCTTTATCAAATGAGAGATTTTTTGTTTTTGTTTTTTATAAAAAAAACTTAACAAAGATTAAAGTGATCAACCTATTTTGGATAGTGGGTTAAAAGTTATTTTTTAAATTTTAACCCACTTTTTTTAAAAAAAAAATAAAAAATCAAAAAGTTAAAAAGAAAATAATAAAAAAATAAATTTTGAAATTATAGAATGAAACATCAGACCATTTACATCATTTACATCATGCTGATGTAAAAATGGGACTAAATGGAGCATAAGAAAACTTTTAGGACTAAATGGTTCAACTTTTCAAAAACTAGAACTTATAGGTAAATTTTCCTAAAAAAAACCTCCAATGTTTACTTTTATGTACATACACTCCCTATGGGACGTTTTGACAAGGTAGTAAAAAGTTAATTTTTTAGTTTTTATATAAAAAGCTAAAAAAATCACAAAAATTTTTACATCACCCCTCTAATTTTTATATAAAAAGCTAAAAAAATCACAAAAAAATTAATTGGTTATCAATTTTTAAAAACACCACGAGATATTATAAATGAGATTCTCGTCAACTTCGGAGTTAGACGAGCACCTAAATTGTGTATTCTTTAAATTGCCACTAGTCGTAGCTAGTTTTAAGCATGGTTAAGGCATGGTTTGTGAAGTGAGTTGGCTTTTTAATTTTTTAATTATTTTAGTTTAGGGTTAAAAAGTTTAATTTAAAAAGGATTTTTGATTTTTTTAGTTTTTTTAATTTTTTTGTGAGAAAAAGAATGTAATGATTATGGGTTGGATGTGATATTTTATCTTATTAGGTTAAAAAGTCTATTTTATTTTTTGTGACTATTTTAGGCAAAAAAAATCCCCCAAACCCTCTTCCCAAACCATGCCTAAGACTATTTGATTTGAGTATATGTCTAAAATTTTGTGGCTCAAATGGCTCAAATCTGTTAAAACGACGTCGTTTTACGTCGTTTTATACTCAAAACGACATCGTTTTGAGTGATTTGAGCCATTTGAGTCACAAAATTTTGAGCTACTTAACATTGTTGAATGTATAAGGAAAATATGGAAGAGAAAAATGTTTGAGGGTCCTAATTTTTGTAGCTTAAATGGCTAAAAATTGTCAAAACGACGTCATTTTGGCAATTTTGATGTTGTTTTGTACTCAAAACGACGTCGTTTTGACAAATTCGAGCCATTTGAGCCACAAAAATTAAGACCCTCTACCATTGTTGATATGGAATATAGGTATTAGATGTAAGGAATATTTGGGTATATATTTTCATTTATTAGATTAAGGTCTCGTTAGATAATTTTCAATTTTATTTAAAAAATTATTATAAATTGTCACATAATTTTTTTTATTTTTTTGTATATTGTTTTATAAAAAGATAAAAAAATTTATTAAATAACTTATTCCCAAACGAGACCTAACAAAATTCATGAAAGTTATGCATTTTTACAAAACTAAAAAACAAAAAAAAAATGTTTACACACCACTCATTCTACATCTATGTAAGTGATCGGTTGAATTTTAAATTGTTTAATTGAGATCTCTATCAAAACTACAAAAGGAATAGGTTAATTGATGCCTAATCTATATGTCAAACAATGTTAAAATGCTTTTGTTGAATTTATGATATTAAGCTTTCATTTGAGATGTAAGTTAGGTTTTTAGTTTTTTTGTTTATTTTAGTCTGAGATTAAAAAAATTTGTTTAGGATAAGTTTTTTGACTTTTTAATTTTTTGTGAAAGAAAAAAAATAAAATAATTATGATTTTGATGTGATATTTTGTCTTATTGATTTTCTAATCTATTTTATCTTTTTATGACTAAAATAGCCAAAATAGCTCAAGCCAAACATATTCTAATTATACTTTTTCATACCTCAAGGGAGATATGTGTAATTTACACCTACTTATTTTAGTTTGAAGGTGGTAAAATTGAACCAACAATTAGTGAATCTTACATAAATTATGTTTGTTTTGGACTAATGTCAGAAAATACAAATCCCCTCTAAGTGACACTAGACTAACAATTGGGTTTTCACAATCCAGTCCTATTAAATTAAAAGTGAAAATCTCTACTTTACAAAAGGAGTGTTTGGAAAGTTAATAGTCAAAAAAATCAAACACCCCATCTCATTATTATTATTTTTTAATTTTTTACACTTTTTATTTATATAAAAAATCAAAAAAAATTAATTAAGATAGTCAATTCTCAAACGAGCTCAAAATAATGAAATTTTATATATTGAAGATTTTTACATAAATTCATATATTTAATTCCAACCAAATAAAACTATTATACTACTACACAAATAAACACAATTTATTTTGTTATTCATGGTTTTGAACTGTTTTTAGTTGATTATTCTAATTGGATTGTCCAGTCTGATCTATTTTGGACCTGTCTTAATGATCAAAACCGTTCAATGTGTAAGACTCGTCGAGTATTTTATCTCTGTAAAAAATTACGTTAATTGGATATCAATATCTACGTGATTAGATTATATTTGTGTCAAAAATTTACTTTTAAAATTATACTTATTGTTGATACAAATTTGATTTGATCGAATGGATACTGATATTCGATCAACGTGATTTTTTGCATGAATGAAACATTGAAAAGAAGCCTTAAGTCTCATCAGATGCGATACAGTGACGGCAAATGCTAGTGTTAGAAGAATGGATATATCTAGATTGACGTAAACTAGTGTAGTAAATAAAAATATTTTTAACATTGGTTTTTGAATTATTAATTTTAAAATGACACCAAACAACAAAAATGACAATGGTGAGGATGCGTTAAACAAAAGATTTGGTTTGTTTCTAGTTGATAGTTGAACTAAATCAGATTAGGTTGTTTTGGAAAGTAGGTTAAAAGTTAATTTTTTGATTTTTTTTTTTCAAAAAATATGTTAAAAAAGTAGAGAAGTGATGTGATTCAAAAGAAATTAAAAGTTAAAAAATCGCTTTTAATCTCTTACCAAAAGATGTCACAATTGAAATCTTTGACCAGTAAGAATTTATCTTTCACTGTTAAGAATTATTAAACAAAAGACTTTTATCGATTAGAATTTATGAAAATATCATTCAATTAAAATTTTTAAAAACAGTTCCGTTTTGTAGCTCGAATTTCTGAATGCTCGAATGGCTCGAAATTCCAAAACGATGTCGTTTTGGCCGCTTTTTTTTTTTTTTTTTTCTCTCTCTCTCTCTCTTCTTCAGAAGAAGAAAAAGAAAGAAGAGAAGAGGGGAGGAGAGAGAGAGAGATCAACCAAAAATCAAATATAGAGAGTGATACAGAGATCATCATCATCATCATCACATAGAGGTCATCATCATCACACATATTCACAGAGAGAGAGAGAGAGAGAGATAGATACGCAGAGAGAGAGAGATACAGATCTATATATACACAGATCTATGTATACACCAGAGGATGGCGGCGCCAGTGATGACGCCGATGATGGGTGGAGCAAGCACGCTCTCTCTTCTGTTCCTCTCTTTTTCTCTTCTGCTCTCCTCTCTTTCACTCCCTCCCTCTGTTTCAGATGTAAGACCAAAAAAAATTTTTTTTACACAAAACGACATCATTTTAGACAATCAAGCTGTTCAACCTAACGGATTTTCAAACTACCAAAGATTATTCTATTCTTTTAAAAAACTCTTACAATAAAAATCCTCTATTTAATAATTTTTACCTATAAGATATCTTAGGCCTATTTTGGGAACATGGTAATAATCTGCTTTTTAGATTATTACCAACTTCCTCTCACTACTAGAAATATGACTTTCTGCGTCTATTTTTTTGCGACCGTTTATTTTGCAGTCGCAAAAAATTTCTTTTTAATTGATCCAACCGTGTTCTTAAAAATAAAAAAATAAAAAACCCCCCCAAATCATTAAAAAAAACTTGACCCGTCCCCCTTTTCCCCCTTATTTCCCAAGTCTGAACTCTCTCTCTCTCGCAAAATATGTCTCTCTCACTGGACTCTCTCACTCGAATCTCAGTCTCTCTCCCAGTCTTTATTTCTCTTATCATTTTCTCTTACTATCCTAGATCTAGGGTTTCTGTGTCTCTCCTCAGTCTCCTTGAGAGATTTACCAGGTTTGATTTCGATCACTTGTTCAGATCTACTTCTAAATCCATTGATTCTTGAATCGATTTGGTTGAAATTTCTTGACAGTTTTTGTTTTTCTTGATTCTGATTCTGATAATTTTGCAGAGGAAGATAGACCAGTTGAGTGAAGAAGGATCGAGATCATCGGGATCAAGACAGGAACCGGGACCGAGATCGGTCGAGTCGGGGCAATGAGAGGAGAGAAGATAGGTTGATTCACGGGAGTAATAGAGAAGATGGTGGCGAGGATAGTTCAGAGGAG
This sequence comes from Camellia lanceoleosa, assembly GCA_025200525.1. NCBI lineage: Eukaryota > Viridiplantae > Streptophyta > Magnoliopsida > Ericales > Theaceae > Camellia > Camellia lanceoleosa. The sequence goes on along the minus strand of CM045766.1, from coordinate 23,053,780 downwards.
AGCATGAATGATGAGGAGGACGATGACGATGACGATAGAGTCGCTGCCACCGCCGCAGTGAGGATGTTGCCGCCTAATCCAACGCCGTCGATGTCGTCTTCATTACCGAACCACCACCATCAGCACCGGAAGAGCTTTCCTCTATAACTACAAAATCGTCGATGTCGTCGATGTCATCTTCAAGGTATCTCTCTAATTAATTGTCAATGTGTAAATTTTAAACTTGGCCATCCTCATTTCATGTCTTTTGCTTGTTTCTGCTATAAATTTGAGATCGTTACAAGCTTTTGAGGCATAATTTGCAGAAGAAGAGCATGGAATCTATGTTAGGGGAAGTTTTTATGTGTATCAGATCTCTTTTAACCTCCCATCTGTAGCTTTATTCCTTTAAAACCCATTTTTATTGTTTTGGATGATTCTTTTAACCTCCCATCAGGCCACATTTAAAGTAGTTGATTTGGTGAGTTTGACCTTCTTCGTTTTTGTTTTTATTTAAAGGTTTGATTGTTTGATGGTACTCGATTATCGATGTTGATTTTTTTTTTTTTTATATATCAAATTATGTATATGGTTCATAGGATGATTATGCGGCAGATGATAAGGAATATGAGGAGAAGTCGAAGAAAGAGAGTTTGGCATTTTTCTTTTTAGCTACGTGAGTTTTTAATTCCTACCTGCCTCGTTAATCACATACAGACATGATGTATATATATATATCTGATTGTTTGTAACTTTGTGCGTAGGTGTAGCTATGTATTAAATTTATTTTCTTGTTTGTTTGTGCTGTAGATATGAAGATGGTGAGCCAACTGACAATGCTACAAGGATCTATAAATGGTTTACAGAGATAAATTTGAATAATTTCAGTGTATATTGATATTATGGTTCTTTGAGAAAGTAGATTTGAGGGGTTCATTGTTTGTTATATATGATTTTTCATAGGGTAAAGAGAGAGGGGAATGGCTTCAGAATCTTACTTATGGAGTGTTTTTGGCCTTGGCAACAGACAGTATGAGTACTTTAATAAGGTCTTAATTGAATTCCATCTCATCTTTTTATCAACTTAATGTATATCTATGTGTACATGTAGATGTTGCAAATTGGCTAAAAAGTTTGAATTTGTATGTTGTTGGGAAATAGATAGCAAATGAGGTGGATGAGCACCTTGCTGAGCAGGGTATGTTTACGCCCTTCTAGTGACCTTTTTTGTCAATTTATGGAAACACTTGTTGTAATGCTTATTAGTTTGTGATGTGTACTTATTGTGCACTTGTTACCTTGAGTTGGTGTTTAATAAATATGTGTACTTATTGTAATGCTTATTAAGTGTTTAACATGTTTAATAAACCCTTGAGTTGTTGATTTTCCCTTTTGTCCGTTACTTTCAGCAACAGGTAAGTTGGTCCGATGGCAATGGAGGGTGAATTTGGAATTTCTACTCCACAAAACCCTTCTCAGGTTTGATTGAGCCTCTCTTTCTGAATTATTATTATTATTATTATTATTATTATTATTATTTCTCTGCATTCTATAGTTTGATTTTAATTCTTTATTACCTTCTTACTGCTTGTATTTGATTTATGCTTATGATACAAAAGTTTTGCTTTAAACATTGTCAATTCTAAACTTTGACATGTGCAGGGTATAAATTCACTAAGGGAATCTGCACAAGTCTAGTTTTGTTGTCACTAATAGTTTTGAAAAGGATTACTTCTGGTAATTTGACTTTCTAAATCAACAACTAATATCTGCAGGGGTGGTGGTGGTGGTGACTTGTGCACTCACTGTTTGAGATCTATATATATATAAGTGTGAATGAGTGAGTCTATTTTCTCTGAAAGTTTTAAGTTGTATTATTGGTCTGTCATAAGTTGGGTCACCATACAAGAACCCATTGAATGATGCTAGTGGCTTCTGAATAATTATTTTTTTCAATAAATTACAATTGACAAACACATTTTTTGGCAGGTTGTTCATTTTCAGCCACACACTTTGTTTCTTAATAGGGTAGGCCGCTGTCTATCCCTGCGGCGGTGTGATACTCAGATGCTGGAATGGATTCATCCCACTGATCCTCCAAGACATTTTGGATGGCAACCTTCCACAAAACTTGAGTTGTTGAAGGTCAGTGCAAATTGATTGTTTCTTATGGACTATACACAGTTTCACTTAAAACAGGACTTTGTGTGTTCTTCCAGTGTATGATTTGGGTTTACTGTCATTTGTAGGTGCAGTTGGATGGTTACGAATGACGTACACCTTTTAGTGTTGAGACAGAAGGTCTGATGTGTGTCTCCTTGAAGAATGAAACCAAAAGTGAACAAATACATTTGAGGGTGGAAGTAAGAAGTGGAACAAAGTGCTCACACTAAGAAGTTATTTTCCGTCCTAACTCATTGTCAAGTCCTTACAGGTTTGATTCTTGTCCCTTAATTTTCTCTTTTAGAATTTTTTATTTGTGCATCTTTGTTTAAATTATGGAATCCTTTAAATTTGGAAGGAGATAAGAATATGTGCTAAAACCTTATTTTCTTTAATCATAGCTAAATAATTTTTTCCCCTGAATGGAAAATTATGAAACTTATCTCAAATTGTCATGCAGTAGCTGATTTTAGAAATCAATGCAGAATTGAGTTTATGATTGAATAATGAACTTATTGTCAGAATTAAAGTTGTCATTTACCTTTTTTTCCCTTCCTTTCTCCGGACAGCACTAGGAAATTTTTTTGTAGAATGGAATGGAAGATACAGTATTTATAATATGGTGCATAAACATTATCTTACTGCATTCTTTTTCTTTGTCATGTATACGTATCTTTTCCTGCAATTTCTACCGAAAAAGAATGATTAATTAATTATGTTTTGACAGGATTGAAAATCGTTCATTGTTTTTGCCCGTAAGTTTTCAGCAAGTGGATGGCAACAGTGATTCATGGCGATCTCTTCTACCTAATTCAACTGCTTCATTTTTATGGGAAGATCTTGGTAGACGAAGGTTGCTGGAATTGTTGGTGGATGGGACTGACCCATTGAAATCACAGACGTACAACATTGATGAGATATCCGATCATCAGCCAATCCATGTGGCAGGAGGACCTTCTAAAGCTTTACGTGTTTCCATTCTCAAAGAAGAGAAAATTAATGTCATTAAGCTCAGTGATTGGATGCCAGAAAATGACGCGGTTGTCAATCAAAATGTTCCATCATCTTTATCCCAACTTTCTGGGAATGATTTTCAACATCGACCATCAAACACCTCAAATTGTGAATTTCATGTTATTATTGAGCTTGCTAAGCTTGGATTGTCTATCATCGATCATACACCTGAAGAGATCTTATATATGTCAGTGCAGGGGGGTGTTACTTGATCCTCAGGTTTATGCTCATGGGGTGGGCCAAAAGGACCCTGCCTAGGATACAGTTAACTGTTTGAGTGCTCAATTTGGGACACAACTGAATTGCCATAGGTTCACTAGTTCTTAGTGTTATGTGGTGCATGAAACATTGGTTGTGGTTTATGATGCATCAGAACCACAAGTCAAGGATCAAGTAACTCTCTGCTGATTTAACTCATATTTTTGCAGTACATTGAGAATATAGTAGAAAATGTCAGAATGAGTAATCATTTCATTGTGCTATTCAGGTACGGATAAATCAAAGATTTCAGGAGAATGTGTGCATGAGGCAAACTGTTCTTATTAGCAATGCTATCTTGAACATTAAGAAGGATCTTCTCGGTCAGCCTCTTCAATTGCTTTCGGGTGTTGATATATTGGGCAATGCAAGCAGTGCAGTTGGACATATGAGTAAAGGTGCCGCAGCCTTATCAATGGACAAGAAATTCATTCAAAGCCGACAGAGACAGGTTTCTTTAAAACTAATATATGCTCTTAGTTTTTGCATTAATGTTGTGAATTGGCTACTTTTTGCATTGCAAGAGATCTCCAACCTCTTTTTGTAGTGCAGACCTATGTTACATGGACTCTTCAAATATATCAAATGCATGGGTTAGACACCTAACACTCGGATAAAGGCATGGGATATGTGTCCGATACTATTTATTGGACACATATTTCATCAGACACACCTTATATATTTATATTTAATACTATTATTATATGTATATATTGATGTATAATTGCTATACAATGAGTAAAATGCTTTTATGACACTATATGTTACATATAACACCATTTTATCTTATATAATAGATTGGATCATGCAATACACACTGCAGGTTTTGCCTAAATAAACTATTAACCATTAATTTGATTAGTACTGCAGGAAGTTTACTTGAAAGGTTCAGCCCATTTTTTAACCAAGAATATAGGAAGTTTATTTCCAGAAAATGGCTAATAAAAAACCCTTCATGCATCAGTTTGGCCTCATTTTTCAACATCAACGCTGGTGGTCACTGTGACCCACCCTTTAGTTGAAGGTGGTGTAAAGAATTGCTTGTTAAATAATTCAGCTTCTTTTACTTTGAAAGATTAGCCTAATAGCCTATAGGTTGGTTAACTTCTGATTCATTATAGGGGGGAAGAGTGAAGAGATGGGATTTGCTCTTTATTATTACTTTGATTATCTCTGTTACGTGAGTTATTCATTGATAAGCCATATGATGAGTACAAAGCAGAAGGTAAGGTACTTGTTGCACTTGCTACTATTTGTTACCTATGGACCTATGGTATAGGAGTTCTTATGGGACTCCCTAGTACATGACTCCTGATAAGGGGGAATGTAATAATTTCAGGCGTCATAATTATGTTACTAAGTGGTCTGATTATTTTTTCTCTTAGTTATCTATACTTCCAAGCCCTTGGACCAGATGGTCCTCTTACACACATCATGTGTGTGAATATCATTTTGATTGAAACTTCGAAGCTAAATCCCCATCCAACCTATGGACTGGACCATATTTTTTTTTCTTAGAAAATTGAAATGAAATTCTAGTTGTGAGTTCCGCGTGGATGAGAAAGCTGTCAGTGCTCTTTAAAGTAGGATTTGGCATGTGTGATATGGATGGATGGGAAGTAAATTAAGTAATTTATTGAACATGAGCTGGATAAAACATTGGAAGTGACATGTAGAAACATAGCTGGATAAGAATTCCACTTGTGAAGATGATATCATCAATTTTTGTTAGATAACAGGTTCATGAATAGTGTTCAAATTGGCAGTGTGTGAGATAACAGGTTCCTTGCCAAAATATTCACTGGTTGGGTATGAAGTGATTAGATCATGGGTTAGTAAGGATGAGGATTGAGGGAATATTTGTTGGGTTGGGTTGGGTTGGGTTGACACTTGAATATAAATTGGTTGATTTGGGTTGAGGATGTACATATGTGTCAATGTCTTGAATATAACCTGTCCTCTCCTAAGGTTTGAAAAAAATATAGTAAGCCTCACAAGTTTTAGCATAATCACATTGGACTCTCTTAAGGTTTTAATTCACATAGCACTGTGTCAAACAACTTGCAAGTTTAGGTGCTAAGCTTATCATTTATGCTCGAAATGGAGCTAAATTCGAGAGTCAAGAAACAGCTTTCTGGTATGTCCTTCCACTACGAACTCTAATCCCTTTTGCTCTTATTTTTCTCTTTAACCCATTTTCTTGATATGTGGCTGGCATCTATGCAGAAAATTCAAGTGGTATAATTATATCATCACAAATCTTATATTATGAGATGGCTACAATGACTCATTTTGGAATATAAGGTTCGTGTATAACATGGGTTACTGCTAGTATATACATATTGATAAGTTTTAGTTTATGTTTTCTAATGATTCCTTGCATTTCCATTGTTTTTTTTGCGCCATATCCCGTTTGTTTTTGAAATGCTTTTAAATCAGTTCAATTTTTGAATGATGAAAGCAAAAGTCTTGGTATCTAGATGAAGATGCATTTTTAGCTGATGATGAGCATTCTTTAAAGACACTGCACTGTGTCGGCCGTATACTCGCTTCTAAATTTGCTCTAATTGGGTACTTTCACACTCTGCTCGAGGTATGATTACAATTTATGTAGTAATTATTGTGGTGCAAAATGCAAATTGCACATTGTACATTCTGCAAATTTTACCGATCGCTTGCATACACTATAATACTTCAAAAAATTTAGAAGAAAAAGCACCAATGCCGTGAGTTCCCTAGATCGATGAGATCTGTTGTAGCCATGAACTTAATTTGATGCATTTCATAGTCACTAAGTTATCATTCTTGAGAGTTTTGAACGATTTAGAATTCAATGTGGTTGGTTTATTGGCCTAGTGTAAAGGTATCGGTGGCATTTATCGATATTATTTGTCGAGACCTCAAAAGCATGGACTAAAAGGTTTCTTGAAAATTGTTCATTTGTGGCGCTTGGAACGCGTTTAAAAGTTTGATTAATGAATTGTTCTTCAAATTATTGATAGAATCTTACTTAAACAGGGCAGAAAAGATCAAATCTTTCTTGTTTGTCTTTCAGGATGGAGTACATTTGTTGTCTACTGTTTATCTGTCTTATACTTAGGGGTAAAATATTAAATTAGAGAGGCTTCTCCTGCTGGATGACCAGGAAACAAAATGGACAATGATTTTCTATATGCACTCATCATAGATGTTTCTATATGGAACCACCCTTGTTTTGTTTTGTAAATGGCATCTTGGTTGTTTTCTGGTTGTCTATTTTGATTTTCATAATTTCTTTGCAATGTTTGCTCTGCTTGAGGCTTTATATCTGAAGAAAGATCTAGAAATTGGGTAGTCTGTGTTCTGATCTATTCCCTTTCATAATGTGTATTGATCAGGTGCAAGCTTGGATTTGAGGAACATATATCTCTATGCTAACAAATTGGACCTCAACCGGTACCTTGTATAGTGGTGAACACCAACATTGTAGATTTTGACTTTACTAGCATTCTATTTGGATTGTAATTTTTTCGTAAAAGAACTTTTTTTAAGTTTTTAGTTGTAATAACTTTCACATATGGCTTCAATTTTGAAACTCAAATGGAATGCTTGATTAAATTACAATGTTATACGGTATGAATTCTTGTCATTGCTATTCCTAGAGTGCTTAACATTACAAATTTTTTATTTGTTTTATTATTTTATTTTATTTTATTTTTTGCGATGGTAACAAGATGGTCGCCAAAAATCATGTTAGTGTTTTTCTTTGTTTTTTGCGACGGCAAAATAGCGGTCGCTATAAGTAATTTAGGCGTCGCATGAATAATTTATGATTGTTGCTTTGCCGTCGCAAAAAGTATTTGCCACCTCCATATTCGCGACCCCCATTTGCCGTCGCAGGGGCCGTCGCAAAAGGCCTTTTGCGACTGTTTTTTTATTATTTGCGACTGTTTATAGCGGTCGCAAAAAGTACTTTTTTTAGTAGTGTCTCTCACAAAAAAACTGATTATAAGTTGCTTATAAATAACTTTTCACCAAAAAATTAATTATTACCAACTTCCCAAAATAATCCAACAAGTCATTCCCGTGAACAAAAGTCATGTGAGTTCTGTTCGGAAATTGTCGAGTAGGGAAATGATGATACAATGCAGTCTGCAGAATAGAAGTGCAAACAGTACCACTTGTCTGTGCTCGATACGTCGCTGACTACTGTGTCCTTCACATTAATAGATTACACTTTTTCACATTTTACCTTTCGGTTAGAAAACGGATATCTCAAATATTTTACTAGCAATGCCACCACAATTTCAAAATAAAAAATAGGAGAAATTATTTTTTAATTTTTTTTTAAAATTTGAAACTTATAATAAAATAAATTTTAAAATTTTAATTTTATCAATTTAAATATTAAAGTTTTTAAGAGAAAATTAGTAAAATATTCATTTTAAAGAAAGCGCAAGGTATTAGGTCTCATAAATATATATATACATATATATATATATATATATTTTGTGAAATATTGTGGTGGTCAGTAAATTTTGTTATTTTAAAAGACATTTTATTTCTAATTTTAACCTTTTAATTTTCATTAATAACTATCTGTTGAAATTTTTTATTCTATCCATTGAAATTTTTATTCTATCTATTGAAAATCTATCTATGTGAAATTCTATCTGTTGAATTTTTATCTCTGTATTCTATCTATTGAAATTTTATTCTATCTACTCAATTTTTGAGCTTATTTGTTTAATTTTTTGAACAGATATGAGCCTTCTGTGAAATTCTTATTTTTTGAACAGATACTGAGCTATACTATCCCAATCTAACAAATATTACCAAAAAAGTCCTCATGAGGACAATCTAAACCTTACCATAACACTAGAGCCACTGATTTCATCACTACATGATTTATCTGTACAAATTTTCTATCTAAATTTTATTTGTAATTTTCCAAAACGACAAAGTTTTCATCACAAAAACTTTGAAACCAGAATTGAGCAATTGAGAAAGTAAACACACAAGCAGAGCTTGTAGAACACCCGAACAGTATCAACAATGACATCACATATGAAATATCGACTAAGCAAAACCATAGAAACCAATGTTGTAGCAGCCCACAAACAAGTAATCAAAATAACAAAATCAATAGCCTTACCATCATCAAAATCGGCCAAATTGAGCAATTTATCAACGGATTGGACTTTGGAATACCTCAATTGAATAATGGCTTGGCCAATTAGGGGTAGAGAAATGAGGCAACGAAGCAAACCTTAGAGAAGTGGCCACTATGGAAAATGAGTAGTAGGGAGCTTCTTAGCATCGAACAGCCCATTATCCTCGTCCACCGCTTCCTTCAATAATCTCTCATCATTCTTTGCCCACCGTCGCCTGCCGCTACCCTCTACATCGCCCTTAAATTGTAGATCAAAGATACCTAAAAAATCAACGCCATCCAAAGCTCACAGCTAGAGAGAGCGAGAGTTTGAGAGAGAAAGTGATCAGAGCTTAAATATTATATATTTGGCCTGCTAAATAAATTATATTAGTCTATTTATTTTTACTATTTTATAATTTTACATATTTTTATGTGTTTTTTTATATTTTGAATGTTTGTATAAATATTAGTGTAAATAAAATATTTTAAATATTTTACTTATTATATTATATATATTATAAAATAAATAAATAAAAAAGAAAGAAAGAAAAAGAATTTGAGAGGGTGTCGGCAGAGCCGCCCCCTCAATCAAATATATATTATATTATTATACTAACTATGTTTGTTTGCTTCTTTTTCCAGCAAACGCAGCAGAGAAGGAGAGCTCAGCGAGGGAAAGGCTTCTGTCAAGGAAGCCAAGGAAAGAAAGAGAGAATAAAAAGAAAAGAAAAGAAAAGTGAGAGAGTAGTTTGTTATTTTATATTTTATTAGAGTAGTGTGTCTATAATTATGTGGAATTAATATTTTTCTTCGGGTAGAGATGAAATCTTGATTAAATTGTATTTGATATTTTTAGTTTTAATTTGATTTAGATAAATTGTATAATTTTTAGTTTTAATTTGATTTGGATAAATTGTATAATTTTTAGATCTTTTTGTGTAATAAATATTTTTTTCAAATCATGTTATATAATTATTTTCACTGTTGTCTGTTAAAGTTGTTAGACGAGTCATACCTAGTAAGACGAGTCGTGCATCAACCATAGTTTGGTTTAGTTTAGTGGTGACGATCCGTGTTAAGCGAAAATGATTCGTGACCTTCGAGTTTTAATATACAAATCTTATTGATGATGTATTTCTGATCAATTTACATCATTTTATCTAAATTAATGATTTTTTGAAAACTAATACAATAACTCTTGATTATAAGGTTAGTGGTGGATTAAAAAATCTAAGATGTTTCTTATTTTATTTTACTTATTTTATATTTTATTAAGTTTAGTTTTATTATTTTCAAAACCAATTTCCAAAATTAATCTTTTAAAATTATTTTAATTATTATTTTTGAGTCAACATGATTAGCTCCTGAGGATCGACACTTGGTCTTAACTACTATACTTCTGAGTAGTAGTTATTACTTAGTTATAAATAGAATATTTTGGTATGCAAACGGCCAGCATCAATTTTTGGTGCTGTTGACGGGGACTAAAGGTATGTTGTTCAATTCAGATGTAATTTTTATTGTAATTCATATATATATATATATATTGTGTGCAGATTGTCTTATGTAGGTGAACTAAACCAAAAATATATATAAATACATAAATGCAAAAAAATAAAAATTTATACCTTGACGTTTGAAAATTATCATTACCTGTACTGGACAAATGATATTTGGACTACTGTAAAGGACTACTTTTATTATTATTATTGTGTTTTGGCAAGATTTTTAAAGCGGACTACCGCCTAATCATCTTATAAAATTTTGTTGTAATTTATTTATCCCAATTTACTTACTGCAATTTAATTTTACTTAAGGGGTAGTTTGAGACGGATAAGGGGTACCTGCTGTGCTTAGAGCACAGCAGGGTGGGCTGTGCGGGCAAAACAGCATAGCTTTGATGCTTTTTTTTTTTTTTGAGTTGTTGTAAAGTTTCTTTAACAGTCTAATTTTGTGGTTTGAAACAAAACAAAGATAAAACCTTACAAATGTTCAAAGGAAAACATTTATTGATATATTTTTATTTCATTTTTATGAGATTTAATGAGTATTTATTGACTAATATTTTTTGGCATTTTAAAAAAAAAAATTAGATGAGACTAGTTTTTTTTTTTTTTTTTTTTGGCAATAGGTTGTCTCCAGTTCAATTTTTGGACTGGATAGCACTGTTCAAGTCCGTGGAATCTACCATGGGTCTCATTTTTATCATCTGAACCGTTATTTTTTTAGTTTACTATGTGTAAATTATTCACCAAAAAATTCAAGTTGATTGGATCTCTGTAACTATATAATTTTATTATATTTGTCTCTGAAAAAAATGAACAATAGGAATGATTTGAAAATAAACCAAATCTTTTTTCAAAGACAAATATAAAAAAATTATATAACTATGTAAATCAAATCAACTTAATCTTTTTGTATGGATGATCTATCCAAAGTGACCTAAAAAATGAATGATTCGGATGATCGAAACGAAATCCATGATGGAGCTTAAGCGCCCTAACAATGATGTCTAATCTAATATTTGGACTAAACACATTTCATTCCTTTTTTTTTTTCCATTGATATTTATTAGAGTGTAACTAACTATATTTTATTTTTCACAAATAAATACATAAAATTAACAAGTCATCTACAATATGTTTTTCGTTTTTTACATATATTATTTTTAAATTTATCAACACTGACAAATAATTATACCTTAGTCCGTGGAGAATAAAATATACATAGTTATATTTTAATAAATATCAATGTAAAAAAAATACAACTAGTAACATTTGATTTTTTAAAAATCAACCTACTGTCAAAAAAAAAAAAAAAAACTAGTACCATCTTCTTCTTTTTGTTTTTAAATGCCAAAAATATTAGTCAATAAATACTCATTAAATCTCATAAAAATGAAATAAAAATATATCAATAAATGTTTTCCTTTAAAGATTTGTAAGATTTTATCTTGTTTTGTTTCAAACCACAAAACTAAGCTGTTAAAGAAACTTTACAACAACTTAAAAAAAAAAAACAAAAAACAAAAAACAAAAAACAAAACAAAACAAAATAAAAGCATCAAAACTATGCCGTTTTACCCGCACAGCACACTCTATAGCGACCCCGGTCTTTTCCTATTTTATTTACTGTATCCGGACTTAGGTTCCGTGGATCCTATCATTGTATAATTGTTGCTGTCGTCCTTTATTTTCTCATTTGAGTTATAGGATGTGTTGGGTAGGTTTGTTTCAGGTTGGTTGGGTCCGGAAACCAAGTGTTGCTGTCCAGTCTTTGGGTTGGTCGCTCGAGCGAGGGTTTGGTCGCTCGAGCGAGGGTTGAGTTTTGTCTCTGGTGGCTCGAGCCAGGGTTTCTTCGCTCGAGCGAGAGATTGCGTCTGGTATAGACACGAGGCGATGTTTCTTCGCCGAGCGGCGAGGTGTATGTTTTCGAGTTCTTCGCTCGGCGAGCATTCTAAGCTTGAGCATGCTTGGGTTCTGCACTGAAGCATTGCATTCTTGGCTCGAGTGAGATTTTCTTCGCTCGAGCGAGCGTTTTTTGTGTCTGGTCGCTCGAGCGACCATGTCTTCGCTCGAGCGAGCCTATCCAGTTTAAATAGGCAGCAGCGGGATTTTAAACAGTTTTTCATCCTCTTTTTGATCCCAAACCCTAGTTCCGAGTTTTCTCACTCCCTACTCACCTTTTCTCTTAGGTTTGATCTACTTAGAGTGTGTTTCTGCCCTAGATCCTTTATTAAAAAGATAGTGTGGCTCGAGGGCTTCAGTTTAATCTAAACAATTTTGGTTTTGGAGCACTTTGGAGTTTGGGTCATCATCTTCGTCTTCTAAGTTTTGGGTTATTTCTTCGAGGTAGGGATTTCCTACTCCATCTTATGAGTTTTGTTCTAAGTTTTGGTACTTTAATATGGTGGGGGTATTTTGGTAATTTTGGGAAAAACCCTAGTTGTTTTAATAAATTGATTTGTACAATTAATTTGAGGAAAATTGGGAATATTAGTTGAATTAAGAGAATTGGGGATTTATAAGTTTAAATGGTGTAGTTGGATTATTTAATCACTCTCCTATTTAAATGTTGAGATTATTATTGTTGTTATATTTTATTTCTTGTTTAGAAATAACTGTTTTGGGCTATCGGTGGAGGATAGTCATGATTGTTGTAGACATTGCATGTGGATTAGGGCAAACTGGAACTAATCACATTGGCTAAGTCATTAATTTTGACTAACGAATTAATATAGAAAAATACATGTATTAGTTGAGCATTGCATATGCATATTGTGTGGGAGGAGATAGGGGATGTACTCCACGGTTTAGGGGAAGATAGGGGATGGACCTCTAAATCAGATTTTGTTTGGGAGGAGATAGGGGATGGACTCCATTAGCATCACTTTTATGTGTGCTTATTTATATTGAAGTGTTTTATTTGATACAGCACTAAAATGTGTATCAATCTGGAAGTATGAAGTGTTTTGATATGAGCCTGAGTCTCACTTGTGTTGTTGATATTGGAAGTAATGTGAATATGCTTTATAGTTCACAGTTGTAAGTTTGGCCAGGTTTTGAGCCATATTAATAATAATGGAAATTGATAAATGTCATAGACATTAGTGTCTTAAAACTGTATATTGATATAATTGATTATCATGGTTAACCATCTATTGAATGCTATTGCTTTATTCAATACTTATAATTGGTTTAGTATATTTCTACTGGGCTGTGGCTCACCCTATAAGGGAACATCATTTTCAGGTCCAGGTGATTCACTACCTCCAAGGACTTAGCTTGGAAGGATTTGGACTATGAAGCCTTGTTTTTAGTTATTTGTTTTTATTTGAATTACATGTAAGCATTCAAGCCTAGGGCTTTATTTGTATTTGAGTTAGAACTCATTCTTTTGTGTCCAAGTGTTGGCTTGGCAAGATGTAAGCCCGTAGGGCATTTATTTTGGATGTTATATGTAATGTCTTTATTTAGTAATACTCTGATGAATGAATTGTGGTTTATTTTCTTAAGTACCGCATCTTATTATTGTGTATGTTGGGTTATTATTTTTGAGGGTGTGACACACCTTGCCGTGCTTAGAGCACAACAGGTACCCTTTGTCCGTTTGAGACTCCCTACATGTTGTACATTTATTTTATTTTGTAAAGTGTTGTTTTATTTGTACCAATTTGTAGGTGTTTTATTATTATTATTTTTTTGTATTTTGTTTTTTTGGTACTATTTTTTTTTTGTGTTGTATTTAAAAAAAAAAAAAAGGTGAGTTGAGCCGTCTTGTAAAATCCTTTTTTTACAGAAGTAAAGATTGGAGCTATCTAGTGTTCTGGAGCCTCGTGTATAGTAGAGTTATGGCGTATTTTGGAAATAATTTTTGGGGATATGAGAGTTAGGATGTCGATTATTTTGAAACCCTTTTTGATTATTTTCAATATCAACATTATACTCCACCATCTTAATATTCTTCCAATTTTGAAGAGAGTGTTGCAAATTCTTCAAAATATGGTACCAAGTATACAATTGTTATACTCCAAATCCCACTTCAACCAAAATTCAGATAACGAGGATATAGTGTTTACATTTCTTTAAAACACCTTAGATTCCACCAATGAGTTGTTGCATATCCAGGGTCAATTGATTGCCAAAATAGAAGCCCATTTAGAGCAAATAGCTAATATTCTCGATAGGGAAGAAGAGACTATCTCCCATTTTCCAATAGAAAGTTCTTTAGGTGAGTCTCTAGATTATTTTGATTTTGATAACAGTGATATGGATGAGCCCTTGTCTATCTCTTTTAGAGAATCACATTTTTCTTCCATCGAGGATGATCAACCCCATTTTTTTCATCTTGTGCGGAAGTACAACATTTGGAGTTAAAACATTTACCCTCAGGTCATATTGATGAGTTTTTAGATAGAGTTGAGACCATCTCCATGGATACTCTTCCACCTGTTTATCCCGTGTCTGAGAAAATAATGAGTGAGTTGAGTGGATTAGACAATGATTTGGATTGGGATTTTGTGATTGGTGATGATCTTTTGATCTCTGTTCTTAGGGTCTGTTTACATGATTTCCTACTAAAAGATAAATACCCTAAGTTATTACTCATGTTTTGTTAAAGGGTGAATTTTTAACTCACTTTCACTTTTGGATGAGTCAAATACTTTTTGTTGGAATGACCTGTACGGGAAAGAGTTTCACCTTCTCGTATAATCCTGTTGATCAAGTCTTCGTTCCTCTGTACGATGTTGTTCCACCACCTGAAAATATCAACGTGAGCTAGCCGGCGGGTGTGTGCCGGAAACCTCTCCGATGCCTAAATCAGTAAGCAAGACAAGAAGGCAAAAACTCAATGTATTCAGGGAGCAAAATTGTATTACCTCTCCAAAGGTGATATTGGTGAGCTTATATAGGTTTCGCGTGGCACAGTCCTAGTAGGACTCTAACTTCTCCATGCGTAGAGTCCTTCTAGGATTACCCCTCCTTACGTAGAGTCCTTCTAGGATGACTCCTCCTGGAAGATCATGCTTATCCTCCAACACCCTCCTCACTGCACAAGCCAAGTGAGATGGCTTTACTACGGCCGAACTCCTCTTGGCCGAGATGGCATAGCTCGGTCCTTACTTCCCTCCCTTACCTCGGCGTACCCATGCAAAGGCCGAGCTATACATAAGGGAGTCAAAGTTCACCTCGGTTTCTCACATGCTTTGACCGAAGTAACCAAGCATCTTCAGCCGAACTGCCCTTAGTTTGGCTCTTCATTTCTTCATTCCTACTCCGGTTTCGTTCGTCATGACCGAACTCAGTAGAAACCGAGCTACACCACTTAGTCTGCCAACCGGACTATCGCAACACTTCGGCTGGCGCACGAGCTGCCCTTCTCACTTGGGCTTACCTCGGCCCAACTACCAGCTCGGCCCAATTCAGTATAAATTGCCCTCTCAATTGCCCCTTAATTCCATCTGCAAAGCATGATTGGGATTACCTGTCTACCAACCGAACTAGTCTTAACCTCTCCAGCCGAGCTAAAACACCAGTTAGCCATTCCAGCCGAGCTAAGACCTTTTACTTTGTCCAACCGAGCTAGGCTTAAGCCGTACTGTGCACGTCCGGTCAAAACGTCCCTTCACTCTTCAGAAACTGAATCGTTCAGTATTCCATGACACGTGGCAGGCTCTAATTGGCCTCCCACACCGTGAAGCGCCGTCTCGATTGCCATAACATTTGAGCAGTCCGCCTTTTGCCTTTTACACAAAACAAACTTTTCAATTTCAAATCACACTATTCTCTGTTCATCTCCTCTCTCTCTCACCTCTGAGCTCTTCCTGTTCTCCCTGCTACTGAGCTCGTGTCCTTGCTGTTTTTGAAGCTTCCATCTCCTCTTCATCCTCTTCACCTGGTAAGTAACTCCATTCTACTTTCATTTATCTGTTTTTTATTTTCATTTCAATCCATGGTAGCCTATGTTGTATGTTTTTGCAAAACATTTCATGTTTTCTTCATTCATATCTATACGTCTTGAAGAACTCCACAAGAACACATTGAATACACTGATTTAGTCAGTAGAACACCTTTTTGATCTTTATGCACGCCACAACCGAACTAGGATACTGTCCTTGTCACATGAAAACCTAGGCAAACCGAAACCGAACTAAAACTCGTACATGCCTCGATAGTTTTAACTGGTCTCCATATGATACGCCTTAGCCGAAATAAAAACATACTTGGATTTGAAATTTCGACCTCCGATCGAGCTAAGCCTTAGGGGGCTAAGCCAGCTTTCTGAGCTCCAGACCGAACTCATATAAACTGCCCCTGAGGCCTAACCGAAATAAGAAAACTACCTCTTGAAACCGAGATAACAAAACACTCCATTAACCGAGACAACGAGCACTTACAAGAAACCGATGTAGATACCATAGCACCCTGTAGAGCCGAAATAAAACCAGTCTTTTCTTGCTTTATTTTTGTAGCACGGTCTTTGATCTGTGCTTGACACCTTGTTTTTCAACTTTGCAGACTTAGGTTGCCCAGGCATTCCCTCTGCGCGTCCGACCGGACTACTGAGCGCGCTCTTTCAACCGAGATAAATTATTTCATAACTTATAGAATAAATGGGGAAGTACAGACATTTGGTAGAAACCCCAGGCGGCCTAGCCGCTTTCCGAGAACAGTACAACATTCCAACCGATGTAAATCTAGAACTAGCCGAACAAGGAGTCGACCCATGGGACGAAGAGGGCTTTGTCCCATTTACCCTCCAATCCATAGTAGAAACCGGACTCAGATTCCCAGTCCAGCCACTAATATGCGAATTCCTTAGGCAAACCAGACTTTGCCCAACTCAACTATCCACCAACACATACCGAATTATAATGGGCATAGATGCTCTAAACCAACAAACCGGTCTGAACCTTGGTCTGGCCGAAATATTACATCAGTACTCAATAGCATCCAAAAACCAAGGCTGGTGCTACTATTTGAGAGTGCGCCGAGGTAGAGAAAAGATAATAAAGCACACACCGGATAAAGACGTTAATGATGACGACTTCTTCTGGGTTTCGGGCAATTTTGAAGACCTCGAAGCCCGCATCCCAGGCCAAAGAATAAATTACAAGAAGGGGGACCCCGGTATACATACTTCGGTTTTCATTTCGCCTTTCCCTTGAACTTTACTTTCTCTGTAAACCGGACTAACACTTGTCTTCTTTTTCTTTTGCAGACAAGTCCCACCTCATCTTCAACTACAACCATCCCAACATCTCAGTACTCAAGGCCGCACTCCGGGTCAAGGAGAGATCTTGGGAGAAGCTCCTAAACTTCCAACCGTCCTACAGGTACTCCGGTCGCCGCAAAGGCAAGGTGACCGACTTCCTTCTTGAAGACGATCCAGAACCAGACCCAACCTTACCCGAGATCGTCCTTGTGCGATTAACTGCTGAAGAAGAGATGGCGAAGAAAAACAGACTGAGGGCCATGCTAACCGAGACAAGCCCGACCGAGGTACCACAAACCGGCAAATCAACCGAGGCCGTGGTGGCTCTTCCATCCCAGCAGCCTCCTGCCTCCCGCCGAAATAAGCGTGCCCGGACTGACCAAACCGGACCACAACTTGTAGATGAGGATGAGAACATACTGCCACCAAGCCCTCCAGCTACCACGCAACCGAACCCCCAGCCGGAGTCATCAAGCCGGTCTGAAACCCCCCAGTGGGCTCCCCCCCTAGTCTTCAACAACCGGGCTATCAACGAGGATGACTCCGTTGTCTCGGACAAGGATCACCTTCTGGCCTTCAATTTGGCCAGAGGTGTGTGCCTTCCAAAAGACATGGAGCACCATGCCAAGAAGCTCAACACCGAGGTAAAATCACTCCGGTCTGCTTCGAAGTCCATGATCGTGGTAAGCAATACTGTCCTTTCTGTCTCTAAAATTTGTCCAACTTCCAGTTCGGTCAATAACTAAAAAAAACTTTCCATACTTTGTGCAGGCTCTTCAGAAAACCACGCTTGCACACCGGCAGGTGATGGAACTTCGTAAGACCGCCAGGCAGGCCATGAAAGACGCCGTGGCCAAAGCAACCGAACTAACACAGGCCCAGAACAAGGCAGCCGAACTGGAGGCCGAGGTATCACGTCTCACCGGACTAGTTACCTCGGCTGAAAGTGATAAACAAAAGGCTGTGACCGAAGTGAAGGACCACTACCTATGGGAGATGGCCCAGTTTGAGATAAAGAAAAACGCCGAAATAGACCAACTGAAGGCCGGAGTGAGGAAGGCCAAAAAGCAAGGCTTCAAGGAGGCCGAAGACGCATACATGCTTCAATGCGGCGCGACCAAGGATCTCTTCTTCAAGTGCGGTTGGCGGAGTGCGGTGGAGAAGCTCGGTTGTACTCCTGACACCGATGCTTACAACGCTCCTCCGTACTCTATTCCGGCTTCACTCAAGCAATACGCAGACGATCTCCAAAAAGCATTCCTAGAAGGGTCTGGGGGCGAAGAAGATGATGATGATGAAGAGGGGGAGCCATCCCTGACCCCGGTTACCACCGGGCAACAGAGCAATCAGGCAGCTCGGTTGCAGCCAACAGTTGATTTATCACGCGAGGTACCAACTGATTCTGTCCCACCAACGGACACTACGGTCCAAACCGAGCTCCTTCCTCAAACCGGTCTCCAGGCAGCGGCTGAAGCGGAGCTTGACGCCGAACTCGATGCGCTCCTTGGATGACTTTTTTTTTTTTTTTTTTTTTTTTTTTTTCGGTTTTGGATGCCTGTAACCGGGCTATGGCCCCTCAGTTGTACTTCCTTTTGTTTTTAATGAAAAAATGCTGAACTTTCATACCGGTTGTGTGCTTGCTTGCTTGTATGTTTACTTTTCCATAAACTTGATTACAACTGTGATCTCGGTTCACCATATAACTTACTAGCCAACCACTCTTCAGCCGATGTAACTTACTTCGGCTGAAGAGTACAAAGTGTTGGTTTAATCCAGCCAACCACTCTTCAGCCGATCTTACTTCGGCTGAAGAGTACAAAGAGTTGGTTTAATCCAGCCAACCACTCTGTAGCCGATATAACTTACTTCGGCTGAAGAGTACAAAGAGTTGGTTTAATCCAGCCAACCACTTCTTCAGCCGATATAACTTACTTCGGCTTAAGAGTACAAAGAGTTGGTTTAATCCAGCCAACCACTTCTTCAGCCGATATAACTTACTTCGGCTGAAGAGTACAAAGAGTTGGTTTAATCCGGCCAACCACTCTTCAGCCGATATAACTTACTTCGGCTGAAGAGTACAAAGAGTTGGTGTAATCCAGCCAACCACTTCTTCAGCCGATATAACTTACTTCGGCTGAAGAGTACAAAGAGTTGGTTTAATCCGGCCAACCACTCTTCAGCCGATATAACTTACTTCGGCTGAAGAGTACAAAGAGTTGGTGTAATCCAGCCAACCACTTCTTCAGCCATAAACTTACTTCGGCTGAAGAGTAACAAGTGTTGGTTTAATCCAGCCAACCATTTTTCAGCCATGCCCATACTTTGGCTGAAGAGTGCAGAGTGTTGGTTTAATCCAGCCAACCTCTATGTAGCCATTCCCATACTTTGGCTAAGTGTTGGTTTAATCCAGCCAACCTCTAAGTTGGTTTGTCCAGCCAACTTAGAATAGAGTGTTTGGTTATTCCGACCAAACGTCCTGCGGCCTGGATCCTGATCCTGGGCCTAGGAGGGTTAATAGTTGGTTATTCCGGCCAACTATGTTTACAATGCTATTAACTTGCTAAAACTACTTTCTATGGAAAACAAATATACTGAAAGGAATCGACTTGTTTTATTGAGAAAGTAGAAAATTACACATACTCAAAAAGAAAAAAGCTAAAAGTAAAATAACTTGAGATTGGCAGTATTCCATGGCCTAGGAATTGCTTTGCCGTCCTTATCTTCCAAGTGGTATGCCCCTTGCCGCTAATCCGACCACTTTGTAAGGTCCTTCCCGATTAGGTCCTAACTTGCCATCTCCACAGGACCAATGTGTTGCCCATAACTGCGAAGTACCCAATTGCCGATCTTGAACTGTCTTGGATGTCTTTGTTTTGTTGTATTTCTGGACAATTCTTCTTGTAGGAGGCAATGTGAACCAATGCCTTTTCTCTTCTTTCTTCCATGAGGTCAAGTTCTAATGCAATTGCTTGGCGTTTAAGTGGATCAAAGTTTTCGCTCGGATTGTAGGAAGGCCAACTTCTAAGGGATGACCGCTTCCATGCCATATGCCAAGGAGAATGGTGTTTCTCTGTTGATCGTCGAGGTGTGGTGCGGTAAGCCCATAAAACATGAGGAGCTCTTACGCCCACCGCCTTTGGCTTTCTCCAATCTTTTCTTTAGTCCATCCAAGACTACCTTTGTTTGAAGCTTACCTTGTCCATTCGCAGGGGATATCTTTGGTGTGGAGTTGTAGAACTCGATCTTATCTGTTCACAAAAGCTTCAATATTCTCGCCATCAAACCGAGTGCCGTTGTTATGCGAAATCAATACTTTTGGTATGCCAAAACGAGTAATGATGTTACGCTGCATTTAACTTCTTCACATCTTTTTCCTTGATTGACGCCAAGGCTTCGCTTCCACCCACTTTGTGAAGTAGTCATTTGCGCAAGAAAGAACTTCTGTTGCTGGTCTTTGTTGGGAGTGGTCCCACTATGTCCAAGCCCCACATTGCGAAAGGCCATGGACTAGTGAGAGGTAGGAGTTCTCTTGCAGGTTGGTGTATTTGATGTGCAAACTTCTGACACTTTTCGCATTTTTTGACATACTTCTCTGAATCTGCTTGCATGTAGGGCCACCAATATCCTCGTGAAATAGCTCGGTATGCCAATGACCTTCCTCCTTGATGGCTGCCGCATACACCCTCATGTATTTCGAACAAGAATGCTTCTACCTTGCTGGGGTGGACACACTTTAAGTAAGGTCCTGAAAACGACTTCTTGTATAACGCTAAGGATGGAGAGAGCCAAAATCGTTGCGACTTGGCTCTTATTCTGTTGGCTTCTTTCTTATCTTCCGGTAGAGTGCCGTCTTTCAGGAATAGTATGATGGGATCCATCCAAGAAGGACCTAACTCCGCACAACATACTTCTTGACCACGGGTCTTCAATACTTGGTGCAGGCGGATAGTCGATCAATAAAGGATGTGGAATGGAGGTATTCGCCATCGGCGGCTCGCAAGTTCGTCTGCTCTGCTGTTCTCCTCCCTGCCAATCTGTTCTATTCTGACGACTTCAAACTTCTTGATCTCTGTCCTGACTAAATCTTGGTACTTAGCCATTCTTTCATCCTTTGCTTCATAATCGCCAGAAATTTGATTCACTACCAATTGTGAGTCGCTGTAAACCATTAGTTTAGTGGCCTTCATGTATGCTGCTGATTTGAGCCCTGCAAGAAGTGCTTCGTACTCCGCTTCATTGTTCGACGCTGGGAAGCCAAGGTTGATCGCCTGCTCCACTACTAAGCCGTCTGGAGAGATGAGGACTATGCCAAGTCCTGCTCCGTGTCGATTGGATGCCCCATCCACAAAGAGCTTCCACATCTCCCCAACGAACATCTTCCAACAGGTGGAGGGATCGGACGATGCCTTGGGGTCCTCCAGGTTGCTTATGTCTTCTTCCGAGTCCGTAGTTGCAATCTGCCCCTTGCCTTCTGATGGGCTCAAGTCCTCAGTTGTTGGTGAGTTTTGATTTGGTGCAGTAAGGTGGGCCTCCTCTTCGCCTTCTTTACTCTGGTCTGCTTTGGGCTCTGACTGAGTAACCAGTACTTGGGGTTGCGCTATTCCGGCGTCAAACTCCATCCCTAGTTTGGTTGTGTCAGTCAGGTCGATTGGACAGACTTGGTGGCTTCCAGGAGTGAACTCTGCGACGAAATCTGCCAAAGATTGGGCTTTTACTGCGGTTCTGGGTTGGAACTTCACATCATATTGTCCCAACTCCACTGCCCACTTCAAAATCCGCCCAGAAAAGTTTGCCCTCTCAAACAAAGCTTTTAGTGGAAAGGCTGTAAGGACGACAATGGTGTGGGCATGAAAGTAATGCGCCAGTTTCCTGGAGGCCATCATTAAGGCCAGTGCTAGCTTCTCTAGAGGCAAGTACCTTGTTTCGACTCCTAGCAATGTCTTGCTGACATAGAAGATAGGTAGGTGTTGGATTCATACCTTTCGAACTAACACTTGCACTCCTGCGTCTTTGAGATCGCCAAATAGAGGAAGAGTTCTTCCCGGTATGGGGTAACAAGTAATGGTGGAGAAGACATGTACTCCTTGGACTTGCGAGCTTTGTCGCATTCTTCGTCCCACTCAAACTTAGCTTTTAATGGTGAAAGAATGGGCGTAATCAAGAGACCCGGTGATGAATCGGTTAAGTCTTTGCCGCCATGCGGTGAGATCTTGTACTTCTTTCCTTGAGTTAGGTCTCTCTAGCTCTGAATTGCTTTGATCGAGAAGGATCCGCCTCTATACCTCGATTGGTCACCGAAGCCTAAGAATTTGCACGATCCTACTCCGAAAGCACACTTCGACGCGTTAAGGCGTAACTTATGCTTTTTCAGGATCTCGAACATCTCACTTAGGTCCTTGAGATGGTCACTCTCACTCTTGCTTTTGACCACCATATCGTCGATGTAAGCCTCCATTGTTTTGCCTAACAATGGCTCAAACATCTTGGTGACCATTCTTTGGAATGTCGCCCCTGCGTTCTTCAGTCCAAAGGGCATGACCTTATAGCAGTATAGTCCTCTTGGAGTGGTGAAGGATGTGACCTCCTGGTCTGGCTCATGCATTGCGATCTGGTGGTAGCCTCTGTATGCGTCGAGGAAGCTTAGCCTGCTGTGACCAGCTGTTAGGTCTACCAATTGATCTATCCTTGGTAAGGGGAAGCTATCCTTGGGGCATGCTTTGTTGACAGTTTTATAGTCGACGCAGACGCGCCACTTCCCATTCTTCTTTGGCACCACAACCGTGTTGGAGATCCACCTGGGGTAGTGTACCTCTCTAATTGCTCCTGCCTCCAACAAGTTTCCCACTTCCTCTGCTACTATCTCGGCGTGGTGGAGTGCCGATCTGCGAAGTCGTTGAATGGTGGTGCAGCGAAGGGTGGACGTTGAGTTGGTGGCGATGAAGTTGGGGTCAATGCGGCATGTCGTATGGAGTCGGCGAACACTTGACGTTGGAAGTTAGAAATTCCAAGACCTCCACTCTCTACGTCTTTGGACAACGACGATCCAAGCAAGAAGAACTTATCCGGGTTCTTCTCGTCTATTACGACCTCTACCAAGTCCTCCATCGCTTTTGATCAGCCGCTTTGCCAACATCCGCGAATAGTTCATTACTCTCCGGTTCTTCAACCGAATGAACGTATCCTTTGGCAGCGCGGCTTCCATTCGTTGCGACGAAGCACTGCTTGGACATAATCTGGTCCCCGTATACTTCTTCAATTACTTCGGTGTCGTTGGGGAACCTCATCACTTGGTGGTAGGAGGAAGCCACCGAGCGCATGGCGTGCAGCCATGTTCTGCCTAAGATGATGTTGTAGGTGGAGGGGACCTTCAGCACCCAGAACTCTACTTGCCTCGTCACACTTCCATACGGTTGGAAGGATGATTTTGCCGGCCGCCACTCGGCATAGAGTTGAATCAATCAAAGGGGATACTGGGGCCAAGTCTTTATCTTGCACTTGAGTTGCTTGAAGGTTTCATAGTACATGATTTTTACGAGCTACCTTGGTCGTCGAGAATCCGCTTGACGTCAAAATCCTTGACTCGGAGAGTGACGACCAAGGCATCGTTAATGGGCAATATATTCGCCCAAGTCTTTATCCGAAAAGGACATGATGTTTGTAACCTGTCCTCCTTTTTCGCGACAGGTTGGGCGCTTAGCACCTCTCTCAAGTGCTCTGCCTTTTGATTGAACCTCTGAGCTCGCATACGCTCTGGTTCAAAGACTCCATGGATTACGTTGATGGTGCCTTGTGGCGGGCGTCGTCGGCATTCCATTGGGGAGGTTGTGGTCTTGGAATTTGCTGCGCCTCCTCTATGTATTTATCTAGGTGGCCCGCCGCCACCAACTCTTCCAGATGCTGCCTCAATGGCGTGCAGTTCTCAGTTCGGTGCCCCTTTTCCTTGTGGAAGGTGCATCTGGATCTGTCATCATAGTCCTTCTGTGCCTCGCCAAGCTTGGCAGGCCACTTAACGAAAGGTTCGTCTCGAATCTCGCTAAGTATGCAGTAGATTGGTTTCTTGAACACCGTGGTTATGGCAGTGCGGACTCTTAACCATCTCTTGTCTTGGTCCTCACCATTGTCTCGCCTGCCTCGCCCGTTTCGGTTTTGGCGATCTACCGTATTGACCTTTGCTGAGGTCTTCTTTTCTGGTGTTGCGGTCGCGCCAGTTTTCGCCTTGGCACGAGCGCCATCCTCTTCCACCCTGATGTGCTGGTGCACTCTCTCCATCAGGGCCTCCATGGTGAGTGGTGGAGTCATGGTGATAGAGTCCCTCAGTCTGTTCCCGACTGGAAGGCCTCTTTTGTATTGCGCAATGGCGAGGTTAGTTGGGCAGTCCCCAATCTGGTTGAATGTCTCCCAGTAGCGACTGTTGTACGACCTCAAAGTCTCCTTATCGCCCATGTCGATGGAGAGTAACTGGTCGATCTCCACCGGGGTCTTCGTGTTCGTCCTGAACCGTGTTACAAACGCCTCCGCCAATTGCGCCCAGGAGGCTATGCTGCCCTCTGGAAGCTTCTCAAACCAAGTCAAGCCTAAGTCACCGAGGCTTGAAGGGAATAGGATACACATCAACGCCTCATTCCGCCGGTATACAGCCATAGCCTGGCGAAAGTGGCTCAAGTGGGTGTAAGGGTCCGTCTTTCCTTCATACGTCGTGAATTTGGGTTGAAGGAAGCCTGACGGTAGGGGTGTGTTCTCAATCTCTGGGACGAATGGTGAGGTCTGCAGCCTCGCCAATGCCTTATCCGCTGGTTCGTATGCCAAGTGCGGCCTTGGCATTCCAACCTCGACGCTTCCATGCGTCCGAGGAGCCAATCGGCAAAGGCAGAACCTGTGGGGATCGCGCTCTGGCGTCCTCCTTCCATCGTGCCTTTTCTTCTAACATGGACCTTAGGTCGGACGACCTAGGTAATTACTTTGTGCGGACCTCGTATGATGCGTATGTGAGGGCCAATAGGTACTTCCTCGATGTATGACCTTTCAGCCTCGTCCTCACCACAGGGAGTGAGTCCCGAAGATCTGGATCGCGTGTCGCCTGTCCTGAGGCTTCTGTCTTCTGGTTGAGAGGGTGTAGAATTCCTACCACGACCCTCGGAGTGGCGAGGGGGCGTCTTGTTGTTGCGCCCCACTCCTGTCGCCACTTCTTTTCCTTTCATTTTGCGCTTCAGAGACTCCATGTCCGCTGCCATCTTACGGATCAGTTCGTCTTGCTCTCTGACGCGATCCTCTAGAATTTGAGAATCAACTCTGCGCCTTTGTCTTTCTGGACTTTGCGAACGAGAGGGATGAGGGCTGCTATTCCTCCTTCGTCCCCTCGCATCCCTCCTGGAATTCTGCCTTTGTGGTTCCAGGCTCGCCATGGGAGGGACCAAAGGTAGGCCTTCGCGTCTTGCACCTCCTTCTGGAGTTAGTCCGTCAACGGCGGACTGCGGCAGTTCTTCGTTGTTCGCCATTGATGTTCGAGAAAAAGCTTGATCAAGAGGTTGTTCTTGTCTGTTACTTCCCACAGACGGCGCCAATTGTACGGGAAAGAGTTTCATCTTCTCGTATAATCCTGTTGATCAAGTCTTCGTTCCTCTGTACGATGTTGTTCCACCACCTGAAAATATCAACGTGAGCTAGCCGGCGGGTGTGTGCCGGAAACCTCTCCGATGCCTAAATCAGTAAGCAAGACAAGAAGGCAAAAACTCAATGTATTCAGGGAGCAAAATTGTATTACCTCTCCAAAGGTGATATTGGTGAGCTTATATAGGTTTCGCGTGGCACAGTCCTAGTAGGACTCTAACTTCTCCATGCGTAGAGTCCTTCTAGGATTACCCCTCCTTACGTAGAGTCCTTCTAGGATGACTCCTCCTGGAAGATCATGCTTATCCTCCAACACCCTCCTCACTGCACAAGCCAAGTGAGATGGCTTTACTACGGCCGAACTCCTCTTGGCCGAGTAATCCTTAGCTTCCCTCCCTTACCTCGGCGTACCCATGCAAAGGCCGAGCTATACATAAGGGAGTCAAAGTTCACCTCGGTTTCTCACATGCTTTGACCGAAGTAACCAAGCATCTTCAGCCGAACTGCCCTTAGTTTGGCTCTTCATTTCTTCATTCCTACTCGGTTTAGATTCGTCATGACCGAACTTCGGTGAAAGCAGCTACACCACTTAGTCTGCCAACCGGACTATCGCAACACTTCGGCTGGCGCACGAGCTGCCCTTCTCACTTGGGCTTACCTCGGCCCAACTACCAGCTCGGCCCAATTCAGTATAAATTGCCCTCTCATGACCCATATCTCATAAATTATAAGAAGCGAAAAAAAGTGGAATTGTTGCAATTAGGCAAAATAGATTAGTTTATTTTGTTTGTTTTATTTTATTTTATTTTGTGTGTTTTCAGTATTGTGTGTCAGGGCAAAAATGGACAAGTACACCTTTAAAGGAACTGCTGAGTAGGCCTAAAGAAATTTGGTCTGAAATGGGTTACTTAAAAGAGGATAAAATTTACAGCCCTAAAACGTCTTGGAATCTGACGAGAAAAGACCAATTTTATTTTTATTTTTATTTTATTATGTTTTCCTTCTCAATCCTTTGTGGCATGTGCTATTGAGAACAATGTCATTTAAGTTGGGAGAAAGCGTTTTGTGTTTATTTTGTTTTTTGGTTTGTGTATATTTTGTATGTTTATTTTTATTTTAATTTTATTTGTGTTTTGAAAAAAAAGGAATTTGTGTTTATTTTGTTATTTGGTTTGTGTATATTTTATACGTTTATTTTTATTTTTATTTTATTTGTGTTTTGAAAAAAAAAATTAATTAAATTTTTTTTGCTATTGTTCGTGTTTCCAAAAATAAAATAAAATAATAATAATCAATTTTTCTTTGTGTGCCGTTGTGTGTGGTTTTGTTTTTGTTTTCAAAAAAATAAAAAATAAAAAATTGTGTTGTGTGTGCGTTGTGTTAAAAAGTTTTGCGATTAATTAGTAATTTTGTTGTCTTAACATTTTAATTATATCTTAGTTTATTATACTATCTTTTGATTAACAATAATTTTTTTTTTATCTCATCTCGGATCTTCACATGCACATAGCCGCTTAAATACTCTTTGTTTAATTTTTGGACTTAGAATTGAACATCTTGATGTCTAATGCGGAGCCTATAACCCTTGTGAGTTTTGAACCATTATTTTGTTGGAGGGTTATTAAATTTAGTCTTAATTATTCATTTGGAAGCGTACTATTTCGTTGTTGAATCTTATTTTTTCAATTTGGTTGAATGTTAAGAAATCATATTACATTTACACCCTCTAAAAATCATGAAACTTGAAAAATTGTACCAAATTCTGGGAAATGATTTAGTTCATTTTGTATTAATTAAGCTTTAACATTTCTTTCTCTACGCTCAAAAATCTTTAGAAACCAATTTGAGCCTACATTCCAAACCTTTTATTCAATAAACCCCTAGTGATAACTGGCCATTGTTTTTAGGAGCCAAAAAAAAAAAAAAAAAAAAAAATAATAATAATAATAATAATAATGAGGAATTGATAAGGAGGAGGATATAGAAGAAGAAGAAAAAAAAACACAATTTAAAAAAAAATAAAAATAAAGAAAGATTATGGAAAGGAGTACATTAGTACATATTGTTGAAAGAGAATGTCAAAACCATGGAATAATAATTTTGACTGTTCTCTTACACTCAGAAAGTAGATATTAATTCTTACAAATTTTCTTACCTATCCCTAATCTTGTTTGACTAACCTAATAAAAGTCTTATTTGATTCTAGAATTGGAAAAATTGAGATACAGACATAATGGATAGAGGTGCTAGTGTAATATTTTTTAGCATTTAGCATTCTTTTGAAGAGACTATGTTTCATGCTAGCGTCTTTTATCATTTATATGCAAGATATTTTGATTTGTTTATATTAATTTCACTGGCATATGTTGAGGGTATACAAATTTGCATCGTATCTAGTAATTCATTTGTTGAGAGCAATATTTGTGAGATTTGAGTTGAAACATGCTTTTGATAGAACTAGAATCTTCTTTCATTGAGAGATTAAATAATATTTTTATTGGCTATAATTTATGCACACACTAAGAATTGAGATAGATAAATTATTTTTACCAATTGCTAGTATTCTAAATTCTGACAATTCTTGTGCTAGTATATTAAAATTAACAATTATCTTTTGTAAATATCTTCTTATTCTTCTTCTTATTTTTATTTTTTAAAAATTCTGAATTTTGTGAGTATATTCTCTATAAACCCTCACGAGATTACAACACGCCCACTAGGAATAACCTAGGAGTTCAAAGGCTAGTTGGATATGCTAAATGCAATCGTGTTCTCTACGAAAATGGCTTAGATAGATTTTATTTTATTTTATTTTTAATTTGTTTTACTCCAGGACTAGTAAAATGTAAGTTGGGCGTGTGATCAGAGCCTAAATATTACACATTTGGCACGCTAAAATACATTTTATTAGTCTATTTATTTTTACTATTTTGTAATTTTACAATTTTTTTTTGTTTTTATATATTTTGAATGTTTGTATAAATATTAATGTAAATAATATATTTTAAATATTTTAATTATTATATTATATATATGTTATACATTCTAGATATTTTATTTATTATATTATATATATTATAAAATAAATAAATAAAAAAAGGAAAATAATTTGAGAGGGTGTTGCAGAGCCGCCCCCTCCATCAAACAAATAATATATATATATATATTTATATCAGTGGGTGATATATGGAATGTGTGTACAATTCAAATAAGTAAATATAAAAAAAATAATAAAGAAATTAATATTATAATATAAATGTTGTGTAAATGATAAGAGTGTTTTTAGGGTAATGCTATAGTGTGCAACTTACACCTTATACCTTTTTGTGTTCACTTACACCTTACACTTACACCTATTTTACCTTGCACTTACACCTTTTGTGTAAGTGGCACATGGTGTGCAACTTATACATTTCATTTATACCTTCCACTTACACTTACACCTTACACTTACACCTTACACTTACACCTTTTGTGTGAGTGGCACATGGTGTGCAACCCACTTACACTTTTTGTGGGTTGCACACCTAAGAAAACTCCGTGTTTTTAATGAAACCTAAGGTCTTAAGTTCAATGCCTTTGAATAATAATGTTTTTTTTAAATTTTAGGATAGGAAAATTTGTCACGTAGCAGAAGGAGAAGCCACCACACTATTAGACACTAAGTCATGTACTCACATATATAATAGTATAGTGGGTGGCACACGCAATGCGTGTGCAATTTAGATAAGTAAGAATAAAATAAATAATAAAGAAATTAATATCATAATATGTATATTGTGTAAATGATAAGAGTGTTCTTAATCACACCCAAGGTCTTGAGTTCAAATCTTACTCACACCATTGAATAATATATATATATATATTTTATTTTTGGATAGGAAAATTTGCCACGTGGCAGAAGGAAAAGCCACTACACTATTAGACACCAAGTCATGTACTCACATATATAATAGTATAGAAAATAGATAGATTATATTATTATACTAGCTATGTTTGTTTGTTTGTTTGTTTTTCCTATAAAAAGAAGAGCATATGCAACAGAGAAGGAGGAGAGCTCAGCGAGGCAGAGGCTCCAGCCAAGAAAGCCAAGGAAAGAAAGAGAGAAAATAAAAAGAAAGAAAAAGTAGGAGTAGTTTGTATATATTAGAGTAGTGTGTTTACAATTATGTGGAACTAATATTTTTCTTAGGATAGAGATGAAATCTTGACCAAATAATTGGGATGAATTGTATTTGATATTCTTAATTTTAATTTGATTTGGATAAATTGTATAACTTTTAGATCTTTTTGTGCAATAAATATTTTCTTTAAATCATGTTATACAATTATTTTTACTGTTATGCATTAAAATTGTTAGCCGAGTCATACCTAGTAAGATGGGTCGTGCATCAACCATAGTTTAGTTTAATTTAGTGGTGACGGTCCGTATTAAGCAAAAATGATTCATGGCTTTTGGGTTTTAATATACAAATCTTCGTGACGATGTATTTCTGATCAAATTACATCATTTTATCCAAATTAATAATTTTCTAAAAACTAATACAATAACTCCTAATTATAAGGTTAGTGGTGGATTCAAAATCCTGAGATATTTCTTATTTTATTTTACTTATTTTATATTTTATTAAGTTTAGTTTTATTATTTTCAAAACCAATTTCCAAAATCAATCTTTTTAAATTACTTTAATTATTATTTTTTGAGTCAACACAACTCAATTAATCCTTGAGGATCGACACCTGATCTTAACTGCTATACTTCGGAGTAGTAGTTATTACTTGGTTATAAATAGAATATTTTAGTGTGCAAACAACCAGCATCAAAAAGAGCAGATTGAAATAGAAGAGGAGAGAGCACCACCACCGCCGCCACTGTGATCATCATCATCGGTGGAGCTGTTAGATCAAGTGATGGTGTTCGTCAGAGATGAAGGCGATAAGATCGGAGTCAATACCGGACTACCGCGATCTCAGATTTGAAGCGGAGCTGTGGAGACGTCGTTGACGGCAAAGGTGATAGAAGCGACGTTGCTGACTACTGTGATAAGGGAAGCGACGAAGATAGGAGAGAAGAGGAGGAGAAAGATAGTGTGATGAAGAGAGAGAGAGAGAGGTTTGGAGAAATAGGGTTTGAGGGGGAGACAGATGTGTATAACGATAGGATACGTATGTATATGGGTAATTAGGTCATTTTGCTGAAACATTTCCTTATGGACATACTATTTTCATGTGTAGACTTTTGAGCAAAAAGAATTCAAATTTGGATTTATAGCCTAAGCACCCATCTTTTAATTTATTTTTAATTTAAATCATTTGGCTAATTTTTTTCAGTAAAAATGATCAAAAAATTAATATTTTAGTCATTAAACTCAATGAAAAAAAAATGTATTTTAGACACATTTCATACACCTATGTTGAATATAATAACTAAAATACTTCTTTTTCATCAATTTTACTTAACAAAAATATGTAAATGGTTTATATTAAAAATAAATCAAAAGATTAATATTTAAATTGATAAAATAAAAAACTCAAGATTTATTTTGTTCTAAGACACAAACCTAAGATATTTTTGTAGTTGTAATTTTTGCTATTTATTTATTTATTTATTAAAGCCAAAGAAAATTTCAAAATTTTATATTAATTGTCAAAATTCACTTATCATGAATTTTAGTAGAAATTTGGAAAAGAAAAAAAAATGTGAGTAAAAAGAAAGATGGGTGAAAAGTGAATGAAATATAAATATATTTTACTTATCTTTTCTTTTTCC
This sequence comes from Camellia lanceoleosa, assembly GCA_025200525.1. NCBI lineage: Eukaryota > Viridiplantae > Streptophyta > Magnoliopsida > Ericales > Theaceae > Camellia > Camellia lanceoleosa. The sequence continues at coordinate 23,022,140 of CM045766.1, read as the reverse complement.
TTTTTTAAATAAAATCGTTATTCAAATTCTGTCTTAGAGTATGACCTCACAACACTAACATATATGAAATTCATGGTAATTTTCTAATACCATAGACTTTCTAATATTTGTAACGCCCTCAAAATACTACATAAAACCCATCACTAAGACATGAATTGATACATGAGAAATCAACTATTTCTATTCATCAGAATAGTTCTTACAAAAGTATTACATGTTAACAATAAAAGCACATGCCCTACGGGCTTACAGCTTTCCAAGTTAACACTTGGTTGCATACAAAAAGAGTACTAACTCTATACAAAAGAAGCCCTTGGCTTGATATACATGTAATACAAACAAAATAAACAGAAGAGTCTTCAACTCTCATCCTCATCATCCAAGCTATGTCCTTGGAGGTGGCATGCTACCAGTACCTGAAAGTGATGTCCCATATAGGGTGAGCCAACGCCCAGTAGAGATATGCTAAACACAATATGAGCAATGACTAAGACATTAGCAATTGATAAATGTTCAATTCCCATAAATCAATTCATAACCCATTTCTTATCAACTTCACAATTTACATCAACGGCTCAGAACCTGGACAACCACTTATATGAGACAGTGACTCATATTAAACGTTTTTCATTTTACAATAGATAAACATAATAGTTGTATCAACATCTCAACAGATAAGCATATAAGCTGTATCCACTTTTCAACAGATAAGCATATTAGCTATATCAACACTTCCAATGATAAACATATAAGTTGTATCAACACTTCCTTAGATAGGCATATTAGCTATATCCACACGTTAACTGACAAACATATAAGCTGTATCAGTGGAGTCCATCCTCTATCTCCTCCCCATCAACAACCGGTTTAGAGGTCCATCCCCCATCTTCCCCTAAACCGTGGAGTACATCCCCTATCTCCTCCCTCACACACACAATGTATATACATATAAGTCATATACACAATCAATCAATACATATCGCTAATGTATTCTATCGACCGTCATACTCTATGACACGTCCAGTTGATTGTTTTAGTTTGCCTAATCATCATGCATTGTCTACAACAATCAAAGCTACCCTTCACGGGTAGCCCAAGCCATTATTTCTAAACAGTTAATAAAAGCTTCAACAGATAAAATGACAATGTTATCCAAAAGTGAGCGATTAATAAATCCAACTCCACTATTTTACAATATAATGAATCAATTTCATTAATTCCAATTTGATTTCATAAAATCCATAACTTTCCAAATTAATTGCACCAATTAATTTATATACAAATTAGGATTTTCTTCCCCAACCCTCACTATTAACCTATAGGTTCAAATATCAACAACCAACACCCAAATCATCATTTTGAGACCCAAATACAAGTTTAAGAAACAAAATGACAAACTCTCTATTATGACATTTTGAAACCCTAAATCCCAAAATCAACCAACTTCAACATTTTATCAAAACGACCAAAAGTCTATGTCAAAGACCATAAGGATGAGTAGGAATCCCTACCTCAAAAGATGACACCCGATGGAGAAGATGACGAAAATAAAGTTGCTCTAAATCACAAGTTTTATGGATCAAAAGGTAGCCCTCGACGATCAACAACTTTTTTGTAAAGGCCAAAGATGAGTAAATCACTCCTACTAGATCAATACCTAGAGAGAAGGTAGAGTTCTAGAGTGAAAAGCTCAACAATGGTGTTTTTGGAAAAGTAGGAGAGAGAAGAGAATGTGAAAAAGTGATTTAAAATGCCCGACTGTGTACTGATATATGACATTCCTCGGCGTAAACACAATGCTTTCGGCGTCAAGAACAAAATCGAGGTCCGCCGGCGTAAGAAGGCCGCCGGCGCCAAGACACAAGAATAAAGTACATCCGCTCGAGCGCGAAAACCAGTCCGCTCGAGCGCAGATTTCCCCATTCCAGAACTTACACCAACAATGTACTACCCGCTCGAGCGCCAACAAGCCCGCTCGAGCGCAACCCGCTCGAGCGCAGGAAATCCGCTTGAGCGTAGAAATCACATCTGCAGAAGTTTTGCAGAAGACAAAATACTGTGAGTGTGTAAATCCCGCTCGAGTGGACAACCGAAAACCAAACCCCGCTCGAGCGCAGAACAACCCGCTCGAGCGTAACACCAAAAACCTGGGCAACTAGATTTGAGACTCAGGCTCAACCAACCTGTAACATACCTGCTCAAAACATCCCAAAACTCACACAAATGGAATTAAAGGACGACAACAGATAGACACAACTACCAACTCCACAGAACCGAGTCTGGAGTACAACTGAACAGTAAAGGGAATACCGGGATCGCTATAATATTTTTACACAAACTCTTACAGAGGTGTAAGACCCATTCCATATGATTCCCATGTGGACCTCACACCAAGTAAGAGATTGTATGGAACATTTGGAATTCCTACCATTGTTGGTTAAAAACACCAATAGCTATTTGATTTGAGGAAAATTTATTTGGGCACTTAGGCTATAAGTCTATTTATGAATCTTTCAATCTCTTTGGGCCAAGAAGACATAATTTGTCCAAAAGGACAACTATTGGTTGAAATGAACTTATCTGTCTATCTATTGAAATTTACTAAATTAACTATCTATTGAATGTGACACATGTCACTTATTCAACAACTTATTTATTGAATATCACACATTTCTCTACTTCACCACCACCTCCTGCTGCCGCCGGTCATTGCTGACAGTCACTAACTTTTTTCAATGCTTGCGACTTTTTCAACGTGTCCTTATTACCAAATAAGATTTTACCTTGGATCTAATACTTTACACCCATTTGGGATGGACTTTTCACCCATTTTTCCAATTTATTTTACTCCTGGTGCAAGTAAAAGTAGTGCCTTGGGTTGAATTTTATTGGTTAAATAAATGAAATCTATTATTTTAGGGAAATTCTATATGTATCATATGCACATTTGGTTACGACATTTGAGTCAATGGTTCTGACTTACTGTATTGTTAGTTATAATACATTATAATGTTTGATTATGACAAAATTTTAGTTATGATCTAAGAGTTGTTTGGTGATACCTCATGTAATGTTTTGTTATGACTCAATTTTATTTTATTTATTTATGACTCCCATGATACATTCATTTCCGATAAACCATTTGAAAACCCCTCTTTTGTTTTGGAACCAAAACTTGAGATTGTTCAAAAATCTATTTCTTTCACAAGTGGTTTTATAAAAACAAATAACTAAGTTAAAATTCATAGGAATGTGCGAAGAATCCCTACCTCAAACTTAGAAGATGGAAGAGAAGAACTCAAAAAAACTCAACGTGAACGAAACCACGAGTCACTTGGATCAAAATGAAGCCCTTGAGATGATCTACAATCTATTTCAAAGGACCAATGTGAGATGGTACCTCTAGGTGAGTAGATCTAAAGGTCTAAGTAAGAAAAAAGTGAACTTTGAGAGAACAAGAGAGAGAGAGAGAGTCACGGATTAAAGGGGAAAATAGGTGGAAAATAATAAAAGGAAGATGTTTTGAGACCTATTTATAGTGGCTAGGTATTAATAGAATAATATCCAAGGTCAAATGAAAAGAACAAGTCAAGAATCCCCAAAAAGTAAGGCCTAAGTCGAACAAAATCTGGAAAAAGACTCACAGGGGTTGACCCTTGCGATAGTGGTGTCGACTCTTAGAAAGAAAATCTGAGACACTAATGTTTTGTAACAGACGAGGGTCGACCCTAGGCGATAGTGGTGTCGACCCTATATTTCAGCCTGTAATCCAGGACAAAGCAGCAATGGATGGGTCGACCCCACCAAGACTGGTGTTGACCACAGAAGCCAATAACAGGGTAAGTGTCGACACCTTTAAGCCTAGTGTCGACCCCAAATTTCAGTAGCCACCCTAAGGGCACAGTAACGAGGTGGTGTTGACACCACTAAGGCTGGTATCGACCCTAGGAGTTGAACAAAACATAAGAAAGAAGGCAGTGTCAACACCACCAAGGATGGTGTCAACCCTCAACCAAAATCCAACAAGAGAAGAGGGAATGACGACTGCTATGGATATGGTTTCCAGATTTAAAGGCAATAAATGGGTCGGGTCTAAGCCCGGATCGCTATATTGTATGTGCTCTATATGACTATGCGTTTACTTGGTTTGCCTTATTTGGTGTAGATATATGTATAGGTGTATGTTTAACTCACGTGCAACATGTGAGAACTTATGTGGAGTATTAAACTGTGAGTTAATCTTGTCTCTACCTTGAAAATGTCTCTTCCTAGGAACAATGGTAGGATAGACTAATGGCGATGGACAGATGGGTCAAGAGGTTTTAGAATTGTTGTTGAATCATAAGCTAAATGATTTTGTAGAATTATGGGTGTAAGTGTAATCTTTACAAGGTAAAGACTATGATGCATAGTAAAAGGTTTGTCAGTATGAAGAGTGACTATTTCTGAAGTCTTATATTAAACTATGGAAGTGGGCTAGATGAAGAACCTTGGGAGTAGAGTAAGTTAGAAATTGAACTTGTTATAGTAGTATGGGTTGGTTGAGACCTAAATGATGATCAAAGTGTCGTAAACGGAAATATTTTGAAGTGCAAAATTTTCTTGAAATAGCCTAAGTTATTTATAGTTAGGTTGATCTACTTGCTTGATTGATCACTTGTAAGGTTAATGCTGGGCCTTACGCCAATTATTTTGGTATGTATTTGGGGGATGAACGTAGTCTTGGCATGTTAGAAATTGTACAGTGTAGTAAGGGACGTGTTTCTTAGAGAGTTCATTTTATGTGAAATTTTGTTGTAAATCATAAGTGAAGGAATTAGGTAAAGAATTTTGAAATCGATTGGGATAAGATTAAATTTGATTGGGATTGCGATATTTAGTGGAATTTCTAGTAGTGAAAATGATGATTTGTGAGTATACATTTTAGGATGTGTAGCCAGGTTTTGAATGCTTTCGAGTTTGGTGGAGTCAATTTTCTCAAAGTTGGGTGTTGATGTACTCAAGTGCAATATACAAATGTTTGGGGATATGATGTGATTGGTGTCTCGAGAATTGTATTAGCAAACAAATGTCTTTAGAGAAATTTTTGAAATGATCTTGTGAGAATGTTGTGATTTTACGGAGATTATGATTAGGTGCTTTGAGATGGTTGAGATGGCTATGATTTGAGTATTTTTATAGGAATTTATCCTTGATCCACCGTGAGAAATTCTAGCTATATGTCCAAAAAACAAATTTATGTAAACCGATAGTACACATGATTGTGTTGGGTTAAGTTTGATGTGTGTTGTGATGGTGCGGTTTAGAGATTTATTTTGTATCCCTTGTCCTTTTGCTATAAAATTGTTTTGTATCCTTGGTGTGAGAGTTGTGAACTCGTTATATTGATCCTTCGTTTTGCTATAAGAGTGGTGAGAATTTGTGTTGTTGGTATGTTGATCTAATATTATTATTGGATTTAATTTGGGTGTATTTGACCTTGAGTGGTAAGTGGTTTTCCTAATTAAAAGGTATTTAGTTTTGCCTAATAGAGGGTGATTCCTTATTTTAATTTTATTCCATGGTGTTTTGTGATGGTGTCATCTTTAAGAAGTTATTCGACGGACTCCTCGTCAAGAAATAAATTGGTACAAAGTATTTTTGTTATATGGTTGGAGATTGTTTTGGAATGATTGTTGTTGATAGAGAAAATCTCTTCGAGTGAATAAGTGGCATTACAACTTGTGGTAGTATCTTTAGAGCTTGAGTATAAATGAACTGACTAGAGAAAAATAACTATCACTATGAACATTTGTGGGTATAACCTTGTGTCTTGAGTTATGTAGACTTTTGTGGTGGGTATGATATTATAGTTGGTGTCGTTGTTCTGTGACTTGAGCAGTTGTGACAATTATATTTTATTTTCATTTTGAAAAGTTATAGTGAATGACTTTTTGAGTTAAATTATTTTTTAAGGGTGAAGCAGCTTTAGTAGTAATTGGATTGAAGTACTGATAACATGATTTTGTTAGAATTTAGTAATAGAGGCGCAATATTATTTTAGTGAAAGATGTATATTGAATTTCAGTTGGAGAGATTCTCTTGTAATAAGAGATTAATTTATTTATTAACGATGTAAATAATTATCACTGAGTAAGTTCATTTTGTAGAAGGTATTGAATTCAGGTTGATTTTGTGGGACATCACAATCTTAGTGTGGTGTGGAGTTGTGTTACAGTTTCAAAGTTAGTATCATGGTTTTGATTCTAAGGAATGCTAGTGTGTTGTGCGAGTATAGGTAGATGATGCAAGTGTAGGAGGTTTCCTTAGGTAGTGTGTTAATTATTGTTGTAGCAATAGGAGAGGTTAACAGGGAATCACCTCAGAACTTATCTAAATTTTAAAAATGAGGTGTGTGAATAGGCATTGATTGTTTGGTGTGTGTGTGTGTGTCACTCAAGGGAGTGACAAGTCATGCAAATTGCTTGGTAATAATTTCAAGTTGATTGTGTGTGATCACCAAAATAGGTTAATTGTGCAAATTGTGATGCAAACATAAGATAAATATTGAGTAATTGATTGATTGTAGTAGTGGTCATGAATGGGATGTGACTTCCCAAATGTGATGTTTAGTCTATTTGTTTGTTTTATTTAACCTTATTATAGCGGTTATTATATTGCTTGAATAATTGTAAATGGACTGTAGCATCACTATAGTGATGGGATTATTGGCTGAGTGACGTTTGAGAGTCACCGGTTGAAATATGTTTGAGAAAAGAGTTAAGAACGGAATTCTCCCATTGAGCATGACCTTGTTTTTGCCGAAATTGAGAATTTATTGTTATGGATGAACATGTGAGTAAAGGAGAAATAGTTGTAAAAAGGGCGTATGGAGTTTTATGATGTGTATAACCCTTAACTACTTTAATGTAAATAAATAAATTTCCTTTTCAAACTTTTCACTTTTACAAATCACTTGTATGCATCTAAAGCATATATATGTTTTTTTTATATATAAAGTTTTCTATCAAGCATAATCTCTTTAATTTCAAAAGTCGGGAAATATTATTTTCGAGTGTTTTTGGTTCTTAAGTATTTCAAAAACACAATTGAATAAATGTGTGGGCATGGAATACTAGCTATGTTTTAAGAATGTAGTTCGTGGTACTATGGTTTTATTGGGTTGTGTTTGTCGAAGGCCATGATTGGCGGATGAAACTCTTATTAGAATCTTTTCTTCTTATGAAAAGAGAATGAGGACTTGTGTAGTAGTGTGAGGTAATCGTTTGAAAATTTCGGTTACCGAGCGATCGGTAGTTGTTTCTTGGGGTATGAATGTGATGTGAGAACCTCTTTTTTTTTTTTTTTTTTTTTTTTTTTTTTTTTTTTTTTTTTTTTTTTAAGGTTCTAGGTCATTAGAAAACCGAGAATCATTCTCTAGAAGTTGAGTCTATTTGAGGCAGGAGTACTGTAGGTTATGTTAGTGAGACCTTTACCCTCCACCTTTAGTTTTGTGGAATAGATAGGTTCTTGTGGCTTGTTAGAGATACGCATGACCATTTTGTTTAATCCTGCTAAATGGGGATCTGTACGTAATGGGAGTCGCCTATTTGGGTTGAGTGGGCCTTGGTAATCCTTGTGGATGAATTAGAGGAAAGACACGCCGCTTGAGTGTTGTTGTTCGTATTATATAGGGTGGTCTAAATATTAATGTGGAACCTAAAAATATAAGAGGTAACCTTAGATTTTGAACTAGATTCTAGAGTGGTGATTGCAATTTTATTGGGGATTGTTCTACCCTTTATATTTTAGGTTGCCTTATCTTTTTTCATTGTTTGGAAGGTGTGGTCAGTTATTTTGAATTGGTGGGGTATGCAGTGAGCTATTCCTGGAATTGTAGAGGGACTGTTACTCTGGTGGGAGGGAGGGCACTTCAGGAGGTTGGAGAATAAGCTATGGAGAGCAATCCCATTAACTACTCTCTAGTCTTTTTGGAAACTCAGAAATGAATGTGTTTTTAGGGGAGCAAGACCAGATTTATAGGAACTTTGTGAGCTGATAAAAATTAGAGTTGCATTATGGCTCAAAGCTTCAACTAAGGAGTGGCATTTCTTATTCAATGATGTTTTTTTTTTTTTTAATTTCAACTAGGAAAGGGTCTATATTGGTGGTGGATAAATTACTTGGATGGTCCTGGGGCGTTGTTGGAGCATCAAGGCAACTTTTGGGGATTGATTCAGAGGTGAAACAGAGAAATATCCTGTTATTTGGTGAGTTTGTTGCTAAATGACTTGCTGTTTGGACAATTTACTATTGGCCTTGGTTTTTTATGCTTTTGTTTCCAGTAGTTTGGTGTTTTCTCCTTTTCTTTCTATTGGTCCTTCACCAACCTTGTGGCTTGGGCTAGCACATGATTGAGTCCCCTATGACGCTTTTTGTGGGTGTTGATTTCCGACTACACAACCAAACAAGAAACTTAGCTAGAGAGCACTGGCATAATAGATTGAGCCAACTACCTGCTGTAACACGTCCGCGGGGGGGACCTCGCGCTACAGTTCGGACTCTTCCGTTTATGTGTGTTGCGGTTCTCAATCTGAACCAAAGAGTCCAACTCTGGCAAATCGTTTTGAAAAAAAACAGATTTTTGAAAAAGTAGTGCCAAACATGGACTGCTTTGTCAGATTACAGAGTCGCCACCTAAATATTTTTAAAATGGGAAGTTTAGGAAACCCTAACTCGGTGCCTGTCACGACCCAAACCCGGCCCTATGGGTTTAGCATCAGAATCGCCAAGAATGTCTGAGATTACCAAGGCCTATAGAAACGATGAGTACAGTTAAGCAGTCTGGGCCTGGCGGAAGCCAATACAGTATGTAACTAGTGTCCATTGAGCTGTGAAAATCTGTATGCCAAAAACATTTTTCATTCAAACATGCATTCATACACTTCAAAAACGGTACAGTCTATACATTCATTTGCAAACATTCAGTACAGGGACCAAGTCCCTAGACAACAGTACGGTAAAACAGTAAACGGTCCATACAACGGTACAAAACGGTAAGGAGACCGATAGGGGATACAAAAACACCCCAAGCCATGGCATGGCAACTCGGAACCTCGCAGTGAGGCACAAAGGCTGGCTTGACAAAACTGGGGACCAATCCCACGCTCCTAGCTCCGGTCTGGCTGCTGAGAACCTACATATATATATAAACAGTGAGCTAAAGCCCAGTGAATAACATAATGCGTAAAGGGGTTATGAATGAATGTCCTTACAGTAATGAAATCAATTCATTATCTGATATTTCAATCTTTCGATATTTGATCAATCAAGATTTCAATCAATCAGTTATATGTGGTACATCCATTAGCCTATAAACAGTAGGTCCAAAGGACCGGGCCCGAACAGACCCAACAATAATGATGGCCATCAATCAGTATGGTTCCACAAGGAAACCGAGCTCAGAATAACGATCAATAACAAGGGTGCTAAGGATGCCTGTCTGATTAAATACAGGACATACATTCATTCAATAGACATTATCAATTCAATGAACAGTTCAATTCAGTATTCAAAATGTAATCATTTGAACATATCTTTACACAATCTGTTACTCACAGTGATTGGGCTATCAGTAGCTAGAGCGCGTCCCCGTGAGCCAACCCTAAACAGTTAACCAATAGAACACACACTAAGTTTACAGTTGGAAAGGAGGATAATTAAATCCCTAAATTTCCTCGGTGTGGTTCTATGTCTAAATCCTCATTAAGATGTCTTAAACTAGGCCTAAGAATGCCTAGGATAGGATGAGGATGCGAAAATGCACTTAGAAAACAATTTCAGAATTTTCAGTGAAACAGGGCCTCGCTTCGAGCCTTGAGTTTCCCTTTCGGCGAACAAGAAAAACAAAGGTCCCTCGGCGTCAACATCCGCCGAGCGGGTGATGGACAATGCAAAATCTTGGATCGCGATTTCCGCTTCGGCGTGAAACTCTCCGCCGGCGGATCAGAATTCAAGAAATCTTTGGGAGCATGAATTCCCCGCTCGAGCGTCACTTCCCCCGCTCGAGCGAACGGCCAAAATCTGGAAAATCCATATTCAACCTCCAAGTTCCAAATCAAGTTTTGATGCTCCACATTCGATCCTCTTGGGCCCATTTTTCGGAAAATTCTATCAAACACATAGAATAACAAGTTGTAAAGCTCAATTTAAGAAATCAAGGCCCAAGGGTGTTTCAATTAAACCCAATTTTCAAACTATTTTTACATGAACATGCATGAACATGCTATAAAGTGACATGCATGAGTTTAGTTCAAATCAAGGCTTCCATTTCATGCTCTAATGAGCTCATTCTTTTCAAAACCAGGTGAAATCATGGTTCTTAACATTAATATGGACATGCATGTGAAAATCTTTGAAGAACAACCTCAATAATGCAAGATAAGTACATGCATGCAACAATGGGGCTCTAATTCAACAATTTATGAACAAAACAAGATTCAAGCTCTCTATAACCATGATACATGCACGATGGAGCTTAAAGATAGCAAGAAGAAGATGAATTCTCTTACCTAAGTCTTCAATTAGGAGAATACAAGCTCAAGTTTGCAATCTTATGCCTTAAACCCTTCAATTTCCAAGCCACTCTCTAGATGAGCAAAATGAACTCACACTTTCCTCTCACTCTCTCTTCTAGTCGGCAAGAACAACCAAATGTGCTGAGGAAATGTTGCTAAGTGTATAATACAAGGCTTCAATATGTCTAGGATAGTGGCCACTAAGGGTGGCAAAAGTGTAATTAACTCAAAGTTTGTAATAAGACCATTTTTAATCTAATTTAATCATTCCTAATCAATTTTCGGATAAATATACCATTAAATCACAAATATTCTACTGATTATAAAACACTAAACGGTTCCTAATTCGGCCGCCGATAAGGCCTCCAATTAGCAGTTTAAACATATAAATTCAAACAGATAGTCACACAATCAAACAGATGCAATATGCAATATAACAGACAAACTTATTCGATTTCAGTTTCGATTTCAATCAGTCCATCCAATACCTCAGTTAATCCAATTATCAGTCATTAGCGGTCCAGTTTAGCAATAATCAGTATATTATTCAGTGGTTATACGGTAATCAGTACGAGGGTTGTTACAGTCTCCCCTCCTTATAAGGAGTTTAGTCCTCTAAACTCGTGTTACCTTCGATCGGAAAAGCAGATTGTGAGGAACAAATCAGAGTATCGCCTAGCCATGTCATCTTCCCTTTCCCAAGTGGCATACACACCACCATGGTTCTGCCAATCAACTTTCACTAGCGGGATCTCTTTGTTTCTCAGTTTCTTGATCCGTCTGTTCACAATCTGTATAGGCCGTTCCTCGTAAGTGTAGTCATCACTTAGCACTATCCGAGTAGGCTCAATCACATGGAAAGGATCCCGGAGATAATCTCTCAACATCGAAATGTGGAAGACGTTATGCATATGCTCCATTTCAGGAGGGAGCGCAACTTGATACGCCACCGGATTGATTTTCTCAATAATCTGATACGGTCCGACATATCTCGGCGCTAACTTGCCCTTGACTCCAAAGCGAGTCTGGCCTTTCCTTGGTGTCACCTTCACAAACACGTGATCACCCACCTCATATTCTCGGTCCCGTCTTCTAACATCTGCATAACTCTTCTGTCTACTCTGTGCAGTTTTCAGTCTCTGTTGTATCAACTTTACCTTTTTAGTTGTTTCATACACAATCTCGGGCCCAAGCAACGGCCCATCTCCAACTTCTGCCTAGCAGATTGGAGATCTACACTTTCTGCCATACAATGCCTCGAAAGGCGCCATTCCAATACTTGAATGGTAGCTGTTGTTGTAGGCGAATTCAGCCAACGGCAAATGACTTTCCCAGTTTCCCTGAAAATCAAGGACACACATTCGCAGTAGATCCTCTAGAGTCTGGATGGTCCTTTCTGACTGGCCATCTGTCTGAGGATGATAGGCACTACTCAGCCTCAATTGATGCAATGCGATCTGTAGGCTTTGCCGAACCTCGATGTAAACTTGAATCCTGTCGAAACAATAGATCTGAGCACTCCATGCAATCTCACAATTTCATCAATATAGATAACAGCCAATTTGTCTGCATTATAGATTGTCTTGACAGGTAAGAAGTGTGCAGATTTAGTCAGCCTATCGACAATAACCCAAATGGAGTCCATACCTTTCCTGGAGCGCGGTAATCCAACGATAAAATCCATCGTAATATGCTCCCATTTCCACTCTGGTATGGGTAAGGGTTGCAGTAATCCGGCAGGTCGTTGATGTTCCGCCTTGACTTGTTGGCAATGAAGACATTTAGACACAAAGTCGGCAATTTCTTTCTTCATTCCCGGCCACCAGAAATTTTGTTTCAAATCTTGGTACATTTTCGTATTCCCCGGGTGAATAGACAATTTTGAATTGTGGCCTTCTTGCAAAATTCTTCTTTTCAGTTCAGTGTCATTTGGCACACACAGTCTATCTTGAAATTTCAAAACATTGTTGTCAAATTTGAACCCCGGTCTCGGTTTTGAATCTCTTTCTTCGATGATCCTTTTCAGAAAGTCATCCAGTTGCTGTTTCACTTTAACTTCTTCAATCAAAGCTGGTTCAGCAGAAATAGTAGCTATGGTTCCACCTTGTTCTCTCAGAACAACTTCAATCTCAAATGTTTCAAGATCACGAAGCAATTCTTTCTGTCCGGTGAGCAAACACGCTAAGTTGACAATTGACTTTCGGCTCAGTGCATCGGCAACAGTATTGGCTTTTCCCGGATGATACAAAATCTGTAAATCATAATCTTTAATCAGTTCCAGCCATCTTCGCTGCCTCATATTCAATTCTTTCTGTGTGAAAAAGTACTTCAGGCTCTTGTGGTCAGTATACACTTCGCATGTTGCTCCATACAAATAGTGACGCCAAATTTTCAGTGCAAACACTATTGCAGCAAGTTCTAAGTCGTGAGTCGGGTAGTTCTTTTCATGTGGTCTCAACTGTCGGGAAGCATACGCAATAACTCTCCCATTCTGCATTAGAACACACCCTAAACCTTTATGAGAAGCATCACTAAATACAGTATAACCATCCGTACCTGAAGGTAGAGTCAGAACCGGTGCGATCCACAAGTCGGTTTTCAATTCTTGAAATCTTGATTCCCTTTGGTCGATCGATCAAATGATATTCCTTTACGTGTCAATCGAGTCGATGGTAAGGCAATTTTGGAGAAGTCTTTGACAAATCTTCAGTAATATCCACGTCCCAAAAGCTTGGACTTGATCACATTGGTTGGTCTAGGCGATTCACTGACTTCAATTTTACGTGGATCAGAAATTCCATCTTTCTAACAACATGCCCCAAAAACATCACATGGTCAAGCCAAAACTCACATTTAGATAATTTAGCATCTGATTTACATTCTCTTAAGGTTTGCAGGGGCAAGTCTCGAGATGATGCTCATGTTCTTCTCTGATCTTAGAATAGATCGGGATGTCATCAATAAATACCACAATAAAATCATCAAGGTATGGTTTAAAAATTCTGTTCATAAGGTCCATAAATGCAGCAGGAGCATTCGTGACTCCAAACGGCATAACTAAAAATTCGTAATGACCATACCTCGTTCTAAAAGCAGTTTTAGCAATATCTTCCGGTTTGACTTTCAGTTGATGGTACCCCGATCTAAGATCAATCTTGGAAAACACTTGTGCACCCTGTAACTGGTCAAATAAATCATCAATACGCGGTAATGGATATTTATTCTTTACAGTTACCTTGTTCAGTTCGCGATAGTCAATACACAGTCTCAGTGAGCCATCTTTCTTTTTCACAAACAAAACAGGCGCACCCCACGGTGACGTACTGGGTCTGATGAACTTCTTGTCTAACAGTTCCTGCAATTGTACCTTCAATTCTTTCAGTTCGGTTGGAGCCATTCTGTAAGGAGCTTTGGATATCGGCTGTGTACCCGGAACCACATCCACAATAAATTCAATTTCCCTGTCAATCAAATCCCCTGGCAAATCATCTGGGAATACATCTGGGAATTCTCTAACTATAGGAATACAATTCACGTCAGTTTTAACATTATCATTAGCAGGTACAGTCAACACAGAACACAGATACCCTTTACACCCCCTTCTAATCAATTTGACAGCCTTTACAGAAGAAATCAGATATGGAGGAGGTACTACTCCACTCCCATTAAACACAAATTCAGGCAAACCCGGTGGACGGAAAACTACTTGTTTTGTTACACAGTCTATGGTGGCATGATATTTTTGTAGCCAATCCATCCCCAATATTACATCAAAATGATCTATGTTCAATGGTAGTAAATCGATAAACAGATGCATATCCCCAACAATAATCTCACAAGTAGGATACATATATGCACATGTCATGGATCCCCCAACAGGTGATGATACATCTAGCAGATAGTTCATGGGTTCTAAGGGTCTATTCAATTTACGCGAAAAAGCATGCGACACATAAGAATGTGTAGACCCCGAATCAATCAATACATATGCATTTTGAGCACAAATAGAGAGGATACCTGACACAACGGCCTCAGTGTTTTGCACGTCTCCCGGTACTAGGGCAAACACTCGGCCCTGCCTCACAGGCTCTTTCCCGGTAGCTTTGGGATTAGGTTTTGGTGTTGCGGCTGATCTTTGCTTTGCTTAGTCTTGACTTACCAGGTTTGCGGGCGATGGGCAGTCTTTGATTCTGTGGCCCACCTTGCCACACCTGAAACAAGCTCCAGAAATTTGATAGCAAACCCCTTTGTGCTTGTTGCCACATACGGAGCAGGGTGGAGTAAACCCACTCCCTTGGCTGGGGCTAGTTGTCGACCCCGTATTCTGCTTCTTGGTTGCTGGGTTATGCTTGCCTTTCTTAAACTTAAAACCCTGCCTTTTACCTTGCCACTCAGGTGTCGGTGTTTCCGATTGTTTCACCGCTGCAATATTTATCTCGGCCATCAATGCTCGGTCGAGAACACCCACAAAAGTTGACATTTTCAAAACACTAATTCTGTCCTGTATATTAGCACTAAGGCCTCCTTCAAACCTTCTGGCCTTCTTATATTCGGTATCCACCATATGAGGTGCATACCTAGCGAATTCGGTGAATTTCTTCTCATATTAAACCTTGACATATTGCCTGTCTCGATTGTTCAAACTTCAGTCACTTTTACATCTCTCGATGCCTTTGGGGAAAGTACTTTTCAAAGAAGGACTCCTTGAACTGAGTCCAAGTCACAATAGTATTTGCGTCACGAGTCAACATCCACCACCTTCTTGCTTCTTCCTGAAGGGTGAAGGTTGCTAACAATACTTTGTTGGCTTGAGCACGAAACATTTCAAACAATTTCTCGGTCTCAAGAACCCAAGCTTGACCTTTAGCGGTTCTAAGCCTCCTGAAAGGGCGGTTTCATCTTCTTGAACTTATGGGTCTGCAATAATGTCCACCTCATTGGCATTCACATTACAGACATTTTGTTCGGTTGTACCGGAGAGGAGGAGGTGGTGAAATTTGTTGGTTCGGTTGTTGATCCAGTCTTTCAATTATCAGTCCCATCATTTGTTCAAGTCTGGCCATTCTGGCCTCAGAGGATGATGATTCAGTTTCATTTGTAGTGTTTGCGTTATCCATTTCACTATAAGGCAGTTATGACAGTTATCATTATAAACAGTTGTACAATTGAACAGTTTAACAGTTCCAGTCGTAAGCAGTTGTATGCGTTAACAGTTTATCACCTTAGCAGTCAATTACTTGACAGATTAGCATACATTCAGTCAATCATAAGCACACATTTTTTCATGCTAATGCAATGTCCTATTCGCTTTTCTAGGACACTCTATAGCTCATTTGGACACGTGTGTGCGGTATAACTCGTGGTTAAGTATCGCTCTGATACCACTCTGTCACGACCCAAACCCGGCCCTATGGGTTTAGCATCAGAATGGCCGATGTCTGAGATTACCGAAGGCCTCTGAGCGATAAAGAGTTAAATAAATAGAGTCTGAGAACTGGCGGAAGCCAATACAGTATGTAACTAGTGTCCATTGAGCTGTGAAAATCTGTATGCCAAAAACATTTTTCATTCAAACATGCATTCATACACTTCAAAAACGGTACAGTCTATACATTCATTTGCAAACATTCAGTATAGGGACCAAGTCCCTAGACAACGATCTGATAAAACGATGGCGGTCTATACAACGGTACAAAACGGTAAGGAGACCGATAGGGGATACAAAAACACCCCAAGCCATGGCATGGCAACTCGGAACCTCGCAGTGAGGCACAAAGGCTGGCATGACAAAACTGGGGACCAATCCCACGCTCCTAGCTCCGGTCTGGCTGCTGAGAACCTACATATATATATAAACAGTGAGCTAAAGCCCAGTGAATAACATAATGTGTAAAGGGTTATGAATGAATGTCCTACGATAATGAAATCAATTCATTATCTGATATTTCAATCTTTCGATTTCGTCAATCGATATTTCAATCAATCAGTTATATGTGGTACATCCATTAGCCTATAAACAGTAGGTCCAAAGGACCGGGCCCGAACAGACCCAACAATAATGATGGCCATCAATCAGTATGGTTCCACAAGGAAGCCCAGAGCTCAGTATACGATCAATAACGATGGGTGCTAAGGATGCCTGTCTGATTCGAAATCTGAGGACATACATTCATTCAATAGACATTATCAATTCAATGAGCAGTTCAATTGAGATTCAAAATGTAATCATTTGAACATATCTTTACACAATCTGTTACTCACAGTGATTGGGCTATCAGTAGCTAGAGCGCGTCCCCGTGAGCCAACCCTAAACAGTTAACCAATAGAACACACACTAAGTTTACAGTTGGAAAGGAGGATAATTAAATCCCTAAATTTCCTCGGTGTGGTTCTATGTCTAAATCCTCATTAAGATGTCTTAAACTAGGCCTAAGAATGCCTAGGATGGGATGAGGATGCGAAAATGCACTTAGAAAACAATTTCAGCATTTTCAGTGAAACAGGGCCTCCTCGGCCTTGAGTTTCCCTTTCGGCGGACAAGAAAACAAAGGTCCCTTTCGGCGTCAACTTCGCCGAGCGGATGGACAATGCAAAATCTTGGATCGCGATTTCCCTTCGAGTGTGAAACTCTCCGCTCGAGCGGATCAGAAAATAATTGAAGAAATCTTTGGGAGCATGAATTCCCGCCGGCGTCACTTCCCGCTTTCGGACGGCCAAAATCTGGAAAATCCAGATTTAACCTCCAAGTTCCAAATCAAGTTTTGATGCTCCACATTCGATCCTCTTGGGCCCATTTTTCGGAAAACTCTATCAAACACATAGAATAACAAGTTGTAAAGCTCAATTTAAGAAATCAAGGCCCAAGGGTGTTTCAATTAAACCCAATTTTCAAACTATTTTTACATGAACATGCATGAACATGCTATAAAGTGACATGCATGAGTTTAGTTCAAATCAAGGCTTCCATTTCATGCTCTAATGAGCTCATTCTTTTCAAAACCAGGTGAAATCATGGTTCTTAACATTAATATGGACATACATGTGAAAATCTTTGAAGAACAACCTCAATAATGCAAGATAAGTACATGCATGCAACAATGGGGCTCTAATTCAACAATTTATGAACAAAACAAGATTCAAGCTCTCTATAACCATGATACATGCACGATGGAGCTTAAAGATAGCAAGAAGAAGATGAATTCTCTTACCTAAGTCTTCAATTAGGAGAATACAAGCTCAAGTTTGCAATCTTATGCCTTAAACCCTTCAATTTCCAAGCAACTCTCTAGATGAGCAAAATGAACTCACACTTTCCTCTCACTCTCTCTTCTAGTCGGCAAGAACAACCAAATGTGCTGAGGAAATGTTGCTAAGTGTATAATACAAGGCTTCAATATGTCTAGGATAGTGGCCACTAAGGGTGGCAAAAGTGTAATTAACTCAAAGTTTGTAATAAAACCATTTTTAATCTAATTTAATCATTCATAATCAATTTTTGGATAAATATACCATTAAATCACAAATATTCTACTGATTATAAAACACTAAACGGTTCCTAATTCAGCCGCCGATAAGGCCTCCAATTAGCAGTTTAAACATATAAATTCAAACAGATAGTCACACAATCAAACAGATGCAATATGCAATATAACAGACAAACTTATTCGATTTCAGTTTCGATTTCAATCAGTCCATCCAATACCTCAGTTAATCCAATTATCAGTCATTAGCGGTCCAGTTTAGCAATAATCGATATTATTCAAATTGGTTATACGGTAATCGATCACGAGGGTTATTCTGGTCAAGAGCCATGTGTCCGTCATCACCAAAGTTGTCTTGGCTCGGGAGCTTGGATGCGATCGGGATGGGCGCTATGAGCACCCTTTCGCCGGTCCGAAGACCCAAGATCTACTAACCGTGATATCCGTTTTTGAAAACGTTACATGTTCTTATTCCAATTATTAGCCTAGAATTACTATGTTATGCGCACAGCAAACAAGTATAGACTAGATCGCCTAATTTGGAAATAAACATTGCATATCCGTTTGTTTGGAAAACAATTTTGAAATTGCTACTCGCAAGTAGGCTAAAACACGGATTTCAATGAGTTATTCCAACTCAAGCAATCCAACCTCCACCCACAGGCATTCAAGCAGTTTATCTTATATAAGCATTTAGCCGCATGGTGAGCCTACTATCATGTTAACATTCACACGCATGCGATATGCTAAAGCATAAATACTTACATCGTACTCCGTGCCAAAACAAGAAACTAGTTAGCAAACATGCATGCCCTAGTTCATGTTAGAGTGTCTAATGCATCGCATACAACATGTAATTAGGATAGGCTCGGCTAACCCTAAAAATGGCATGTGAAATGCACTTTATTCGATGTACATATTCAATTTGGAATTGAAAATACAATGCGATTTGTATGATGTACCGAGCCAGGTGCATGTTTAGACAAATGCATGGATGCACGCATGCATTGCATAAGGTATGCTAAAATGAACGTGCCCTAATCTACCATCATAAGCAGGTAAATAAAAGGGAGAAAGAAATGGAGGTTGGAAGACATACATACACCCACTCACGCACACTTATTACAGATTCGCCCTCGCTCGGAGGGACCAAAAGAATAATACAAATAATTAACTACGCAAGCTAATTAAATATTACAAATTAATTGAATTTACAAATTAATTAATCTAAGGAAAAACAGTAAGCCGCCTCGGGGCGAGGGCTCAATGCACGCGCGCTCGGATTCCGCTCGGAATTGCACCGCCATGCCTAGATTGCCTCTGTTTTCCCTGCTTTGCACCTCAGAAGACTGCCAAAGTCTCAGAACTACTTCCTTGAATGTTGGGGATCACCACCGACTAAACAGAATATCCACCGGCTGATATATGTGGTCACCGGCACAATATTAATCCATCGGCCATAAGTTGACTGCCGGTCGGCACTAAATCACGCAACTAAACCTTCTGAGAGGGAAAAAACTTGCATGGCAATGTAATTCCAACAATGTATGCACTAATCATGCCCCTTATCATATTTGTGCCTCAAAGGGACATGTGCCTCAATTCTCGGGCCACCAATCACGCATTCCCACGCATGATGGCCCAAAGAACCAAATGTGCACTTTCAATTTCGAATGCATGCAAAAAATATAAACAAACAAGGGTGCCAAACCTCCATCATGACTTGTCTCAAGAGGCCAAGCATGTGCATGTGAATGCAATGCAACCCTAAGCATGTCAACTAGTATGCAATCATGCCAATGCAAAGGAGTATACAAGCTAATAAACATACAAGGCATGAAACACCAATGTCAACCATCAAGTATGCAAGGTGTAATGTGGGTGTCCAAGCATGCAAACAAACATGTGACTTCATTCAATCATGTTAGTCCTAACATGCATTTACTTACCAATACATTACAACACTCAAGGAGCATATGCAAGCAACAAGGGGATGGACTTGCACATAGGTTAGGCAACTCTAAATAAGCCTAAAATCAGTGGCCAAATGCCCCAAAAATTAAAGCCAACGCACACACACACATGCATATGTTAAGACTTAACACTTAGGCACCAAGTAAGCAACCCCCAAGCACACTTGAAAAGGGATATCATGGACACTAAGGATGCAACCTGAGCTCTAAAATCATATCAAAATGCGGTGCTCAACCAACTCAAGATAGGCCAAACAAAGCATGCAAATGGTCCAAAGACTTAAAGCAAGTCAATAAGGCATTGAACTATACTCATGCAAGACAATTGTGGCATGCATTAAACAACTAAAAACAGGTTTTTAGCATGTCAAAACAAAGCCAAAAGGCTACTTAGATGGCATCTAAGAGGCTTAAAACCAAAGGCATGCACCATGACCAAAACATGGAGCATTCAATACATGCTTTTAAAGCATTAAAGAGGCAACTAAGGCAAGCATACAAGCACACCAAAGGGGCTGAAATGACATACCAAATGGTTCCAAACCATCAAAATAAGGCAAGCAACACATACTACACATGCATGCTCAAAGGCTAGCAAGCCTAAAATGCAAA
Organism: Camellia lanceoleosa; assembly: GCA_025200525.1. NCBI lineage: Eukaryota > Viridiplantae > Streptophyta > Magnoliopsida > Ericales > Theaceae > Camellia > Camellia lanceoleosa. The sequence goes on along the minus strand of CM045766.1, from coordinate 23,001,518 downwards.
TGGGCTATATAATGCATGTCAAGATCAACCCAAATGACTATGGACAGAGCTAAAACATGTCAAAATAAGCACAAAACATTCATAAGTCTAAGCCTAAAGCATACTCAAATTAGGGCTAACAACCTAAGGTATGTTAAGACAATACAAGGCATTACATGGCAACTATGCTAAGCATGCATAAGGGACCAAAACCAACACATAGCAATGTCAAATCATGATATCCTAAGCATGAATAACAGTCCATACATGCTCAACACACACTCAAGCACAATGCTCCCTCAAGAGACAAAACTTGCCCTTTTCAAGGACAACAAGGAGAGGGGGTGACCCCCTCCTTCTTAGGACTTTAAGGCATCACCTTCACCACTGAAATCCCTCAAGATTTCAGTGGTGAAGAGACCCCAACACCAAAATCCCAGAGCTCTCACAAAAGGGCACAAAATGAGGACTTTTCAAGGCCTAAGAGGGGTCAAACCTCCCTAAAGCACAAAACACTCTTAATAAACTATCAAGAGGGCCTAAAAACAGAACTTTTTTGTATTAAACCCTAAGCTTAAAAACATCTTTAAGATAGGTAAAAATAAGATGCAAAAATGGGGAATAAAAGGCTAGTTTTGTTACCCTTGTAGACCTCTTCACAAATGTTGATGTTGTTGCTTCCTTGAGCTCCAAACCAGTCAAGAGCACCAAGAACAACCTCTTGGGACCTCAGAAACCAAGGAAAGGTGAAACACTAGGTGTTGATGTGCAATAGTAAGACACAAACACCTAGTGTACAAACAAGAGGGAAGAGGAGAGATAGGATAGATACAAAGCTTCTAACCTAGAACCAGAGCTTCTTCTCTGTCTTTTCTCTCTAAAAATGTCTAAGTTTGCTAACCCTAAGCCAAGAGAAGAGAGCCTTCTCTTATAGGCAACCAAGCTTACAAGCTAAGCAAAAAAAGAGCTCATCCCTCCATACACGTGTATGGAGGGGAAACAAATGCAAGACAGCTGCCTTAAAATATCTCATAAAGCAACTGCACAGTAGTCGGCAGGGCAAAATTGTCATTTTGACAAAATTGACTGTCGACCGGCACAAAAGAGTGCCGACTGGCACAATATAGTGCCGATGGCAACACCAACCAGCCGGTGGCCTCTAGCTAGTGCCGGTGGTGTGTGGGGATGCCTCACAAGGCATTCCCTGCCCCTCCAAGGCAAAGCACAAGTGTTTGGTGCAAAACCAAACACAAAACGGTCAAATTCGGAGGTCCTGAGGCAAGGCACGTAGCCGAGAACTCCGGGAACTCCAAACGAACACAAACATGGATAATCACCAAGTGTTCAAATGGTGACGTCCAAGTCTTGAAGACAGTCAAAAATGGGGTGTCTACACCTGCCAACAAGAAGATGAGAATTCCGCGGTGGTTCGTCTACCTGGGGGCACTCCGACGATTAAGTCAGTAAATCTTATCTCTCATAGATATCAAAATAGTACTTAAAATCATAAGTGAAAACTTACCCTAGACCCATGAGGGTGCCTCACCTTTATAACCAGCAGTGTCCTAGTCTCTTAGAAGCCTCACTTCATTGGACTCAAGCTTAATGCTCATCTTGGCCTCTTAGCTAGATAGAGATAAACTTCTCATGAGCCTTATCCTTATCCAGATTGAGAGCCTCTTCTGTTTTAGGACTCTTATCCCTTATCCAGATACCTCGGGATTCTGGCATTACTGCAGAACATCTTGGCAATGCCATGGTCACCTCGGCAACATGACTCATCCAGCTTGCCTTACCTGACTTTATCGCGCTAGCGAGGTTAGCCAATGCGTCGGCATGGCTGTTATCATATCGGCTAACCTGCTGCAGCCAGCAGTTTTGGAAACATGTTAACAACTTGACAACCTCCTTGATATAGGCTATTATCCTCTCATCTTGGGCTGCGTATTCACCTGTCTCTTGATTCAAAATGAGCTGGGAGTCATAAAAGGCTACCACCTTATCGGCTTCCACAGTCGCTGCCAATTTCAGTCCAGCAATCAGTGCCTCGTATTTTGCTTTGTTATTTAAGGCTTTGAACCCTAATCGGATGGACTATTCTATTATTTGCCTATCTAGCGACACCAAAACCACTCTTACCTCTACTCCTTGTCGGTTTAAGTTGTCGTCGACAAAGAGGCAAAAGGAATCGCCAATGTAAATATCGCAGGGTTTTAGCCTTTCTTCTCATTTCTTTTGTTCTACCGGGGTGGGGTTTTGTGGCCCCAATTGGTTTTCTTCTTCCTCTCCCAGATATCCTAGGCTGCGACTCATCGGTGCCCGCCTTAGGATCGCGCCAGGAGAGAATTCTGCCACAAAATCGGCCAAAACTTGGCTCTTGATTGTTGTTCTCGGCCTGAATTCTCTAAAACTACAGCCCATCGAGCTACTCTGCTTGTCAGGTCTCCATACTGCAATAGGGACTTTAGTGGATATTCAGTTAGCACCACAATCTTGTGGGCTTGAAAGTAGTGGTTCAACTTTTTCGAGGCCATTACCAGGGCCAATGTCAACTTCTCCAGAGGCAGATACCTGGTTTCTACATTTTCTAAGGTCTTGGTCACATAATACACTGCCTTCTGCTCACCTGCTTCTTCTCGGATTACCACGACACTCACGGCGTGGTCTGAAACTACCAGGTACAAGAACAATTTTTCTCCCGGTATCGGGTTCAACAACACTGGTGGGGTTGTCTAGTACTTCTTCAAGTCGGCCAGGGCGACTTCGCATTCTTCTGTCCACAGAAAGCCTGTGACCTTCTTTAATAAATCAAAAAACTGTTTGCATTTATCTGAACTTCGGCTGATGAGCTTATTCAGGGCTGCTGTCCTTCCAGTCAACATCTAGACTTGTTTGGCCGTTGTCGGGCTCTTCAAGTCAAGGATGGCCCTAATCTGATCTGGGCTTGCTTTAATACCCCTCTTGGTAACCAGGTATCGTAGGAACTTATCGAATCTAACTCCAAATGCGCATTTCGAGGCATTGAGTCGAAGCCGGTATGTTCTCAATATGTCAAAGATTGCCTTTAGGTCAGTCAGATGGTTCCCAGGTTCCTTGATTTTAACAACCATATCATCTATGTAGACCTCTACTGTCCTCCCAATAAAATGTTTGAACATCTTGGTGACCAGTCTTTAGTATGTAGCTCCTGCATTCTTCAACCCAAAAGGTATTACTTTATAGCAATAGAGTCCTTTAGAGGTGATGAATGCTATATTTTGTTCATCTGGGGCATACATTGTTATTTGGTGATAACCTCTATATGCATCCAGAAAACTCATTCTCTCATGCCTCGATGTGGCATCTACCAATTGATCAATCTTGGGCGGTGGGAAACTATTCTTGGGGTAAGCCTTGTTCAAGCTTGTGAAGTCCACGCAGACCTCCACTTTTCATTCTTCTTCTTCACCACCACTGTATTGGACAACCAGGTGAGATAATTCACTTCTTTGATGGCTTGTGCCTCTAGTAGCTCGTTTACTTCTTCCTCAGCTGCCTGCATATGTATTAATGTCGGCCTTCTTGCTCTCTGGATGATTGATTTTGCCGACCTGTCCATATTAAGTCTGTGACAGGTGACCTCAGGGTTAATCCCTGGCATCTCATAAGGTGTCTAGGTAAACACCTCTATGTTCTCTCTGAGGAAAGCCTCCAGTTCTCTTTCTTCTTCCTCAACTAAGCCAGAGCCGGGAAGGAAGAATCGTTCATCATTACCTTCTTGCACAAGAACCTTTTTCAGGGGTTCTTCGCTCTTGTCAGTTGGCTCTTTGTTGACATCATCCAAGACCTCATGCTCTTCGCTTTCAATCTCTGCACTCTCTGCTTCTCTTATATTGCAGGTGTACTTCATTGCTTCCATGAGCAATTTTTCGCCTGTACTTGGTCTCCCTTTACTTCTTCAATCTCTTGTGTAGTTGGGAATCGCAATAGTTGGTGCAGTATTGAGTGGACAACCTTCATTACATGCAACCAAGGTTGTCCCAAAATGATGTTGTATGGAGAGAGAGTATCTATCATAGTGAACTCTGTTGTTACCTTTTTGCTCCCTGTCTGCACCTACAGACTTGTGGCTCCATGCCGGTGTCCCATTAAATCCAATCATTGGGCTGTTAGATTGCTCTAAATCATCTTGGTGGAGGCCAAGCTCCTTGTAACATCTGACATACATGATGTCACAAGATCTTCCCTGATCAATCAGTATGCATCTTACCTAGCAATCTCCAATCTTCAGAGTTACCACTAGGGCATCATTGTGTAGATACTGCACCATATCCAAGTCTGCCTCAGTGAAAGAAATCATCGGTCCTTGATATTCATATGTTCTGGGCTTCTTCTGCTGAACCTCATATGCATGCTGCAGGTGTCTTACTCTCTGGGTCTTCCCTCAAAACTCATTCTCATTGACTATCGAGTGAATCACATTGATTACCCGAGGTCCATCTGCCTGCTGTGGTGGTGGTAGTAGGGGTGGTGCTGCTGGTGCCTGGGGCAGCTTCACGTGCTCTTCTCTTGTCTTTGCCTCATCCACTAGGTCTCTCAAGTGACCTTGTCTGAGCAGATCTTCCAAGTGTGACTTTAGAGCCCTATATCCCTGAGTCATCTTCCCAGTGCTCCTGTCTATGAACTCACTAAGGACCCTCTCTGGTGCTCTATAGTATGGCTGGTTTCTGATCCTCTCCAAAACCTTATAGATTGGAATACCGTGCTTACTGCCTGCATAGCCCTCGTTCTTGTTTCTAGCCTATCAATGTCCGTATTCCCTTGGCCTCGCTTCGACGAGACCGTTTCTCCTTTCTTGCTTTCATGTCTTCGTTCCTTGTGTGTCTTCCTCTGCTTTGGTATACTTCTCAATCCGCGCCATAAGCTCTTTTATGCTCTTCTATAAGGTTTTTGCAAGTGATTTCCGAAGTGAGCATTTATCATCTAGGTCGTTCTTGAAAGACACCACAGTCTGCTCCTGGTTACAAGCTGGAATTCGGTTGTACACTTCATAGTATCTCTTGGCATAAGCCTAGAGGCCTTCGCCATTGCTAATCTTCAAAGCCAACAGGGAGTCTACCCTTAGTGGCTGCGACTTGTTCGTAACAAACCTGGCCACAAGCATCTCGACCAGGCCTTCTCAACTCTTTACACTCCCTTTCGGCAGTTTATGGAACCAATTCGATGCTATCTCTCCAAAGAATGAGGGGAATACTTTGCATAGCAGCTACTCATTCCTGCTCCACAAAGCCATTGAATTCAAATACAAACCAACATGAAAGTCTAGATCAGACTTACCATCGTAGATTTGAAACCTCGGCATGTTAAATATCTTCGGGGCCTCAAACGTATCCAACTCCACCGAAAATGGTGTCCTCTGCTGGATGGTGGACGTGATCTTGGTGTTGAGTCTCTTTTTTTGGAGGTAATCTCTCAGATCCTCCTTTGTTCTACTGAGAGCTCAGTTATTAATAGATTTTAGTCTCTTCGGCGTGCTGCTCTCAGTATAATTATGCGTCCTCTTTGACTTCCCTTCGTCCACTGCATCAAAATAGAGACCTTGCCCTTGGATCTACCGAGATCTTTTGACAAAGGTCCCCTTGGTCCATGGTGTCCTCTACGACTCGCCTCGTACTGACTCTATTCGCCTGATATCCCGTGACAATGGATGTGAGTTTCCCTGTCCCTTGCCATGCTATGGAACAATTGGGATTGTCTTATGTCCTTTCTAGGCATTAGTTTTGGCTGCTGGTGCTGGCGTGTCTCGCAATAGGAATGATGGTTGCATTATGTTGTTTTGCATCATAAAGTTGACTACTGTCTACAGGTCTGTCAACTTGTTCTCCATTTATTTCATCTCCTTATCCCTCGTCAGGCATCTACCCTTCCACACTTGGAGGTCGCTTTCATTGTAGTATTCATCTCGGCCTCTTTTCTTTGGGCTGTTACGCCCTTTTCTGGCGTCATTCACCCTAGGATTTGGTTCCTGCGCTCCTTCATTACGGTTCTCTTCTCTGGTATTAGGATCCACATGTTCCTCTTCCTCACTGTGGATGTCGTCTCTAATTCTCTCTTCCTCCCCGTTGTTGGCCATCTATTCTTATCTGGAGAGCATCAACAGAATAGATTGAGCCAACTACCTACCAACAATAAGATGAGAATTCTGCGGTGGTTCGTCTACCTGGGGACACTCCGACGATCAAGTCAGTAAATTTTATCTCTCACAAATATCAAAATAGTACTTAAACTCACAAGTACAAACTTACCCCAGACCCATGAGGGTGTCTCGCCTTTATAATCAGCAGTGACCAAGTCCCCTAGAAGCCTGACTTCATTGGACTCAGGCTCAATGCTCATCCTAGACTAAGGATGGCAATTTAAACCCGGCCCGACGGGGACCCGATCCCCCGACCCCGAAATAAGTGGTTTTTTCCCGAAAAATATCCCCGCGGGGACGGGGATGGTATTAAAAAATCACTCATCGATCAATTTCGGGCCGGGGACGGGGATAGGCTCCTGAGCCCCGGTCCCGGCCCGGCCCCGAAATTTCCCCGCTAATACCTGTGTTGGTGTTTAATTTTATTATAATAAATATATAGTGTAATAGTGTATCATTATATCTGTCTGACTCACTAGTTGTATTATAATATATATCTAGTGCAATAGTATATCATTATATCTATCTGACTTCGTTATATCTATCTGACTCACTTACTCTCTCAACTCTATCACTCTCTCGTTCTTCTCACTCACCCTCTCATTATTCTCTCTCAACTCTCTCACTTTCACAGTCGGTGTGTCCCACCACCGCTGTTGATCTCGCCACAGCCATAGCCGTTCGTTCTCCTCACTCATCCTCTTGTTCTTCTCTCTCAACGCTCTTACTCTCACAGTCGGTGTGTCCCATCACCGCCATTGATCTCGCCACAGCCACAGCCGCCGGTCACAGCCACAGCCATAGCCGCTAATACCTGTGTTGATCTTGCCACAGCTGCCGTTGATCTCGCTACAGCCACGGTCTCTCAGATCTGTTAGATCTGTACTCAGATTTGTTATCTCTTTCTCTCTCTCGCTTTGATCTGATTGTTGGTACATCTGTTTTTTTTTTTCCAGATTTTTTTTAGTTTAAATCTATTGAGATGATGATGAAAACATATATATATATGTATATATATATTTTTTCAGATTTTTTTTTTATAAATTAAATCTGTTGATGATAATGAAAACATATATATTTTTTTTCAGATTAATTGTTTTTTTAATTTAAATCTATTGGTGATGATTGTTGGTACTCAGATCTGCTATGTTGATTTGTTGTTCTTGAACAAAGTAAAAAAAAATTAAAAAAACCTCGGGGATTTTTCGGGGTTGGGGAAACCCGATCCCCGTTGGAGACGGGGATGGAGGGGTGATGAGTTTCCCCGTTGGGGATTGGGGACGGGGACAGGGATATTTTAACCTTCGGGGATCGGGGACGGGGAGTGTGGTCCCCGGCCCCGGCCCGGCCCGTTGCCATTCCTATCCTAGACTCTCAGCTAGATAGGGATAAACTCTTCATGAGCCTTATCCTTATCCAGACTGAGAGCCTCTTTTGTTCTAGGACTCTTATCCCTTATCCGGATACCTCGAGATTTTGGTATTATCGCAGAACATCTCGACAATGCCGTGGTCACCTCGACAACACGACTCATCTACGTGGCACTTTAGTTGACATCTCATGGCTATCTCGGCCACATGGTGCCATTCGTAAAATACTTCCCCACACTTTTTACTCTTGTCTTCTTTTTATTGATATATTTTCATTTGTAATCATCTTGAATTCCATCAATAAAGTTTTTGGTTGATCAAAAAAAGGATCCACACTGTCCCAATATATCTATTTCCATTATAGAAAACACACACGTCATTTGGTACGAATGTTATCACACTTTTTTCTTCCTCTTTTCTTCCCCTTTTCTTTTTTCAAAAATGCCTTTCAACTGTCATATCTAATAATTATTGAATAGTTTTCTTATTCATCAGACTATTTAAAATTGCTAAATAATTTTTTAATTGATGAAACCACCCCTGAATCATCAAACTACTAACATATTAAATATAAATTACAAACGCATCGCTTTTAAACTCACCACTAGTATATATATGTGAGCATTATAAATGAAAATGCATACAACTGTGGAAGAATCTCGTATTCTGCTTCTTCACATGAAAAAAGAAATTTTGTGGCCTTTTTAGACCAAGTTTACTTTCGATTTCTGAGTCCACTTTGTCAAAAACTTTCTATATTTCTCCTAAACTTTCTATGGAAAAATAAACGTGTTTTCCTTAATGCCAATCACTCTTGGAAAGCACTTCCAGAAAAGAGTACTGGATAAACATATTTTGAATATGATACTACTATTCTTAGGGGTAAGCATGGTCCGGATTGGTTCAGATTGGGATAAAATCAGGACCAATCTGTTATCTACCGTTCCTGAAATATTGGAACCAATCCAGTCCGTTTAAATAATTGAACCAATCTATTTAAACACGAATTAGATCGGTTTAGGACCATGGATTCACGTAATTAAATAAAAAAAAATATAAAACATTTTAATTTCATAAAAACATAAACATAGCATCAAACAAAAGTAATAAACAAAAGCAACAAACAAAAGCAATAAAATTAGATACACATTACACAAAGCATAGTTCTCTTCTATATTAAAAGTAAACATAGCATCAAACAAAAGCAATAAGAAAACCAGTTTAGCTTTTATATGAAATAAGAAATGATATTATGTAGGAGGGTCTATAATATAAATATAGACTATTTGTATACGGTTCGGATCGGTTCCAATCCGGAAACGTGGAGTTCAATACGGAACCGATCCGTGATCTACGGATTTTTAAATTTTCAATCTGGAATTGAACCACAGATTCCAAAAACAATTCAAACTTACTGGATTGGACTGAATCAGATCATATTACGGATTATATGGATTTCTTGCTTAGTCCTAACTATTCTAACAGATTTCTTTGTCTACAACATTCATGATTTTACTTCGCACTTACATTTTCAGTTCCAAGTACAACATGCCCATCATTTGTCTTTTATTTTATTTATTTTTTATTTTTTATTTTTAACAAACCAAGTTACTCGAGTTTCTTGAATATTTGACTTGTTAATATATATATATATATATTAAAAATTTGCTCGTTAAATTTCCAGTTAAAGATTTAACAACCTGCTACTTAACTCGACTCGACTTGATTATATATAGTTTAAGTTTGATTGAATTCATCTTAAAAAAGTAAATAAGCCAAACTTGAATGCATTTTATTCATAATTTTTTGTTTTATCATAGTGGATCAGTACGAGATTATTTATAGTACATCCAATGGACTCTTTAAATGAGGCTTGTTAGCTATTATAGTTAACATTATCATATTTCAGTCCTCTCAACAGGCTTGTTATTACAATAGTGATTTTAACAAATTTCTTCAAGGTTGGCGACATGTGAAGAGCTTTAGAAGGCTCTTTGAATATTTTGTGTGTACAAATAACAAAAGAAATTAGACAAAATAAAAAATTATCTTTTTTTTATAGTTTAGCTAGTAAAAAATGAAGAGTACTATTGAAGTTTCCCTTACAAATATTCTGAGGATTATATAAATTAGACAATTAATTGCATAAAAAAAGTAATTTATTTAAGAAGAAATCACTTATTATTTAGTCAAACCAAGCATACTTTTTTATATTTAACTTCTTTTTAGCCAAAGAGATTAGTTGAAGATTGGTAAACTAAGGACTTTCAGAAAAAAAATATTTAGGAAAAAATTTAAAATGCATAAATTAATTCATTTTTATTTAAATTCAAACCACACTAAATTTAAAACTGAATTTTTTTTTCCACGCACATATGGCCACTTTGAAAAAAAAAAAAAAAAAAAAAGATGTGAAGATTCTACTACTTTTCTTGGACTCTCTTCAGTTGGTTTTGCATTGAAGCCAATTTGAGAAGACATCGAGGGTTTCTGTGTCAGCTCTGTAATGTTTCTGAGTGAATTCAAGAAGAGTTGGCCAAGTGAAGTCTGGATATATCCTGGGATTATCACTATTCACCAATCCATTAGGTGGACTCACCACTTTGTCCATGTTTGGAGACAAAAAGAAGGTTAGAGACTTCCTTGGAACTTGTTTGTTTACCACTGCTCTGTGCAAGCAACTCTTGTAAATTCCATTTGATAGAGCCTGAAACATTTCCAAACTTTTATGTATTAAAATTCAAGCTTATGCTAATAAACTTCATTAGAAAAAGTTTAATAAGATTCTCAGATATTTTGGGTTTTTCATATGATTGAACACATGGTCCTTTGTCCCTAAATTCAAGTTTATCCTTAGCTTTTTGAAACCATCACTGACATTAGACACAAGGTCCTTGTCCCTAAATTTTCTTGTTCGTCTCTCAATGCATCCTCAATTATTGAATTATATTTCGAGATTCTCAAATAATTCAATAGTTAAGAGTATATTGAGATATAAAGACAAAGGGATTAGATGACAAAGAATCCATAGCCATTTCAATCATTCAACAACGTTATAGAGTAAGAAAAATGGGCACTAAAATGATTTGGCGATGAAAAAAATACATTGGTCACCAAATATGTTTTTTTCTTGTAGAGGTAATATAAAATACAATTTGTTAAAAAAAAAAGAAAATCATACAGAACTATACGACATTTTGCAGTCTTTTCATTTGAAGACAAAACACTCGTCATTGTAGCCAGATTTATAAAAATATTATTGTCACATCATTCTGCATAGATTTTATTATGTATACAAATTTTGTTTAGCAATAGTTTTTTATATATATAAAAATTACCTAATAATTAGATGTCATACAATTAAATGTCATTTTAATAGAGTCACATAACTCTGTATCAAAATTCCACATATTTGTGTGTTTGTTTATTATTATAATTTTTGAAGACTAGATCATTTGTTCCCAAATATTGGTGTCCCCAATCCCAAAACATCTGTAACTATTAGATATGTTTTGAGATTTTTGAACCTTCACATGATCCAATGACTGTAAATATTTTGGGTGAGAGAAACAAGGATGACAACAAGCAAGACGGGAGAGCAAACTTCATCCCCGCTTTACTTTCTCATCAAGGACAAGAAATTGTCATCCTAAATTTAGAGTGAGAGGAAGCTTAGCCCTTTTTGATTAGTTTTCAAACTATTTTTTACTCATAGCATATTCCTTATTCAACATTTGTTTAGGTACTCACCATGAATGTGTCTCCAATGTTGACAACAAAAGCTTGTGAATTGGGAAGAATGGAGTGCCATTGTTGATCAATAAACACTTGAAGCCCACCAACATTGTCTTGATGAAGGATAGTGAGTGAATTTGGATCACGGTGAGGACCAGTTCCAAGAGTCTCATGAGCTTTAAGGCAAGGAGGGTAGTTGTTTAATCTCATTATTGACTCATTTCCTTCAAAGAATTCTCTTAAATGGGTTGGGCCCACTCCTAGGCTCATCCCTAATAGCTCCATGATTCTAAGTGAAAGAGTGTTCATTGCTTCACTATAATCTTGGTATATCCTTCTAAGAAAACACAAGAAACAACAAAAACAAAAACAAAAAAGCAAGTTTAGCTAAATAATAAATTGAGAGAGAGATAGACATGGCTATGAATAATTAAGAGTATTTTTATTTTTAAATTTTTGGTTGTTTCGTTTTGTGTTTTCATTTTTGAGAAAACACAAAAAAAATAAAATAATAATAATAATAAGAACTAAAAATATATTTAACTAATAGTTACATTATATTTTTGACCCTTCATTGTGATGTACCTTTGTTGTACTCTTCGTTTTACAACAATAAAAAAAAAAATCTAATAAAAAAATATTTTTGAAAATGGTTTTCATTAAAGTTTTTTGAAGACTCACTTTAAATATCTAATGTTCTTAAGTGGGCAGTTTAAATTCAAAACAAAATCATCTTTAATAATGAAATTAACTCACTTACTTAAAATAATTTAAAACAGTACAACCACAAGATATCTAGTACTCTCTTGGTATCCATTAATAATATTCTTTTTTTAGTAAATTATATTTCGATTTTGTAATTTAATTCTTGTATCAATTTGATCTCAATAAATTCAATTGTATTGATTTTGCTCTTCAAATTTTTACTTTGTATTTTGAGAAATTAGAAAGAAAAAAAATTAAAGAAAAATACGATTCATTAAACAAGAATAAATAATTTCAAATTGGATGTTAACCCCTCAATTACTATGAGATGTGTCACACTTGATTTCAGTTCAACTTTTAAAGGATTGTTATGAATTAGGGTAAATTGACATAATGTAAAAAATTCAAAAATAAAACTATAGTAATCAAATTAACACAAAACACAAATTACATGGACTATGGTTCCTTTCTTTGCTTATATATACATATATATATATATATATATATATATTTAAAAGCTTTTCGAGAAACTTTTCTGACTACTTACTTTTAAAAAATATCCCAAAAAAAAAAAAATTATAAAAATATAAATAATCTAACATATTATGAATTATGAAAAGTTATTTTAAAATTCACCCCGAAAGAATTATACTGTAAATTTAAAGTTGATGAGATGTGGACCACAATGAAAATGATTATTATTCATAAATATGTTTTTCTAGATATTTTTATGAGTTTATAGCATGGTTGAAAAATACTATTAGACTGATTGGTATTTCTAAATTTTTCATTGTTTTGTTTTCAAAAACACAAAAAAATGAAAACAAAGGAAACAAAAACATAACCAAATAGAACAACCTAAGTTTTTCATACCCGAATTGTCTAAAATCTTCACCCATTGTGCTGACCAAGTACTCTTCAACCACGTTTGATGATCCACCATCATCACAATACCTAAAAGAAAGAGTTTCTTTCCATGGAAGCTTGGAAGAGTATCTACCAGTAAAGCTACTAGCATATCCATGATAATCTCCAACTTTTCTCTGAGCTCTCTGTTTCTCTTTCAATGGCATATCAAAAAACAAGTCCATGTTCTTGTGAGCTTCATTGATAAGCTCTTCGCTAACTCCATGATTTATGACTAAGAAGAAGCCATGTTTCTTGCAAGCCTCATCGACAAGTCTAGTAGCAGTTGAGACGGAGAGGAGGTCACCAGAGAGGAAGGCTCCCAAGTCGATAGGCGGAACGATGAGCGGTGGTGGCTCATGGAGGCTAGGTTTTTCGTGGTCCGGCCATATGAATTGTGGAGGTATGTTGAGTTCGTGTTTGAGAAGAGCTGCGTCGAACACGGGAGGTTTTAGGTGGTTTAGTGGCGGAGATGATGGTCGTGCAGGAGAAGGAGGAGGAGGAGGAGGAGGAGGAGGAGGCATTGTATTGGTGTTGTTAAGACTTGAGAGAGATGGTTGTAAAAGAGAGAGAGGACAAAGATATTGATGAAAGGAAAAAAATTACAAGCCCATTTTATAGATTCAATTTTTACACCCAATGATGTGTCAACAAAAAGATTGGTTGATGATTAGATAATAAATAAGAGAGAGAGTTAACTTAAATATGGGACCCACATGGTGTGGGTCCAACACCCATGTGAGGCATTTGGTAGAACTTTTGAGATCTCTAGCATTACTCTTTTAACAAAGTGCCACACCATTGAGTCTAAAAAGTATATCTGTACTATTATATAAAAATATTATTGGTTAATTTTTAAATCCTCTTAATTATTGTCAATAATATATTAGTATTATTTCCTTTAATTTTGTGATTTCAAAACATGCAATGATGAAATTACTATTTTAGTTTCAATGGTTATGGTATGAAATTCATATCTATCTCTATACTTCTATCTATACTATTATATAAAAATATTATTGGTTAATTTTTAAATCCTCTTAATTATTGTCAATAATATATTAGTATTATTTCCTTAAATTTTGTGATTTCAAAACATGCAATGATGTAATTACTATTTTAGTTTCAATGTTTATGGTATGAAATTCATATCTATATCTATACATATATTTATACTATTATATAAAAATATTATTGGTTAATTTTTAAATCCTTTTAATCATTATCAATAATATATTACTATTATTTCTTTAAATTTTGTGATTTCAAAACATACAATGATGTGATTACTATTTTAGTTTCAATGGTTATGGTGTGAAATTCATATCTATATCTATACTTCTATTTATACTATTATATAAAAATATTATTGGTTAATTTTTAAATCCTCTTAATTATTGTCAATAATATATTAGTATTATTTCCTTAAATTTTGTGATTTTAAAACATGCAATGATGTGATTACTATTTTAGTTTGAATGGTTATGGTATGAAATTCATATCTATTTCTATACTTCTATCTATACTATTATATAAAAATATTATTGGTTAATTTTTAAATCCTCTTAATCATTGTCAACAAATATATTACTATTATTTCCTTAAATTTTGTGATTTCAAAAATGCAATGATGTAATTACTATTTTTAATTTCAATGGTTATGGTATGAAATCTATATCTATATTTATACTTCTATCTATATTATTATATAAAAATATTATTGGTTAATTTTTAAATCCTCTTAATTATTGTCAATGATATATTTGTATTATTTCCTTTAATTTTGTGATTTCAAAACATGCAATGATGTAATTACTATTTTAGTTTCAATGGTTATGGTATGAAATTCATATCTATATCTATACTTCTATTTATACTATTATATAAGAATATTATTGGTTAGTTTTTAACTCCTCTTAATCATTGTCAATAATATATTACTATTATTTCTTTAAATTTTGTAATTTCAAAACATGCAATGATGTGATTACTGTTTTAGTTTCAATGGTTATGGTGTGAAATTCATATCTATATCTATACTTCTATTTATACTATTATATAAAAATATTATTGGTTAATTTTTAAATCCTCTTAATTATTGTCAATAATATATTAGTATTATTTCCTTAAATTTTGTGATTTTGAAACATGCAATGATGTGATTACTATTTTAGTTTGAATGGTTATGGTATGAAATTCATATCTATATCTATACTTCTATCTATACTATTATATAAAAATATTATTGGTTAATTTTTAAATCATCTTAATCATTGTCAATAATATATTACTATTATTTCCTTAAATTTTGTGATTTCAAAAATGCAATGATGTAATTACTATTTTTAATTTCAATGGTTATGGTATGAAATCTATATCTATATTTATACTTCTATCTATATTATTATATAAAAATATTATTGGTTAATTTTTAAATCCTCTTAATTATTGTCAATGATATATTTGTATTATTTCCTTTAATTTTGTGATTTCAAAACATGCAATGATGTAATTACTATTTTAGTTTCAATGGTTATGGTATGAAATTCATATCTATATCTATACTTCTATTTATACTATTATATAAAAATATTATTGGTTAGCTTTTAACTCCTCTTAATCATTGTCAAGAATATGTTAGTATTATTTCTTTAAATTTTGTGATTTCAAAAATGCAATGATGTAATTACTATTTTTAATTTCAATCGTTATGGTATGAAATCTATATTTATATTTGTACTTCTATCTATACTATTATTTAAAAATATTATTGGTTAATTTTTAAATCCTCTTAATTATTGTCAATAATATATTAGTAATATTTCCTTAGATTTTGTGATTTCAAAACATGCAATGATGTAATTACAATTTTAGTTTCAATGGTTATGGTATGAAATTCATATCTATATCTATACTTCTATTTATACCATTATATAAAAATATTATTGGTTAATTTTTAACTCCTCTTAATCATTGTCAATAATATGTTAATATTATTTCTTTAAATTTTGTGATTTAAAAAATGCAATGATATAATTACTATTTTTAATTTCAATCGTTATGGTATGAAATCTGTATCTATATTTATAATTCTATCTATACTATTATATAAAAATATTATTGGTTAAATTTTAAATCCTCTTAATTATTGTCAATAATATATTAGTATTATTTCCTTAAATTTTGTGATTTCAAAACAAGCAATGATGTAATTACTATTTTAGCTTCAATGGTTATGGTATGAAATTCATGTCTATATCTATACTTCTATCTATACTATTATATAAAAATATTATTGGTTAGTTTTTAAATCCTCTTAATTATTGTGAATAATATATTAATATTATTTCCTTAAATTTTGTGATTTCAAAGCATGCAATGTTGTAATTACAATTTTAGTTTCAATGGTTATGGTATGAAATTCATATCTATATCTATACTTCTATTTATACTATTACATAAAAATATTATTGGTTAATTATGAAATCCTCTTAATCATTGTCAATAATATATTAGTATTATTTCCTTAAATTTTGTGATTTCAAAACATGAATGATGTGATTACTATTTTTAGTTTCAATGAAATAAAACTATTGGCCTATCAAGCTATATATCTAATTTTAAATCTGTAACGCCTCCAAAATATAACAATAAAACTGTCTCGTGGTATTCATTAAATAATAATACAATTCTGAATAAAGTACCCTTCCATTCATATGATTCTAGTTGTACAATATATGGCACATGTAATTATACATTCATAAATCCTAATCCTGAATCTATAACATGTGTCATAAGCAAAAAGTATGAAATAAGAGTTAAACAGATACATGAATGCCTTAATGGTTACAATTTTCCAAGTCGTTGCTTGGTTATAACAAAAGTGAGTTTGAAACTCAATACAAGTAATGCCCTTGACTTGTACAAAAATAATTACAACAAAACAAAACAAGAAGCTCTTAGCTCTAAGTCCTCCCAAGCTACGGTTTTGGCGGAGGCATATCATCAGCACCTGAAAATGGTTTTCTACATAGGGTGAGCCAAAGCGCAGTAAAGATATTCTAACACAGTGTATAAATCTTAACAGAGTTATAAGGTGAATGCATATGCAATGCTTATGCCAAAACTTTTTATATCTCTTTCAAAAAACCATGTAATGCCAGATTTATATCACAATTCATGAAATCATTTCATTTTTACAACAGAAAACAGGGCAGTGGATACAATACTGGGAATCTCTAGGACGTGTCTGCAAGTAGGCTACAAGCACTACTAATTTCCATTTTTACCAGTATTAACTGGAAGGTTCGGCACCTATCTGCGTAAATTTCTAGACTTTCACCAAGGTATTCACTTTTTTTCTCAAAACAATATACATTTTCAATGTGTTAAATATGTAACAATGATCAATACAAATGGATGAGAAATTAGTTTCAATTCACCTAACTCTCATGCAATTTATACAATAATCATAGCTATCCTCCAGTGATAGTTTAAAACAGATATCTCTAAACAGATAAATAATTTCCAATAAAGATATACTTTCCAAATTCTTAAGATGGGAGGGATAATGCATATCCAACTCCACCACCACCATCATCATCATCATTCCAATTCCATAACTCCCACATTATTTCCATTTCCTCTTTATAAAATTAATTATTCACATTTTAGGGTAAAATCCTATTTTCTTTATAAACCAATTCCAAGGTTAAAGATCTACCATTTTTTCACATCTCAACAACATTTACAAACCCACAATCATTTTCAAGGATCCATTTGAAAACCCTATTTTGATTTTAAAACCAAACCCTAGATTTTTATCAAAATCCCCAAATCCCATGATTTCTTTGAAAAGACATAACTAAGTTAAAAACCATACTAAAGTGTAATGCCCCAAAAATTATACAATAAATACAACCCATGAGCTGAAAGATAATAAAAATAATAAGCTTTCATTCATCAAAGTTTGTATACAAAAGATAACACATATGATATACATTCACAAATTATTCATCTTGAATCCACAACATGTGTTATAATGATAAGAGAACTGAAAAACTAAACAGGTAATCATATGTCCTATAGGCTTACATCTTTCCAAGTCATTGATTGGTTACAATAAAATGAGCCTAGCTCAATACAGTTAAAGCCCTTGACTATACAAAAGAATACGCAAAAGAAAGAAGCTCTTGCTCCCAAATGTCCTTCCAAACTATTGCCTTGGCGGAGGCATATCACCAACACCTGAAAATGATTTTGCCCAAATAGGGTGAGCCAAAGCCTAGTAGGAATAATCTAACACAATATATGAGATTTAACGAAGATATAAGTGCGATGTACAAATACAATGCTATAGACACCCCCATTTTTGACCGACCTTGAGACTCAGACGTCATCGATTGGGCGCTCGATGATCGCGCATGTTTGTGCTCGTTTCGAGTTTCCGGAGTTTTCGGCTGAGTGCCTTGCCTCCAGGCCTCTGAACTCTTTGTGTTTTAGCTTGGTTTGTGGACCACACCTTGTTTCCCTTGACTGGAAGGAGAGAGAGGTCCGTAGACCACTTTTTGTAGTCGTAGACTACTTTTCCCTCTTGTAGGCTAGTTTCTGATTTCCGGAGCCTTCGGCCGAGCGCCTTGTCTCGGGACCTCTTAACGTTCTCCTCTTGGCCTGGTTTTCGGACCATGCCTTGTTGTCTTTGCCTAGAGGGAAACAGAGGTTTGTAGACCACTTTTTGTGGTCATAGGCCACCTTTCCCTCTCGTAGACCACTTTTTGCGCCCGTAGACTAGTTTTCGAGGCTTCCAGCTACGTGCCTTGTCCCGCGAACTTTTGTCTTGCTTCCTTCTTGGTTTGTTTTTGGCACAAACCTTATTTTCCTTGCTTGGAGGGTGGAATAAGGGTTGTAGACCAGTTTCTCTCCCTAAAGACCATTTTTCTTTCCTGCCAGCCAGTTTTCTGGTCGGCCGGCTGGTCTTAGTGGTCTTTGGACCACCAAAAGTGGTCGGCAGCCATGCCACCACCTTGCTTTCTTTGTGCAGACCACCTTTCCCCTTTGTCGACCAGTTGGTCTCCTTGCAGACCACTTTTTCTGGTCGGCCGACCAGGGTAAGTAGCTGGCCGACCACTTCAATTGGTCGGCAGCTTTCCTGCATTTTCTGCAGAGGTTGTGGATGCCAGCTGTGCCAGCTGGTGAGCACAGATTGCATCCTCCATACACGTATGGAGGGATTGCACCAAGCTTCTAGCATCTCCAAGAAGCTTGAAGCTTGGAGTTCTATAAGAGGGAGGCTCTCTTTCCCTTTTCTTGGTTCAGAAACTTAAAGAGCAAAAAGTTTACTCTCTCTCTATCTCTCTCTCTCTATATATATATATATATTTGTGCCTTAAAGTGTTGCTTCTTCATACCTTTGCACACAAACACCTACTCAAATACCTTCCTCTTATTGCTGAGGTACTTGGAAGCTTTATTTGAGTGGTTTTAAGTTGGTTTTTTGCCTCAGAGCTTGCTGTTTTCCAGTTGTTCTTTAAGGGCGAGTGTTTTCCCTCTTCAAGTTTTGTTTTGCTTAAACATTTGGCCATCTTTGCATGATGTTTTAGGCCTAACTTTAAACTAAAAAAAGCTTCATTTTTAAGTGCCTAAAGTGTTTGTTTGAGGCCTCTTTAGTGTTGGGGGTGGTCTATTCCCTTTTGTGCCTTATTTTGCCTTGTTTTGAGCCATCTCTTTAAGCCTTTGAGATCACTTTCTATTGGCCTTTTAACCACTGAAATCCAATGGATTTTTAGTGGTAGAAATGTGGTTTTGAGGCCTAAAATGAGAGGGGTGGTCCCATCTCCTCTTGTCTTGTTTGTATGCATAGAGGGCCAATCAAATGAGCATGTGTTTACACTCCTTTGTGGCTTTGTTTAAGCCTGTTTTTGTGACTTATTGAACCTGATGTGACTCTATTTTTGGCTGGTTTGGTTGTCTCTTGAGTGGTTCATACACTTGTAGTGTAATTCTACATTGTCAGCCTAACATGCTCTATACTTTGGACCATCATTCTAGCCTATTTTGACTACACTCCAGCATGATTTCATCCATGTTTTTCCATGCTTAAGCTCTGTTTTAAGTGTTTTGGGTCATGCATGCCTTGCTTTGTATAGCCATGGTGCAATCTTTCTCATTAGCTTTGAGTTTCAAAGTCTCTAGCATGCTTGGAATGTGATGTTTGCATGGTATAGCCTCAGTTCTCACATGATTTCAGAGCATATTTCATTTCCACACTCTCACATTTTCCACTATTTCAATGTGTTTGAAAGTTGTGTTTTCATGCCTTGTTTGTGAGCCAATGTGTATGCATGTTTGCCTAAGCTCTTGAGCTCCATTTCGGCATGTCCTTGGCCCTTAACTTGGCATGGTTAAGCTCTGTCCAAAGCTGGTTTAGTGGTTTAAGCTTAGTATTGCATGCTCCTTGTGTATTGCTCTTAACTAGTCTTATGCTCTAGGCCTTCTAGCATGCCTCATTTGTGTTGTTTGGATGATTTGGCATCATTTAACGCTTCATTTCAGAGCATGTAGTATTTCCATATTCTCATGCATGTCACTCTTTAATTGCGTCTAAGAGTTGTGCCTTTATGCCTTGCTTGCGAGCCATGAGTTGAATGTGCATTCCATGCTCTTTGTGCCTAGGTTTTGTTAAGTTTTGGCCACTGTTTTGAAGTATCTCAGGTCTATCCATGTTTGGTTTGGGCATTTGAGCATTGTCTTGCATGCTTCATGTGTGATACACTTCACTTGTCTTGATACCTTAGCTCCTAAACATGCTATGCATGCATTGTTTGCATGATAGAATCTTGAGCATGCCATTCTAGCACTCATAGAAGAACATGTTGTTTTCATGTTGTCACATTGCATTGCATATTGTTACCTTGCATTGCGTTTGCATGTTGCTATATTACATCGTGTTTGCATGTTGTTGCATTACATTGTGTTTGCATGTTATTGCATTATTCTTGGAATGTTATTGCATTGCATTGCATTGCATTGTGTTTAGATCGAGTGTTAATCCAAACACGAGAAATGAGGGACGTTTCATACTTGAAGTGATGAAACGTGCTTCATTTCTCGGTCGCCGACCCTCTTGATCAAGCATGATGGAGGTTAAGGCCCTTATGTGTTATTTGTGCATTCATTAACATTGAATTGTGCAAACTCGGCTTCTCGGCCATCGTGTATTGCGATGCTCTGTTGGTGGTCTGAGAGTGAAGTATCGCACTCCCTTGAGCTTAAGAAATGATAGGGAGAGTGGTTGTGCACACATACCTTGCAAATACACTACTGTGCCCCTTCTTGTTCTCTGTTGCAGCAAAACTGGAGTGTAGCAGAATTTTTGGTCAGCAGACCAGTAAAAGTGGCTGGCCGACCACTTTTTATGGTCTGTAGCAAGTTTGGGTGATCGGCAGGTGGTCTACACCACCCTTTTCTGGTCGGCAGCCTTCCTGGAGGTCACCATAATGGAGTAGAAGCTATCTGGAGGTTTGTACAATGTTCTGAGATCAAATGCAAACAGAGGCAAGTTGGGGCATAGCGATGCATTTCTGACCGAGGCGATCAAGCATGCATCCTTTATCGTTCAAGGCAGAGCTGAGGCAGCCTACTTCATATAGTTTACATGTTTAGTTAGTTGCTAACTTAGTTAATTTGTTAATTAATTAAAGTTGTGTAATAATTAGTTGTAGCTAGTTATTCAATTTGTTGTGTAATAACTAGTTTAATTAGATTAATTAGATTAGCTAGATAGACTAGCTTAGATTAGCTAGTTAGCTTATTATTCGGACCCTCCCTCGAGGGGCACAACTGTTGTAATAAGTGTGCGTGTGTGTGATGCATGTCTTCCAACCCCCATTTCTTTCTCCCTTTTACTTAACCGCTTTCGATGGTTGGTTTAGGGTCATGTTTCAATTAGCATACTTATGCTTCGCATGTTTGCATTCATTCATCTGTCTTGCATGCACCGGGTTCGGCGCATCATACTAACTGCATTGTATTTCAATACCAATTTGAATACATGTTATCAAGTTGCATTCACATGACATCTTAGAATAGCCGAGCCTATCTTAGTTGCATTTTTGCATGTGTTGCATTAGGCATTCTTGACATAGCTAGGATCATGCATTGATTACTAACTAGCTTCTTTTTTGGCTTGGAGTACACTGTGAGTGTTTACACTTTAGCATTCTTGCATGCGTGTAAGTGTTGCCATGTTCAGCATGCTTGCCATGAGGCTATGTGCTTAACTGCTATAACTGTTTGAATGCCTGTAGGTGGAGGTTTGATTGCCTGAATTGGAACAACTCGATGATTGTGAGTTTTAAGCCCACTTGAAGTGGCAAAATCATGTTTTTCTAAGCCCACTTAAGGGTGGCAAATCCGTGTTTTAGCCTACTTGCGAGTAGCACTTTCAAACCATTTTAAAAAACAAACATAAGTTGTTTTGTTCCAATTCGCGTGATTGAGTCTATACTTGTATGCTGTGCGCATCACATAGTAAGCTAGCTAATAAACCGGAATAAGAACACATGTGTTTTCAAAAACAACATATCTTGTTAGTAGAGGCCGATCCTTTGATCGGGCGAGCGGAGGTGGTCATTTCGTGACCTTCCCTCCTCGTACCCAAGTTCTTGAGCCGAGGCAACTTTGGTGATGACGGACACGTGACTTTAGGCATGAGTCAGGGTTTCCTAAATTTCCTAAAACAAAATATTTAGGTGGCGACTCTGAAATCTAGCAAAGCAGTCTATGTTTGCCACTTCTTCATTAAAATCGATTTTCCAAAACAATTTGCCGGATTTGGATTCTTTGGTGATTTATCAGTCTTACATTGCACTTTGTGAGATTAGATTTAGAACCGTGACATGAGTCCGAACTGTAGTAGCTAAGAACCACAATTCGCGCCCTCGCACGCGGCCCAGAGTTTGGGCGGTCTACAGTTTCTGGCGACTCTGCTGGGGATTTAGAGAACTTGACTTGAACTCATGATATGTTGTTTTGTTTATACTTATGTGCTTCTTTGCATTGCATTTGCATTGGTGCGCCTAGGACACCGTGTTTGCCGTATGCTATTCTTGAATGGTTTGCCAGAGGCTTGCTTGGAAAAGCATGCCATAAGGCTGATTGGTTGTGGGCTCTACCACGACGGGAACAAAAACCTCAGTTTTCACCGAAGCACCCTTTTTGACCATTCGACCTAGTGCATATTGGAATCCATAGTGACCATTCCAAACTAGGACAGGTTGCTTACCCGATTGTAGGTTGTTTGAAACCGCTGTGTGTGTAGTGAAACCCTAGCTCCTGACAAGATAAGATAGGGAAACCCTAGCCCTCCATAGGGGTGTTTTGGCTCTCACTTGCTTGCTATGTGCTTTTAGAGTGTGTCTTTACAGGAATGCATGTATTAATTTGCAAGTCTGAGTATCAGGCCTGTGGGCATCAGTATTTGGAGGAATCAGTTTTACCTAAGGGTATCAGATTTGAGGCAGTGATTCAGGGACAATGATCAGTGTTGAGAGCAGTGTGTTCAGCTTACAAATGCCAACTGTGTGTTGTCTTTATTTTAAGCTGAAATGCTGTCTGTTTTTCTGGTTGTTTGTTTCCTTATTATGCTTTATTTATCTTTTTGCAAGGTAGTTTAGCATCATTGCTTCTGACTAGGCAGATATTCTCCAAGCACTCTGGACCAGAGGTCGAAGGCTTTCCTGATCTGAGGATCTAGTTGACGAACAACCAGTGTTTGTGTCATTACCCCCGGTTACTAGACGGAGGTCAGTAAGGCGTAGCTTATCAGTACAGCGATTATCAGATCAGCGGTCATTATCCACCCCACCAGTGAGTCGTCGGGCTGAGGTTTCCGTTTCCACCGCAGAGAGAGATACACCTGTTGTTCAGTTAGACTAGCACCTTATGGCAAGTATGGAGGACATGATGCGTCAGCTCCAAGAGACTATGCAAGCCATGCAGCGGGATCTTTGCCGTCGGCGAGTTGCCTTGGCGCGGCGAAGTGTAACAATAGGCGAGTTGATTGCGGACTTAATAACAACGACAACATAACAAGCCGGAGCATCTGCTTCGTATCCACCCCCACCCCCACCCCCACCAAGAGTTCCAACACTCAACGCTACTACAAACGTCCAAGAAGATATGGATGCTCCAACAGGGCAAGCCCTGCCACCAGTCTTACCGTAGATTTCAAAGACACCGGCCTTCTCAACGGATACAGCTTTTGAATCTGAGATGGACCCAACCGACCTGAAGGTCAGTAAGCTTGAAAAGCTATTCAAGAGGGCTCAAGGTGTGAATTCCATTCTAGACATAGAGGATGGTTACATCGATTCGGCGGTGACTTTGCCGGACTGATTTAAGATGCCCCACATAGACCGTTTTGACGGTTCGGGCGACCCAATGGTTCATCTGAGGCTGTTCTCGGATATTTTGCGCCCAATGGGCTTGACGAGACTCCAGAAACTATCACTTTTCGGCCGGACCCTGTCAAGTGTTGTCACCATCTGGTACGCGAAATTGGAAGATTCTGTCAAGAGAAGCTGGGAGGAGATGGCTGAGGCCTTTGTAGCTCAATACTCCTACAACACGCAGATCGAGATCACAACTCGTGATCTTGAGACAACCAGATAGGAGCCGAAAGAGGGCTTCTCCGACTTTGTAACCCGTTGGAGGGCCAAAGCTTCTATGATGACCACTAGGCTGGTCGTTAAGGATCAGATACGGATGATTGTGCGTAACCTCCAACCTAAGCTTATGCAAAAGATGATCGTCTTACCCCTTACCATCTTTGCGGATTTACACGAGATCGGGGTACAGATCGAGGACATCATGAAGCAGGGTCTGATTGACCATGAAAAAGAGCAGCCCAAGAGGGTGTTTACCCACAGTACAAATGCAGGCACGAGTAATACTGCAGCTGCCAGAACTTCAGATGTGGGCATGGTTACCACCACCCCCCCAAAAACACTTACAGCCACACCATTCACCGGTGCGTCCGGTACCAGCTCACAAACAGCCAGATATCCACCTCGAGGCCAGAGAACCTTCACCCTACTATACATGCCCCTGTCTAAAGCTCTGGGGGTTCTGATCAGGAAAGGGCATTTGAAGCCCCTGGAGTTGCGGCCATTACCAGACAAACTTCCTCCCTCCCATAACCCAGCCAAATACTGTGCCTTTCACCAACAACATGGTCACGACACCGACCAGTGCTTCAGACTGCGTCACGAGATCCAGGATCTCATTGACAATAGGGTGATCGCACCTCCAGAAAAACCAAATGTCACAACCAACCCTCTCCCACCACATAACCAAGCTCTACCACCTAAATGCATCAATGTGATCCAAACTGGGGTTGTGTCATACGACCTTAGCATATATATCACGCCCTCCCACCTACCCAAGCCCGAGGTGTTCATCCCGGACAACACAGATTTGTGCATATTGAGC
The DNA here is from genome assembly GCA_025200525.1 of Camellia lanceoleosa. Taxonomy (NCBI): domain Eukaryota; kingdom Viridiplantae; phylum Streptophyta; class Magnoliopsida; order Ericales; family Theaceae; genus Camellia; species Camellia lanceoleosa. The sequence continues at coordinate 22,976,159 of CM045766.1, read as the reverse complement.
ACCTCACAAACCTAGCCTGAACTAGTGGTGGTGACTATTGAAGATAGAACCGAGATGACTTTGGAGGCAGATGAGCATGTTGATTCAGAGCCTGAGGGGTCTGGGAGCTTTGTGTACAACCCGAGTGGTTATATCATATCAACAGATCAGGTTAAGCAAGAGGTAGAGTTGCCAGTTGGGGTGGAGATTAGTGTGGTTTGAGAAGATGGACCTAGTTAGGGGTTAGATGACCTAACAGAGCTGGAAGAGGGCATTACAGATCCACAGTTCTTCAATGAACAGGACTCAGGAGATGTGGACATTAACTGGTTTGACTTGGATGGGTCAGCAGAAAATATTGGGTGGCTCAGCGACGAGCCGAATGTTGTTAAGGTGTCTCAGCCAGAACAGGGGCAATCAGAAGCTAGAACATCAGTAGTGGCTGGAATGGCTGAGAATCAGGAGAAATCGCCGGAAAGCACCGGTGTTAAGAATGTTGCTCGGGATCCGGGCAGTTTAAGCACAGTGGACACTGAACAGCAGGCGGCACTGAAGCGGCTTGAGCAGGAAAAGATCGAGGATCTTGAGACAGCCAAGAAGGCCAAAGCCCTTGCGGGGACGGAATGTGCTGTGAGCACAGGAACAGTTGTAACGGGACCGGACAGCTGTCTGTCGATCGCCAACGGGATGTGGTGGGAAGACGACGACTAATGTCTTGCCCACACCGACGAAGATTGGGGGCGGAATCAACCGGATGACACCTGGTACGTTGAGGATGTGGACCATATGACTTGAAGTGGGAGGTATTTCAAGCCCCCCACACTTGGACCAGCCAGAGGCGTTCGAAAAGGACAAAGATACAGAGAAGCAGAAAGAAAAACTACTGAAGGAGGAGGCTGTACTAAAACAGCTAAAGAAAATCCAAGTAGACATCTCCATCTGGGGACTGCTTATGGCCTCAAGAGTTCACAGACAAGTTGTCCTTTTTGTAATGGATAAGGCAAAACTTTCAATTGATACCACACCTGAGCAGTTAGTAGGGTTGGTTTTTCCGAGAGGAGCTTCCCCGACCTTGACCTTCACTGACAAGGAACTGCCGCCTGAGGGCTCAAATCATAACAAACCGCTCTATGTCTCTGTCGAGTGTAGAGAGAAGGTGGTCCTTGTTGACACAGGATCTACTATCAATGTGTGCCCGTCGAGAACGACATATGCTATTAGGTTGTAGCCTGCGGATTTTGTGCCTACGGCCTAGGTGATACAGGCCTACGATAATACCAGCCAAGAGGTGATGGGGACTGTACAGATTTGGACTCAGGTTGGTCCGGGGCAATGGGACATTGAGCTTCATGTCTTGGACGTTCTCGCAACTTTCAATCTACTCCTAGGGCAGCTGTAGACACCCCATTTTTGACCGGCCTTAAGACTTAGACGTCATCAATTGAGTGCTCGGTGATGGTGTATGTTGTGCTCGTTTAGAGGTTTCGGAGTTGTGGCTGAGAGCCTTGCCTCCGGGCTTCTGAACTCTTTTGTGCTTCAGCTCGGTTTGTGGACCGAACTTTGTTTCTCTTCCCGGAGGGAGGGGGAGGTCTTGTAGACCATCTCTTTGTGGTCGTAGGCCACTTTTCTCGTTTGGAGACTAGTTTCTGATTTTTGGAGCGTTCGGCAGCGTGCCTTGTCTCGGGACTGCTTAATGTTCTCCGTTTGGCATGGTTTTTGAACCACACCTTGTTGCCTCTTTCTAGAGGAACACTGTGGTCGCATACCACTTTTGGTGCTCGTCAGCTAGTTTTCGGGGCTTTCGGCCGCGTGCTTTGCCTCCTGATCTCTTCTCTTGCATCTGCTTTGGTTTGTTTTTGGTACAAACTGTGTTTTCCTTGTTTGGAAGGTGGTCCAAGGGTGGGAGACTAGTATTTCTCCTGGCCGACCACTTCTTCCTCTGCCAGCCAGTTTACTGGTTGGACAACCGGCTTTCTTGGTCTTTGGGGCATCTTTTCTGGTCGGCCACCACACCACTGCATTGTTTTCATGCCCTGGACCCTCTCCCACCATGGCCGACTAGTTTTTGTCTTTGTGGACCACTTGAAGTGGTCGGCCGACCACTTTAAGTAGCAGGCTGACCACTTCAAGTGGTCGGCTGCTTTTTGACACCTTTTTGGAGATATTTTCCTCCAGTTGGCATAGCTGGAGGACATTTGGGCCATCCTCCATACGTGTATGGAGGGATTGCCTTGGTGCTTAGCTTCTCCTAGAAGCTTTGGCTTTCCTTCTCTATAAGAGGGAAGCTCCCCCTCCCTCATCTAGGTTCAGAAAAACCAGCTGAGAGGGAAAGATATAGTGTTGTATCTATATCTCATTGTTTCTTCATTTTTGTGCATCAAAAGTGTAGTTTGTCTTAGTTTAACACACAAACACACACTCAAACACCATCCTTGGGTAGCTGAGGTCCTAAGGAGTTATTTTTGGTGTTCTTGGACTGATTTAAGCTCAAAGAACTTGCTGGAGTTGCAGTTGTAAAGGAGGTCTTCAAGGGTGAGCTTTTGACCTTTAAATCCCCCTTTCTTGCTTAAGCTTTTAGCCTATCTTGCATGCTGTTTTAAGCTTAGCTCATAACTGATAAAAGTTCTATTTTTGCATGCTTAAAAAGTTTGTTTAAGATCACTTTTGTATTTGGGGTTGTTTACCCCCTCTTAGGCCTTGTTTTTGAGCCTTTTTTGTGAGCTTCGGGACCACCTTGTATTGCCCTTCTCACCACTGAAATCCAGTGGGATTTCAGTGGTGGGGAGGGTGTTTTATGGTCCTAAGAAGGGGATGGCCATCCCCTCTGCTTGCGTCTTCAATACATGCCTTAATATGCCTCATGTTTGAGCACCTTTTTAAGCTTGTGTTAGCTTGTTCTTAGCTATTATTTGTGGTTATTTTGCTGAGGCATATCACTGTTTTTACTTGCTTTGGTCACTCCATGCATGGTTAATACACTTGTAGTGTAAATCACACAATCTAGTCTTGTATGCTTCATGAAGTAGCATGTCATTCTAGCTCATTTTCTTTCTATTTCAGCATGTTTTTGGTGATGTTTTGCCATGTCATGACTCTGTTTAGGTTTGGTTTGGTTAGCCTTTGCATGCTCCATGCACTTGTAGTGCAATCCCATGAAATAGCCTAACATGCATCATGTTGTAACATGTCATTCTAGCATGCTTTTAGCTTAGCTCTGAGAAGACTTTGTTCATGTTTTAGCATGTTTAAGATCTGATTTGTGTTGTATTGGCCATGCATGACTTGCTTTGTATAGCCTTGGTTCAATCTAGCTTGTTAGCCTTGTGTATTGAATCTTCTAGCATGCATTGCTTGGCTTATTTCAATGATTTGGCATCATTTATTATGTGATTTCAGTCCATGTTTCATGGCCATACATTCACATTTGTTACTTATTCCATGCTTTGGAGAGTTTGTGTTTTATGTTTTAACATGAACCATTGCATATGCCTTCATGCCATAGCTTGCGAGCCATCATTTCAATGTGTTTTTGGGGTTATTATGCCATGATATAACTTTGATTTTTATTGGTCGAGTCATCCCATGCTTGGTCCTAATAGGTGTAGTGTAATCCACCTTATTTGCCTTGTATGCACCATGCCTCATGCCCTTTATGCTAGCATATTTTGGCCTACTTCCATGCATAGTTTAGACTCATTTTAACATGTTCTAGGACTGTTTTGAGTTGCCTTGGTCACATGCTTCATGTTTTGTATACTTGTAGTACAAATGCTCTTGTTTGCCTCAAGCTTTGAGCACCATTGCATGCTTCATTTGTGTCGTGTACATGATTTGGCATCCCGTAACATGACATTTTAGAGCTTTTAGCATTGCCATGTTCCTACCTCAATCATGCTTTGAATGCCTTTCAGTGTTATGCATTGTTGCCTAGTTTATGCCTTAGCTTGTATGCTTGCATGCCTAGGCCTTTAAGCCCTCGTCTCAGCACGTTTAGGTCCTCATTTTGACCTACTTGAGCTCTATCCATGCTTAGTTCATGCATTTATGCCATGTATTGCATGCCTCATGTGTAGTCCTCTTTGCTTGTCTTAAGCCTTAAGGACCTTTGCATGCCTTGCTTGTGTTGATTAAGTGATTTGGCATTATTTCTTACCTCATTTTAGTGCACTTAGTGTTGCTACACTTCCATGCTTTTCACTCTTTAAGTGCTCTTGAGAGTTGCACCTTGGTGCCTCAATTGGTGAGCCAATTGGCATGCATATTTATATATGTTTTCGGTGCCTTCATTTTAGCATTATGGCCACTGTTTTGGCATGACTGAGGTTTGTCCATTTCGGTTTAAGTCCATTGAGTATATGGTTTGCATGTTGTTGCATGCTTGGTGTATTGCATATTGTTGCCCTTGTTGCATTGCATTGTGCATATATGCATTACATTGTGTTAAGAACCCTATGATTGCCTTGCATTGAGTATGCCATCTAGTACTTAGCATTTAGGATTGTGTATACCATGTTATTCCTTGCATTGTGTATGCTAGGTTGCTAGTTGCATCGTGTATGCCATGTAGATCATCGCATTGTGTATGCCATGTTCATCGCATTGTGTATGCCTTATACCTTGCATTGTGTATGTTTAGGTTACATCATGGCATTGTGCATGCTAATTGATATTTGCATTGTGCATGCTAGTTGTTGCACGCATTAGTATTGTGCATGCCATTAGCCTTGTTAGGTTGTTCAAGTTGCATTCCATTCTTGCATGCTCGAGTCGCATTGTGTGTGCCATGCTTGTGTTGCATTGTTGTTTGGATTAAGTGTTAATTTGAACACGAGAAATGAGAGACGTTTCATACTTAGAGTGATGAAACGTGTCTCAATTCTCGGTTGCCGATGCTCTTGATCATACATGATAGAGTTTTAGGCCTTAGGTGTTTACTTGTGCATTCATTTTTATATTGAATTGTGCAACTTCGCCTCTCGGCCATCACGCATTGAGGCTAACTGCTTATTTGCTATAACTGCCTGAATGCCTGTGGGTGAAGGTAGAATTACTTGAATTGGAATAATTCATTGAAATCCGCATTTTAGCCTACTTGCAAGTAGCAAACTTCAAATCATTTGCAAACGAACATACAATGTTTTGTTCCAACTTAGGCAATCTAGTCTATATTTGTATGCTGTGCGTATCACATAGTAAGATTAGCTAATTAACCGGAATAAGAACAAATGTGTTTTCAAAAACAAGATATCATGTTTAGTACAGGCCGATCTTTGATCGGGCGAGCGGGGGTGCTCATTACATGACTTTCCCCAATTGTACCTAAGTTCCTGAGCCGAAGCAACTTTGGTGATGACGGACACGTGGCCTTAGGCACGAGTCAGGGTTTCCTAAATTTCCCCAAAATAAAATATTTAGGTGGCGACTCTGTATCTGGCAAAGCAGTCCATGTTTGGCATTTCTTTATAAAAATCAGTTTTCCAAAACGATTTGCCAGATTTAGACTCTTTGGTGATTTATCGGTCTTACATCGCACATTGTAAGATTAGATTCAAAACCGTGATATTTGAGTCTGAACTGTAGTAGCTAGAGAACAAAACGAGATTTTCTCGGGAGTTCTCCGGGCGTGTCTACAGTTTCTGGCGACTCTGCTGGGGAGTTTGAGAACTTGACTTGAACTCATGATATCTTGTTTTGACTACACTTATGTGTCTCTTTACATTGCATTTGCATTGGTGCATCTAGGATACCGTGTTTGCCGTATGCTATTCCTGAACGGTTTGCTGGAGGCTTGCTTTGAGAAGAGTGCCATAAGGCTAATCGGTTGCGGGCTCTGCCACGACCGGAACACAAACCCCGGTTTTTACCGGGGCACCCTTTTGGACCATTTGACCTAGTGCATTTTTGGAATCCATAGTGACCATTCCAAACTAGGGCAGGTTGCTTACCCGATTTTAGGTTGTTTGAAACTGCTGTGTGCATAGTGAAACCTAGCTCCTGACAAAATAGGACAGGGAAACCCTACCCCAACATAGGGGTGTTTTGGCTCTCATTTGCTTGTTATGTGCTTTTAGAGTGTGCCTCTACAGGTTGTGTATCAGTTTGCAAGTCTGGGTATCAGGCTTGCGGGCATCAATATTTAGAGAATCAGTTTTAACTGAGCGTATCAGATTTAGTTTTGGGACAACAATTTGGGGCACAGTGATCAGAGTTAAGGACAGTGTGTTCAGCTTACAAATATCGACTGTGTGTTGTTATACCGACTGTGTGTTGTTATGCCGACTGTGTGTTGTCAGGCCAACTGCGTGTTGCCTTTAATTTATTCAATTCATAACATAGCACACTGCGCGTTTTGGTTGTTTATTTCCTTATTATGCTTTATTTATCTTTTTGCAAGGTAGTTTAGCACAATTGCATCCGTCCAGGCAGATATTCCCCGAGCACTCTGGGTCAGAGGTCGAAGACTTAATCGATCCAAGGATCTAATAGACGGACAAGCAGTGTTTCTTTCTTTACCCCTGGTTACTAGGCGGAGGTCAAAAAGGCGCAGTGTATCAGTATAGAGGTCCCTAGATCAGAGGTCCTTGAACAGTCAGGCTAAGGTCTCAGTTTCTACTGCAGAGTCAGATATACTGTTTGTTCAGTTAGGTCAAGACAATATGGCAGGTTTGGAAGAGATGATACGTCACCTCCAGGAAAGTATGAAAGCCATACAGCAGGACGTTGCTCGTCAAGCGGAATTTGCTACACGCCAGGCCGAGGTTATGGCCCAACAGGTAGAGGTAATCACTAGGCTACAGCAGCAAATCGGAGCGTCTGTTTCACAGACACCTCCTCCTCCACCAAGAGTTCCAATACTCGGGTATACAGCTAATGTCCAGGAAGATACGGACATCCCCACAGGGCTAGCTCTGCTCCCAATCCTACGCTAGCTATCTAAAGCACCCACCAACCTTGTAGATTCACCGTTTGAGTTCGAGGTGGATCTGATGACGTTAAAAGTAAGCAAGCTAGAAAAGCTTTTCAAGAAGTCTCAGGGTGTGAAGTCCATTCTAGATATAGAGGATGAATATATCGACTCGGCCGTGACTCTGCCGGACCGATTTAAAATGCTGCACATAGATTGCTTTGATGGGTCTGGGGATCCTATGGTACACCTGCGGCTGTTTTCAGACATCTTAAGGCCAATGGGCCTCTCCAGATTACAGAAGCTTTCTCTGTTTGGCCGGACCCTGTTGGGTGTAGCGGCTATTTGGTATGCAAAATTGGAGGACTCTGTTAAGAGGAATTGGGAGGAGATGGCTATGGCCTTCATAGCTCAATACTCCTATAAGATATAGAGGATATAGAGGATGGATATATCGACTCGGCCGTGACTCTGCCGGACCGATTTAAAATGCCGCACATAGACCTCTTTGATGGGTCTGGGGATCCTATGGTACACCTGCGGCTGTTTTCAGACATCTTAAGGCCGATGGGCCTCTCCAGATTACAGAAGCTTTCTCTGTTTGGCCGAACCCTGTCGGTTGTAGCGGCTATTTGGTATGCGAAATTGGAGGACTCTGTTAAGAGGAATTGGGAGGAGATGGCTGTGGCCTTCATAGTTCAATACTCCTATAACACCCAAATCGAGGTCACAACTTGTGATCTCGAGACCACTAGGCAAGAACCGAAGGAGAGCTTCTCCGATTTTGTGACCCGCTGGAGGGCTAAAGCCTCGATGATGACCATCAGCCCTGTGGACAAAGATCAGATACGGATGGTTATGCGCAACCTCCTGCCCAAGCTCATGCAGAAAATGATCGTCCTCTCCCTACCCACCTTTGCAGATCTACATGAGATTGGAGTGCAAATAGAGGACGCCATGAAACAAGGTTTCATTGATAATGAGAGAGAGTAGCCCAAGAGGGCATTCAACTGCGGTACAAATGCAGGCACAAGTAGTGCTGCAGTTAGTAGAACTTCAGATGTCGGAATGGTCACCACCAGCACTCCAAAAACCCTCACAGCTACCCCATTCACCGGTGTGTCCGGTAGTAGCTCACAAACAACTAGATATGCGCCCAGAGGCCAAAGAACCTTCACCCCACTATATATGCCCCTATCCAAAGCTTTGGGGGTTTTGATCAAGAAAGGGCACTTGAAGCCCCTAGAGCTGCGGCCCTTGCCATAAAAACTTCCTCCCTCTCATAACCCAGCTAAGTACTGTGCCTATCACCAACAGCATGGTCATGACACCGACCAGTGCTTTAGACTGCGTCACGACATCCAAGATCTCGTTGACAATAAGGTGATTGCACCTCCGGAAAAAACCAAACGTCACAACCAATCTACTCCCACCACATAACTAAGCTCCACCTCCCAAACGCATCAACTTCATCCAAACCGGGGTTGTGTCATACGACCCTGGCATATATATCACCCCTTCTCACCTACCTAAGTCAGAGGTATTCATTCCAGAAAGCACGGATTTGTGTATACTGGACATCTCCCAAACCCAACCTGAGCCGGTGGTGGTGACTATCGAAGATAGAACCGGGATGATTGCGGGAACAGATGGAAATGATTATTCAGAGCTTGAGGGTTTTGTAAGATTTATGTACGGCCCGAGCGGTTACATTGCATCAATAGGGCAGATTAAGCCAAAAAGTGGAACCGTCGGTTGGGGCAGAGATCTGTGTCGTTCGAGAGGATGGACCTAATCAGGGGCTAGATGACCTAGCGGAATTGGAAGAGGACATAGCCAACCTTCAATTCTTCAATGAACAAGATTCGGGGGACGTGACTGTCAACTAGTTTGATTTAGATGGGTCAGTAGAAGCTACCGGGTGGCTCAGTGACGAGCCGGATGCTATTGAACAACTTCAGCCAGACCAGGGGCAATCAGGGGTTGGAATATCATTAGCAGTGGCCGGAGATCAGAATGAACCACTGGGAAGCACCAGTGTTAAGAATTTTGCTTAGGATCAGAACAGTTTGAGTACAGAGGATGCTGAACAGCAGGCTACACTGAAACAGTTTGAGCAAGAGAAGATCGAAGATCTGGAGAGGGCTAGAAAGGCCAAAGCCCCCGTAGAGATAGAATGTACTGTGGGCATGGGAATGGAATGTGCTGTGCGCATAGGAACAGTTGTGACGAAACCGGATAGCTGCTTGTCGATGGCCGATGGCATGTGGTGGGAAGATGATGACCTATGTCTTGCCCACACAGACGAGGATTGGGGGAACAACCGACCGGATGATACCTGGTATATTGGAGAGGTTGACCACATGACTAGAAGTCGGCAGTATTTCAAGCCCCCACACCTAGATCAACCAGAGGCGTTCGGAAAGGACAAGGAGGCGGAGAAGCAGAAAGAAAAGCTGCTTGAAGAGAAGGCTGTGCTGAAACAGCTGAAGAAGATACAAGCAGACATCTCCATTTGGGGACTGCTTATAGCTTCAAGAGTACACAGACAAGCAGTCCTCTCTGCAATGGACAGGGTTAAACTTTCGATCGATACCATGCCTGAGCAGCTGGTAGGATTGGTTTTTCCGGGAGGAGTTTCCCTGATATTAACCTTCACTGACAAGGAGTTGCCGCCTGAGGGCACAAACCATAACAAACCACTCTACATCTCTGTGGAGTGTAGAGACAAGTGGGTACCAGTAGTTCTTGTTGATACCGGATTCGCCATCAACGTATGTCCATTGAGGACGGCATATGTAATCGAGTTGAAGCCCGCGGACTTCGCACCCACTGCCCAGATGATTCGGGCATATGACAATACTAGCAGAGAAGTGATGGGGACTGTGCAGATTTGGACTAAGGTTAGTCTAGGATAGCATGATATTGACTTTTATGTCTTGGACATTCCCGCGACCTTCAATCTACTCCTAGGGCGGTCGTGGCTGCACCAGGTAAAGGCAATCTCTTCCACCCTGCATTAGATGTTGAAGTACCCCCATGGGAAGGGGGTGGCTATAGTTTTTGGGAATTCGTCAATCCATCTGCTGCCAGAGGTGTCTACACTGGTTCTGGAGATCGAACATGGCGCAAAGGATGTGTTCTTGTCAGGATTTAGCCTAGTTGAGGCTCGAGTCGTACAGAACATACTAGCTATCGATGAGGGGTTATATGTCAGTACACAGTCTGTGTACCTCTTGAACAAGCTACAGCACATCCCTGGGATGGGATTGGGACACAGTGGCCGGAAAGGTGTTGTAGCATTGGCCGAAGTGTCGCATAACCCACATACCTTTGGTTTAGGTTACCTGCCTACCAAGGGGGATTGGGTCAGGAAAGGGAAAGAAATGGCCAGAAGGGCCAAAGCTAAGCAGGCGGGGAAGCATTTTGAGTTGATGCACCGACCTATTCAGGGTACCCTGAATGAATGCTTTGTCAGGGAGGAGGAGCACTTCCCGTTCAGCGGCTTCCCAGAGCCATGGTTGAATGCAGAGAGGAGACGCTTGCCGGGGTTCGAGATCTTCTTTGACTTGCAATTGTCTGAGGATGATGTTGTCGCGGAACGAACAGACCCGATAGCTGAGGCTAAACAGTACAAAGAGGAGGTTTCCAAGGACGCAGAGATTGAAATGGAGGTAGCACTGGCTTGTCTACTTTTAGATCCTCCGATTGTACATGAGTGCTTGGGGGATGACCTCTTAGTGTCCATGATTGGGAATGAAATGACTGCGAACCCACCTTCAAACATTTTGGATGCATCCATCGCACCCTCCCTCGTCTGGCAATACGAGAAAGGCTTCTTATTAAGTAGCACTGGGTCAGGTAGCGAGTCGAAATCTAATTCCACTGAGTCTATCGAGTCAGAATCAGGTTCCAGCTCGTTTGAGTCTAAGTCCGGTATTCCTGGGGGTGACAACCCGGATGCCATAGTTCTGTCTAGGTTGTCTTTTTCTTTTTCCTTTGAGTCTGTCGTAACAGAGGAATCAGGCGACTTGGAAGTGCTTAATGAGAATAGTGCGGCTGTGGCCTTCGATTACTTTTTTGTGCCCTTAATTTATTGCATTAATCAGGATTTTCAAAATTTTGATGAAAACGATGAGGAAGAAATTCCTTCGGTTTTACAATATTTGCTAGATCAAGAGCAGGAGAGGTTTGTTAAACCCTTGGTTGACGAAATCACCCAAATTAACATTGGTACGAAGAAGAACCCGCGGCTGGTCCAGATTGGGTCCACGTTGTCTTCGGAGGAGCGCGAGCGCTTAGTTGCTTTATTAAAAGATTTCAAAGATGTTTTCGTATGGTCCTATGAAGACATGCTTGGAATTGATCTTGAGATTGTATAGCACTGAATCCCTCTTGACCCAGAGGTCCGACCTATTAAGCAGAAGCTCAGAAGGATCCGTCCAGACTGGGCTCTCAAGATCAAAGAAGAGGTCACCAAGCAAATTGATGCAGGGTTCCTGCTGGTATCTGAATACCTAATTTGGTTGGCCAACATTGTTCTAGTGCTGAAGAAAGATGGCAGAATTCGGGTATGTGTGGATTTTAGGGATTTGAACAAAGCCAGTTCGATAGACGACTTTCCTTTGCCGCATATCGATGAGTTAGTGGACTTCACTGCTGGGCATGCGTTGCTCTCGTTCATGGATGGGTTTTCAGGCTACAATCAGATATTGATGGCACCTGAAGACCGGGAGAAGACTGCTTTTACCGCCCTATGGGGAACCTATTGTTATAGGGTGATGCCGTTTGGGCTGAAGAATGCTAGAGCTACGTATCAACGGTCTGCGACCACAATATTGCACGACATGATGCATAAGGAGGTTGAGGTGTACGTGGATGACATGATTGTCAAGTCCAAGGAAAGAGAGGGCCACTATACCGCCTTGCAAAAATTCTTTCAACGGATCAGTGAGTATAGGCTGTGGCTGAATCCTCAGAAGTGTACATTCGGTGTTACAGCAGGGAAAATGTTGGGGTTCTTGATCACACAGAGAGGTATCGAGGTCGATCATTCCAAAATCAAGGCCATCTTAGAAATGCCACCACCAAGGACTGAAAAGGAGGTGCGAGGCTTTCTAGGTAAAGTGCAATTCATAAGATGGTTTATTTCAAAATTAACCTTGACTTGTGAACCACTCTTTGGTCTCTTGAAGAAAGGAAAGAAATTCCAATGGGATGGCCGATGCCAAGCTGCTTTTGAACAGATCAAACAATATTTACAGAACCCACCTGTGTTGTCACCGCCTGAGCCGGGGAAACCGTTGATTCTGTATCTTTCAGTGACTGAAACTACAATGGGCTGCATGCTCGCGAAAGAGTCTGAGGACAAAGTAGAGAGGGCTATCTACTATCTGAGCAAGAAAATACTGGATTACGAGACCTGCTACACTCCGCTGGAGAAGGCTTGTCTGGCCTTGGTATGGGCTACCAGGAAGCTGCATCACTACCTATTAGCTCACTCCGTAATACTGGTTTCAAGATTAGATCCTATCAAATCTCTTTGAGAAACTAGCATTTACGGGTAGGCTAGCTTGTTGGTTGCTTCTGTTTTCTGAATTCAATCTGAAGTATGTGACGCGCAAGTTAGTAAAGGGGAGAGCGGTGGCGGAGTTCCTAACCGATCACCGAGTTGAAGGGGATGAAGCAGTTGAGTACCTATTCCCAAATAAGGCCATTTTGCATATTGAAGACGAAACTTGAACGATGTATTTTGACAGAGCGTCAAACCAATATGGGTATGGGATAGGGGTATTGCTGATAGCACTCGACAATTCCCGTATACCTTTAGCATTCAAACTCCGGTTCAAAGTCTCGAACAACGAAGCAGAGTATGAGGCATGTATTGCTGGTTTAGAAACCGCCCTAGAACTAGGGGCAAAATGGTTGGACGTCATCGGGGACTTGAACCTTGTTGTATCTCAAGCTAAAGGAGATTGGAAAGTGAAAGAAGAAAAGATGAGAATTTACCACCAGACCTTGGACTTGCTGATTCCTCAGTTTGAGAAGCTGAATTTCGCTCATCTGTTAAGAGAGAACAATAGGTTCGCAGATTTACTAGCAACTCTATCTTCTATGATAGGCATTCCTTTCGGAGTCCGGATGTGTCCTATCATCATTGACCAAAAATTTATGCCGGCCTACGAGTTGCTTGCTACCATAGAAGAGGTACAAGATGAGAACCCTTGGTATTACGATGTCTGGAACTTCTTGGAAAAGGAAGCGTATCCGTCAGGGGCAAATGCCAAAGATAAGAAGGCAATTCGAAGAATGGCTACTCAGTTCATCATCTGTGGGGGTAAACTGGACAAAGAGGTCATCTCGGCATACAGAAACTGTGTGTTGATGCTGAAGAATCGAAGCGCCTGATGGAGGCCATCCATGGAGGAGAGTGCGGGGCGCACATGAACGGGGTAATGCTAGCCCGGAAGATCCTTAGACAAGGTTATTATTGGTCCACCGTGGAGGAGGATTGTATTGGCTTTGTCCAGCGATGCCACAAATGTCAGATCCACGCCAGCCGCATGAACATTCCGCCGTCAAAGCTGTACAACATGACTTCGTCGTGGCCATTTACAGTCTGGGGGATTGATGTGATTGGAGCTGTCACTCCGAAGGGGTCCAATGGGCATGAGTTCATTCTAGTCGCGATAGACTATTTCACAAAATGGGTTGAGGCCCAGTCTTATGCGGTGTTGAAGGCTTTGTATGTCGCTAAGTTCATTAAGAACAACATCATCTGTCGCTACGGGGTCCCAAATGAAATCATTTCAGATAATGGTTCCCATTTCAAGAAGAAGGTGATCGACTTGTTGGACAAGTACAACGTGGCTTTTCATAAGTCATCTACATATCAGCAACAAACCAACGGAGCTGTTGAGGCCGCCAACAAGAACATCAAGCACATTCTGCAGAAGATGGTGGAAACCTATCGGGATTGGCCAGATAAGTTGCCATTTGCTCTGTGGGGCTACCGGACTTCAATTCGAACTTCTACTAGGGCGACTCCGTATTCCTTGGTTTATGGAATGGAGGCTGTTTTGCCTATCAAAGTTGAGGTTCCGTCATTACGGGTACTGGCTGAGTGTCAGATAGCTGAAGCAGATTGGCAGCAGAGCAAGTTTGAAGAACTCATGCAATTTGATGAGAGAAGGCTGAAAGCACTGTACCATGTTCAGGGTTATCAACGAAGAATTGCCAGGGCTTTCAACAAGAAGATTAAGTCCAGGAATTTGAAGGAAGGGGATCTAGTGCTCAAAGACAACTGAGCTCCCATTCACGACCCTAGGGGCAAGTTCAGACCCAATTGAACTGGTCCTTATATCATCAAGTCTATCTGGTTGGGTGGAGTTGTCGTTCTGATGGACCTAGATGGCCTAGAGTTCTCCTAACTGATCAACATGGCCAAGTTGAAGAAATATTATCCTTAAGTGGGTCGTTAGGCCGAAAACCCGAAAGGGCGACTTAGGCAAAAATTAGAGCATGAAAAATTTGAAATTATAAAAACGGAGCTCGCAAGGTTGAAAAGCCACAAAGGGCAGCCTTGGCAAAAGTTAGAGTGCAAAAGGAGAGTGTTAATACACGAGTGAACCTGAGCCGAACTACATAAGGCTTGATTCCCATCCTTGGGATACGTAAGCAACTTCATCTTGAAGTCCAGCCATAAACACTTCCTCGATCAACTTTGTCCATGTGATCATGTTTGGTCATCTTTGTCTATTCTGTGTTCAAGAGCTCGGTTGTGATCTCCAGTGCAGTGTTACTCAGACTAGGGGCAACTTTCCAGTTGCTAGAATCCGGGGTTGTACATCTCAGTGACAAATCTCAGGCGTGTCCAGTTCTGATCCATATCGAAAATGGTTTTGAAAAGTTTTAATAAAAGTTGATTTTGCTCAAATTAATCTTTTTACAACTTAGACCATTTTTGGACCAAACGGAAAATTTTCAGTACCTACAACCTTCAATTTCATTGATTTCAATACAAAGTTCTCCTACTCTTGAATACAAATTGAAGTTGCTTTTCATTACATTCATAAAGAAAACTTGAAAGTACTGATAAAGCAATAAAGTCGGGGCATAGATAAGTCAGGTGTTCCTGCGCCCCCTCCTAGAGCCGGTCGAAGCCTCTGATGCCCAAGTGGGCCCTATTTGTGCCTTTTCATTGAGCCAATCTATGCACTCATCAGAGAGGGTGCAGCTGAAAGTGGGAGCGGGGGCCAGAAGCTCTCTAGTCCTCCATGCCATGGCAAATCGGGCCAGCTGTGCACCTCGGACCGGAAATGTAGCGGTGTACTCTATCCCCTTCTCTGGACAAGCCTGATCATGTCCAAACTGGCGTTGGATCCGGAACGGAAAGTAAAAGACACAGTGTGTCAGGCCAACTAACTGAATCCCGGGCTGGCGAGTCATGCTGGAGCTCATCGCCAATAAATTGAGCCAAGAACAATGCCAAGCAATGCGATCTGCGGACAAACTGCACATCCAGTTATACCACCATCCCTTATCCGGGGCATCGACTAGACGTCGTCGGAAGAAATAGCTGCGAGCTGAATATGCTAGGCATGAGTCCACCACTCTCAACTTGTCCATCAACCATACCTGGGGAGGGATGAAAAATGAGATATTAAAGAATAAAGAGGTGTATGTTGAGAGAAAAAGTGAGAAAAGGGTTTTGAGAGAAAAACTGAGCCTGAGGGCCGAGTGATGTGAGAAATATATATGAGATAGGGTGGGAAACATTACCTGCAATAGTAGTGGACTCTCCGCGAATCCAGCTGTCTCCCGGCGATGAAAAGCGTCCAAGCCCTTCAATGTCTCAGCTAATGTCATGGCAATGCAGCTTTTGCCCTCTCGTAAGCCCTCGGCGACCTCAATCAAACGAGTGCTAAAACCACCAGAGCTTGGGGCAAGCAAGAAATGAGACAGCATACACAAGCAAAGCGCATGTCGCCGATAACCCTGCCAGTCATGATCGCCGTGGTCGCCAGCATCAGAAAACTGACAAACCAAGCTCGAAATGTCTAGCTCTCCGTCGTGAATCAAAGACCGAGCGTCATGCAAAGTAAGGCCGCACATCCTTCCTAAGGCTTGGATGTGGCCGAACCGCAGCTGAGGAAAATTTTTTTCCTCGCGCTCGGATTCCATTAAAGCTTGGAAGTCTTCAAATGTGGGACACATTTCTTGTCCGCCAAAGCTAAAGACGTGTGTTACCAGGTTCCAAAACCTTGCTAGAGCTTGAAGAAACGGAAAACGCAGCGGGGTGCGACTAAACATGAATAGTGCATTATGCCAAACCCCTGGAAATTCACTTTTTCCGAACCATCCAGGGAAGCGATCCAACTTGTGAGATTTTGGATGAGAAACGCCTCCATTTTGGTGCAAAACTGAGTTGGAATGAGGGAACCACGAAGCTGGAACCTTTATAAAGGATAAGACACTGTTTGGAGGACAAGTGTCAGAAAACTGGAGGTTCCCGGGATAAGTGGTCGGCCGACCACTTTTTCTGGTCGGCCAGCTACCTTTTTGGGCTGCATACAGAAAAACTGGTTGGCAGACTCCTATGGTGGTCGGCCATGAGCATGAAAGTGGTTTACACCTGTTCCTTGCCTCCAGGAGTGAGTCTCTAACTTCCCCGTGTGCTGGGAATGCTGAAGGTTCGAGTTTACCTCTGTTTCAGATGCGTTCCATCGCCTTGTTTGTCTAAAATACATTTGTTTATCGAGTTGTTGCTCATTTGTTTGTCGAGTTGTTGCTCATTTGTTTATTGAGTTGTTGCTTATTTGTTTATCGAGTTGTTGATTCGTTTAACAATTGTTTTTGAATTGAGTTGTTTAGTTTGTTGCGTCGGTTCACTAATTGACTTGGCAATACACGTTGTTCTATTTTCATTCAAATTTCATTTTTGTGCAAAATGGTGCGATGCGAGGCTCAAAATACAAATACAACACCTTTTGAACGAAAAGTCATTTTCATTCCGTCATAGCTTCTTTTTTTTTACAATATTTTACAAAAGGGTACAAGTTTTAAAGAAAATAAAACTGCCTAAATTGTACAATGTGCTACAACTACATGTAAAAAGGAAAATAAAGTAGGAACATCTGCGTCAGTGCCATCAAGCTCAAGATTGAGAGGCCCTCCTCGCCCTCTTCGGCTGAGCAGCCCCGCCTCCACCGGCACTGGCACCATCATCTGAATCGGAGCCACTGTCCTTGGAATCCTCCTCGGCGTCGCCTTCGCCCTCCGAACTGGAACCAGAGTCGTCATCCCTGCCTGCAGATGTCTCTGACTGTGGATGTGCCAACTCCTCTTCCTCGTTAGACTCGTCATCCTGTCTGACAGGTGCCCTGCGTCCCCTTTGGCCGTGTGCTGAGACTCCTCTCCTAGCTGCTTGAGAAGGCCTGGATGGCCCTGTCCGCAGAGACGGGACCTGAAAAGGGCAGCTTGAATGCGTCAGCCAATATGTATATCAGATGCAGATGCGAGCATTACATAGAGTGGGTGCATACAAATATAGCGTGTGAATGCGATGTGTCAGATGTGCTCTACACATGTAATGAATCAATACAGTGAAATGTTCAGTTTCCATATGTCATCAGAAGCATGGTAAATGCGAAGAAATTGAAAAGTACCTGAACGCCGGAGGCACAAAGCATCGTCTATCTCCTTAGAGCCATGCCCTCGAGTGAAGCCACCACTCCGAGTAACCCCTCAGTATACTCCTTGGGAGGCTGCACACACAAGTTCAAGTCATCAGTGAATGAATGAATGTCTAAAGATCTGAGTGATAAACGAAAACTACAAAACATACTGGTGGTGAGTCCGGGTCACTGACATATCGATGGTCGGGCATCGAAGGCTCTAGTGGAATTGGGTAAGAAGTCCTATACTGCCAGCCTGTTAGCTCGGTTGGAAGATCTGGCCATCCAACATACTGGCAAGTCGGGGGCATTCATCCGGTCCCGCCCCTTGATGAGCCTGCCCCGCTGGTCGAAGGAATGCCTTCAGCTCGGGCGCGACTCGAGGAAAGCATGTCAGCAGCTTTCCTCCTGGGGATACGAACACCTGACAGTGGAGGCATCAGGTACGTATGGCGATATGTCGCATAATCCCCCTCCTCCAGAAAAAGGACTACATCAATACCCAACATGAGGTCCTCTATCTTTTGGGGAGTGAGATCCCCTGCAGACCGCATCTCTGGTGGAGGCGATAAGGGAACGTCCTGATCGAAGTTGCCCATCGTCTGGCGCATGAAGTGCTCTCCGAGGAACCAGGCTCTGCCGACCGATCCCTCAAGCAGAACCCTGTATCGCAAAATGCCCCATGCCCCAGCGAACAGAAATCGAGGATTCCCTGGCATGGTTATCCAAGGCTGCCAGGTCACCTGTGGGTAGCAAGTGCATAAATTGATTAGAGGTCATAAATATGCAAGATAAATCAAAGCGGAAAGCATGAAGAACCATTATAATTTTATTAAGAATTATTGTAAAGTAGTTATGAAAAAATACACAATGAGGGGATATTCAGTAATTGGTTAAAATAGTTAAAAAGTTAAAGAAAAAATTAAAACAAAAAATTAATTCATTCTCTCTTTTTTATTTTTTTAATCTTTTTATAAAAAGTTAAAAAAATATTTTTAAAAATTAATTCCCAAACGACTCTAAAGATCTTCTCTTTTAAGAATTGTGTTTTGGCCTATAGGCTTGTCCGCCATTCACTCCATCGACTTGACCAATTCAATTTGGGTTTATGAGTTCACTAGCAGTCTTATTTTAAGGGAGATGATTCTCTCTAACATAGTTTTGATGATTTTAGTCGTTTATTTTTTAAGATTTTTTTATATATATCATTTATAGAAGAAATTAAGATGATTTGATAACTGTATTATATTTATTTTATCGCGTTTTGAAAAATATATTTACTGTTTATTTTTAGAGACAAATAGAATAAAATAAAAATGTTGTAATTATGGAATCAATCTTTTTTTTTTAATGGATGATATGTATGGAAAGTCTTAAAAAAATGAATAGTTTAAATTATCCAAACATCTTAAAAAATGAATTATTTGAGTCATCAAAACAATATCTGAACAGTGCCTCTCCAGTCCAAATTTGGATGGGAGAGAATCCTCTCCCTGTTTTAATTACTATTTGTTTCGGTGATCTTTTAAGATTTAATCTGTAACTTATTTATTTATAAAAAATGGAATGATTTGATAATTATATCGTGATTTGTTTTTAAAAAAGAGTTTTAACATGACTTAGTTGGGAATATATATATATATATATATTATAAAACATAAATGTGATTGAGGCAGTAACTGGGAACAGATCAAAAAAACTAAAATATGTTAGAGAATCTCCTTAATCACCTCTTTGATCTTGTATATTCAGGAATATCTCATTACATATATTTAGGTTAAAATCTTGTATTTGATTGCATAGATTCAGGCTTAACTCAAGATCTATGTTTAGACTTGATTTGTTACCTGTAAATCCTATATATACCTCAATTGAGGAGATGAATAAACATTCAGACATTCACAAATCCTTTTATGGTATCAGAGGGTCTAACGACCTAACCTTTTTCTCTTCTCTAGCAGTTACAGTTGCGTTGAAGTGCATTGCCTCCACACTGCCATTCCTTTATCTACAGCTCTGCCTTTGTTCTTCTCTTATATTTGATATACTCAAATCCTACAACCTTATCACAGACCCATACCATTGTAGATCCATTCTCCTAGTCTTGGTTTAACCTAGTGAAAAAAAAAAAAAAAAACTGATTCCTTTTCTTAACTCTTTCGCCTAGTGTGTCCACTACAACCAAGGTTCTTTTTCTATTCCACCTATCCACAATCTTGTAACTGTGAAGTTGAGGGACACGAACTATCTTCTATGATGCTCTCAAGTGAAACCCTTTTTACTTGGTCAAAACTTTTGGCGCTTGATTGATAGCTCTCTTTCTACCCCTCAAGAATATCTCCCAGCAGCTGTTGGTTAAACTGCTATTCTTAATTCTGATTATGTGACTTGGCGTCGCACTGACCAGACACTTTTAAGCCTCCTCAATGTTAATTCTCTCTTACCCCATTTTGGGCCTGGTGGCTGACAAAGAGCCTAGCCATGATAGCTACCAAGCTCCTCCAGCTACACTGCAATCCAGCTCTAGCTCCAGCCATCATGGTCAGTCGACAGCTTCTTCAGCACCTGCAACTGCATTAGCTAAGCCACTGCGTAAGTTAGACAGGTTAGGCGATTCTGAGTAAACTAGAGTTAGTTGGTTTGTTATGATTTAGTTAACTTGAACCAGAATTACTTAGTGTGGTTTATAAATATCTTTATCTCTGTAATTGTAATTCAATTGAATCAATAAAAAAGTTTTGATCTCTACAAAATATCTTCTATGGTATCAGAGCCATAGACTCTTGTGAGCATTGGTTCTTGAAGATTCATCAATGGCGTCTTCAATGCCATTTTTGAATCTGTCCTCATCTACTGTATCATCTACTTCATCTTCCGTACCTTCAAATCTTGCACTACACATTTCGAATCCGAATTCTTTTGTAAATGTCAAACTTGATTCCACAAACTTTATTATATGGAAGAATCAAGTTCAGAATATTCTGAAAGCTACACATCTTCTCAGTTTTGTTGATGGCACACAGGTATGTCCATCATCCACTATCATCAATGAACACAATCATGAGATTCTGAATCCAGGGTATACACATTGGATGCTGATTGATTCTCATCTTCTCAGTTGCTTGGCTGCAACTCTCTCACCATCTATCTTCATTTCTATATTTCATTGTTCCACAAGTCATGAAGTGTGAAGTGTTCTTCTCAAACGTTTTACATCTTTGTCAAGATTACATATTCATCAGTTGAAGAACATACTTAATCAAATTGCTAAAAAAGGCCATACAATGGATGCCTATTTGACTCAGATCAAGTGAATTGCTGATTAATTGGCTTTAGCTGCATCACCTGTTGATGATAAGAATATGGTTTTACTAATCCTTAATGGTTTGCCTGATGAATATAATGCATTCAAAACAGCAATCAGAACTAGAGTTGAAACCATTTCCATTGGAGAGTTATGTTCTCTATTAAACTCTGAATCAATTCATGTTGAATCCTCATCCAAGCAAGCTCATGCTTCAAAACTTCCTTTTGCTTATCATGTTTCAAGCACCTCTCATAGAGGTGGCTATAGAGGTGATTCTTACAGAGATCGAGGAGGAAGAATTGACAGCAGGTTCTTTAAAGGAAATTCTAGCAATTCTAATTTTCGAGGCAGAGGCAGATCTTCTAATTCTGGCCAAGGTCACACAGGATATCAGTCATATCAATCAAGTTCTGCTACTCACTTTGCTGCATCTAATTCTAATTCTTCTCAAGTGATTTGCCAGATCTGTGGGAAACCAAATCACTCAGCATTAGAGTGTTGGTACAGATTGGACACCTCTCTTCAATCTCCAAGGCCTCAAGCTTATCAAACCTATATTACTAGTACTAATCAGTCTGCTACTGGTTCTCCTAGTGACAATTCTCCCAACAATACCAACTGGTTTTTAGATTCTGCAGCTACTAGTCATATCACCAATGATTTGAACAATCTTTGTTCTTATCAACCATATCATGGACATGATCAGATCACTGTTGGTGATGGAAGTACCTTACCTATTCATCACACTGGTCAAGGTCTTCTCCCTACTCCATTCTTTCCTTTTCATCTCTCAAACATACTTCATGTACCTTCCATTTCTTCCAACTTAATTTCTGTCCAACAACGTATTTCTGATAATCATTGCACTATTACTTTTGATAAAGCTATGTTCATCATACAGGACAAGAGTACCAAGAAGGTGTTATATAAAGGCTTTTGTTCCCATGGTCTCTATCATCTTCCTAGTGCTGCTCCATCTTCTGCATCTGCATCTTCTTCACCAGCTTGTTTTCAGTCCACTGTTAATTCTTCTCATTGGCATTTTAGATTAGGCCATATCCTTTTTCAAGGAAACTTCAGCACATTGTTACACATCGTTTGTTACCTTCTTCATCTGTAAATGTTTCATCTGTTGTTGATAATAAAATGTGCTCACATTGTTGTGTTTCCTAAAGTCATAGACTTCCTTTTAGCTTGTCTAATTCTACAGTTAATAAGCCCTTGGCCCTTATTCACTCTAGTGTATGGAGGCCATTCACTTCATCTGTTTCTTCATATAAATATTATGTGCTGTTCATTGATGACTATAGCAAGTTTACATGGTTGTTTCCTCTTTATTATAAAAGTGAAGTTTTTCCTAAGTTTTTGGAATTTAAAGTGTTTGTTGAAACTCAATTTTCTACTCAATTACAAGTGTTAAGAAGTGACAATGGTGGTGAATATCTTAGCACCAAGTTTCATGATTTCTTAAAGAGTCATGGCATACAACATCAGTTGAGTTGTCCTCACACACCTGCTCAAAATAGAGTAGCAGAGAGGAAACATAGACATCTCATAGAGACCACCATTACTCTTATGCACCACTCTTCATTGCCTCTTGCTTATTGGTTTGATTCCCTTGCCACATCTGTTTTTCTCATTAATAGACTTCCTACTGCTAAGATCAATTTTCTCACTTCTTTTGAAATGTTGTACCACCATGCTCCTGATTATACATTGCTCAGAACCTTTGGTTGTAGATGTTATCCATGGCTTAAACCTTATGCTGCCTATAAACTCTAACCTAGGCCTGTGCCTTGTGTGTTTCTTGGTTACATTCCATCTACTAAGGGCTATAGGTGTCTTGATCCTGCTACTGGTCAAATTCATGTTTCCAGACATGTTTTTGATGAAGATGTCTTTCCCTTTGCTTCTTCTCCACTAGTTAAGCTTGTACCTCCTTCTTTGTCCCAGTTGAGCTCATTTTTCTGGCCTGATCAGTCTTCTTCCCATGGCTCCTCTGTGCCTTCCCCTACAGCTCTTCCCGCTATAGCTCAGTCACCACAGTCACCAATTCCAATTGTTTTTGGTCAATTTGATTTTGTTCAGTCCTTTTCTAGGCTTACCTCACAGTCTGGTCATCAGTCCTCTCTTCCACAGGTAGTCCATCAGTCTGCCCATCTTGTAAATTTATCTGTCCCAGAATCTGCTACTCTTCTTGGCAATTTGCCTTCTATTTCAACTTAGTCTGCTGGTTTGCCTCAGTCTACTGTTGATTTGTCTCTATCTGCTAGTTTGCTTTCTCCTACTTCTATCTCTAAGTCTACTTCTCAGCCTCAAATTCCAAATTTCTTCTTTGTCTGATCTTTTACCTTCTCTTCCTTCCACTCATTCTACTCACTCCATTTCTCCTCCTAATACTCATCCCACGATCACTAGGTCTAAATCTCAGCATCATTGTTTCATCACTTCTTCTAATCATACTGAGCCTCAATCCTATCAAGAGGTTGCTCAATCCAGTGCTTGGACTGCTGCCATGAAGGATGAATACACTGCCTTGCTCAAACAAGGCACTTGGACTTTGGTCAATCTTCCACCAACAAAAAAGGTTATTGGTTGCAAATGGGTGTTTTGTCTTAAGAAAAATTTTGATGGGACTATTGCTAGGCATAAAGCCAGATTGGTTACAAAAGGGTTTCTCCAAACTGAAGGCATTGATTACTTTGAAACATTTAGTCCAGTAGCAAAACAACCCACTATCAGACTTCTTCTATGTTTGGCTCTTCATTTTCAATGGTCTATCAAACAACTGGACATTTCTAATGCTTTTCTTCATGGTATTCTAGAGGAGGAGGTCTACATGCATCAACCTATTGATTTTGTTGATCAAACTAATCCTTCCTTGGTTTACAAACTAAATAAAGCTTTGTATGGGCTCAAACAAGCACCTAGGGCCTGGTTCTCTACCTTTTTCTCTTTTCTTCTTACTCATGGGTTTAAGGCCAGTCATCGTGATTCATCTTTGTTTGTTAAAAAGACTCCTCACTCCATCACTATCCTTTTAATCTATGTTGATGATATTTTACTTACAGGAAGTGATTCTTCCTGCATTTCTACTCGCATTACTCAGATGCATTCTACCTTCTCTATGAAGGAATTGGGGCTTTTCAACTATTTCTTGGGTATCTCTATTACTTCTTCTCCTTCAGGATATTTCTTATCCCAAAAGAAGTATGCTACTGAAATTTTGGTTAAAGCTGGTATGACAAATTGCAAGTCTTCTCCTTCTCCTATGACTCTCAAATCTTCTACTGATTAAGTAGATTTACCCTTGTCTCAGTCTTCTCTCTATCGTAGTCTTGTTGGTGCCTTACAATACCTTACTATCACTAGACCTAACTTAGTTTTTGCTGTTAACCATGCATGCCAATTTCTTCAGACTCCTCTTACCAGTCATTTTGCTTTGGTTAAAAGAATTCTCATATATCTAAAAGGCACTCTTCATCAAGGTCTACAGTTTACTCCTGGCCCTCTTACCTTGCATGCCTTTTCTGACTCAGATTGGGTAGGCTGTTCATTTGATCGAAGATCAACCACTGGTTATTGTGTGTTTTTGGGTCCTAATTTGATTTCTTGGTCAGCAAAGAAGCGGCCTACTGTGTCTAGATCTTCCACTAAAGCTGAATATAGAGCTCTTGCTCAAACTGCTGCAAAACTGAGTTGGCTTGAAATGTTGATGTCTGATCTTCATATTGCAGTTCCAGCCCTCACCCTCTGGTGTGATAATCTGTCTGCAATTTCCTTATCCAGTAATCCTATATTTTATGCCAGATCTAAACATATCGAAGTCGATTACCATTATGTTTGAGAAAGAGTTGTAGCCAAGAAACTTCTTATTCATCATGTTTCTTCTATGGGCCAGCTTGCTGATTTATTCACCAAGCCTCTCTCCTCTCCTCAGTTTTTGTATCTTCAGAACAAGTTTTGGGGACATTCCATCCCTCTCAGCTTGAGGGGTCAGTCGACAGCTTCATCAGCACCTACAACTTCATTAGCTAAGCCATTGCATCAGTTAGACAGTTACGAACTAAACTAGAGTTAGTTGGTTTTTCATGATTTAGTTAACTTGAACCAGAGTTACTTAGTGTGGTTTATAAATATCTTCATCTCTGTAAATGTAATTCAATTGAATCAATAGAAAAGTTTTGATCTCTGCGAAATATCTTTTAGTGGCTGGGCAGGACACATCACAGGCTGTTCGGACTTGCTTTGAGAGTCACTTTGCTCAATAGACCATTGTTCATGTGTCTACTCTTCGGTTTCATCTCCTATGTCTTGCTATGGAGAATTGTTCTATATCTAACTATTTATTACATGCCAAATTCTTGGTTGAGTGGCTTTGATTGGACAACTTGTGTCTAATGATGATTTGGTAACTGCAAGGGGGTTTAAGATTAGGAAAGTGATTAGAGAGGCAAAACTATATTAATGGTACAACAATGGTAGAAGTGGCTGGAGAATGAGTAACAGCAACTATCTAAGAGTTGGAGAGTGTGTAGCTGGATGATGGTGAAGCAAGTGGCTCAAGAACAAATGTGTGGTAGTATCAAAATGGGTAGCATCTCCCCTAAATCCCCAAAATTCCTCTTCTTGAACCTTGGGGAATGGGTTCTATTTATAGGCCTTTCCTTGGTGCCAAGAAGACACCAAGTGGCCAAATAGAGAGAAGACATGTGTCACAGAGGATCACATGGAATATTCTGCCTTGAGCCACCAGGTTGAAGGTGCCATGTGTCCCTCTGCATGTACTGTGTACTATCTGTTTGCCTCCACAACTACCTTTTTGAGCCTCAACAAGTGTAGTTGCGATGGGAGTGTTTGGCGCTGCAACTCCTTTTTGATCCTTAGCAAGTGCAGTTGCAGCGGGAGTGTTTGCCTCTACACTTGCCTTCTCAGCCTGAACCTCAGCAAGTACACTTGCAGCGGTAAACCTTACTGCTGCACTTGCCTTCTCAGTTCTATTTGGCCAGTACATGCATTCTCAGGACTCCATTAGCCTGCTATCGGCTATGTTTGTGTTCACCTCAGTGAAACCTTTACCCTTAGCCACCTAACCACAAACTCCTCAGCTTCCTAGGGCGAAGGCCACAACCAAGCTTGCTGTCAGCCATGCTGTGCCTTAGTACTAAGCCCAAAGGGGCTTCCTTAGTCCTTCTTGTGCGACTAAGGTAGGTCCATGACCTAGGTAATAGAAAGAGAGTCCCTTACGCTCGGGCTACCCTGTTCCCATCTTCGCGGGATTGTCGCGGTAAACTAGTATCTCTGGACCTGCTATCAGCTCTAACCAGTAAGTCTTGGGGCCTGCTATCAGCGCCAAGTTAAATGAACTTTGGAGAAGGGTCCTGCTATCAGCCCTAGGCTAGTAATGCCTTGGGGCCTGCTATCAGCGCCAGGCATTAGCCTCTACTTGCAAAGGGAAGCGTCTCTCAAAGGCTGTTATCACCTTGGCAGGATATTTCCTCTATAACTTAGTTGCTATGGTCGTAGTTGCTATGGTAACCATTTCCTGCGGTGAGTTTAGACGGAAGGACCAACAATATTAGAGATGGCAGCGCCGACAAAATGGCTCCACAACTTGGGCGCGGCAAGTACTGCCTCTGCAACTTAGTTACTTCGGTTTTCTCCTTTCCTTAGCAACTCCCGATGGCTATGGTACCGACATTACTTGGAATGGCGGTGCCGAGACAAAATGCCTCCGCAACTTGGCCATCGCAAGTATTGCCTCTGCAACTTAGTTGCGTCGGCTTCTCTCTTTCCCTCAACAACTTCAAATGGCGGCGCTGAGGCAAATTGCCTCAGCAATTTTCCCGCTGCATGTATTGCCTCTGCAACTTGGTCGTTGCATGTGTTGCCTCTATAACTTGACTTGGTCATTTTCCTTTGTGGAGTCCATTTGAACCCTTGGCGGGTCGAACCTATTTCGGCTCACTGTTGGTCCACTTCCCTTAGGCTTTAGCCTATGCTTCTTTTTCACTCCTGGTCGCCTCTTTTGGGTGACCTCAGTACCTAGGCCCATAGTTAATTTGGGGCTCAATTTCTGACCCTCTACATTTGCCTCCTGCGCGCGTGGGGGACACACTTCTAGTCTCCCGCGCGTGCATGACGTCAACAAGTAGCCCAAGGGTTGCGTCCGTTGGGTCAAAAGTTGCGTCGGCTCTGAAAAGGTGCCCCTTTTAATTGATGGGCGTTAATTGGCCTAAAGAAGCGTGTCGACGCCTTTTTGCTACTTTCTTTATAAATAGCGCCCTTGGTCCACTGGTCCCCCATTTCTGCCCCAAAAACACTTTCTGTCTCCTTGTTTTCTTCTCTTCCTTGTCCCCACTTTCCAAAGTCTTCTTTACCTTTCTTTATTCTTCCTCATAGCCAGCACAAGGATTCTACCTAACAGGGCTGCCCTACCCCTTACTGAGTGGAGTAGGCCTCCATACTTCGGAGGGCTGGCTGGGCTGGCTGACTCCTTCATTCTTGATGCCCTTCCTCTGGAGGAGCCTCTGCTCCCTTTTGGGGTGGCTACTTTGGATGATATTGACATGGTGAACCCAATCTCTGTACTACGGTTTCGCATGGGGCGTGGCGACTTTCCCCATTCATACATCTACTATCGCACTCACTCAGGTCCCTCTAGGTCGATGACATCATTGCAGATGGTGGCTTTGAGCAGCGCTTGCGGGATGTTCGTCTCTTCAATGCCATTTTGATTTCGAGGGAGTTATCAGTGCGCAAAGTACAGACCAACACCGACATGGTTATCTCCCGCTAGAGTGGCGACACTTACACTTTTGCCTTGGCATGGGGGAAGATAACTCCAACCCTTGAGGATGTTACTGTCCTTCTGCGTTTGAGCATCCATGGAGATTACCCCTTTAATCTAGCATCCTTGACTTTTGCAGAACAAGTTGCCGTTGCTGCCCTCCAAAGCGCCTTTCGGGAGGTGCGAAAGTATGGCTCCTGGTATGACCTTAGGACTGGGGAACTGCTCCAAGAGAGACTTGAGAGGGACAAAACCATCTATCTTCCCTGGCTGAAGCATTTCTTCAAGGACCTACAACCAGTTATGGTTGACATCACAGTAGTTAGGCCGGGCTACCGCGACAACTTGTACATGGCTGCCTTCATCAGTTATTTCATCTCTTTTTTTGTTTTACCGAGCAACCCTACCGAGAGCATCAATCCCCTGGTGTTTTCTTTGGCTGTCAAACTCTACAGCGGCAGTCAGATTCCTCTGGCCCCCCTCTTCCTGGTGAACTTATACTTCTGCCTTGACCTTATCCATTTGGACATGGAGTGATCCATGGGCCGCTATGATGTGTGAAACTTGGTACACACTCAGTTCCTAACCCTTTTTTTCTATGAGAGATTCCCTGCTATGGGTCTCATCCCTAAAGAGCACGAGCCTTTCTTCACCGATGAAATCCTTGATGCAGAGGGTCGTCTTGTTCTCAGAGGGTCGACTTGTCATGAGGCAAGTACACCAATCCCTCCCTCACATCTCTCGTTGGTTTGGTCTTGGCACCAACAGACCTTTTGCAGATTACATTGACTGCATGGAGGAGTGTGTGTTCTGCCCTTTCACTTAGCTTTTTCCAGGCATTTCTGTGGTTCCATTTTATTTTTCTGAGGCTCGTCGTCTTGATTTCTCCCTCGATAGTGTCCAGGCCAACTCCCTTCTTATTGCTGCTATGATACGCCCTGGATTTCTACTTGTGTGGAACGAGG
The DNA here is from genome assembly GCA_025200525.1 of Camellia lanceoleosa. Lineage (NCBI taxonomy): Eukaryota > Viridiplantae > Streptophyta > Magnoliopsida > Ericales > Theaceae > Camellia > Camellia lanceoleosa. The sequence goes on along the minus strand of CM045766.1, from coordinate 22,947,538 downwards.
AGGGCATGTCCAGCGTCGTCTATCGACCGGACAGGGTCCTTAGGCAGTTCGGAATGGATCATGGCGTCCTACATGCCCCTCCACCTAAGACTGATTTCCACCAGAGCTTTCAGCGGTTTGCCTGTGATTATACCACCCTACCTGTGGAGGGCTTAGGCTTCATGGAGCTTCCCTCACTTGGGAGAGAGGGTGCCTTTACTCCCAGTAATAGGTTGTTCTGGCACCACAACCTCAATTCTTTCTTCAATTTTTGCAACAATGCTCCTGTTGTCCCTGTAATAGAACCTATCCCGCAGCCTGACTTATCCCTTTGTCTGCCCTCTGATTGAAGGAAATAGACCAGTATATTCTGCCACTTCAAGCTTTTATCCCTACATACTGTGGAAAAGCTTCACTCGTCTGGGGCAATGTCTATTCAACCTTTGCAAATTGCTTCCCTGCAAGTCGGCACAACAGTGTGCATGACCCACTCCAGACTGAGGGCAGCCCAAGAGGCAGCAGCATTAGTTGTTGAGGCACATGCCTCACCAAGTAGGAAGAGACTCCGAAGGGTATTCATACTTAGAAAATACTTTGCATTACTTCCTTGGGCTTCTTATATTTACTTTAGTAATTACATAATCTTTTTCCTTTGTAAGGCCCATCGACCATACCACCTTCGGGCCTCGGAGGTTCTTCTACTGCCTTCGGCATTTCCTCAAATTTGGACGACGACGACGACCTTGCCATTGCTACAAGGGTCACAAGATTCAGAACCCACAGGATGGTACTTCCAGATGTTAAAGAGAAACCAAGTGTTAGAGCTGCACCAACTACTGAGGCAGAGCCGGTTTTGGAGGCTGCAGAAATTGAACAAGTTCCCCTACTGTGGAAGTTACTATGGGCGGTCTAGTTATTGACGGTGCAGAGCCTCCAAACCCTGCTGATTCTGTGCACTTCGATCGTTCCTCTGTCGGCGGAGACGATTTTGTCCTTGAGACTTCAAGGGAAGATCGTGGCATGAGAGAGCCGCTGGAAGTTGTACCACCTCCCTTTGGAGCTACATCTGGTGGTTCCTCCCAGGCCATTGAGTCTCCATTGGTTCAATAGACCCCACTGCCAAATGTCCAAGTGGTTGAGGGGAGTGTAAGTGTAGTGGTTGCTTCAACCATTCCTGCTGTGGCCCCTCTAAATTTGGACCAACTTGCAGAGGTAGCTATCACTTTAGCTATCCACACTGTTACTGCTATTACTAGGACTTCTGACCCAGTTGCTTCGGCAACCTCTAAACAGTTGGCAAACTTGTATCCCAATCACTTTCCGGAAGTGCCAGCTGACCTTGGGGTGTCCCAAGATTTTTATGCTGGGATGGATACCACTGCTGTACCAGATCTGAACGTTGGAGACTACCAAATGGATGACCTCTTTTCGGAGTGACATGATGGTGCAGGCAGCTTTAGCCTTTCTCGCGAGGCTAGTTCACCCGATCGCCAGCCAGTATCTACCCACTCTAATGTTGCTGGGCAATCATCTTCAGGGAAAGTGCGCCGCCTTCAGACCTTTGGTCACTCTACTAGTCTCCCTCCAATGATTGAAGCTAGCGGCGATGTGAAAGAGTCCCCTCAGTCCTTAGAGAAAGTTTCTTTTCTAAATTATTGTGTCTCCTCCGAAGTTGTTCCCACTCTTGCTCGTATCCAGGCACTGCATCCGGACACCTTTACTGCCTTTAATGTTCCTGGATCTATGGTGTAGACGGCGCTGCTAGAGTCACTTGCCAGCTTCATTTGTGATCTTGCTACCAAGAATATTTTGACAACCCCTAGCAAATTCGTGGAAAGTGCTGAGGCCAACCTGAGGGGCTTTGAGAGGAACGATTTGAACTTATCGTGGATGAGGGATAGGCTTCAGGCCGTTGATGGTTTCCTTGAGCATGCAGATAATGTGGCAATGATTGCTTCCTTGGAGGAGACTATCAAGGAGTGTAAAGGTGCCTTGGAGCAGCATCGGCAGAACCTGGCTCGGTTCAAGGAGAAAGATTCTGCGTTGGTTGCCCAGCTGCCTCGAGATGTGACCCGGATGGACTCCCTTTTGAAGGGTTTGATTTGATGTGCCTATGACTTTGTTATGATTTCCTCCATTTTCTTTTCTTTATTTTGTTGTTTCATTGTGCCTGCGGTGCCTTTTCTTTTCTTCTTCTCTGTCACAACTTCTCTTCAAACATTGTAATCATGTTCTGGAAATTTGACTTTAATGAAAAGAGTGGATGTTTTGTAGTACTTTGAATTTCATTTCTTTACCTCCTTATAGTTTTTAAAGATAAGCAAAACTCTTGCAGTGAACAAAACTTCATCATGACTAAGCTTTTACAAGGGTAAAATTTCACTAAGTATGGAAAGCTTTCCTCAAACTAAGTGTATATGAGAGTAACGAGTTTACTAAGTGTATGACACTTTCTTTACACTTTGTTTTGGAAGTATTAACAAAGAAACTTATAACTCTTTTTCTGGACAAAAGAAATTAAGGAAAATATTCTTTGACAAACTTGGCGTTGATAGGGCTAGTTCTGAACCCATCATCTACTCTTGTCAATTTGTAGTACCCGCTGCTACTTGCCTCAGAAACTTTGTAGGGGCCTTCCCATCTGGGTGAGAACTTGGGGATTGGTTGCCCTCGCATGATTGCGTCCACTGTCTTTCATACCAAGTTCCCCTCATTGAACTTCCTGCGTTGAACAGATTGATTGTAGGCACAAGCTACGGTTGATGATACTTTTCCATTGTCCACGAGGCCCGTTCTCTTCTTTTTTCAGCTGCCTCTATGTCATTCTTCCTGCTATCTAGAACTAAGTGTGTTGACATAGCCATTCTTCTTTGAAGTCTTGCTAACTCAATGGTAGCATAACCCGGACCCATATACTAGGGAAAATGGGGTTGCCTGAGTTGGCCTCCTCTTTGACATTCTATATGTCCAGAGTGCTTCATGGAGTTATTCAGACCATGTGCCCCCTGCTTCATCCATCATCTTACTCAATATTTGGATGAGAGTTTTATTGGTCGCCTCAGCTTGTCTGTTCCCCTGGGGGTAGTATGGACTAGACTTGTGGTGCTTGATCTGGTAGGCATCCAGCAATTTTCTTGCATGGCGATTTACAAAGGAAGTTCCATTACAGATAATATTACTTTGGATATGCCAAACCTACAGATTATGTTTTCTTTGATGAAGTTGGCTACTCTGGCCCCCGTCTGTCTTCCTCATTGGTATAGCCTCTACCTACTTGGTGCTAACTTCAGTCACTACAAGTATCCATCTGTGGCCTTTGGATTGATGCGCTATAGGACCCACTACGTCGAATGCCCAAGCATGAAACGAGTAAGGAGTCTTGATGTTGTGTAGTTCAACTGCCGGTGCATGTATTAAGTTTCTAAACTTTTGGCAGGATTGGCATCTCCTTACGAAGTTTTTAGCACCTTCTTTCATTGTCGGCCAGTAGTAGCCGAGGTGAATGAGATGTCCATATAATCACTGTCCTCCTTGATGCTCTGTCTCGTAGGCGTTCTTCAGCACCTCATTTGCCTCATCTTTTGAGATGCATGCCAAAAGTTCCCCTTCAAAGCTTTTTCAGTATAGCTTGCCTTGGTCAAGGAAGAAGTGGAGGGCTGGCCTCTTAACTCTGATTGCATCAACTTTGTTCTCAGGTAGTGTGCCATTTTCAAGGTAGTCAATATATGGTTGCCACCATTCCTCACTGCTTAAGAAATGGGCTTATTCCACTTTAGGATGGGACTGACATTTTGCACATCGCCTCTACAACTTAGTACTTTTCTTTTCTATCTCTGGCCAGTAATACCCTTACCTCTGTATCCGTCAGTATAGACTGATATCTCCATCTCCACAGGGCTTAGCACGGATCTGTTTAAGTTTGTAAGTTGCCTTTTGTCTATCAACGCACATTGCCAGCAGGATGTTGGGACCGCAAAAATACAACTCTCCTCTAAGGAGCAGAAATGATGCAAGTTCTGCTGATCTGATTGGTCCCTAACCTATTTTCAACTGCTGAATTATATCTACTTTTCACCCCTCAGCATCTTGCTTTGTATGTTCTTCAGCTAACATTGTTGGTGTTGTTCTTTTCTCGATGACGATGGCTATACTATCATCTGGTATAGCCACCTTTGCCTCTAGTGTAGCCAAGGCATCGGGGAAATAGTTGTGTGTTCGAGGGTATGCTAGATTTAGACATCATCAAATTGAGTGAGTAACCTTTGAACAACGGTCCGATATAGGCCCAACAGAAGCTCTTTCAATGCAAAATCACCCAATGTTTGCTTGACAACTAACTTAGGGTCGCCCCAAATTTTCAACTTGCGGAGGCCCTTCTTTTGGGCAACAATTATACCCAGTATCAACGCCTCATGTTCGGTCTCATTGTTCGAACATTCAAAGTCAAGCTTATATGATATATGAAACTTCTCTCCTTCTTGACCGGTTAATGTTATGCCAGCTCCACATTTCCCAGTTCCGGAAGCTCCATCAAATTTTAAGTCCCAATAAGTCTCAACTGCAGCTGCTGAGACATGGACCTCACCCGATAGAGGTACCTCTGCAGGTTCATGTTCACCAGATGGGAATTGAGCTAGTAAGTCTGCAAGTGCTTGGCTCTTAATAGCTTTGGGAGTGACACAAGTGATGTCATAATCTGCTAGAGCTAAAAACCATCTTGCTATTCTTCCAGTCAGAGGGGCTTGCTCAGCAAGTAGCGAACTGGATCACTCTGGGTCATAACCTGGATCGGATGTGCCAAAAAATAATGGCGCAACTTCTGCACTGTAACGATTAAGGCTAAACAATGCCTCTCAATGCGACTGATGTAATAGACTGGCTTCTCAATGCCATCTATGTCTTGGACAAGTAGAGCTCCAATAGATTGAGGTATAGAGGTCAGGTACAATAGTAGAGGCTTTCCGGGTTATTGGGAAATCATTGTAAGTAGAGATGTAAGTGCTTTCTCCACCATATCAAACGCTTGTTGGTATTCTTGCAACCATTCAAACTTATGATTCCCTTTCAGCAGTGTCCCAAAGGAAAAGGTTATCTTAGCAAGGGTTGGAATGAACCTGCTGAGGAATGACACTTTGCCTAGGAATTTCTTCAAATCCTTTTGAGAGTGTGGTGGTGGCATCTCCATGATTGACTTGATCTTATCCCTATCTACTTCAATCCCCCACTAGTGTACGAGAAAGCCAAGGAACTTATCGGCGGTAACTCCGAAGGCACACTTGAGAGGGTTCATCTTTAGGCAGAATTTGCGGCAATGCTGAAAAACTTTTTCCAAGTCACAGAGATGTCGGTTTGCCTCAGTAGACTTGACCACCAGATCATCCACATATACTTCCACTTCATGATGCAACATGTCGTGAAACACTGTAGTCATAGCTCGTTGGTAGGTTGCCCTTGCGTTTTTCAAATCATAGGGCGTCATCGTATAGAAAAAATTTCCTAAGGGCGTTTTGAAAGCCGTCTTTTTTGCATCTTCTGGTGCTATTTTGATCTAGTTATAACCACTGAACCCATCCATGAAGGAGAACATCTGATGGCCCACAGTAAAATCAACAAGTGTGTCGACATGGGGCAATGGAAACTCATCTTTCGGGCAAGCCCTATTCAGGTCATGAAAGTCTACACAGACCCTGATTTGACTGTTCTTCTTTTGCACAGGCACAATATTTGCTAGCCAAGCTGGGTACTGTATAGGCTCGATGAACTTGGCCCTCTGTAACTTTTCTACCTCCGCCTTAATCTTTGCTTTAAGATCAGGGTGATACTTTTGAGCATGCTGCTTGATTGGTTTAGAGTTAGAAAAGTGTCCAGATGATTAGTGACAAGGGATGGGTCAAGACCAGGTATCTTGTTGTATGTCCAAGTAAAGACGTCACTGTATCGTTTCAGTTGTGTTATCAATTCTGCCTTAGCAGTTGGAGCCATTATATCATTGATAAACACTGGCTTACTCTGCTCAGGTAACTCACTAAGGTTGATCTCAGCAAGTACCTCCTGTTGCGGTTTGGGTCTATCTTGCATATATTCAGGGGCGAGCTCAAGCGTCTCCACCAACCCCTTTTGGGACTCATAACCATCAAATTTATTTGTCTCAAGGCCATCCTCCCAAGGTATGAAGTCTGTCCCCCAAGACCGTCATAAGTAATAAACTGTCTTGCCGCCCTCGCGCACCTTAACAATCTTGGGCGGAGGACTTATGGACTTGTTGCTCCTTTTCTGTCCACTGCTTTCTGGAGCAACCTTTGCATCTCGAATGTCTTCCCACTTCGGCAACGTTACGTTTGCAATTTTACCAATCCTTGGAATTTCATCCATTGACAACTCAGTAAAGAAAAGTACATCTGAATAGTGTGCCTCCTCTACTCCGAATGACCTTTCAGATGCCTTTATGGTTATTGTGCACTTTCCCAACTTTGCCTTTACGTATTGGTGATAACTCAATGGGATAGCTCCATATCGGTGTATCCAAGCTCTGCCAAGTATCATGTGGTAATTTGTGTCTGCTTCAATCATATGGAACTTAGTGGCGGGGCGAGAAATGGAACTTAGTGGCAGAGCAGATCTCGCCAACTGCTAAGTCCATTACAATATGGCCCTTAGTAACCTTCTTTTCACCACTAAATCCCATTATAGTGATGGTTGGTGAACCATCCTAGACTTTGGGATACCAGGCTTTGCAAAGGTGTCAGTAGTGATGATGTTTATGGATGCCCCGCCATCAAGGAAAACACGCTTGAACTCTACATCATTGATGTAAGCTGTAACAAAAAGAGGACGGTTATGAGGAAATGGGTATGCTCTGTCTGTTTCTGAAAAAGTAATGGCCCCATAATCTTCCTGGATGCGTCGAGGCATATACTCCTTAGCCTCAGTAACTTCATCATGGTGCACTTCAGAGATGGTAATGAGGGCCTTTGTTGCATCCAACTTGGCGACTTGGCTCAGGCCCAGCTGGTCAAAGAAGGTACGAAACTTAACAAAGTTTTTGTAATGCTTGAGCATGAGTGTCCTCTACGAATTTTGTCTCTGCAGGTACTATCTTAGGGAGCTGGCCACTAGCGATTTCTTCTAACTCATCATAGTAGGATGCCATGTGCACTTGATCGCACACAGCTCCAAGGTACCCAATCATATGTACATTCTTCCCCTTCTCTTTATGATTAGGATAAGGATCCTTCCTTATGTCACGATTACCGGCGTCTTTGAACTTCAGCTCATTTGCATCAACTTTCTTCTTGAAGATACTTTTCAAAGTCCAATAGTCCCTAGTGGGATGTTTGGTGGTTCTATGATAGACATAGTAATTTGGGCTTTCTTTGCCCTTCTTGGTTAGAGGGACATCAACTGGAGGCAAAGTAAGTTCACCATCAGCTACCCATTCTTTAACCAAGGCCTTAACATTCTCAAGGCTGCAAGGATATGGATTTCTGCCCTCATAACCCTTTCTCTTTCGAGAGGACGACGTCTCTGCTTGCGAGCGGCTCCCTCTTGTAGAGGTTACCGCAGAAACTCTACTACTGCGAGGGTAATGGTGGCTATCACGAGATCTGTGTAAGGGACCAGTGGTACTGAGGTTCCTAGCTGTCTCAATCAAGGCTGAAAAGGTAGGCAGATTATGGTTTACCAAGAAAATTTTGTAGTCACATATGGCACCCTCTACACATATGCTGACTAAATGAGCCTCATCCACTGATCCATGACAGTCAATAGCCTTATCTTGGAATCGCCTAACATAGTCCAGTATATCTTCAATTTCTTTTTTGACATCTCGCCCAAGTGTGAGGGTTGTAACTTTCTCTTGGACTTGGAAGAACTTCGTATGGAACTTGTTCACCATCTTCTCCTAACTCTTGATCGAATTGGGAGCCAAGTTCACATACCAGCTGTAAGCCCTTTCAGTAAGTGATTGAGAGAACTCCTGAAGGCATAGAGAGTGGTCACTGCCATGGACACCAAGAGTTTCGATGAACCTCACCACGTGTTCTCTAGCATTGCCTTGTTTCTTATTAAACTTAATAAACTTGGGTATTGTATACCCAATTGGGTATGGCATAGTCAATATCTCCTGAGAGTATGAGGGCTTCACATCTGGGTCGAGGAGAGATGGTAGTTGTTTCTTGCTATGCTCTTGCTCGAGCACAGCTTGTACATCAGCTAGAGTAACAAAGTGAGTGGGCTGGAATGGTCCAGTCTGCTCCTGGGTAGCTGAACCAGTGTTGTATTGTAGACACCCCATTTTTGACCGACCTTAAGACTTAGACGTCATCGTCTGTGCACTCGGTGATTGTGTATGTTTGTGCTCGTTTTGAGTTTCCGGAGCCTTCGGTTGAGCACCTTGTCTTAGGACCTCTTAACTTTCTTCTCTTGGCCTAGTTTTTGGACCATGCCTTGCTGTCTTAGCCTAGAGGGAGACAGAGGCCTGTAGGCCACTTTTTGTGGCCGTAGACTACCTTTTCCTCTCGTAGGCCACCTTTTGTGCCCATAAACTAGTTTTTGGGGCTTCTGGCTAAGTGCCTCACCTTGCGGACTCTTGTCTTGCTTCCTTTTTGGTTTGTTTTTGAACCAAACCTTGTTATCCTTTGCCTGGAGAGTGGAATAGGGGTGTAGACCAGTTTTTGTCCCTGTAGACCACTTTTAGTGGTCGACCAGCTAGGGTTTGTGGTCTATGGACCACCTAAGGTGGTTGGCAGCCTGCTACCACCTTCTCCCATCTGTGCAGACCCTCTCTCTCTCTTGCCGACCACTTTGCTTCTCTGTAGACCACTTTTTCTGGTTGGCTGACCAGTTGAGGTGGTCGGCCGACCACTTTAACTGGTCGGCGGCCATCCTACATTTTTTGTAGATATTTTTCTAACCAGCTGTTGGGCACAGAAAGCATCCTCCATACACGTGTATGGAGGCATTGCACCAAGCTTCTAGCTTGTTCAACAAGCTTGAAGCTTGGAATTCTATAAGAGAAAGGCTCTCTCTCCATTTCTAGGGTTCAGAAAATTTGCATAGAGATACATGTAATACCCCGACCCTCGTATCTGATTCTGTTATCTTTTCAAGCTTTTGTTCTGTATCTCTGAATATCTATTATGAAATTTTATGTATAAGTGCTGTAAATTGCATGGAAAGAAGACATATTGACCCTTATATGTTGAATTCAAACATTATCTGTTACACTTGAATTGCTTTCATCTGAAATTGGACACCTTAGAGATTTAATTTGCAAAAATTGATTTGATATTTGGAATCTACATGATTTTTAAGCTATAATGGGATTTTCTGTGAAATTTTTATTTCGGCACCATAAAGCGATTCAATTTCGTCTTATATGCTTTTCTATGGTTATATATATATATATATATGCCTATGTCTAAGACTTGTGTGGGATTTGTGAGCAAAAACGTGGGACTCTTTGGGAGAGAAAAGAGAGAGAGTCAAGAAGGAATTGGGGAAAACGTGAGACACCAAGGAAAGCTAATCAAATTGGTAGAATTGGAAGAGTTAAGTTAAGGTAACTCAAATTTCTTGTATAACTCTTCAAGAATTTCAACCCATGTTTGTGTTGGGTTCATGGATAATATATGTTTGCTTCATTAGGGTTTCTCACCATTTGAGCATGTTGACATATGAATCTATACTTCAAATCCTTGATTTTGTGTCATCTAATCTTGCATATATGTTGATTTCGGGTGATATGTTTAAAGAACTTGAAGTTAGATTGAAATTTGTGAAAGTGTTGGCTTGTTGAAGCCTTTAACTTGGTTCAACTTGATGTGATTAAGCTTTAATTCATGTTATGGTGTTGTTAAGTGGAATGCTTGCATGAATTTTACCCTTGATTGCATGAAAAATTGGGTTTGGATGATGAATTTCGGCTTGAAATCGGGCTGCCTTGAATCTGGGTAGTCATCCGCTCGAGCGTGAAAATGCACCTCCCGGTTTTAAAATTTACCTGTCGCTCGGCGGAGAATCAGACGCCGAGCGTAAAAATCGACCATCCAGTATTTTTGGTAGCACTACTGTCGCTCGGCGAGGATATTTCAGTAAGAAAAATCTGTTTTGTTCAGTTTTTCATGCTTGACTCTTTGGTGTTATTAGAATGTTTTTCTGATGAGTTTATAATAATGATATATTCATATCCATAAAACTGTAGTGACATATGGAATGACTGATAAGGATTTAAAAGGGAAGGATACTAATTTATCAGTATAATGTGTGCAGGGCACACTCCAGAAGGAACTAGTACGCCGCTCCAACGCTGTGAGTAATAGTGCATTACATATATTTTTATGTATCTGTTCTGTAAGACATAATTGTAAATTATGTATTGATCTGGAAATGAAAAGTGGAAACCATATCCGTATATCTGTTGTGCCGAAAGGCTATCTGTTGTGCCGAAAGGCTATCTACAAGGCTACCTGTGCCGAAAGGCTATCTGTTGTGCCGAAAGGCTATCTGTTGTGCCGAAAGGCTATCTGCAAGGCTACCTGTGCCGAAAGGCTATCTGTTGTGCCGCAAGGCTACCTGTACCGAAAGGCTATCTGGACCAACAAGCCAATTTGTTATTTCTGTATTTGATTTTGGTACATATACTAAGGTGCATTGTGATTTTATTATTGCGCATTATTATTCACTGAGCTTGTCTCATTCTATATGTTGTCTGATTCTCAGAGCGACTTGGGGAGCTGTTCTAACATTACCTCGTGCATTTTGTCAGCTTAAGGATAACCAGGCACAGGAGGGAACCCTTCCAGATTAGACCAGTTTTCTTTGTATATGTAATTTTTGGTATCCATGTTGCTGGTCAGGGTTATTGTATCTATTGTTTTGTGTGCCTAATATCTGGGCTGGATTTGTAGATGTTTTGTAACCTACTTCTGTGTGCATGTTTACCCTTTTGTTAAATCTCAAAATGGTCCTGGTTTTGGTAGTTGCTCAATGGATGTGTCTGTTTCTTGTCATTTAAAATTTACTGCTTCCGCTCAGGCCCCAAACGCTGTTCATCATAGGTCATTCTGTCTGTTTCTGATTAGGTCATGCCCAAACCTTTTAGGGGCAGGTTAGGGGCGTGACAAGTGGTATCAGAGCACGAGTTGCTATCTCACACACGGATCCATTGAGCATTAGGATGTCTAATGTGGTAGGCATTATATAGGAAAGTATGAATGATAGCAACGTGACATGATTTCTGCTAACTCTAATGCTAACAATTTGACTTTCTTGTACACCTTTGTATATGTTGTAATTACCTGTTTTGTAGACTATTGTGAGAACAAGGACCGACGAGCCAGAAGATGCTACTTCAGTACGGTTTGATAGGATGGAAAGAATGATGAGGGAAATGGCTGAGACCTTACGGCAACAACACCAACAGCAACAACAACCTCAGCCACCACCACCGCCAAGTACCCAATTGTAATGCAAGCCATTCATGCCGAAGACTGTACCATTACACTTACGAGGGAGTTTAAAAAGATGAAACCACCATCGTTTAAAGGAGGGATTGAACCAATGAAGGCGGAGGCATGGGTGTTAGGGATAGAGAAATTGTTCGAAGTCTTCCCTTGTACCGAAGTGCAAAAGGTGCAGCTTGCTGCTTTCACTCTTGAAGATGAAGCGCGGAGATGGTGGATGCTTACCAGAACAATGCATCCGGGGTTGACTTGGGACAGGTTCCTGGTGCTGTTCTATGACAAATATTTTTCCCAGAGTATGCGAGACAAGAAAGTAACTGAATTTGAAACGTTGAGGCAGGGAAATAAAACTGTGGCTGAGTATGAAGCACAATTTGCAGAACTAACCCGGTTTGCACCTCACATGGTAGACACGGAGTACAAGAAGGCGCGGAAATTTGAGGGAGGATTACGGAGTGCCATTCAAGACCGGATTAATGTACTGAAGCTACCTACCTATGTTGATGTCTTGGAGCGGGCTGTTATAGCAGAAGGGAATCTTGCTACGCAGACTCGAATTTCTGAATGGAAAGGGAAAAGGCAGAATACTCAATGGTCTAAGGGAACAACCACTTCGCCGAACAAAAGCGTAATCGAGGGAACTCGAAAGATCGCTTCCTCAGAATTCAACTCCTGTGTGCCCAGAATGTGGATTGAAACATCGTGGGAAATGTCATCGATTGACCGGAGCATGTTTTCGGTGCGGCAAGATGGGGCATCTGATTAGAGACTGTCTACAAAGCAATCAACAAACTGGTAATAAGGCCGCCACAAGCTCAGCAGGGTCTACACCGACTCCTAGCGCCAAAACAACCGTTAAACCAACCAATGACAAGGATACCACAAGGCAAGGTAGGGTATTTGCGTTGGTTCCGGGAGATTTACAGAATGCAACAACAGTGGTATCAGGTACATGTATGGTTTATGGCTATTCTGCTTATGTTTTGTTTGATTCTGGCTCTACCTGTTCTTTTGTGTCAAAGCAATTTGCAAAGAACTTAGGTAAATCTGAAGTAGAATTAACCTATGTGTTGTGTGTTACATCACCTATGGGGAATTCTTTGATCTGCACTTCTGTCTATCCTACTTGTGAAATTTTCATTGGAGATGTCCGTGTATATGCTAACTTAGTTCCACTTGATATGACTTCATTTGACATTATTTTGGGGATGGATTGGCTGGGTGAATATGGTGTTACCATAGACTGTCTGATGAAACAAATTAAATTTTACCCTTCGGGTCAGTCAGAAACTGTTTTCCAGGGTCAGGAAGTGACATCACCACCATATGTGATCTCTGCAGCTAAGGCCTGCAAATTGATTCAAAAAGGATGTCAGGGTTATTTATGTAGTGTTCTGGGAGGGCCAGTAGAGCATGAAAATATTGATGCGATCCCAGTCGTTTGTGATTTTCCGGATGTCTTCCCAAAAGAACTACCAGGAGAGTTAGTAGACCGTGAAATTGAATTCACAATTGACGTGCTACCAGGAACTCAACCTATTTCTAAAACTCCGTACCGAATGGCATTAGCTGAAATGAAAGAATTGAAGATTCAGTTGCAAGATTTATTGGACAAGGGATTTATTCGTCCGAGTGTTTCTCCGTGGGGTGCACCAGTGCTATTTGTAAAGAAGAAAGATGGAACACTCCGGCTTTGTATTGACTACCGAGAGCTTAATAAAGTCACAATCAAGAATAAGTACCCGCTGCCAAGGATTGATGATTTATTTGATCAGCTTCAGGGGGCACAAGTCTTTTCCAAAATTGATCTCCGGTCTGGATATCATCAACTAAAGGTCAAAGCTGACGATGTTGAGAAGATGACTTTTGAACCTAAGACTGCCATTATGAATTCTTGGTTATGCTGCTTTGGAGTCACTAACGCACAAAGAAATTTTCATGGATTTGATGAACCGTGTTTTCAAGCCCTATTTGGATGAATTTGTGGTGGTTTTATTGACGACATCCTTATCTACTCAAGGAATACAGAAGCTCATGAGGATCATCTTCGCCTAATTCTTCAAACACTCCGGGAAAAGAAATTGTATGCAAAACTAAAGAAGTGTGAATTCTGGCTACAAGAAGTGGCATTTTTGGGACATGTGGTGACCAAGGAAGGAATCTCTGTTGATCCACACAAAATTGAAGCAATTGTAAATTGGCCAACTCCTAAAGGTAACCGAGGTGCTAAGTTTCATGGCGTTAAGCTGGATATTACAGAGAGGTTTGTTCAAAATTTCTCCAAGATTGCTGTGCCGCCTTCCCAACTAACACGGAAGAGAGTTGCATTTGATTGGTCAGAAGAGCGAGAGTCTGCCTTCCAAGAGTTGAAATCAAAGTTAACTACAGCACCAGTTTTAGCCTTACCATCGAGGCTGAAGGGTTTGTAATTCTGATGATGCCTCGCATAAAGGGCTTGGTTATGCGTGCTTATGCAGAATGGAAGGGTTATTGCATATGCTTCTCGACAATTAAAACCCCACGAGAAAAATTATCCCACACACGACCTTGAGCTGGCAGTAGTGTTTGCTTTGAAGATATGGCGACACTATCTCTATGGCACAACCTGTGAAGTCTATACCGACCACAAAAGTCTCAAATATCTTTTCACCCAAAAGGAGTTGAATATGCGACAGCGGAGGTGGTTAGAGTTGCTTAAAGATTATGATCTACAAATTCATTATCATCCCCGTAAAGCTAATATGGTCGGATGCACTTAGCCGAAAAAATAGGGGAGATTTGGCGTATTTGTTTACGGAACAAAAGGAGTTAGTAATTGAATTAGACAAACTGAATGTGGAGTGTGTGACCCGAAGGCAAGAGGCCCTGATGGCAGCAACAATAGCTCAACCAACCTTACTTGAAGAGATCAAATTACATCAAATGGAGGATGACACGTTGAGGAAGATATGTGACGAGTTAGAGTCCAAACCAAAACCGGGATTCAGTTTAACGGATTCAAAGGCTCAAGTTTCGTAGGATATGTGTCCCTAATGTGTTGGAACTTAAACGGAAATTGATGGAAGAAACGCATACCTCGAGATTCTCAATGCATCCAGGAAGTACCAAAATGTACCGAGAGTTAAAGAAAAACTTTTGGTGGCCGGGTATGAAAAGGGAGATCGCAGAATTTGTCTCTAAATGCTTACAATGCCAACAAGTAAAAGCGGAGCATCAAAGTCCTGCCGGTTTGTTGCGACCTCTTCCTATTAGAGTGGAAATGGGAACATTTGACAATGGACTTTGTTGTGGGGTTACCGCGACTCCCGAGGCATGAATTCAATATGGGTTATTGTCGATCGGTTAACGAAGTCTGCTCATTTCTTACCAAGAAGACTCAATATAACGCAGATAAGCTCGCGATTTATATGAATGAAATTGTAAGGCTTCATGGTGTCCCTGTTTCCATTGTGTCGGATAGAGATCCCAAGTTTGTTTCGAGATTCTGGCAAAGTTTGCAGGAGGCTATGGGAACGGAACTTAAATTCAGCACAGCTTTTCACCCTCAAACTGACGGTCAATCTGAGAGAACGATACAAACCCTAGGAGATATGCTCCGAATGTGTGTACTGGATTTTCAAGAAAGTTGGGAAACTCATTTACCGCTGATTGAATTTGCATATAATAATAGTTACCATTCGAGTATCCAAATGGCACCTTATGAAGCTCTGTATGGAAGACCGTGTCGCTCACCTGTATGCTGGGCGGAGGTAGGGGATAGGCCTTTGTTAGGGCCAGAGATTGTTCAATTGACTACCGAAAAGGTGAAAATTATTCGAGAAAGGCTGAAAACTGCTCAAAGCAGGCAGAAGAGTTACGCAGATAATCGGCGAAGGAATTTGGAATTTGATGAGAACAGTCATGTTTTTGTGAAAGTTACCCCAATGAAAGGACACCCAAGATTTGGAAAGAGGGGTAAGCTAACACCCCGATATGTCGGTCCCTTTCAGATCTTACAGAAAGTTGGGCGATAGCCTACCGAGTCGCCTTCCGCCACACATGAGTCGGAGTTCATAATGTATTTCATGTTTCTATGCTCCGAGAGTATTTTCCAGATCCATCCCATATCATTGATTATCATCGATTGAGCTAATCGACAAGTTGTCCTCACGAAGAAACCGATCCGACTCGACCGTCAGTAAAGCGATTCTGAACCGAGAAATTCCAATGGTGAAAGTAGAGTGGCAAGAGCACTACGGGCCGAGGTGACTTGGGAAAAAGAAGATGAAATGAAAAATCAATATCCGTATCTGTTTTCATCATAAGGTAAAACAAGTTTGGAGGACCAAACTTAATTAAGGGGAGAGTGTAATACCCGACCCTCAGATCTCGATTCTCATTATCTTTTCAAGCTTTTGTTCTCGTATCTCTGAATATCTATTATGAAATTTTATGTATAAGTCTTTGTAAATTGCATGGAAAGAAGACATATTGACCCTTATATGTTGAATTCAAACATTATCTGTTACACTTGAATTGCTTTCATCTGAAATTGGACACCTTAGAGATTTAATTTGCAAAAATTGATTTGATATTTGGAATCTACATGATTTTTAAGCTATAATGGGATTTTCTGTGAAATTTTTATTTCGGCACCATAAAGCGATTCAATTTCGTCTTATATGCTTTTCTATGGTTATATATATATATATGCCTATGTCTAAGACTTGTGTGGGATTTGTGAGCAAAAACGTGGGACTCTTTGGGAGAGAAAAGAGAGAGAGTCAAGAAGGAATTGGGGAAAACGTGAGACACCAAGGAAAGCTAATCAAATTGGTAGAATTGGAAGAGTTAAGTTAAGGGCACACTCCAGAAGGAACTAGTACGCCGCTCCAACGCTGTGAGTAATAGTGCATTACATATATTTTTATGTATCTGTTCTGTAAGACATAATTGTAAATTATGTATTGATCTGGAAATGAAAAGTGGAAACCATATCCGTATATCTGTTGTGCCGAAAGGCTATCTGCAAGGCTACCTGTGCCGAAAGGCTATCTGTTGTGCCAAAAGGCTATCTGTTGTGCCGAAAGGCTATCTGCAAGGCTACCTGTGCCGAAAGGCTATCTGTTGTGCCGCAAGGCTACCTGTACCGAAAGGCTATCTGGACCAACAGGCCAATTTGTTATTTCTGTATTTGATTTTGGTACATATACTAAGGTGCATTGTGATTTTATTATTGCGCATTATTATTCACTGAGCTTGTATGTTGTCTGATTCTGTAGGAGCCAGCTTGGGGAGCTGTTCTAACATTACCTCGTGCATTTTGTCAGCTTAAGGATAACCAGGCACAGGAGGGAACCCTTGCAGATTAGACCAGTTTTCTTTGTATATGTAATTTTTGGTATCCATGTTACTGGTCAGGGTTATTGTATCTATTGTTTTGTGTGCCTAATATCTGGGCTGGATTTGTAGATGTTTTGTAACCTACTTCTGTGTGCATGTTTACCCTTTTGTTAAATCTCAAAATGGTCCTGGTTTTTGGTAGTTGCTCAATGGATGTGTTTGTTTCTTGTCATGTAAAATTTACTGCTTCCGCTCAGGCCCCAAACGCTGTTCATCATAGGTCATTCTGTCTGTTTCTGATTAGGTCATGCCCAAACCTTTTAGGGGCAGGTTAGGGGCGTGACATGTATTACCTCTCACCTTTGGAAATTTTGAATAAATTATTTATCTTGAGATTGAATATCTGCTTAGAAATAACTGTATTGGGCTATTAGTGGAGGATATCCATGATTGTTATAGAAATTGTATGAGGATTAGGTGAATTAAAACTAATCTGTTGTTAGTTGTCATTGAATATGACTATGTTTTAAATACATTGTATATGTATGATGTTTGGGAAGAGAAAGGGGATTTACTCCATGTTTGGGAGGAGATATGGGATGGACTCCATTGAAATTAAGTTGACTGGAGTATCCTAGGTGAAAGTCCCGAAACCGCACATATACATGGGTGTCGATCCTGCGGACGAAATTTTCGTAAAATGGCAGATTGAAGTATTTGTGTGGTAATTGTGTTGATTAGATAACCATTGGATTGTAGTCTTAGTTAGGTTGTTGAAAGATAATGAAATTGACTCATGAACTAAAATGAATTGAAGGAAAATGGAATAAGATATGAACTTGGTATTTTATGATTATACAAAAATGTGAATGTTTTATCACAGGCATTGTATATGCACATTACACTTATATCTTAATTAAATCTCATATATTGTGTTAGATTATTCCGATTGGGCTTTGGCTCACCCTATTTGGGAAAAACCATTTTCAAGTGTTAGTGATATGCCTCCGCCAAGACAATAGTTTGGGGGACATTTGAAAACAAGAGCTTCTTTCTTTTGTGTATTCTTTTGTATAGCCAAGGGCTTTAACTGCATTGAGCTAGGCTCATTTTGTTGTAACCAAGAAATGACTTGGAAAGATGTAAGCCTATAGGGCATATGATTACCTGTTTAGTTTTCAGTTCTTTTATCATTGTAACACATGCTGTGGATTCAGGATAAATAGTTGTGAATTTACATCGCATGTGTTATCTTTTGTATACAAACTTTGATGAATGAAAGCATATTATTTTTATTATCTTTCCACTTGTGAGTTGTATTTATTGTTAATTTTGGGGCATTACAACTTGGTATCAGAGCGTACCGGGTTTAAATACTTTGGGTATGTAGGAAGTAGTTATTACCACAATGGGTTTGTCTCGTTTAGTTGAGACGTTGGTATCTATTGTATGCTTGTGTGATAACATGCTTATATGATTATATGGGTATGGGATTTAGTTCCTAAGATATTGAGTGGGTCTACGAGTTTCTGAAAGTCCTATTAGAAGAGCACTTGATCACTGCTGTTTCTAATTGGAACTCTAGCATCGCTGCGGGACAGTCATTATCTAGGAAGGAAATTCATATGTATTTATGTGACTATGTGCTTATATGGAGTGAATTTTTGTTGTCCAACGTATTGGGACGCGAGTGAGTTAGCTTCGGCACATTTGTGAAAGTGCTAATTTCTTGTGTTACCTTCATTAGGATGTCAAGACGTGGTGGTGGTAGGCGTGGTAGGCCTAGGAGGCATGAGGTGCCTATACCAAATGAAATTCCGGCACAGGAGGAAGGAGTTGGTCAGACCAATGTGGCCGAACTAGTGGGTCAACAGGCCATGGGCGCCTTAGCCGTGAAATGGTGGGAGCATTGCGGGAATGTATGGACATTCTCAAAGCTGAGAATCAATTCCAAGCCCAAGTAGCTGAGGTAGGGTCATCTTTTCTGAAGAGCGAGTTTTTTCGGTCAAATCCTGATGAGTTTTTGGGTGATCCCAAGGAACCATTGAAAGCAGATGAGTGGCTAGAGCAAATAGTGAAGACGTTCAAGATGCTTGGCATCGAGGACAATTAGTTGAGGGTGACCTTGGCGTCTTTCTAGCTGAAGGGTGATGCGGGTTAGTGGTGGAAGTATGTATGTAAATGCATTGGGGTGACTTGGGGGGCTGTTGTCAGCTTCTTCCAGGACAAGTTTCTACCTCCCACAATTAGGGAGAAGTTGAGGGACCAATTCTCTAAGTTAGTGTAGTTGAGCACACCAGTGGCTGAGTTTGAGGCTACATTCACTAGCCTCTCTAGTTTTGCTCCTGATCTTGTGGCGATTGAGGAATGCCGTTGTTTGCAGTTTGAGAAATGGTTAAGGACCGGGCTCATGTTTTGGGTGGCCGGGTCCATGATTAGAGATTATGGACACCTTGTGGAGGCGAAGGCCTATCTTGAGACCATTATGCATGCAGAGGAAGAGAGAATGAAGGGCTCCAAGAGGAGTTAGGATAATCAAGGGGACAGTAAGAAACAGAGGGGTTCTAATCCCCAATCATCCTAGAGAGGTCAGTCGCGGTCCACTTTTCCAGTACCAAGTTCGGGTTCTGGGAGGGGTGGTTAGAGAGGTGTTGCTTATTACAAATGTGGTCAGTTGGGCCACATGTCTCCAGCTTGCTCACAGAGGGGAGAAGTTCAACGGTCTGCACCGTCTTTAGCTCATTCTCAAGGCCAGAGTCAAGGGAGAGGGCAGTCGCTCACTTGTTGTCAGTATGGGTAGGCGGGGCACATGAAGAGATTTTGCCTTTAGTTGGGTGGCACATCTGGTGCATCTGGTTCGAGGAAGACACAAAGTCACCAGCCAATATAGGCCTCGAAGTCCAATCAGGGAGCCTCTTTGGCTCAGTCAGTGCATCAGGCTTATGCTCCGAGGGATGAGCAGGTTGAGCAGAGACTTACGAGGCGTGTGTATGCTGTTACAGCTCCAGATCTTGTTCCTGCTCCTTTTGTGGTGAGTGGTACCTTCTTGTTTTGCAATTCAGTTGCTAATATATTGATTGATACGGGTTCATCTCACTTCTTTTTCTTGTCTGCATTTGCATCGGTTTTGGGGTTAAAGTTGGCTCAGTTAGCATCTCCTATCTGTGTAGAGTCACCTATTAGTGGTGAGATTATTTTGAAGCAGGGGTGTCGAGGTTGTGACAACGAGGTTGCCGGTTGTCGACTTCCATTTGCATTTGTATTGCTTGATATGCCTAGTTTTGATGTTATTTTGGGTATGGACTAGTTATCGTCATTCTGGGCTATTATAGATTGCTATCATTAGAGGGTTACTGTATGTACCTTGAGCGGTGATCATTTTTATTTCTTGGGAAACCGGGTGGATAGAGTTTTATCACCAGTATATGATCCGCGTGAGCGTAGTGAACTTAGTTGCCTTCTTGCAACCTTCTCAGGTGCTGAGTGTGATGAAGTCCGGGTTAAGTTGCCAAGGGTGCTTTGTGAATACCCTGATGTCTTTCCCAAGGATCTTACTAGTTTACCACTACACCGAGAGAGCGAGTTCTCTATTGATTTAGTGCTTGGCACGTCACCAATTTCTATGGCACCGTATAGATTTACACCTGCTGAATTGAGTGAGTTGAAGGTTCAACTCCAGGAATTGTAAGATAAGGGTTTCATCTGCCCTAGTACTTCACCTTGGAGAGCACCAGCTATCTTTACAAAGAAGAAAGATAGTGCTTTGCGACTTTGTATCGATTACCGAAAGTAGAACCGGGTGACTGTCAAGAACAAGTACTCGATGCCTCGTATAGATGATTTGTTTAATCAGTTGAAGGAGTCTTGTTGCTTCTCTAAAATACACCTGAGATCAGGCTATCACCAGTTGAGAGTAAGGGAGGAGGATATCCTGAAGATGGCATTCCGTACGCGGTATGGCCATTATGAATTCTTAGTGATGCCCTTTAGGCTTACCAATGCATCAGCTATGTTTATGGACTTAATGAACCGAATCTTCTGTGAATTTGTAGATCGTTTTATGGTCGTTTTTGTGGACGACATATTGATTTATTCACCCTCTAAGGAGGAGCACAAGGAACACTTGCGAGTAGTACTTGAGTTGCTTAGAGCCCTTAAGTTGTATGCTAAGTTTGGGAAATATGAATTTTGGCTGAAAGAAGTGAAGTTCCTATACCATGTGACATCTGGGGAAGGGGTGACTGTAGATTCATCCAAGATAGAAGTAGTGCTAGATTGGGAACCACCCAGGAATACTTTCGAGATTTGTAATCTTTTAGGGTTAGCCGGGTACTATCGTAGATTTGTAAAGGATTTCTCTAAGCTAGCATCACCATTGATTAGGCTGACGAGGAACGGGATCAAGTTTGTATGGAGTGAGGCGTATGAGAAGTCATTTCAAGAACTTAAGGTTAGACTCACCACTGTTCCAGTGTTGATTATTCTGGAGAGGGGTTTAGGCTATTCAGTGTATTATGATGCCTCATGGGAAGGCTTGGGTTGTGTATTGATGCAAGAGAGAAAGGCAATAGCCTATAGCTCACGACAGTTGAAAACACATGAGAGGAACTACCCTACTCATCACCTGGAGTTCGCGGAGGTGATATTTGCCTTGAATATTTGGAGGCATTATTTGTATGGTGAGAAGTTTGAGGTGTTTTCAGATCACAAGAGTCTAAAGTATCTGTTTACACAGAAGGACTTGAATCTGAGGCAAAGGAGGTGAATAGAGTTCATAGAAGATTATGACTTCGAGTTGCATTATCATCTGAGAAAGGCCAGTGTGGTGGTTGATGCCTTGAGTAGGAAATCCATGGGTAGTGTGGCTAGTGTTGTCATCCGGGAATGAGAGATGTTGGGTGCTATTAGGGAGTTCAACTTGCATCTTGGCAAGTCCATTGAGTCTGCAGCCTTGTTTTTTGTAGTCGCACAACTTACACTTGTGAACCGAGTGTTAGAAGCACAGAAGAATGATCTTGAGGTAGAAACCCTCTGGGAAAAGATCTTTAATGGGAAGGTGGAAAGAGGCTTGAACTTGTATTCTAACTTGAGTGTTAGATACCTTGACCGTCTACTTGTACCAAAGTCTTGCTGAGAGGAAGTACACCGAGAGTTTCACCATTCACACCTTGCGGTGCATCCGGGGGGCACAAAGATGTATCACGATCTTAGTTGCTAGTTTTGGTAGAGAGGTATAAAGTAGGATGTAGCCGTGTTTGTGTCGAATTGCCTTACTTGTTAGCAAGTGAAAACTGAACATCAGAGGCCAGTGGGTTTGCTACAACCCTTGCCCATAGCCGAGTGGAAGTGGGAGCATGTCATGATGGATTTTGTTGTGGGCCTTCTGAGGACTCAACGGGCAGTGATGCCATTTGGGTGGTTGACCGATTCACCAAGTCGGCGCACTTTATACCTATGCATGTGAGCAATTCGGTAGACTATCTTGCCAACCTTTACATTAGGGACATAGTGAGATTGCACAAGGTCCCTGTGATGATTGTTTCGGATAGAGATTCTCGTTTTACAACTCAGTTGTGGCAGAGCTTGCAGAGTGCCTTGGGCACTAGATTAGCTTTTAGCACAGCGTATCACCCACAGACTGACGGGCAATCCAAACGTACCATTCAGATCCTTGAGGATATGATTCAAGGTTGTGTCCTTGATTTTAAGGGGTCATGGGAGAGGCACTTGCCCTTAGTGAGGTTCGCCTTTAATAACAGCTTCCAATCGAGTATTGGCATGGTACCGTTTGAGGCCTTGTATGGCTGACCATGTAGATCCCTGGTGTGTTGGGCTGAGGTGGGTGATGCACCTTTGTTGGGTCCAGAGTTGGTTCGAGAAACGACGGAGAAGGTGGCACTTATCCGTAAGAGGTTGGCTACAGCCCAGAGTTGCCAGAAAAGTTATATTGACCGTAGAAAGAGACCCTTGTCTTTTGAGGTGGGAGATCATGTCTTTTTGAAGATATCACCTAAACGGGGTTTGATGAGATTTAAGAAGTTGTTCTCTCGATTTATTGGACCTTTTGAAATCCTTGAGCGGATTGGGGAGGTTACTTACCGTTTAGCGTTACTGCCACAACTTTGTAGGGTTCATGATGTGTTTCATATTAGTATGTTTCGGAAGTATGAGCCGGATCCATTGCACGTGTTGGATTAGACCGACTTAGAGGTAGATAAGGATGCCTCATATGAGGAGAGACCAATGAGAGTCTTGGATACACGGGACCAAGTCTTGCGAGGCAAGACAATATCCTTGATTAAGGTATTGTGGAAACATCACGGAATTGAGGAGGCAACTTGGGATCGTGAATTGGAAGTCCAAGAGAAATATCCAGACTTATTTATTGGTGTTGATTATATATTGAGATTTGGATTATGCTAATGAAATGTAAAAGCGTTGTATATGTTTTGAAACACAATAACATTGTATATGTTATGGGGTATTTTGGAACATGGTTTCAATATAAGCATTGCATATGTTTTGAGAATATGGAATATCGTGTGTTGTATCACTTTTGAAAACATTGTATATGTTGTGTAAATTTTGAACATTGTAAATGTTTTGGAAAATTGTGAATTGCACTTTCAATATGGGACTTGTGTATCGAGTTGATGAAAATAGATGATCGGAGAGTGGGTCATGGTGTTGAACTTATTAGATTACTGTTGTTGTGAATGGTTTGATAATGATTTTGAACTTGATTTGAAATTTTGGGGACGAAATTCCTTAAAGGGGAGAGGTTATAGCGATTTCGGTTTTGACCCAACTCTTGTTGCATTCTAAACTAGAGCTTATAGTTTTTGAATGTTGTTCATTATCGTTTTTCCTTTTAATCCCCCTTAAATTTGGTTACTGGATTGTAGTTGTGTGTTTGGAACAGGTTGGTTGCTTGTATTTCCAAACCTTTGTTGCCTAGATTTTTGCTCCTCCGCTCGAGTGTCCATTCTTGTGCTCGAGTGAGCTTTGCAATTTTCCTCTTCCACTCGAGCGGGCTTCACAAACTCTCAATATTTTTGCAATCTTGCAAATACTGGAAGAGTGTATTCTATGCTCGAGTGGCATTTCCTATGCTCGAGCAGGTGGATGCTCGAGCGTCCAATCTTGAGCTCGAGCGATGCCCTTCGTCTGCAAAACTTCTGAAAGTGTGCATTCTGCGCTCAAGCGTCACTTCTTGCGCGCGAGCGTCACTTTTATGCTCGAGCGGATTGCGTGTATAACGGATCATGAAAATGACATTTTTTATCACTTTTTCATTTCTCTCTCTCTCTCTCTCTCTCTCTCTCTCTAAAACTTTCCAAAAACCTAGATCTTGAGTTTCTCTCTCTAAAACTCATCTTCTCTCTACTATTTCACCTAGATCCATTGGGATCTTCACCCTAGTGCCTTTGAGAAAAAGGTAAAGCATCTCAAGAGCTCCGTTTCGATCCAAGTAGAAGCTGATTTCGACGTCTTTGAAGTTTCTCCTTTGTTTCTTTGGTCTTCTAAGCTTGAGGTAAGGATTTTTTACACTTTCATATGGTTTTTAACTTAGCTATTTGGTGATTGTATAACAATGGTGGGCTTTGGGTGTATTTTGGTCAAACCTAGGGTTTAGGTTATAAAATCAAAAGAGGGGTTTCTAAGTGTATATTGTGGAAATGGTTATGAGGTTAAACATAAGGTAGCATGGTTACAAAATAGTTAATTTTGGCCTTGGATTGATATTTAGAAAAAGGAACTTTGCTCTAAAATGATTCAAATATTTATTTTGTATAAATACATGAAATTAGTGTTGTAAATATGAAATTGGACAAATATTGAAATAGATGGTGGAGTTAGATATGTATTACCTCTCACATTTGGAAATTTTGAATAAATTATCTGTCTTGGGATTGAATATCTGTTTAGAAATAACTGTATTGGGCTATCGGTGGAGGATAGCCATGATTGTCGTAGAAATTGTATGAGGATTAAGTGAATTAAAACTAATCTGTTGTTGGTTGTCATTGAATATGACTATGTTTTAAATACATTGTATATGTATGATGTTTGGGAGAAAAAAAGGGATGTACTCCATTTTTGGGAGGAGATAGGGGATGGACTCCATTCAAATTAAGTTGCCCGGAGTGTCCTGTGTGAAAGTCCCAAAACCGCGCATATACATGGGTGCTGATCCTGTAGATGAAATTTTCGTAAAATGGCAGATTAAAGTGTTTGTGCAATAATTGTGTTGATTAGTATAGACATCTCATTTTTGACCGTCCTCAAGACTTAGACGTCATCATTTGAACACCTAATGATTGTGCTCGCTTGTGTTCGTTTTGAGTCCTTGAAGGTCTTGGCGTAGCGTCTTGCCTTTGAGCCTCTAATCTTGTTTGTTTTGTGCATGGTTGTGGACCAAGAGCTTGTTTCTTTGCTTCTGGAGGAGAGGGTGACCTGTTGGCTATCTCTCTAGCCCACCAGCCATGACTTGTGCCTGCTGGCTACCAACGGTGGCCGGTCGGCCACTAATGGTGGCCGACGGCCATTTTTCTCATTTTTTAGATATTTGTTTGCCAGCTGTGCCAACTGTTGATCACTGATGCTCATCTCCATACACGTGTATGGAAGGATGAAGGCAAGCCTTTGGCTTGTTTTTCTATATAATGGGGGGTCTCTCTCCCATTTGGGGGGTTTCAAAAATTTGTGAGCAAGTTTCCTCTCTCTCTAGAATCCTCTCTCTCTTCGTATTTTGTGCTTAAAAGTGAGAATTCTCTACACATTTGCACTAAGACCCTTAGCCAAACACCTTCACCGTGGAGCTGAGGTTCTTGGAGGCCTTGTTTGAGCTTCTAAGGTTGTTTTGAGCCTAGAATTGTTGTTGTTTTATTGTTGTGCTTCAAAGGTATAAGCCTTTACCTTGTAAGCTTTGCTTAGTTGTTTGTTGTGCCATCTTTTTGCACTATTTTTGGCTTGGTTTTCAACTACAAAAAACTCTGAATTTTAGGCCTTAACATGTTGGTTTGAGTCTATTTTGTGTTAGGGGGGTTCTCTCTCCCTTTTATTCCTTAGCTTGTGAGCTTCTTGCATCATCTTTTAACATACTAAAGTCAACCTTTTTTGGCCTTTTAACCACTGAATTCCAGGGGAATTTCAGTGGTAAAAAGTATGTTTTAAGGTCCAAAATAGGAAGGGGTGGCCTCCCCTCCTTGTATCTTGTTTGTAAGTGTAGATAGCCTAACATGTGAGCATGTTTTTCTACCCTTTTGTGACTTGACTTCAGCATGTTTTAGGCTCTGTTTTGAGTTGTCTTGGTTATATGAGCTTTGTCTTGCATGGTTGTTGTGCAATTGCCTTCACTAGCTTTGTGTTTCAAAGCCTCTAACGTGCCTTGCTTGAGATGATTGCATGCTATAGCATCATTTAACATGTGATTTCAGTGCATATATCTCTGTCACACTCTCATATATTCCTCTCTTTCATTGCTTTTGAGAGTTTTGCTTTAAGCCTTGTTTGTAAGCCAACATGTGAGCATATTTTTCTTGCTTTTTATGCTTTAATCTCAACATGTTTTAGCCACTATTTTGACATGTTTAAGCTCTGTCCAGAGCTGGTTTGGTCATTTAAGCTTGATATTGCATGCCTCTAGTGTAATGCTCTTCATTAGTTTAATGCTTTTGGCTTTTGAGCATGTCTTGCATGTGTTGCTTGCATGATTTAGTGTCTTTGGCATGCCATTTCAGCACTAAAAAGTCTGCAACCTCCCTCGTTTCTTCATTTTTCTATTTGTTTTGAGGGTTGGTTAACCTTATGATTGTGTTTAGGCTTGAGATAGAGCTTGTGCTCAATGGCTTTAACCCTCTTTTGAGGGTTCCTCCTAGGCAAAGGCATGATCTCTCTCATGTCTTAAATCATCCTTTGGTTGACCCCTCTCTCATTAGAGCACAATCACCTCGGACAAATTGACTAAAGAATGGCTTGGTAATGTTAAAATGTGTAAACAAAATGATTCAAGTAAAATATGACCAAGATAAGCATGTTGTATTTGCATTGCATGTGTTCAATCGGACGTTATATTGAACACAAGGTAAATTGGTCCATTTCATACTCAAAGTGATGAAATGAGCCAATCTCCTTTGTCTCCATCACCCTTGATCATGCATGATAGGGTGGTGGTCCTTCGAGTCTTATTTATGCATTCATTGACTTTGTACAAGCTTGACTCTTTGGCCATCATGCATTGAAAATGCTTGATTGGTGGCTTGAGAGCTGAGAATTACACTATTTTGAGCTTGAGAAATGATAAGGAGAGTAATAGTACATATATTGTGTGAGAATACACTGCTTTGCCTCTGTTTGCTCTCTGTTGCAACAAAGGGGAGAATTCTAGGGAAAGAGTGGCCGACTGGCCACCGGTAGTGGCCGACCGCCATAAACAGTGGCTGACCGGCCAGTAATAGTGGCCGACAGCCACCTATGGTAGCCGATCGGCCATCAGTGGAAAAGTTGTTCAAAATGTTCCTGTGTTGGGGGGGCAAAAGTAGTCTGAAAATTGGTGTGATGTTCAGAGATCAAAGCAAAGTGCAAATAGAGGATCTAAAGGCAAGGCGGTGGATTTTCGGAAGGAAGCCAATCGAGCATGCATGTCTCCCTCGCCCGCGAGGCCAATTCATTGCTTTATTAGCTAGTTGTAACTAATTAATACTTGTGTTGTAATTAATTAGTTTAATCTGTTTTGTAATATTTTAATTAGCTTAGCATAGCTAGTTATTCAATTGTATTAATTAGCTAAGTTAGTTAATTAGTTGTTTTGTAATAATTAGCTTAGCTTAGTATAGCTTAGCTTATTTATTTGGACCCTTCTTCGAGAGGGCGCAATGTTGTAATAATTGTGTGTGCGTGTATGCATGTCTTCCAACCCCACTTCTTTCTCCCTTTTATTTAGCTGCTTTCGATGGTTAGATAAGGGCATATTTTGATTAGCACACCTTATGCTTGCATGTTTGCATCGTTCATTTGCATTGCATGCACCAAGGCTCGGCGTATCATTCAAGCTGCACTGTATTTCAATACCTATTTGAATACGTGTTTCAAAGCATGTTA
The DNA here is from genome assembly GCA_025200525.1 of Camellia lanceoleosa. NCBI lineage: Eukaryota > Viridiplantae > Streptophyta > Magnoliopsida > Ericales > Theaceae > Camellia > Camellia lanceoleosa. Next base: position 22,919,672 of record CM045766.1, on the reverse strand, counting down.
TCAAATTGTTGAATTCATATGCCATCCTAGATAGCCGAGCCTATTTAGTTGCATTATTGCATGTGTTGCATTAGGCATCTTACATAGCTAGGATCATGCATATTTCTAACGAGCTTTTGTTTTGGCTTGGAGTACACTATAAGTTTTACGCTTTAGCATACTTGCATGAGTGTGAGTGATGCCATGTTTCGCATGCTTTCCATGAGGCTATGTGCTTATTTGTTTAACTGCATGAATGCCTGTGGATGAAGGATTGATTGCTTGAATTGGAACAATTCGATAAATGTGCATTTTTTAAACCCACTTCGCGAAGCGGCATATCATTACGTTTTAAGCCCACTTGAGGTGGCACTTTCAAACCATTTTTCAAAAACAAACATGAGGTGTTTTGTTCCAAGTCTTGCAACTTAGCCTATACTTGTGTGTGCATCACATAGTAAAATTAACGAATAATCAGAATAAGAACACATGAGGTTTATAAAACAACATATCATGATAGTAGAGGCCGATCTTTGATCGGGCGAGCGGAGGTGCTCATTTCAGGACCTTCCCCTCTCGTACCCAAGTTCCAGAGCCAAGGCAACTTTGGTGATGACAGACACGTGGCCTTTGGCACAAGTCAGGGTTTCCTAAATTTCTCAAAAATAAAATATTTATGTGGCAACTCTGTAATCTGACAAAGCAGTCCAGTTTTGGCATTATTTGATCTAAAATTAGTTTTCCAAAATGATTTACCGGATTGGACTCTTTGGTGTTTATCAGTTTCACATTGCACTTTATAAGATTAGATTCAGAACCGTGATAGGAGTTCAAACTGTAGGACCGATTCAAGCTCTTCGAAAGGGGGCGCGAAGAAAGTTGAGCTATAATTAGATAACCACTAAGTTGTAATCTCAATTGGATTGTTGAAAGATAATGAAATTGGCTCGTGAATTGAAATGAATTGAAGGAAAATAGAATGAGATATGAACTTAGTATTTTATGATTATACAAAATTGTGAATGTTTTGTCACAGGCATTTGTAGACTGCCCAAACTCCGCGCTGCACGCGAGGGCGCGAATTGTGGTTCTTAGCTACTACAGTTCGGACTCATGTCATGGTTCTGAATCTAATCTCACAAAGTGCAATGTAAGACTGATAAATCACCAAAGAGTCCAAATCCGGCAAATCATTTTGAAAAATCGATTTTAATCAAGAAGTGCCAAACATGGACTACTTTGCCAGATTTCAGAGTCGCCACCTAAATATTTTGTTTTGGAAAATTTAGGAAACCCTAACTCGTGCCTAAGGCCACGTGTCTGTCATCACCAAAGTTGCATCGGCTCGGGAACTTGGGTACGAGGGGGGAAGGTCATGAAATGAGCACCCCTGTTCGCCCGATCAAAGGATCGGCCTCTACTAACAAGATATGTTGTTTATGAAAACACATGTATTCTTATTCCGGTTTATTAGCTAGCTTACTATGTGATGCATACAGCATACAAGTCTAGACTCAATTATGCGGATTGGAACAAAACAACCCATGTTTGTTTTTTAAAATGGTTTGAAAGTGCTACTCGCAAGTAGGCTAAGATGCGGATTTGCCACCCTTAAGTGGGCTTAGAAAAACATGATTTTGCCACTTCAAGTGGGCTTAAAACTCACAATCATCGAGTTGTTCCAATTCAGGCAATAAAACCTCTACTCACAGGCATTCAAGTAGCTATAGCAGTTAAGCACATAGCCTCATGGCAAGCATGCTGAACATGGCAACACTTACACGCATGCAAGGATGCTAAAGCGTAAACACTCACAGTGTACTCCGAGCCAAAAAAGAAGCTAGTTAGTAATCAATGCATGATCCTAGCTATGTCAAGAATGCCTAATGCAACACATGCAAAAATGCAACTAAGATAGGCTTGGTTATTCTAAGATGTCATGTGAATGCAACTTGATAACATGTGTTCAAATTGGTATTGAAATACAATGCAGTTAGTATGATGCCCCAAGCCCGATGCATGCAAGACAGATGAATGAATGCAAACATGCGAAGCATAAGTATGCTAATTGCAACATGACCCTAAACTAACCATCGAAAGCGGTTAAGTAAAAGGGAGAAAGAAATGGGGGTTGGAAGACATGCATCACATACACGCACACTTATTACAACAGCCGTGCCCTGTCGACGGAGGGTCCGAATGATAAGCTAACTAGCTAAATCTAAGCTAATCTACCTAACTAATCTAGTTAACCTAATTAAACTAATTATTACACAACAAATTGAATAACTAGCTACAACTAATTATTACGCAACTTTAATTAATTAACAAATTAACTAAGTTAGCAACTAACTAAACATGTAAACTATATGAAGTAGGCTGCCTCAGCTCTGCCTTAAACGATAAAGGATGCATGCTCAATTGCCTCGGTCGGAAATCCATCGCTATGCCCCAACTTGCCTCTATTTGCATTTGATCTCAGAACACTGTACAAACCTCCATATAGCTTCTACTCCATCATTGTGAACTCCAAGAAGGCTGCCGACCAGAAAAGGGTGGTGTAGACCACCTGCCGACCACCCAAATTTGCTGTAGACCATAAAAAGTGGTCGGCCAGCCACTTTTACTGGTCTGCAGACCAGAAATTCTGCCACACTCCAGTTTTGTTGCAACAGAGAACAAGAAGGGGCACAACAGTGTATTTGCAAGGTACGTGTGCACAACCACTCTCCCTATCATTTCTTAAGCTCAAGGGAGTGCGATACTCGACTCTCAGGCCACCAACCGAGCATTGCAATGCACAATGGCCGAGAAGCCGAGTTTGCATAATTCAATATTAATGAATGTACAAATAACACATAACGGCCTTAACCTCCATCATGCTTGATCAAGAGGGTTGGCGACCGAGAAATGAGGCACGTTTCATCACTTCAAGTATGAAACGTCCCTCGTTTCTTGTGTTTGGATTAACACCCGATCCAAACACAATGCAATGCAACAACATTCCAAGCATAATGCAATGTAACAACATGCGAGTACAATGTAATGAAACAACATGCAAACACAATGTAATATAGCAACATACAAATGCAATGCAAGGTAACAATATGCAATGCAATGTGACAACATGCAAACAACATGTTCTTCTATGAGTGCTAGAATGGCATGCTCAAGATTCTATCATGCAAACAATGCATGCATGGCATGTTTAGGAGCTAAGGTATCAAGACAAGTGAAGTGTATCACACATGAAGCATGCAAGACAATGCTCAAATGCCCAAACCAAACATGGACAGACCTGAGATACTTCAAAACAGTGGCCAAAACTCAACAAAACCTAGGCACAAAGAGCATGGAATGCACATTCAACTCATGGCTCGCAAGCAAGGCATAAAAGCACAACTCTTAGACACAATTAAAGAGTGACATGCATGAGAATATGGCAATGCTACATGCTCTGAAATGAAGTGTTAAATGATGCCAAATCATCCAAACAACACAAATGAGGCATGCTAGAAGGCCATAAGCATAAGACTAGTTAAGAGCAATGCACAAGGAGCATGCACTACTAAGCTTAAACCACTAAACCAGCTCTGGATAGAGCTTAACCATGCCAAGTTAAGGGCCAAGAACATGCCGAAATAGAGCTCAAGAGCTTAGGCAAACATGCATACATATTGGCTCACAAACAAGGCATGAAGACACAACTTTCAAATACATTGAATGAGTGGAAAATGTGAGAGTGTGGCAATAAAATATGTTCTGAAATCATGTGAGAACTGAGGCTATACCATGCAAACATCACATTCCAAGCGTGTTAGAGACTTTGAAACTCAAAGCTAATGAGCAAGATTGCACCATGGCTATACAAAGCAAGGCATGCATGACCCAAAACACTTAAAACAGAGCTTAAGCATGGCAAAACATGGATAAAATCATGATGGAGTGTTGTCAAAATAGGCTAGAATGATGGTCCAAAGTCTAGAGCATGCTAGGCTAGCAATGTAGAATTACACTACAAGTGTATGAACCACTCCAGAGACAACCAAACCAGCCAAAAATAGAGTCATATCAGGTCTAATAAGTCACAAAAACAAGCTTAAACAAAGCCACAAAGGAGTGTAAACACATGCTCATTTGATAGGCCCTCTATGCATACAAACAAGACAAGAGGAAAGGGGACCACCCCCTCTTATTTTAGGCCTCAAAACCACATTTCTACCACTGAAAATCCACTGGATTTTAGTGGTTAAAAGGCCAAGAGAAGGTGATTTCAAAGGCTTAAAGAGATGGCTCAAAACAAGGCAAAATAAGTCACAAAAGGGGGTAGACCAACCCCAACACTAAAGAGGCCTCAAACAAACACTTTAAGCACTTGAAAATGAAGCTGTTTTTAGTTTAAAGTTAGGCCTAAAACATCATGCAAAGATGGCCAAATGTTTAAGCAAAACAAAGCTTAAAGAGGAAAAACACTCACCCTTGAAGAACAACTGGAAAACAGCAAGCTCTGAGGCAAAAACCAGCTTAAAACCACTCAAATAAAGCTTTCAACTACCTCAGCAACAAGAGGAAGGTATTTGAGTAGGTGTTTGTGTGCAAAGGTATAAAGAGGCAACACTTTAAGGCACAAATAGATATATATATATATATATAGAGTAAACTTTTTGCTCTTTAAGTTTCTGAACCAGGAAAAGGGAGAGAGAGCCTCCATTTTATAGAACTCCAATCTTCAAGCTTCTTGGAGAAGCTAGAAGCTTGGTGCAATCCCTCCATACACGTGTATAGAGGATGCAATCTGTGCTCGCCAGCTGGCACAGCTGGCATCCACAACCTCTGCAGAAAATGCAGGAAAGCTGCCGACCTATTGAAGTGGTCGGCCAGCTATTTACACTGGTCAGCCGACCAGAAAAAGTGGTCTGTAAGGAGACCATATGGTCGGCAAGGGGGAGAGGTGGTCTGCACAAAGAAAGCAAGGTGGTGGCATGGCTGCCGACCAATTTTGGTGGTCCAAAGACCACTAAGACCACCTGGTCGACCAGAAAACTGGCTAGCAGGAAAGAAAAGTGGTCTTCAGGGAGAGAAACTGGTCTACAACCCTTATTCCACCCTCCAAGCAAGGAAAACAAGGTTTGTGCCAAAAACAAACCAAGAAGAAAGTAGGACAAAAGTTCGCGGGACAAGGCACGCAGCCAGAAGCCTCGAAAACTAGTCTATGGGCGCAAAAAGTGGTCTGCGTGACGGAAAGGTGATCTATGACCACAAAAAGTGGTCTACAAACCTCTGTTTCCCTCTAGGCAAAGGCAACAAGGCATGGTCCGAAAACCAGGCCAAGAGGAGAACGTTAAGAGGTCCCGAGACAAGGTGCTCGGCCAAAGGCCCGGAAATCGGAAACTAGCCTACAAGAGGAAAAAGTAGTCTACGACTACAAAAAGTGCTATATAGACCTCTCTCTCCTTCCAGGCAAGGGCAACAAGGCATGGTCCACAAACCAAGCCAAAACACAAAGAGTTCAGAGGCCCGGAGGCAAGGCGCTCAGCCGAAAACTCCGAAAACTCAAAACAAGCATAAACATGCGCGATCATCAAGCGCTCAATCGATGATGTCTGAGTCTTAAGGTCTGTTAAAAATGGGTTGTCTACAGTTGCCCCTCTTTGACAGAACTCGAAAGTCAAGAAGTGATGGGAGTGAATGTCAAAGCCTAGAGACGACCCATTTTTGACAAGGCGGAAGACTTAGACAAACAGGCAAGATAACACAGAGACGCGCTCGCAGATAGGGGCAAGATGCAAATGACATGCACAATGCCGAACATAACTTATGATCATGCAAAGAGGACTAATCTCACTGGGAGTTCCTCTCACTGAATTGTTCATGCAACATTGTCTGGTTGTGCCAGCTTCAGATGAACCGTATATACAATATCGTGCCTGCACAAAAAGAAACTTTGACAGATACAATACAGTAGAAACACATGTAGATAGAACGCGCATAACAATACAAGTGAAAAGGTGCATAACAATGCAAGCGGAACATGCGTGACAACGCAAGTGAAGAGGTGCATAACAATGCAAATAGAACGTGCGTGACAACGCAAGTAAATAGGTGCATGACAGTGCAAGTAAAACGTGCGTGACAATGCAAGTAAAGTGTGCATGACAATGCACGTAGAACGTGCGTGACAATGCAAGTTAAAGAGGTGCATAACAATGCGACGAATGTGCAATTTCAAAAGCATGTTTGAAACAAAATGCCGAATAAGGAAATACAAGCCTTAACGAGACCAATTCAAATGCGACCTCCGATTTACCTCTCGAAGGGGTCACAACATACTTTAAAAGGATACACCTCGCTCTTGACGAGTGACGATGAGCCGTGCATTGAAGACTTGAATTGAAGTTCCCGCGGGGAAATTTTGAGCCGAAAAGTGTACTTTTCTTGCGTTTTCTCAAGAGCCAAGGACTCCAATCAGCATAAAAACACACAGGGAGGACAATGGGGCCCTAAAGACCATCCAGGAGGGCTGCTGACTACCTAGACCTGCTGTCGACCACTTGTTGACCACCTAAGTGGTCGGTCGACCAGAAAAACTGGCCGGTCAACTAGTTTAGCAAAATAGGGGCAACTTGGTCTTTTGAAGTTCGGCCCTTTAAGTACACAACTCCAAATCACTTTTGCTCACAAACACAAGGCCGAAATACACTTCTCTTTGCTCTTAGGCACTTTTCTCTCTCAGATCCACACTTTATATGCGTATTCCAATGCCCCCGCGAAGTTGATTCACAAAAAACTTTCGATTCTCTTCGTTTTAAACCGATCAGAATTTGTTTCCAGAGATTCTTTCTCCATTTTCACCACTTGAGGTACGTTTCTCTCGAAGTTTAGCATCTTTTCCTGGGCTTTGACTTTCTTTGACTTTTTCTCTTACCGAGAGTTGACTTTTGTTGACTTTTTGCAATTTTGGCTCATTTCGCTCATTTTTGTCACCTTTTTTCAAATGGCTGACCAAGCGCCACACGGCGGGGGTTCCCTGAGAGCAGAGGACGAGCCTGATGTCATACCATTGCCACCGAGGGTTCGGTCTTTTGATCCGGAGAGGTACCAACCTCAGGAGCACATCTTACCCCCGAGCACCTTTCATCATTTCACAAACTTCGCGCGACGGGCACCCGTAGACTTGCTACTACAGGAGCCGAAGTCTTGCTTGTCTCACCACGCGCGCGAGGTGCGTACTGCACTTTTACATTTTCTACGATGTATTTCGTATTCTTGCACACGTCATGCTTTCGCTATATATTATATCTGCTCGTTCTGAACACATTTACATACACAACGCTTCTGCTCGTTCTGAACAAAACTCACAACACAGCATCCGGTTCATTTGGCACACAGCTCATACATAGCATTCTATTCATTTGGCATGCAGCTCACAACACAATATTCTGTTCATTTGGCACACAACTCACAACACAGTATTCTGTTCATTTGGCACACAGCTCACAACACAATACTCTGTTCAATTGGCACGCAGCTCACAATACTGTCACGACCCGAACTAGGGGCTTATCGGAATTGCGACTGGCCAGCGCCTCGATTCGCACCCTAGGCCTACTACTATCTACTATCCAGTTTAGAGAACAAATAAATAAATCATCGCAAATACTTGGTGAGTTCATTTCACTAGAGCACTGCTATATTAGTCATACAAGTTATAAAGAAAGGTTAAGTTACACAATAACTTGGCCCTATGCCAACAAAAGAGGTAATACATGACTTATATAAAACTAAAGGTCCAGAATCCATCCCAGGCCACAAGACATCACAAAAAGGCCATTGGTTATCCTCTAAGCATTCTCCTTACTTGAAATGGGTTAGCAACACACCCATGTGCTATAAAGCTTGTGAGAACATACTTACACAATTTACAAGTTTGCCATGGTTCAAACATAATATTTCAAGTTTTCAAAGCCCAATGGCTGGAAAGGCAAAATAAATGCTCTTATATAGATATCAAAATATACGTACATATGTCCATTCGACTGGATATGTTTCCAGAGAAGTAGGGAGCTACCCATACTAATATCAAATGGTCATGATCATGCCAAGGGACGATGGCCGCGTTCCAACAACCACCCTTATAACGCCTCACCCGTTGGTATCTTTAATTTCCCCCAACGTCCGGGATGTTCCGTTCGAATGTACGTCATTACATTTGCAAGAGTTTTATAGCAATGTCTTAACCATGGCTTCTCAAAAATAATATGTATACAAGCAATACATGTGAGTCAGCTTATCCCGTTAGCTCACGTTTTCTAAAACATAACATGATTTTCAAAATGTATTCAAGGTGCTTTTCTAATCATAGGCATACTTGCTATTTATTCATAAATCAGTGCAATCTCATGCTCCTAAATAATTCATGGATCAAAGCATGTCATTATATTCAAATACATGTAAAGAGTGTAAGTATGAACTCACCTAAAAGTACACGAAGTTTGGTAAAGTCGACTGGAACCGAGATCTAAACACAACGTATGAAAAACTACATTATAGTAGGTCTAGGAACCAATTCTAAGGATGAAATAAATATTCAAAACCATAATCCCAAAGTACCCAAAGTGTAAAACTTAAAAGGGGTCCTCCTCCTACGGTCCAGAACTTCTTAGTTTACAGCACTCCAGATCAGAGGCTAAAATCCAAATCAAAACACTTAAAAAAATTCCGACATTTTACAGGGTTATCAATCAAGATGTTATGAAACTTTTTCATGAAGGACTCGCCTCCCAAAAATGCTCATAAACAGGGTAAAAAGGCATTAAAACAAAACTGGTTCAGATCCGTTGCAATTTCTAAAACATCATTTCTACAACAATCTAGCCGTTGGATGGAGTTGAAACAAATTGGGTTGAAAAGATAACGCTTTATTTTAACTCTCGTCCGAAAATCAACCGTTAAAGTGCCTCAATATGTTTTGACAAATTTTCAAAGTAAACTGTCTGTTCAGGAAAAAAAAAAACTGTTTGCTGGGCAAAATCCTTAGTTTGAGCTCTAGCCTCCTGGCTCATTTCAACATGATATCAATGGAAGGAAATAAGTCTAAAACTATATTTTAAGGCTTAAATTCATGGTTCATTGCAACATGAAATCAAAGGAAAGAAATGAAGGCTTTAACTCATAGAATAGACATAGAGAGGGAGTTACCTAGACTTGAAGCTTGATGAACAATTATGGAAGTGTTTGATTTCTCTTTCTTAAACCCACCAAATTTCAGTAAGAAGATGTAGTTTTTACACATATAGGATATATATAGGAAGAAAGTGAGTAGGTAGGTACAATGGCTAGGTTTAATCCTTGGAGAAAACCTAAGGCTAGGATTGAAAGGTGAATGTTGTGGTAAAAAAGGGAGTGAGGTGGATGCATATTCCATCTCACGAAAAATTCCAGCCATGGTGGCTGATTTTCCACCACAAATTGCACTGCTCGGATAAAACGCAGTGCGCGGACATCCGGGCTGTCCAAAAATCGGTTCATTAAAAAGCCTATTTAATCACTGTTGACTAATTTTGACATTCTGAGTTCGATGGTGTGATCCATTTCGCCTAAAAAAATATACATCTTTAGGAGTTTCGTTTTTGACACACTCGAAGAGGATTATCGTTTTTGGTCCGATTTCTTCCTCCATGATCTGTTTGTCCCCGACCTCAGTCCAACATACTGGCGATCTACATTTCCTTCCATATAAAGCTTCATAAGATGCCATCTCGATACTCGTCTGGTAACTATTATTGTAGGCGAATTCTACTAAAGGAATGTACTCTTCCCAACTGCCTCGAAAATCCATCACGCAGGCTCTAAGCAAGTCTTCTAGCGTCTGAATGGTCCGCTCATATTGTCCATCGGTCTGCGGATGAAAGGCTGTACTGAGGTTCAACTTTGTTCCCATGGCTCGTTGAAAGCTACTCCAGAAATCTGACACAAATCTCGGGTCTCGGTCGGACACAATAGACACAGGTACGCCATGTAGTCTAACTATCTCTACGAGGTAGATGTGGGCATAACGGTCGATTGAGAAAGTCTTTTTAACCGGTAGGAAATGGGCTGACTTTGTCAATCGATCGACGATCACCCATATCATGTTGTTCCCTTTCAATGTGCGTGGTAGTCCCGATACGAAGTCCATCGTGATGTGCTCCCACTTCTATTCAGCTACAGGTAGAGGTTGAAGTAGTCCTGCTGGTTTTTGGTGTTCTGCTTTTATCTGCTGACACTGGAAACAACTCCTTACATATTTTGCTATCTCTCTCTTCATTCCCCTCCACCAGTATACGGTCTTCAAGTCTTGATACATCTTGGTGATCCCTGGATGAATTGCAGGTTTGGACTTGTGGCTGTCGTTTAAAATCTGGAGTTTGACCTCTTCTATGGCCGGGACACAGACTCTACCCTGAAACTTTAGAATTCCATTGGCGACTGTGAAATCTGGGTGTGGTTCTGTTTCTAGTCCATCTCGAACTTTCTTCAATTCTGGATCCTCCTTCTGTTTTTGTCTGATCATTTCAGTTATGGTAGGTTGAGCAACCATGGCATTGCACATAGTAATCGATCCTGGAATTATCACTTCCAACTCTATTTGATCCATCTCTTGTAAAAGTGTTGGTTGTGTAGTGAGTAGGCAATTTATCCTTCCCGTCAATTTCCTGCTCAGAGCGTCTGTTACCACGTTAGCTTTTCCTGGGTGGTATTGAATGTGGACATCGTAATCTTTGATTAGTTCTAACCACCGGCGTTGTCGTAAGTTAAGCTCCTTTTGGGTAAAGATGTACTTTAGGCTTTTATGATCAGTGTAGATTTCGCATGATACTTCATACAAGTAGTGTCTCCAGATTTTCAAGGCAAAAATCACTGCGGCGAGCTCCAGGTCGTGAGTTGGATAATTCCTTTCGTGTGTATTCAGTTGTCGTGAAGCGTAGGCGATGACTTTCCCACGTTGCATTAAAACACATCCCAAGCCTTGTCGTGATGCATCACTGTAGATTGCATATCCATCGACGCCGTTAGAAGGGTAAGGGTCGGTGCCGAAACCAATCTCTTCTTTAAGTCCTGGAAACTTTGCTCTCGTTTTTCAGTCCAAACGAATGGTGGGCCTTTTCGTGTTAGCTCAGTCAATGGCACAGCAACCTTTGAAAAGTCTTGCACGAATTTGTGGTAGTAGCCAGCTAGTCCTAGAAAACTTCTAACTTCAGTCACGGTGGTGGGCTGAGGCCAATTGACAATTGCTTTGATCTTTTGTGGGTGTGAAACCCTGTAATTTTTATACAATAAAAATAATATATATTTTTAATTTTCTTAAATAATTATTTACAATATTTTGAATTTAATAGTCTGTATATTTTTATACTGAACATTTAAAAAAAAAAGTAAATAAATAAATAAATAATAACAAAAATTTTGTGGGTGTTTAATATTTGTTATTTATAAATTATTTTACTAAGGATTTATTTTAGAATTAGAAATTTAACGTCCAAATAGCCTAAGGAGGTGGAATTGATAAGTTAAATCAGTTTAATTTTAAGTATTGGACCCTAGGAAAGTATAATTAAATATTCGATTCAGTTTAATAAAACTAAGGTTTGATCAATTGGGTCCGAATTGGAGTTAATTAAGCTAATTAAATTATGAAGATTGAGAATTGTAATTATTGCGAATTAAATTTATTTATGGGGTGTCCTATTTGATTATGTAATTTAATTGACGGAAACTCGGAGTCTGATCAGAAATTGAAGACCTAAATGATTTAAGGAACCAAAATTGAGGTTGGAAATAAGTTTAATTTAATAATTGGAGTCTCTTGAGTTATGGATTAAAAATCTGATTTGGACCGATAAATTTAAATATATTTAATCAGACTCTAATGGAAGTCAATTTGACTAATTAAATTATATGGGATTTGAGGTTGGTTAATTAACTCATTTTATGCTAATAAAAATTTATTAAGATTAAATGATGCTTAACTAAATTAATCCTAGACATAAAGTAAAATTGAAACAAACTAAAATTTTGTGAGTGTGCAGAGAAACCTGTGTAGGTGTGTAGAGAAACCAGACATGTGTATATTGTTGTTGTCTTTGTGACATTGAATCTGTGCACGTGTGTAGTGTGGTGCCTCAAAAGAAGTTGTGTGTGTGTATAATTGATGTGCTGGGAAGTTAGACTAACATATAGAATAGAGAAAAGAGAGAACCAAAGAGAGAGAGAGCTTCATTGTTTTTATTTTTTTTTATTTTTATTTTTTTTTGTCATGCAATGTAATCTGCTGGTGCAAAACCGAAGGAGAGAGAGGAAGTGAGATATAGAGAGAGTTCAAATCAGCTCCTACTTGCTGGGAATGGGGGAAGAAAAACTAAGGAAAAATAAGGAAAAAGGAAAGAAAAGAAAGAAGACTCAAGAAATTGTGACAAGGTTCAATCATTCAACAACTCTAAGTAAGATTTCTAACTCTAATCTTGTAGTAAATCCTTCCTTACATCTCAAATCATGATAATGTAGTGGAATTTGGACTTGCATGTGTAGTTTATGCCATTAAAAAGATTTTTGAAAATGTTATTTGGCCCTTTTAAATCTGCCAGAAAGTTGTACGAATTTTTAGATAATTTTATACTCACAATTTGAAGATGATTTCCTCTACAAAGTTGTTGATAATGATGTCTAATTCATCCACAAAATTTTTCAACAATTATTGAGTTTTTTACGAATTTATACAGATTTTAAACCAAATCTGGAGCTATAAACAGATTTTATTATGTGTTTGAAAAATTATTAAAAATTTTATATTAAACCAAATCTGATAATTTCTAAGCAAAAATGAAATTTGAGAAGTCTAGTTTCATAATAAATTTTTAGATCATGGAATTGATTTATAAATTTAAGTATGGAATTAATTTAAGAAAATGTGATAAATCTGTGTCATGAACATTCTTGAAATTTTTAAGAATTATTTATAATTTATTTTTGGAAACTGCTTTCTGAAAAACGACCATAACCTGTTTGTTGAGTATTCTGTTGAGTCATATGAATTTTAGAGTTGTATAAGTAATTTATTTATAATTTCATTTGCAAGATATACATTCTGAAAATTTTGGCGGATTAAGGAGAAATCAAATAAATAAATAAATAAATAAATAAATAATCTCTTCAATTGTTTTCCTTGGACTAAAATTTAATATGGTGCTAATCTAATCTTGTAGATTAAAAGTCCATGCATGTGTGTAATTATAAATTATTTCTATTCTTTGGGTATCTAAATAATTATTTCATACCATGGTTTAAATAAATTGTTTATTTGAATTTTGTACAATTGTTTATTATTATGTGACATGTGTAATATTTTATGTTCGGGTTTTAATGAGTTGGTATAACATTATTGGCAATTAAATTTTGAATTATTGTGAATACCAGTTGTTCAGAGTGAGTCTTGGTTTTAAAGAGTGTACGAAATTAAGGGTTGACGGTCAATACCGGTTGTTCAGGGTGAGCCTTGGTTTTGAGAATTCTCACGTAAATTGTGTTGCGAAACTCTAAGATGGCACGAGACTTATTTGAACCCTTTTCGGTAATCTGTTTTGGAATAAGGGTGGATGTGCAGGTGGCACACAGGGAGGTTACGTACCCCTGGTAGACCGTTTCCTTGGGGCAGACCACGGATGCCACTGCTTGAGTATATAACTCCGGACGTGGGCATCCCTGGTGGTTACGGTTGGTAACACTTAAATATTTGACCAAGGGAGGGTTTCAAATTAACCGTTGCCATGCTTAGTGGTTGGTAAGTTAAATCTCTTTGGTGAGATTTTGAGTGTCACCTAATTTATTAAAATTATTGAATAGTTGTAATTTATGTTTACAATTATATTGTTATCTCATGTTTATAATCTCATTATTTTTCTCTTAAAAAGAATGGTAGGTTGGTGATGTTTTCTTATTGTGTTGCAAAACTCATGGCATATATTTTTGTTGCCCTGGCGTTTTATGTCAGGTTTTATGTTCGGATTCTAATGAGTGGGCATTTTTCTTATGATGAAATACTGCCTCTGTTTGTCATTTTATTTATTTATTATCCATTGTTATTATTTCAACTGATGGCATTCCTATTATGCTTATTAAATGCTACCTGTCATTTTGTTACTACACATTATTCATTGTGGGTATTATTATCGGGGTGGGTAATTCGGGTTGTAGTATCTTATTGAGCTCGTCGCTCATTGGCATCCTCGTTGCCCTGGCGTTTCATGCCAAAATCAAGAAACCGAAGGAAACACCGAGGTGTTGGAAGGCAACATTCAGCCCTGATTAGCTTGAAGCGTGCCAAAGTTCCATGAACCATCTTTCTGAGTTTTCTAGTTTTTCTCTACTGGAGTTGTAATTGAAGAACTTTTAGTTTTGGTGTTGTAATTAATGGATGATGGTAAATTTGGTGGCAACATTGATGAGGATTCTTAATTAAGAAAATTGATTTTAAGTTTCAAACCTTATTATGATGTCCCCAAATTTTGGGGCGTCACAGTGGGTCCACTGAGACTCCATCCTTATTGATGACGTGTCCTAAGAATGCGACACTGTCTAACCAGAATTCACATTTCTTGAACTTGGCGTAGAGCTTTCGCTTCTTTAGCGTCTGTAGAACCTTTGCCAAGTGTTCTGCATGTTGCTTTTCATCCTTGGAGTAAATCAGTATATCGTCGATGAAAACGATGACAAATTCATCCAAGAACGGCTTGAATACACGATTCATCAAGTCCATGAATGCAGCAGGTGCATTGGTCACGGCAAAAGGCATCACAAGAAATTCGTAGTGACCGTAGAACGAAAAGGTCTTCTCTATGTCCTCGGGTTTCACCTTCATTGATGGTACCGATCAGTAAATCAATCTTCGAAAATACACATGCGCCTTGCAACTGATCAAACAACTCATCGATTCGAGGTAGTGGGTACTTATTCTTTATTGTAACCTTATTTAGTTCCCGGTAATCAATACATAACCTCATTGTTCCATCCTTTTTCTTAACAAAGAGAACAAGTGCGCCCCATGGGGACGAGCTCGGTCTAATAAAACCCTTGTCAAGTAACTCTTGTAATTGAACTTTTAGTTCTTTCAATTCGGTTGGGGCCATCCGATACGGAGCTTTGGAGATCGGTTGCGTACCAGGTGCAACTTCAATAGGAAACTCAATCTCCCGATCTATTGGCATTCCAGGTAAGTCTTCCGGAAAGACTTCCGAAAATTCTCGAACTACAGGAATAATAGATACCTTCGTATCTTTTACTAGTGACGATTTAGATGTCGCAAGAACCCATGACAACCCTTCCTCAGAAGTCGTAGGGCCTTAGCCGCAGATACTAAATACGGAGGTGGGACTATGCCAACCCCCGTGAAACAAAAGTCCACATGACCCAGGATTCGAAACTCAACACACTTACGTGCACAATCGATAGTGGCGTTGTTGGCAGACAGCCAAACCATGCCAAGGATAACATCGAAGAGACCCATCTCCATGGGAATCAAGTCGGCCGATGATTATTATCGAAACACACATCACAATCTCTATATACAGTTGAGCAACAAATATTGCCACTCATGGGCTGAGAAACAATCAAATCATAACCAAGGGGTTCGGGTTTCTTAGGTAGTCTCATGGCAAAATGTGATGCAATGAATGAATGTGTTGATCCGGAATCTATAAGAGCATAAGCCGATAATGAACAGACAAATAAGTTACCTGCAACTACCATTTCTGTGTTCTGCGCATCACCTGGTATTAAGGCAAAAGCTCTGCCTTGTCGTTGATTGTTCACTAATTTAGGTTCTGTCCCAGTTGCCTGCACCATGTTTCTCCCTAGTGGTACCGCATTTGCTCCAGTTCGCACCAATTTAGGACAATTCCTTTTCATGTGTCCCCCCTCGTCGCAGTTAAAGCAAGTTCCAGCAGCTTTACGACATTCTCCTGAGTGGAAACTACCGCAAGTGTTACACTTAGGCACCTTGTTGCCCTGATTGTTATTCTGCCTCCCAACATTGGATGGTCCCGTATTTTGTTTTTTGGGTGGAAAATAACTTAACTTCTTCCCATCGAAGTTGTCAAAACGACGCTTCTTCTTCTCAGTAAACTTCTTCCTGCTGTTGACATTCCTCTCCACGATCATGGCATGGTCCACTATGTCAGCGTATGTAACCAATCGCATTGGCAGTATGACATCGCGAATGTCAGGGTGGAGTCCCTCTTCGAACCTTCGAGCTTTTAGATTTTCTGTGCTAATGAGGTGTTTCCCGTACTGTGATAGCCTGGTGAATTCTGCTTCGTATTCAGTCACCGACATCTGTCCCCACAGTTTTAGTCGATAAAACTCCGCACACTTTGCATCCTGGACGGACTGTGGTATGTATTTCTCTCGAAAGACGACCAGAAATCGGTCCCAAATCATTGTCGGCTCAGTCTCTTCCTTCATCTCCCACCATTGCTGAGCTTCTCCTTACAATAAATACGTGGCTAGTCCGACCTTCTGGTTTCTGTACAATGCATAACTTTAAATATCTTTCTCAGCTTTGCGACCCAAGCATCGGCCCTTTCAGCGTCTATTCCTCCCGGAAAGGTTGGAGGTTTCAGCTTCAAGAATTCCTTCAAGTTGAGATCTTCCCGTTGAGGTTGTGCTACATTCCCCAACTGTGGGCCCTGAGCATTGTTAGTCGGTTGTTGCTGTACTTGAGGTGGTGGTGGAATTACTGGAGGTGGGTTCTGTGGAGGTGGTGGTTGTTGCCTTTCAACTTGGGCTGCCGTGAAGAATTGGTCCATCATTCTTTCTAACCGATCGAGACGGCTTGAGTCGCCAGCTCCAAGAGTTCTCGCAGGGTTCCCTCGAGTGTTCATCCTAAATGTCAACGTATGAATACTAAGGAAGCTAGAAACAAGAAATGTATAACAAAAGAGAGTCATCATAACTATGCATCCATTTATATATATATACATATATCCATGAATTGATGTACACATGGTCAGCTTTACATGGTGGTTACAAAATATGGTATTACGTTAGAATGACGCAGTTACCAAAAACACTTAGCGCCACAAAGCCCAAAACTAGGTTGCCAACATCCCAAAAGGGCATCAAAACTAATCTAGACTGAACATGTTGCATCAAGGCTCCTATTACATACAAAATATAAGTATAGTTGCCCAGTCTATATTCCCCCCCATCAAGACTAACTAGTCGTCAGATTCATCCGACTCATCGCAAGACTCAACGTCGTAAACCTCAGGTTCGTTGGGGTTGAACTCAGGTTCTTCCTCAGGTTCTTCTTTAGGATCTTCTTCTATGTCATCATCCATTCCATCTTCGGCAGGATCCTCGGGTTCATGACCTATGGGGACCACAGGTGCCACTTCTGGTACTATTTGATCTCCTCCATCTCCATTAGCTTCCACGTGGTCAACTTCTTCTCTGAAGATCACTGGGTCATTACTAAACGCGAGCACTTCTTGCCAAATTTGCATGTGGATACGAACACGGTAAATAACTATCGCCCTCCTCATCTCTGGAGTGAAAAGAACTTCCTCTTGGCTAATGAAAGCGATTTGGTTATAAAAGCGTCGACGTGCTTCACGGAGGACTTCCTGGTGGTAACGAGCTAGGTCTCGCGGTTCGACTCCCCAATGGCCCTGCTGAGCCTCGCTCAATCGATACCCTCCAAACTCGTCATAGCGAAGGATAGGCTCCATGTCCTGTAGTACACACAAGACGTAAATCTTGTAAGTACCGGACCAAAGTCAAAAATACGGGTAATGAGGAAAACTACAGTAACTTAAGGCTGTAGTCAGGTTTCTTAAGGTATCTACCCCAAACAGGCTACTGGATGAAACACTTAGACACGTAGCATGCATTAAGTGTCGTAGTGCAAGTGTCTTAATGCTCTATGGATTTAAGGTTCTCTAAACCCACAGCTCTGATACCAAGTTTGTCACGACCCGAACTAGGGGCTTATCGGAATCGCGACCGGCCAGTGCCTTGATTCGCACCCTAGGCCTACTACTATCTACTATCCAGTTTAGAGAACAAATAAATAAATCATCGCAAATACTTGGTGAGTTCATTTCACTAGAGCACTGCTATATTAGTCATACAAGTCATAAAGAAAGGTTAAGTTACACAATAACTTGGCCCTATGCCAACAAAAGAGGTAATACATGACTTATATAAAACTAAAGGTCCAGAATCCATCCCAAGCCACGAGACATCACAAAAACGCCTTTGGTTATCCTCTAAGCATTCTCCTTACCTGAAATGGGTTAGCAACACACCCCTGAGCTATAAAGCTTGTGAGAACATACTTACACAATTTACAAGTTTGCCATGGTTCAAACATAATATTTCAAGTTTTCAAAGCCCAATGGCTGGAAAGGCAAAATAAATGCTCTTATATAGATATCAAAATATACGTACATATGTCCATTCGACTGGATATGTTGCCAGAGAAGTAGGGAGCTACCCATACTAATATTAAATGGTCATGATCATGCCAAGGGACGATGGCCGCGTCCCAACAACCACCCTTATAACGCCTCACCCGTTGGTATCTTTAATTTCCCCCAACGTCCGGGATGTTCCATTCGAATGTACGTTATTACATTTGCAAGAGTTTTATAACAATGTCTTAACCATGGCTTCTCAAAAATAATATGTATACAAGCAATACATGTGAGTCAACTTATCCTGTTAGCTCACGTTTTCTAAAACATAACATGATTTTCAAAATGTATTCAAGGTGCTTTTCCAATCATAGGCATACTTGCTAGTTATTCATAAATCAGTGCAATCTCATGCTCCTAAATAATTCATGGATCAAAGCATGTCATTATATTCAAATACATGTAAAGAGTGTAAGTATGAACTCACCTAAAAGTACACGAAGTTTGGTAAAGTCGACTGGAACCGAGATCTAAACACAACGTATGAAAAACTACATTATAGTAGGTCTAGGAACCAATTCTAAGCATGAAATAAATATTCAAAACCATAATCCCAAAGAACCCAAAGTGTACAACTTAAAAGGGGTCCTCCTCCTAGGGTCCAGAACTTCTTAGTTTGCAGCACTCCAGATCAGAGGCTAAAATCCAAATCAAAACACTTTAAAAAATTCCGAAATTTTACAGGGTTATCAATCAAGATGTTATGAAACTTTTTCACGAAGGACTCGCCTCCCAAAAATGCTCATAAACAGGGTAAAAAGGCAGTAAAACAAAACTGGTTCAGATCCGTTGCAATTTCTAAAACATCATTTCTACAAAATCTAGCCGTTGGATGGAGTTGAAACAAATTGGGTTAAAAATACAACGCTTTATTTTAACTCTCTTCCAAAAATCAACCGTTAATGTGGCCTCAATATTTGTTGACGAATTTTCAAAGTATACTGTATGTTTAGGAAAAAAAAACTGTTTGCTGGGCAAAATCCTTAGTTTAAGCTCTAGCCTCCTGGCTCATTTCAACATGATATCAATGGAAGGAAATAAGTCTAAAACTATATTTTAAGGCTTAAATTCATGGTTCATTGCAACATGAAATCAAAGGAAAGAAATGAAGTCTTTAACTCATAGAATAGACATAGAGAGGGAGTTACCTAGACTTGAAGCTTGATGAACAATTATGGAAGTGTTTGATTTCTCTTTCTTAAACCCACAGAATTTCAGTAAGAAGATGTAGTTTTTACACATATAGGATATATATAGGAAGAAAGTGGGTAGGTAGGTTCAATGGCTAGGATTAAATCTTGGAGAAAACCTAAGGCTAGGATTGAAAGGTGAATGTTGTGGTAAAAAAGGGAGTGAGGTGGATGCATATTCCATCTCACGAAAAATTCCAGTCATGGTGGCTGATTTTCCACCACAAATTACACTGCTTGAATAAAACGCAGTGCGCGGACATCTGGGCTGTCCGAAAATCGGTTCATTAAAAATCCTATTTAATCACTGTTGACTAATTTTGACATTCTGAGTTCGATGGTGTGATCCGTTTCGCCTAAAAAAATATACATCTTTAGGAGTTTCGTTTTTGACACACTCGAAGAGGATTATTAATTATTGTTCTGTTATAGGTCTGCGCCGAATGGCGAAGTATAGATAATATTTATTAAAATGGCATTGAGAAACTTATTAAATATGAGATGTGACCTTTGTTCATTGTCGGTGTCAAACAAAAGGCAAAAAGTTGGGTCGGGTCTTCACAAATACAGTATTCTGTTCATTTGGCACGCTGCTCACAACACAATACTCTGCTCATTTGGCACGCGACTCACAACACAGTATTCTATTCATTTGGCACGCAGCTCACAACACAGTATTCTATTCATTTGGCATACAGCTCACAACACAACACTCTGTTCATTTGGCACACAGCTCACAGCATAGTACTCTGTTCATTTGGCACGCAGCTCACAACACAATACTCTGCTCATTTGACACGCAGCTCACAACACAGTATTCTATTCATTTGGCACGTAGCTCACAACACAGTATTCTTTTCATTTGGCACACAGCTCACAACATAACACTCTGTTCATTTGGCACACAACTCACAACACAGTATTCTGTTCATTTGGCACACAGCTCATAACACAATACTCTGTTCATTTGGCACACAGCTCACAACACAATACTCTATTCATTTGGCACGCAGCTCACAACACAGTATTCTGTTCATTCGGCACGCAGCTCACAACACAATACTCTGCTCATTTGGCACGCAGCTCACAGCACAGTATTTTGTTCATTTGGCACACAACTCATAACACAACACTCTGTTCATTTGGCACACAACTCACAACACAATACTGTGCTCATTTGGCACGCAACTCACAACACAATATTCGGTTCATTCTAAAACTGAATACATCCGTTCATTCTGAAACTGAATACATCTGTTCATTCTGAACACAGGTATCTTTACGTTTCACCCGGGGATATGGGTCGATCATCGCGAGGGAGTGGTACATGGAGCTTCCAGATGCCGTTCAACATATTGTGGATGAGGCGGGGTTCGGCCCATTTTGTGTGGGGTTGTCGCATCTTCAGGCGAGCAGGACCCTCATTGGTGCACTTCTACAGAGATGGTAGGACACCACCAACTCCTTCCATTTCTCTGCTACCGGGGACATGACGATGACCCCGTACGACTTTTTGATGTTGACGGGCCTCCACGTGGCAGGCTGGCCGATCCCATACGATTTTGATATAGGCGAATAGGAGGCAGCTTAGACTTATCTATTCGGAGCCCATCCGCCGGTCTACAGATCATCATGCATGGTCAGGTACACCTAGTTTACAAAGCAGTACAGGGGGACTACGCCTGAGACTTTTAAGGCCATAGAGTAGTATGCCCGAGGATTTCTGATGTTCCTTCTCGGGACCACACTGTTCTCCAGCAGGGGGAACATGGTTGGGCTTTATCTTATCAGTGCTCTGGTAGACCTATCACAGGTTCGACACTTTGATTGGGGCGGCGCTGGCCTTGCTACCCTTTACTATTACATGAGTGCGACCTCCCGCGGGCACGGGGCCATAGTAGGTGGTTACTGGAGAGCCTGGGAGGTACCTTCTGCCCTCTTGATTTACATTTTTGTATTTTATTATCTGTACAATGCACACTTCACCCAAGGTACATTCAGACTAGCATTAAGCATTCAGACTCAAAGATTCTCTATACATTACGTATTCAAGATTCTCGGCTCAAGATTCTGCATTTTCTATACATCTTGTATTCGCATTCTGTACTCAGCATTCCGTATTTTCTATACATTCTGTATTCTGACTGCTACTGTCTTGCCTTTCATAGTTGTGGGTTTGCGCTTACTTCCCCACGCTTGCCCCGGATCTGGAGGTTGAGGCACCACTCGAGGTGCCACACTCACATAGATTTGAGGGTCGGTACCGGCCTAGACCCCGGGAGACTCTACCGAGGTAATCAAGAACTCTCAGTTCTTCATGCTTTTCAGCTTTGATTCATCTTGCATATTTATGACATCTAATCATTTTATGCACTTGATATCCGCAGGTCACCTGGCAGCCTTGGATAGCCATGCTAGGGTATTCTCGGTTCCAGTTTGCTGGGGCATGGAGTGCCTCCTGATACAGGGTTTTATTTGAGGGACCAGTCAGCAAAGCCTGGTTTCTCGGGGAGCGCTTCATGCGCCAGACGATGAGCAATCCCGCTCAGGAGATCCCTTCACCGGCCCCATTGGACATACGATCCACAGAGAGTCTCACTCCCTAGGAGGTTGACGACCTTATGTTGGGTGATGACGCAGTCCTTTTCCTGGAGGAGAGCGAGTACGCGACATACGTTCACACATACCTGATGCCTCCGCTGACAGGTGTCTGTACCCCCGTGAGGAGAGCTGCTGACATTCCATGATCGAGCCGCGCTCGAGCTACAGACATTCCTTCAACTAGCGGGGTCAGCACATCGAGGGGTAGGAGTAGGATGGTGCCCCCTGCTTGGCAGTGTGCTAGGTGGCCAGATCCTCCGACCGAGTAGACAGGCTGGCGGTGTGGAACACTTAACCAGATTTTGTTGGAGCCTCTATTGCCGGATCGTGGATATGTCACTGCCCCTGACTAAGCATCGGTATGTCTCACAGCTTTTCATCTATCATTCAGATATTTAGACATTCATTCATTTACTGATGACTTGAACTTGCATCTACAGCCTCCCAGAGGATATGTTGTGGGGTTGCCCGATGCGATGGCCTCTCTTGAGAGCATGGTCTTACGGAGGGAGGCGCTGCTGTATGCTTCCGGCATTCAGGTACTTTTTAATTTCCTTGTATTTATCATACTTCTGATGACATACTGAAACTAAACATTACATCGATTCACTGCATGTGTAGAACACATCTGACACATCACATTAACATACTATATCTGCAAGCACACACTCTATGCACTATACTTGCATCTGCATCTGATATACATGCTCTGGTTGATGTATTCGAATTGCTTTTTCAGGTCACACCTCTGCAGCTCGGGCCACCCGGGCCTTCTCGAGTAGCGAGGAGAGCGATCCCAGCACGCGGTCGAGGGAGACGTAGAGCGCCTGCCAGACATGACGACGAGTCCAGCGAGGAGGAGGAGTCATCACACCCTCACCCAGAGACATCTACGGGTAGAGATGATGACACCGGTTCCGGTTCTGAGGGTGGAGACGACGCCGAGGAGGATTCCGAGGATAGTGGCTCCGATTCAGACGGGGATGCCGACGACGGTGGTGCAGAGGCTGCTCAGCTGAAGAGGGTGAAGCGGGCCTCTTGATCTTGAGTCAGATAGCACCGATGCAGATGTTTTCCTTTGTTTTCTTTTTACAAGTAGTTGTAGCACATTGTACAGCATTAGGCAGTTTTATTTTCCTTAAAACTTGTACCTTGTTGTAAAAAGGAAACCATGATGGAATGAAAACAGCTTTTTGTTCAAAAAGTGTTGCATTTGTATTCTAAGAATCACATCGCATCATTTTGCACAAAGATGACATTGATGGAAATTGAACATCGTGTATTGCCAACTCAGGTAGTGATCCAACGTAACAAACTAAACAACTTAAAACAATTTGATAAACAAATTAACAACTCGATAAACAATGAGCAACAACTCGATAAACAAAAAACAACAACTCGATAAACAAAGAGCAACAACTCGATAATCAAAAAGTAACAACTCGATAAACAAATGTATTTTAGACAAACAGAGCAACAGGACGCATCCGAATCAGAAGTAAACTCAGACCTTCAGCATTCTCGGCACATAGGAAAGCTAGGAACTCTCTTCTGGAGACAAGAAAAGGCTGCAGACCACATTTTTGCTCATGGCCAACCACCAAAATAGCTTGCCGACCAGTTTTGTGGTCTGCAGACCAGAAAATGTAGCTGGTCGACCAGAAAAAGTGGCTGGCCGACCAGAAAAAATGGTTGGCCGACCAGTTGGCCTGGGGACCTTCAGATTTTGGCCACCTGTCCTCTAAACAATGCCTTATCCTCTATAAAGGTTCCAGCTTTGTGGTTCCCTCATTCTAACTCAGTTTTGCACCAAATGGAGGCATTTCTTGTCCAAAATCTCACAAATTGGATTGCTAACTTGGATGGCTCGGAAAAGATGAATTTTCGAGACTTCGGCATAAATGCACCATTCACGCTGAGCCACACCCTGCTGCGTTTTCCATTCCTCCATGCCG
Source organism: Camellia lanceoleosa (assembly GCA_025200525.1). Lineage (NCBI taxonomy): Eukaryota > Viridiplantae > Streptophyta > Magnoliopsida > Ericales > Theaceae > Camellia > Camellia lanceoleosa. The sequence goes on along the minus strand of CM045766.1, from coordinate 22,895,438 downwards.
CAGCAAGGTGTTGGAATCCGGTAACTCATGTTTTTAGCTTTGGCGAACAAGAGATATGTCCCACTTTCGAAGACTTCCAAGCTTTAATGGAATCTCAGCGCGATGGAGAAATCTTGCCCTAACTCCGCTTCGGCCATGTCCAAGCCTTAGGACGGATGTGTGGGCTCACTTTGCATGACGCTCGGTCATTGAATCGAGACAAAGTACTGGACATCCCCAGCTTGATTCGTCGGTTTTTTCATGCCGGTGACCGCGGTGATCATCATTGGCAGGGCTTTTGGCGACATGCACTTTGCTTGTGCATGTTGTCTCATTTCTTGCTTGCCCCAGGCTTCGGAGGATCTAGCGTCCATTTGATTGAGGTTGCCCAAGGCTTAAAAGAGCGCAAGAACCGCATCGCCATGACGCTAGCTGACACATTGATGGGTTTGGATGCTTTCCATCGCCGAGAGACGACTAGATTCGTGGGGAGTCCACTACTGCTGTAGGTAATGTTTCCCACCCTATCTCACATATATTTCTCATATCACTCGGCCCTCAGGCTTGGTTTTTTTCCCTCGAAACCCTTTTCTCACTTTTCTCTCAACGTACACCTCTTTATTCTTTAATCTCTCATTTTTCATCCCTTCCCAGATATGGTTGATGGATAAGTTGAAGGTTGTGGACTCATGCCCAGCATATTCAACTCGCGGCTATTTCTTTCGGCGACATCTAGTCGATGCCCCTGACGAGGGATGGTGGTGCGAATGGATGTGTAGTTTGTTTGCTACCAGTATTGCTTGGCGCTGCCCCTGGCTCAATTTACTAGCGATAAGCTACAGCATGACTTGCCAGCCCAGGATTCAGTTGATCGGCCTGACACACTGTGTCCTTTATTTCCCATTTCGATTCCGGCGCCAATTTGGACATGATCTGACTTGCCCAGAAGAGGGGATAGAGTACCCTGCCGCATTTCTAGTCCGAGGCGCACAGCTAGCTCGGTATGCCACAACATGGAGGACGAGAGAGCTTCTGGCCCCCGCTCTCACTTTCAGTTGCAGCCTCTCTAATGAGAGGCGCAGGTTGGGCCTACTTTTGCATCAGAGGCTTCCACAAGCTCTGGGAGGGAAGACAGGAACACCTGACTATGCCCTGAGTTTATTTGCTTTAATCAGTACTTTCAAGTTTTCTTTATGAATGTAATAAAAAGCAACTTCAATTTGTATTCAAGAGTAGGAGAACTCTGTACTGAAATCAATGCAATTGAAGGTTGTGGGTACTAAAAATTTTCCATTTGGTCCAAAAATGGTTTAAGTCGTAAAAAGATTAATTTGAGCAAAATCAACTTTTGTTAAAATTTTTCAAAACCATTTTTGATATGGATCACAACTGGACACACCTGAGATCTATCACTGAGATGTGCAACCCCGGATTCCAGCAACTAGAAAGTTACCCCTAGTTTGAATAGCACTGCACTGGAGATCACAACCGAGCCCTTGAATGCAGAATAGACAAAGATGACGACATGATCACATGGACAAAGTTGATTTGGAAGTGTTTACGGCTGGACTTTATAATGAAGTTGCCTACGTATCCCGAAGATGGGAATCAAGCCTTACGTAGTTCGGTTCGGGTTCACTCGTTTATTAACCCTCTCCTTTTGCGCTCTAACTTTTGCCAAGGCCGCCCTTTCTGGGTTTTCAACCTTGCAAGCTCAGTTTTTATTATTTGAAAATTTTCATGCTCTAACTTTTGCCTAGGTCTCCCTTTCGGGTTTTCGGCCTAGCAAGCCACTCAGGGATAGTATTTCTTCAACTTGTCCATGTTGATTGGCTGGGAGAACTCTAGGCCATCTAGGTCCATTAGAACGACAGCTTCGCCCAACCAGATAGACTTAATAATGTAAGGGCCAGTCCAATTGGGTCTGAACTTACCCCTAGGGTCGTGGATGGGAGCTCGGTTGTCTTTGAGCACTAGATCCCCTTCCTTCAAATTCCTGGACTTAACCTTCTTCTTAAAAGCCTTAGCGATTCTTCATTGATAACCTTGGACGTAATACAGTGCTTTCAGCCTTCTTTCATCAAAGAGCATAAGTTCTTCAAACCTGCTTTGCTGCAAATCTGCCTCAGCTATCTGACACTCAGCCAATACCCGTAATGACGGAACCTCAACTTCGATAGGCAAAATAGCCTCCATTCCATAAACCAAGGAGTACGGAGTTGCCCCAGTAGAAGTTCGAACTGAAGTCCGGTAGCCCCAAAGAGCAAATGGCAGCTTATCTGGCCAATCCCAGTAGGTTTCTACCATCTTCTGCAGAATGTGCTTGATGTTTTTGTTGGCGGCCTCAATAGCTCCGTTGGTTTGCGGCCGATATGTAGATGACTTATGAAAATCCACGTTGTACTTCTCCAACAAGTCGATCACCTCCTTCTTGAAGTGGGAACCATTATCTAAAATAATCTCATTTGGGACCTTGTAGCGACAGATGATGTTGTTTCTGATGAACTTAGCGACATGCGAAGCCTTTAACACAGCGTAAGATTGGGCCTCAACCTACTTCGTGAAGTAGTCTATCGCTACCAGAATGTACTCATGCCCATTGGACCCCTTTGGAGTGACAACCCCAATTACATCAATCTTCCAGACTAAAAATGGCCATGGCGAAGTCATGTTGTACAGCTTCAACGGCGGAATGTTCATGCAGTTTGCTTGGATTTGACATTTGTGGCATTGTCGGACAAAGCCAATACAATCCTCCTCCATGGTTGACCAGTAATAACCCTGTCTAAGGATCTTTCGGGCTAGCATCACCCCACTCGTGTGTGCTCTGCACTCTCCTCCATGGATGGCCTCCATCAGGCGCTTGGACTCTTCAGCATCAACGCATAGCTTGTGCATCCCGAGATGACCCCTATTGTATAATTTACCGCCGCAGACAATGAACTGAGCAGCCATTCTTCAGAATGCCCTCTTATCTTTGGGATTTGCCCCTGGTGGATACGCTTTCTTTTCCAAGAAGTTCCCAACGTCATAATAACAGGGGTTCTCATCTTGTACCTCATCTATGGCAGCAATCAACTCGTAGGCCAGCACGAATTTCTGTTCAATGATGATTGGACGCATCCAGACTCCAAAAGGGATGTCTATCATAGAAGATAGAGTTGCTAATGAATCAGCGAACCTGTTGTTCTCTCTTAACAGATGGGCGAAATTCAGTTTCTCAAACCGAGGAATCAGAACGTCCAAGGTCTGGTGATAAATTCTCATCTTTTCTTCTTTAACTTTCCAATCTCCTTTAGCTTGAGATACAACAAGGATCGAGTCCCCGATGACATCCAACCGTTTTTCCCCTAGTTCTTGGGCGGCTTTTAGTCCAGCAATACATGCCTCATATTCTGCCTCATTGTTCGACACTTTGAACCGGAGTTTGAATGCTAGAGGTATGCGGGAATTGTCAGGCGCTATCAGCAACACCCCTATCTCATACCCGTATTGGTTTGACGCTTTGTCAAAGTACATCATCCAGGTCTCTTCTTCAACATGCAGAATGGCCTCGTCTGGAAACAGATACTCAACTGCTTCATCCCCTTCAACTGGATGATCAGCTACGAACTCCGCTACCCCTCTCCCTTTCACTGACTTGCGCGTCATATACTTCAGATCAAATTCGAAAAGCAGAAGCAACCAACGGGCTAGTCTACCTGTAAGTGCCGGTTTCTCGAAGAGATATTTGATAGGATCTAATCTCGAAACCAGTATTACAGATTGAGCTAATAGGTAGTGCCTCAATTTCCTGGTAGCCCATACCAAGGCCAGACAAGCCTTCTCCAGCGGAGTGTAGCGGGTCTCGTAATCCAACATTTTCTTGCTCAAGTAGTAGATAGCCTTCTCCACTCTGTCCTTAGACTCCTGTGCAATCATGCAGCCCATTGTCGTTTTAGTCACTAATAGGTACAGAATCAACAGTTTTCCCAGCTCAGGCGGTGACAACATAGGTGGCTCCTGTAAATATTGCTTGATCTGCTCGAAAGCAACTTGGCATCGATCGTCCCATTGGAACTTCTTTCCTTTCTTCAGGTGACCAAAAAGTGGTTCACAAGTCAATGTTAATTTAGCAATAAACCGTCTTATGAATTGTACTTTACCCAGAAAGCCTTGCACCTCCTTTTCAGTCATCGGTGGTGGAATTTCTAAGATGGCCTTGATTTTAGAAGGATCGACCTCGATACCTCTTTGTGTGATCAAGAACCCCAGCATTTTCCCTGTTGTAACGCCAAATGTACATTTTTGAGGATTCAACCGCAACAGATACTCTCTGATCTGTTGGAAGAATTTTTTGCAAGGCGGTGTAATGGCCCTCTCTTTCTCTGGACTTGACAATCATGTCGTCCACGTACACCTCAACCTCTTTATGGATCATATCATGCAAGATTGTGGTCACAACCCGTTTGTCACGACCCGAACCCGCCCCTATGGGTTAAGGCCATAACCGGCCAGTAATCATGAGATTACCTACGGCCTCAAACCAAATAAGACAAAACTCATCAGAGAAAAAGGGGCCAAACGGAAGTAAATTAAAAACTTTGCCCATAGAGCCGTGCTTATATGCACATCAAAACATTCCAGACATACATATGTTAATAACCCACAACAAAAAACATAGCAACAAAAATTTCTGTACAGACAGGATCATTCAAAACTGAGTCAACCAAGCGAAACTATACACAGACGTACTCCAAAACTTCGCCAACATAACAGAATAGAAACAAACGACAAGGGTGAAGGTGGGTCTCGTGCGTGAGACACAAGGGCTGACTTCCCCAAAAATCTTTGTTGTTCCACACTGACTTCGCTGAGGCTGGGTTTGGACTTCTCTGGGCTCACCTACAAATACATGAATGAGCGTAAGCGAAAGCCCAGTGAATAATACCAAATAAAGAACATACATTGGAACAACATATATCAAGCGGCCTTGGGCCCAATTTGCATTTCTAACTAATACATACATACATAGACATATGCAAGTTAAGTAATTGAGATTTCAAACGCAACGTACGACCTCGGGCCCAATTCATTCATGTTGGACTATCATTCATTTCAGACTATTATTCGTGTCAAAACGGCCTCTGGCCCACTCATTCATGTCAATCGGCCTTCGGCCCAATCATTCATCAATCGGCCTTTGGCCCAATCATTTATCAATCGACCTTTGGCCCAATCATTTATCAATCGGCCTTCGGCCCATTCATGTTTATCAAAACGGCCTTCGGCCCATTCATGTTCATCTTACATCCACAATCCCAAGTAGCAATTTATAAGCTTAAAGGGAATAAACCATTGAACATTCACAAGCATTCAAATATCGATATTACTCACAGTGATCGGCTTGTAGATTTGCCCTGGAGCTTGACCCTACACATCACATAACATATACGGGTCACAAATAACTCAATCCGTTCTTTAATTCACATATTCCTCTTTAGGCTTTATTCTTATCTCATTAACTCATTTACAATGCTTAACATATGCCTAAGAGTGCTTACAAGTGAAAGGGAACGGAAAAATATAACACAGAATGCATTTTCAGAATTTCAGAAAACAGGATACCCGCTCGAGCGTGGACTTCCCCGCTCGAGCGGACCCTTAGGTCTGCGAAAGTACTGGTTGCATTCAATTCCAGCTCGAGCGTGAACTCGGCCGCTCGAGCGGACTTCCTGACTACATAGCTCCCCGCTCGAGCGGACTTCATGTCTGACAAAAATGCTGGGAGCTCGTTTTTCCCGCTTGAGCGGCACTTCACCCGCTCGAGCGGACATAAAAAATCTGGGTTTTCCAGATTGAGTTCTTGACCTTCATCTCGACATTCAAAGGCTCTAAATGCATGATTTCGGTCCAAACTTCACATAATCATGTACTAACATAGAATTACAACATATTGAAGCTCAATTTCATAATTTATCTACATGCATGGCTCATTTTCCACCAACTCATTACCAATGTAACCATTTCATGCATTCAAAGCTTCTACTTCCATGGATTGTACATGCATGTGACATATAACCTTCATTCTCATCTCATACGATGAAAAAATTGTCAAATACATGGATTTCAACCAAAATTGCAACATGAGTCATGTAATTCAAGCTCAAATATGCAAATTCAAAACAATACATACATGCATGCATACATAGTCTTCAAATTCATCAAAACCAACTCCTTTCATGTTCTAGATCACAAATTAATCTTCAATTCACGAAATCACAACTCAAATTCACGAGTTAAGGGTTGGTTACTCACCTAGGAGCTTTAATCTTCCAAACTCTAGTCAATTCTTGAGTTAAATCTTCAAATTCCCAAGCTAGAGCCAAAAATTTCTCAAGTCTCTTCCTTTCTCTCTCTATAGCCGGCCTCTCTCTCACTCTCAATTGTCTAACTCAGATTTTGAGTTTTAAGAGAGCTAAAGGAGAGTGCAATGCAAATATACAACAAGCCCCTCTAACAAATATTTTAATATAAAATAATGGGGCACTTAATTTATCAATTTAACCAGTTTAAATTGACCAGAATCAATTTTCAATTAAATTTCACCGTGGGCTCTAAAAATTATGCCAATCACAATGGCGCAATCAATTTTGGGTTCTGTGGCCGATAAGGCCCTCAATTTAATTCCCGAAGCGGTAAAATCAAACAGATATTCCTACGGTGAACAGATGGAAATTCAAAACCACATATATTCACATAATTGGTACACCAAATCATATCAAACATATAATCAAATTCATATTAAGGACCAATTAGCTAATTACGGAACATGGGCATCACAGTCTTCCCCCCTTTAGGAAGTTTGGTCCTCCAAACTTAATTTACCTGCAGCCGAAAATAATTTGGAATACTTTCTTATTCCACGGTTCCATCCCCCTTTTTTTTTTTTTTTTTTTAGTTATCCATTCAATCTCAAAATCAGGCAACACTCTGTTCTCAATCAGTCAAAGACTCAACTTTTCCTCCATACAAGGCTTGTATGGTATTACACCAAACTAGAGCGTAAGCTATTGTCGTAAACAAAGTTTGCCAATGATGGATGGATGTCCCCAACTGCCTCGGAAATCTAAAACATACATTTGGAGCATTCCCTCCGGAATCTAAAAGGTTCCTTCTGACTATACATCAATTTACAGATGGAAAGTAGCGCCGAATCACAATTCAGCTTCCATTGCCTCTTGAAGGCTTGTCAGGATTCAGACACATTTCAGAATTTCTGTCTAAGCAACAAACACTGGGACCCCATACAAACAAGCAACCTTATTAATGTAAACAGTGACCAGTCTACAAGCATCATATGAAAATGTCATAGGGAGGAAACAAGCAAATTAAGTAGTTCCCCATATAACAACCCAAACGGGATTTACACCTTGAGTGCTCAAGGTAGCCCCACAATGAAGTTCGTAGTGACATATATCTCTATTTCCATTCCGAAATAGGGAGAGATTGAAGCAGTTCCGCCACTAACTGATATTCGACTTCGACCTGTTGGCACCGAAAATATTTAGACACAATTTCACCAATTGTCCTCTCCGAGGTAGGTCACCAACATATTCATTTCAGATGCCAGCTAACTTTATCATAGAAGTTCGGTCTATTCCCTTGTCACAAAAGTTCAATTCATTCTTCAATAATTCCACAATACACAATCCGATTTGGTATTTAGTTCAGTGACTTGTCACAACTATTCAAGGCCAACCAAAAGTTCACAGTAATTTAAAGTGGATCCAGACAGTGATCCCCGAGTCAACAAAGATAGTATCGAAGCAATTACCCATACAACGCACATAGGCCAATATCCCCATAATACTGATTGTAAAATACAATAACACTGAGGCAGTAGACTTCTAATAGAATACATGTGTTCTTAGTTCATTCAGCAGTTTATAATTCGGTTCAACATTCAACTCCCTGTTCCAAAGAGTCTTTCCACACTATTTCCTAGTCGCCAGAAGCAGAAGGCAATTCATATATTAATCCTCATGATGTCAAAGGCATTATCAACGGAGTCAATCACATATTAAGCACAATTTACACATCCTCAAGGCCCCAATTACAGAATATGACGACATTGAGCAGTTATTCACAAAGCGTACTGAATTCACGCACTTACGGACAATCAGGATTTTTCAAAGTTTCTTGGATGTTTAAACATCTACATATTACCAAAGGATGACATTCCAGACAAAACAATAGTCGTCTCGAAATTGAAGCACACCCGTTCACGACCGTCAGTGGCCGACTTGAGATCGATTAGTCAAACCCACCCGCACAAGACCGTCGGTGGCAAAAGATATCCCAACAAAGGTGCTACATAGGCTTAACGTCCCCTAGCACGAAAGGACGCCCCAAGAATGTCATCAAAACAAACATAATACCACTCACTACAACCTGATTCCCCAAAATTTGATAACATTGAAGCAACTACTCTCCCTTACAAAACATATTCTGATCAGTCAAAGACAAATGTTCAGTACTGCTTATAATCAAATCAAGCTGCCATCATCAGTCCCCATAGCGTCAAACCAACCAGGATGGGACAATACACAAGCATTGTTCCTTAAGACACCCAATCACGGGATTTGTACAATTCGGCTCATTTTCAACACATATGTCCTTGATAGTTGGGGGTTGATCCTCAACGGTATTCATGGTTAGATCAATCTGTCTTAGCCCACAAAAGGTCTTTCAAATAGGTTAAGTACACTATACGGATTCAAGTTTTGGGTCCATCAGTTTTCCTGCCAATAATAATCTAGTCATTTATTTATAGACAATTTTTAACCCCCTTTACAAAATCGACTCAGATAGAGGTTCTTATCAATCAATCTAAGCAAAGGTCTTGTCAGATTAAATCAAATAAAGGTCCCATCAAATTATATCCAATGAGGGTTCTATCGGGTCAATTCAGACAAAGGTTCTATTGGATCAAGTCAGATAGAAGTTTTCTCAAATAGAGTACATTTGATTCCGTAAAGCTCACTTCGTTTGTTTAGGCACATGGTTGATAGTTTCACAACTGCCCTAAGTTTATCAGTTCTCAAGGTCGTATCAGAATCATTCATCACAACTGTTCATATCAAAGTGTTTCAAATCACGTACAATACGGTATTGTCCACATAAGTTCAGGTATAGTTACATAAGCATGCAGGTGTTCATATCAGGAGGTACGTATCATAATCAGTATAGCAGTTCCCAAGTAAGCCTTATATGCAAGAACATGGTGCACAGTAATACATCATACAAAGTTCCTCGGGTACACATAGTATGGGATTGTTACGCAAAAGTTCCAAATTAGTCACATCACCCAGTCAACCTTCTACCAATCAAAATATATGGTCTCACAATTATAGAGTTCGTTATTTAGGGCGCTCAACTTGGTCACACGATTATAGAATCATAATTCCAGTGGTTTAGTCATTGAAGACGGTAACATAATAAATTACCCTGAGCATAGGTGTAGATATATATGTGCATGTGCAGAGTCAATCAATATCCCAAAACGTATTTCACAAATTTCCCAAACGGGGCATATACCTCTAATGAATACAGTCTCGGTCATGTGGGTCTAACCAATCTAGATACACATGCAGCAGATATGAAATATATGCCGATCCGAATCAAACAGTATCCCAAGTGAAGATGTACAAACGTACTAATTCAGAATCAATCAACACATAAGCATTCATTTGTAAACAGCATAGATACCTGGGATAATGGTTACAACATTCTGAGTGCTTTCTGGGATGAGTGTGATTACTCCATTCTGAGTAGCAATTCCTACCACTGGTACGGATTTAGCCGAGGCAGAGGATCTACTCACATTTTGTTCATTTCGGAGACAAATCCTTACCAGATGGTCCATTCCACCACACCCATAACAAGCCCCAGAAATTTGATGACAAACTCATTGGCGTTTCTTACCACATTCATTACATGTCGGTGCTGTATTCCTTGTAGAGTTTGAAGTGCGCGATGATCCCGTATTTTGCTTTTTAAATAACTCCTTCTTTGAGTAAAAGCCTTGCCTCTTGCTTTTCTATTCAGAAGATCGGTTCATGTTAGCTTTGGTCACCAGCGTTCGGTCCGGCACCTCAACACATTTTGTGACTTCCAATCCATTCACTTGGTGCTCTTGCACTGGTGGTGGCAAAGGTTCTTGCCGTAGTGGCAACTGGTACTGTTGTCTTAAGATCTTTGCCATTTCTTGTACTGTTCTTTCCAGTCTATCCAGTCGGGCTATGGAAGAACCTTCCAACCCGTATGCCCTTAATTTGCCCATACTCTACACAAGTTCTTATCAAACATTACCAAATACTGGGATGCCCGATACGAAATTAAACACAAAATCACATAAGTACATTCGCACATAGGCACATTGTTATATTCTCCTTTCACATATCGTACGCAATTAATCACTTACGTAACAGATAATTGCATACTTATCAAATATCGCATGCTGAACATTTACTAAGTAATTATATACTCAAATCATGTTCATATTTCACATAGACACCCGTAGGCAAAATTGAATGCACATAAACAACTTTTCATGGTTCATATATTCATATACGTGCATTATAACAAAACAAACTTGTTGTACACATTAGTGTAACAATTCATATCTCATATTCGAATCATGTATGGTACTTCCTTTAGCGTGACATATCATGTTGGTCAAGCATATCAACATATCTCATACATAGGCCACGGTATTATCTCCCCCGGGCGAGGGCCTGTGCCACGGTATTATTTCCCCCGGGCTAGGGCCTCATGACCATAAGCCACAGTATTATGTCCCCTGGGCGAGGGCCTCCGCTAAGGATACCACAATTACATCGAAGGAGAATTTAGACAATCATTCATTTATGCCAAACATAGCATTATACTTTATACAAAGGTTCACAAGTATGCTTATACTAGAGAGCATACATATCCCAAAGGTTTACCATGCAAGCAATTTGCGAATTATAGCACATAACTGTTCATATCGAAACACTTAAGCATATTTTTGATGCTTCCAAAGTTTATATCGAAATGGTTAACCATATTATCAATGCCTCCAAATTCATATTTATCACATGAATGCATCCTAGATCTCATCTAGACACCAATTGCTCTTCTTGGACAAGTGTGTGAGTTATTAACTCGTGCTCTGATACCATTCTGTCACGACCCGAACCCGCCTCTATGGGTTAAGGCCATAACCGGCCAGTAATCATGAGATTACCTACGGCCTCAAACCAAATAAGACAAAACTCATCAGAGAAAAAGGGGCCAAATGGAAGCAAATTAAAAAATTTGTCCATAGAGCCGTGCTTATATGTACATCAAAACATTCCAGACATACATATGTTAATAACCCACAACAGAAAGCATAGCAACATAAATTTCTGTACAAACAGGATCATTCAAAAGTGAGTCAACCAAGCAAAACTATACACAGACGTACTCCAAAACTTCGCCAACATAATAGAATAGAAACAAACGACAAAGGCGAAGGCGGGTCTCGTGCGTGAGACATAAGGGCTGACTTCCCCAAAAATCTTTGTTGTTCCACACTGACTTCGCTGAGGCTGGGTTTGGACTTCTCTGGGCTCACCTACAAATACATGAATGAACGTGAGCGAAAGCCCAGTGAATAATACCAAATAAAGAACATATATTGGAACAACATACATCAAGCGGCCTTGGGCCCAATTTGCATTTCTAACTAATACATACATACATAGACATATGTAAGTTAAGTAATTGAGGTTTCAAACGCAATGTACGGCCTCGGGCCCAATTCATTCATGTTGGACTATCATTCATTTCAGACTATTATTCGTGTCAAAACGGCCTCTGGTCCACTCATTCATGTCAATCGGCCTTCGGCCCAATCATTCATCAATCGGCCTTTGGCCCAATCATTTATCAATCGGCCTTTGGCCCAATCATTTATCAATCGGCATTCGGCCCACATTTATATCAAACGGCCTTCGGCCCATATACACTTTCGTGTCAAACGGCCTTTGGCCCATATACACTTTCGTGTCAAACGGCCTTCGGCCCATATACACTTTGTGTCAAACGGCCTTCGGCCCATATACACTTTCGTGTCCAACGGCCTTCGGCCCATATACACTTTCGTGTCGAACGGCCTTCGGCCCATATACACTTTCGTGTCAAACGGCCTTTGGCCCATATACACTTTCGTGTCAAACGGCCTTCGGCCCATTCATGTTTATCAAAACGGCCTTCGGCTCATTTATGTTCATCTTACATCCGCAATCCCAAGTAGCAATTTATAAGCTTAAAGGGAATAAACCATTGAACATTCACAAGCATTCAAATATCGATATTACTCACAGTGATCGGCTTGTAGATTTGCCCTGGAGCTTGACCCTACACATCACATAACATATACGGGTCACAAATAACTCAATCTGTTCTTTAATTCACATATTCCTCTTTAGGCTTTATTCTTATCTCATTAACTCATTTACAATGCTTAACATATGCCTAAGAGTGCTTACAAGTGAAAGGGAACGGAAAAATATAACACAGAATGCATTTTCAGAATTTCAGAAAATAGGGTCCTCGCTCGAGCGGACCCTTAGGTCTGCGAAAGTACTGGTTGCATTCAATTCTAGCTCGAGCGTGAACTCGGCCACTCGAGCGGACTTCCTGACTACATAGCTCCCCGCTCGAGCGTCAACTTCCCTGCTCGAGCGGACTTCATGTCTGACAAAAATGCTGGGAGCTCGTTTTTCCCGCTCGAGCGGACATCAAAAATCTGGGTTTTCCAGATTGAGTTCTTGAGCTTCATCTCGACATTCAAAGGCTCTAAATGCATGATTTTGGTCCAAACTTCACATAATCATGTACTAACATAGAATTACAACATATTGAAGCTCAATTTCATAATTTATCTACATGCATGGCTCATTTTCCACCAACTCATTACCAATGTAACCATTTCATGCATTCAAAGCTTCTACTTCCATGGATTGTACATGCATGTGACATATAACCTTCATTCTCATCTCATACGATGAAAAGATGGTCAAATACATGGATTTCAACCAAAATTGCAACATGAGTCATGTAATTCAAGCTCAAATATGCAAATTCAAAACAATACATACATGCATGCATACATAGTCTTCAAATTCATCAAAACCAACTCCTTTCATGTTCTAGATCACAAATTAATCTTCAATTCACGAAATCACAACTCAAATTCACGAGTTAAGGGTTGGTTACTCACCTAGGAGCTTTAATCTTCCAAACTCTAGTCAATTCTTGAGTTAAATCTTCCAATTTCCAAGCTAGAGCCAAAAATTTCTCAAGTCTCTTCCTTTCTCTCTCTATAGCCGGCCTCTCTCTCACTCTCAATTGTCTAACTCAGATTTTGAGTTTTAAGAGAGCTAAAGGAGAGTGCAATGCAAATATACAACAAGCCCCTCTAACAAATATTTTAATATAAAATAATGGGGCACTTAATTTATCAATTTAATCAGTTTAAATTGACCAGAATCAATTTTCAATTAAATTTCACCGTGGGCTCTAAAAATTATGCCAATCACAATGGCGCAATCAATTTTGGGTTCTGTGGCCGATAAGGCCCTCAATTTAATTCCCGAAGCGGTAAAATCAAACAGATATTCCTACGGTGAACAGATGGAAATTCAAAACCACATATATTCACATAATTGGTACACCAAATCATATCAAACATATAATCAAATTCATATTAAGGACCAATTAGCTAATTACGGAACAGGGGCATCACATCGTTGATACGTAGCCCCAGCATTCTTCAACCCAAACGGCATACCTTTCTAAATCTTTGGTTCTCAAGATAGCTTGTTTACTAAGTTAAGTGAAATGATTCTTACATACCTTTCTAAATCTTTGGTTCTCATATTTATACTCGCTTTTTGGGCCTCGGGGCCTGAGCCTACATTTATCCCATTCCCCCTTTTATTTATTCGGAGCTACTGACCTCCGGCTATTCGGCCTTCCTAACGTATTCGGCATCCTAGTTATGCAATATGGAGCCGAATAATATCTGACTTCTGGGGTACGCATCTTCCGACTCTTCTACTTATTTGGCTCCCACAATTGCCCCCCAAGCACTTTACCAACGACAGTTGGCTGGAGTGCTTGGCTCTGAATTTCGAAAAGTTAGAGCCGAAATTCGGCGGTTGGCCTCATCTTCATGCGGATATCTAAGCGCACCCCTTTCGGTTGTCGTGTCAACTTCCCACCCCCTCGTACGTGTCTATTTATTGCGATTTAAAATTTTGACGTCCTTTCAAGTATGTATTTTATGACGCTCGTTGCTAGATTGTCTTTTGAGTCGTCCCTGCAACTCTCTTCTCCGATATCCTCTTCATCTTTTGTAAGTTCTCTCATTCCTTGCTTCGAAGACTCTTTCTGGTTTATTTCTTCCTTGGCATATTCTTATAAACTGTAGGGTATGGCGAAACATTTAAAAGACCTTCTCTCGTCAGATCGAATTGCTGGCTTTAAATGTCATTTCTCTATTCCTGATAATGTCCGTCTGTCGCTGCTGGCAGACAGCACTGTTGATATGGAGAGGGAGGACAAAACCACGATTATCTTTCCTCTTTTATCAATCGTAGAGGGTGGAGTCCGTTTTCCCCTCCACCCATTTCTTAGGGCCGTGTTTCACCATTGGGGTTTAATCCCTTCCCAACCCAATGTGAACTTCTTTAGAATTATAATGGGGGTTATAGCACTCAATCGTCGCCTTAGAATTAACCTTGGCATTCCAGCCATCTGGCATTGCTATGCCTTGGCTAAATCTTCTAGTCGGCACGGACGTTTCTTCCTTAGGGCCAAAGATATTGACCATTAGCTGATTACTATGCTTTCCAGTTCTGGGAAATGAGTTGATGATGTTATGGTCGTTGTCCAAGGTAACTGGGAATTTGGCGAAGGGGAGGATCACGTCGACCCTATTCCTAGATGGAGGGGCGAGCCAGGTGGCCGATTACCTTCTCGCTTTTATTATTCGTTCATTTTTGTTGTAAAGCCTCTTCCTTGAAATGTTACGGCTTGGCTTGTGCAGGGAACGATTTGAAAAAAGTCCTGTCTTCAACTGACGACGCCGTTCTTTCAGATATCAAAGTCGCGCTCAAGTATTTCGACCGTCGAAGTCTTCAGAAACAAGGGAGGGCGGCCCACGTTCTGCTTCGTTACGAGCCGACATATACGACCTTCTCGGTGGCGAAAAATATTCCGGTTTCGGAGGGTGAAGATTCTCTTATCGCTCTTATTTTGTCCGACTTCAAAAACTTAAGGCAGGTTGGTTTTGAAGGGTCTGATTCAGAGCGAGACGTAGCTAATGTTACCCAATCAGATCAGTCCGAAACTGAGTCTAACGAGGTATTGAATTCGGCCGATCCTCCATCCACTTCGGGCCGAGGGGATCTTTCATTTGATGGCATTCTTCATGGCTTAGAGGATCTTCCCGCCGTAGGCCTCGAAGACATGGCTAGGTTAATTCTGACAAAACTTGCCAGAAAGGCGAATGCGGAAAGGTTGGCTGCGCGGCGGAGAGTGGAGGCCCTTCTGTTTGAAGTACCACCCGCCACCGAATCTCAACTCTCTCTGCCTGTTAGCAAATCAGAGTCCTTGCGCGTTATTGAGGTGGAGACGGCAAAAAATCGGAATGCCAAAACTATTTTGATCGTGCAGGCCGGCCAAGAAGTTGAGGTAGAGGCATAGAAACGCCCTGCCGAGTTTGAGGCTGGCTCAGAAGAACAAGGCGGCAAACGTCCTCGATTAGAGGGATCGAATGTGATCGTCCCTTTTGTCATTCAGCCAATGATAAAAAACATGCTGGTTTATTCTGATGCTTCAGCGCTTAAAGATCCAGAAGTCGCATTCACATTTGGCTACTACCGTGTCGCTTGCCGTGGAAACAGATCTGAATGTGACAGCACTAGCTGTCCAATCGGCACTTTTGGTACGTATTCAGACTTTGCTTTACTTAATCCAAATACTGGTGAAGTTATGGTTTTAAATTCTTGTTTTGTAGACCGTCGGAAGGATAGCTGACGTGGGCCGTCGCCGTCGCGACGCCGTGAAGCAGATTGATCATTTACGAAAGGAAGTTGAGGGCCAGAGGAGAAGGGCCAAGGCCGAAGCATTGAGGGCGAACAAGGAAGCCTCAAGGGCCGACGCCGAGATGGAGAGGGCTTGTAGCATGGATCAATAGAGATCGGATGTCGAGAAGAAGGCGGACGCGAGCGAAGATGCGCTCAAATTGGCCCAGAAGGCAGTCTCCAAACTGGAGGCTGAATTGGCTGAAATGAAGGTAGCGAAGGAGACAGCTGACTCGAAGTCTTCCAAAGTATTCGAGGCCGGGAAAAATGCTGGACTCGCCGAGTATTTGGACCAAGTCCCCAAGTTTGAAGATCGGGGATTCAAACATGGCTGGCACAAAGCCCTTGCTGCTGCTAACGCTTCGTTGATTATACCAATACCATACGAGCAGGTGGATGTTGAGCCATTGGAGTCTAATTCCGATGACTGATTTGGGCGACTGACATAGTTTTTAGGATGTCGAATGTATTTTTATAGTTTTTAATTTGGTATTTTTCATGTATTGCTACAGTCATAGTTTTTTTTTTTTTTTTTTTTTTTTTTTTTTTTTTTTTTTTGCTACAGTAATTTGCGTATATATAAAATTTCATGAGGTGTGCTCAACTTGCTAAGGAAAATGTTGTTGATGAGTGATATTGCTTGCGGTTGTGGTTAGATCGGCTACCTAGCTGAGGTATTTGGCCGACCAGATTAATAAATCTGCCTTTGCCTTAGCCAGGGCACGAGCTTGCGAAGCCGAATGGGCCTAACTTGTGGGTTGGCTGAGGCACAGATTGATCGGCGCTTGCGCTTGAAAACATGGCCGACCAGGTTAATAAATTTGCCCTTAGCCAAGGATTAATCAATCTGCCCTTGCCTTAGCCAAGGCGCGAGCTTGCGAAGCCAAATGGGCCTAACTCGTCGGCTGACTGAGGCATTGATTGATCGGCGCTTGCGCTTGAAAACATGGCCGACCAGATTAATAAATCTGCCCTTGCCATAGCCAGGGCGTGAGCTTGCGAAACCGAATGGGCCTAACTCGTGGGCTGGCTGAGGCATTGATTGATCGGCGCTTGCGCTTGAAAACGTGGCCGACCAGATTAATAAATCTGCCTTTGCCTTAGCTAGGGCGCGAGCTTATGAAGCCGAATGGGCCTAACTCGTGGGCTGGCTAAGGCACAGATTGATCGGCGCTTGCACTTGAAAACGTGGCCGACCAGATTAATAAATCTGCCCTTAGCCAGGGATTAATAAATCTGCCCTTACCTTAGCCAGGGCGCGAGCTTGCGAAGCTGAATGGGCCTAACTCGTGGGCTGGTTGAGGCACAGGTTGATCGGCGCTTGCGCTTGAAAACATGGCTGACCAGATTAATAAATCTGCCCTTTGCCAGAGATTAATAAATCTGCCCTTGCCTTAGCTAGGGCACGAGCTTGCGAAGCCAAATGGGCCTAACTCGTGGGATGGCTGAGGCACATCCAACTTTTGGCGTTTGGGATTACTGACGTTGCCTCGGGAGAGCTGCATACATTGAAAGATAAATGGGGCGGATGCACACCAGAGGCCCTACTTATTTCCATTCAGGCAACTTGGGAGGGATGAAGATTGACCGAATTAGACGCTACAATGAGTCATAGTAGCGAGCCTACGCGTACGGGAAGAAGAACGACCAAGGATCGGGAAACACAGTAGCCCCTTAGTCGTCGAAGTAGATCGCCCTGAAAGGACAGGCAACAACGGGGAAATTCTCCGCGCCCGCGACCGAAAATCGAGCCTGATGCGACGCCACGACCATTGAGTTTTGCGGTTTTTGTGAGGAATAGACCAATGACGGAGGCAGATTCTATCATTAAAGACCCAGATGTGGCAGTCGAGTTCGCTCGACAAATATTCTCGTCGGAAGTCCAACAATTGATGGTTGGACGTCGAGATTTCAAAGTATTTCGAGACGGCATACATGGGGCCGTGAAAGGACTATACACTGCTGATGAAGTCGGTATGCGTCTGCGGGAAGCGCGACATGAGAGTGAGAAAAAGGACGAAAGGAATCGCAGTCTGGAGATTCGAGTGGAAAAGGCTGAGCGTGAGCTTCGGGAGCTGAAGAATGCTCAAACGAGCGCGTCGGTGGCGGCCGGTCAATCTAAATTGGTCGTTGAGGAGAGAATGACCCAACGGACCTTGGGTTATGAAAAGGGGTTTCAGGACAGCCTGAAGGTCAGGATAGAGAAGACCAAACAGGACTTTGCCGAGAAGGTCTGCCGATGTGAAGATCATGGATTCAAGCACGGCTAGATCAAGGCCCTTCAAACCGAGAAAGCTCTCAAAGCCGTGGGCATTGATTTGGCCTCGCCCCTGTATCATCGCCACTACTTTCCTTATTTCGATTTCAAAATTGAGAAGAGTGACGATGAGGGTGCTGAATGAATAGACTTTGGAACGTGAGAAGACTTCGCGCCGAACAAATAGAATTTCTTTTAGTTTCAACATTTGTATTTGGTCTTGAAATGTTATGTGCTTA
Source organism: Camellia lanceoleosa (assembly GCA_025200525.1). NCBI lineage: Eukaryota > Viridiplantae > Streptophyta > Magnoliopsida > Ericales > Theaceae > Camellia > Camellia lanceoleosa. The sequence continues at coordinate 22,876,800 of CM045766.1, read as the reverse complement.
ATTAAACGTATTATTTCAACTTACTGGCAAGTTTTGTGTTAGGTGGCGTAAATGTTTAAACATGCATTGACCAGCTTGAATTAAGAACAATTGAGTGAATATTTATTCGGCCAGTGAAGTGGTCCGAATGCATCTCAAAAAGGCTCCGAATTCGGAGACTATTTTGGCCAATCGTGATATCCGCGAGGGGCGCTCCAAATTCGGAGTCTTAATCTGCCTTAAGAGGCTTAATCGGCCCTAGGGTGTCATGCACCAAAAGGGGCTCCGAATCCGGAGACTTTATTTTGGTCAATCGTGATATCGGCCCTAAGGCGTCATGCACCAAAAGGGGCTCCGAATCCGGAGACTATTTTGGCCAATCATTATATCCACGAAGAGTGCTTTTCGAATCCGGAGGCTTAATCGCCCCTAAGGCGTCATGCACCAAAAGGGGCTCCTAATCCGGAGACTATTTTGGCCAATCGTGATATCCACGAAGGGCGCTCCGAATCCGGAGGCTTAATCGGCCCTAAGGTGTCATGCACCAAAAGGTGCTCCGAATCCGGAGACTTTATTTTGGCCAATCATGATATCCATGAAGGGCGCTCCGAATCCGGAGTCTTAATCGGCCCTAAGGTGTCATGCACCAAAAGGGGGCTCCGAATCTGGAGACTATTTTGGCCAATCGTGATATCCATGAAGGGCGCTCCGAATCCGAAAGCTTAATCGGCCCTAAGGTGTCATGCACCAAAAGGGGCTCCGAATCCAGAGACTATTTTGGCCAATCATGATATCCACGAAGGGCACTTCGAATCCGGAGGCTTAATCGGCCTTAAGAGGCTTAATCGGCCCTTAAAGGCTTGGGAACGAGCTTAAGAAAACGAGAAACTTTGTATTGCAACGGTGAAAAATGTACAAGTATCAAGCCCACAAGTCGGGTCAATGATAGAATTTACGTAAATGTGTTGAATTCCAAGGCCGTGGCAGGCTTCTTCCTGACATGTCTGAGAGTCGATATGCCCCTGTTCCTGCGATGGATTCTATCTGATAGGGGCCGTCCCAATTTGGACCCAATTTTCCATCGGCTGTTCTCCGTTCGGCTGGAAGTACCTTCTTTAGGACAAACTCTCCTAGTGTGTATTGGCATAGCTGAACTCACTGATTATACGACTTGGCGAGTTGCTGCTGATACTGTGCCATGGATGCCAGGACGCGGTCTCTTCGTTCTTCGATTAGAATCAGATCCAGGACAAGCATCATGTCGTTTCGGCCCATATCAAAAACTTGCGATTTCAGAGTTGGGAGGTCGATTTCCAGGGGTAAGATTGCTTGGGTTCTAAAGCATAGAGCAAACGGTGTTTCTCCAGTGGATCTCCTCGGCGTAGTACGATGAGCCCACAATACACTCAGCAATTCTTTGACCCATTTGCCTTTAGCTTTTTCCAGCCTCTTTTTGATGCCGTCCAAGATGGATTTGTTAGAGGCTTCGGCTTGACCATTGCTTTGGGGGTAGGCTGGTGTCGAGAAGTAGGGTCGAATGCCATATTTGCTACATAACTCTCGATATACGCCATAATCGAACTGGGTGCCATTGTCTGAGATGAGAGCTCTCGGAATGCCAAATCGTGTTATGATGTTTCTCCATACAAAATTTTTAATGTTGGCATCTCGTATATGTGTTAAAGCCTCTGCTTCGACCCATTTTGTGAAGTAGTCTGTCGTGACGATTAAGAATCGCTTGTTCCCTGGGGCCCTCAGCAGTGGTCCTACGATATCAAGTCCCCACTGAGCAAACGGCCAGGGGCTGGTGATAGAGTTCAACCCTTCGGCAGGCAGATGGGTTAGTGGGGAGAACTTTTGGCACTGTTCGCATTTTTTTACAAAACTCTCCGCGTCAGCTCTCATTGTCGGCCAATAATACTCGTGGGTTATAGCTCGATGGGCCAGGGAGCGTCCGCCAGAATGGGCACCACAACTGCCTCATGTATCTCTATCAGAACCTCCTCCACTTTGTCGGGGGGCACGCATTCCAAGTATGGACCAGAGAGGGACTTTTTATAAAGCCCTCATTGCGGATCCAGATAGTGTCGCAGGGCTTTATTTCGCAGCTTATGTGCTTCTTTTTTGTCCTCTGGGAGTTGTTCAGAAGAAAGGAATGCAGCAATGGAGTCCATCCAGCTTGGTGCGGATTCTATAACGTTGACATGGATTTCCTCCGAAGGGCCAATACTCGGCTCCGGGACGAAGCCTACTTTGATGGTCCATTTGATCTCAGAATTGATGGCGGAGGCTAGGCACACCAAGGCATCTGCGTGTGTGTTCTGGTCGCGTGTTATCTGGTTCAGTTCGTGGTGGTCAAATTTTGCCAGCAAGGAATTGGCCGTTTCATGTAGGCCACCATACGGTCGTTTCTTGCCACGTACTCTCCCTTTAGCTGATTGATTACCAATTTTGAATCACAAAACACAAGTAGACGTCGAGGGTCGAGAAGGTGCACATTCCGTAGACCGGCTAAAAGGGTTTCATATTCGGTTTCGTTATTTGATGCTTCGAAGCCAAGCTTGATGGCCTGCTCAGTTACTGCGCCGTCTGGAGACATGATTACAACTCCGGCGCCGCTGCCCCTTTGGTTAGACGATCCATCACAATATAATTGCCAAATATCCCCGACATAAATTCTCCAGTTCGACTTTGGTCGAACTTCAGCCTTTGGTCGGACTTCGTTAGGTTTGAGGTTGGCAAGCTCGCCGGTGAATTCGGCAACAAAGTCGGCCAACACCTGCCCCTTGATTGCAGTTTTAGGTAAAAACTGAATGTCGTATTGGCCGAGTTCAAGAGCCCATTTTGAAACCCGTCCTGATGCTTCTGCACTCTGTAGTACTGATCGGAGGGGATAATCTGTTAGCACCCCAATGCTATCTCCCTAGAAGTAATGCATCAGTTTTCTTGCCGCCATGACTAGGGCTAAGATGAGTTTTTCCAGTGGAAGGTAATGTGTTTCAGCGTCAACCATTGCCTTGCTCACATAATACACTGGCCGTTGCTCCCCATCCTCCTCTTTTAACAGTACAGCGCTGACGGCCCTATCGGAAACTGCCAGATATAGAATGAGCGGGTCACCAGTGGCGGGTGTTGTCAAGAGAGGTACTGAGCGGAGGTAGGTCTTGAGTCCGTTGAAGGCTGATTCGCATTTGGCGGACCATTCAAAAGCCTTACCCTGCCGTAGTGTCTGAAAGAATTGTCGGCAATGATCTGTAGACCTGCTGATGAAACTGTTGAGTGCAGTGGCCATTCCCATCAACTTTTGGACTTCTTTTACTGAACGGGGGGAGCCGAGTTCCAAGATTGCTGTGACTTGCCTTGGGTTGGCTTCGATTCCTCGGTGATTGACGATGTAACCCAGGAATTTGTCGGAGCCGATTCCAAACACACCCTTGGAAGCGTTCAGTTTCATTCTATATTTGCATAAGATGCTGAATGTCTTTTCTAGATCGGCTATATGATTCTGTTCTTCTTTGGACTTAACCACCATATTGTTGATGTATACTTCCATAGTGTGGCCGAGTTGCTCTTTGAACATGGCAGTGACCAGTCTTTGGTAGGTTGCCCCTGCATTCTTCAGCCCAAAAGGCATAACTTTGTAGCAATAGGTTCCTCTTGGGGTAAGGAATGCAGTTTTGTCTTGGTCATCTGGATGCATGGCGATTTGATGGTAGCCTCTGTAGGCATCGAGGAAGCTCATGCGTTGATGACGTGCCATCGCATCGACAAGCTGGTCGATTCTGGGTAGAGGAAAACAGTCTTTGGGGCAAGCTTTGTTCAGATCCGTGAAATCGACGCACACTTGCCAAGCCCCATTTTTCTTCTTCACCACCACTGTATTGGAGAGCCACGTAGGGTAAGTGACTTCTCTAATTGCCCCGGCATCAAGCAGTCTGTCTACCTCCTCAACAATGGCGGCAGTGTGCTTTGCGGCTGACCGTCGGCCTTTCTGAATGATCGGCTTACATTTGGGATCGACATTCAGATGGTGCTGTGAAACTGATGGGTCGATTCCCAGCATTTCGTACGAAGTCCACGCAAAGACGTCGAGGTTGTTAAGCAAGAAAGAGATCAGCTACTGCCTGTCGGCCTGATTCAGAGAGGCGCCAATCATGAAGAACTTTTCTGGGCTTCCATCGATGTCAACTCGGTCTAAATCTTCCGTGGCCTTCTCATTTGGATGCCGCCCAACGTTATCAAGGACCTCTCGACTCGGCACCTCAATGGAGTTTACTTGCAGTTCCTTGGCGTTCTGGCAGCAAGGAGATAACATGCTTGTGCCGATTTCTGGGATCCGCAGATTTGCTCAATGCCGTGTTCTGTTGGGAAACATAGCAGTTGATGATAGGTTCTTGGGACGGGCTACAAGGTATGCAACCACGATCACCCCATGATGAGATTGTACGGCGATGGCAGCCTGACGACCAAGAATTCCACATCCACCATTCTGGAACTTGCTTGAACGGGCAAGCTGATCTTTCCAATGGGTACTCTGGATTGGCATTGAAGCCGAATAGTGGATAAGGAGCCGGAGTCAAGTCAGACTCGTTGAATCCGAGTTTGGTGAAGGTTTTATAATACATAACCTTCGAAGTACTGCCCTGGTCGATAAGAACGCGTTCGACGGTGAACCGGTTTACGCGTAGCTCAACAACCAATGGATCGATGTAAGGGAGTGTTACGCCGATCAAATCGGAGTCGTCGAAGGTGATACTTGGCGTTTCTCGAAGCCGCTTTGCTGGCGTGAGTTGCTGTTGGGGACCTGGATGTGATTGGATCGCATGCACGGCCGGGGATGCTGGCAGGCTGTATATCATGTGGACGGTGTCAAGCGGAAATGCATCCTTCAGAAGGGCAGGTGTTGTGATCGCACTCCTCCGGACGCATTATTGGAGACGTTCGTCCTTTGCCAACTCCTCAAGATGATCTGTTAAGGCATAACGGCCGTCAGTTGCTTGCTATCGGGCTCGAGATCATCGATCATCTGCTCCCAGGGGTCGCATAGAAGCTTGGCGCACTGTTCGTTTGGATTTGGCTATTTTCGAGGCCAGATCTCGATGAAGGCATTTGTTGTCAGCGATGACGTTGTCCAACCTCTATTTGGTTTGCCTAGCTTGTCCCATGGTCGCTTGTATTGTCTTCTACGTTAGGTTTGAAGATGAACAGAGGTCCAAGGAAAGTGTTGCTGCGATGGTTTTTGGTCTAAGCAAGTTTGCTGGAGTGAGGTCATCTCTTTGTGTGGTCTCGTCAGTGGCTATCGGAGGATCTTCAGTCACGCCTGCCATGGATCTATTTGAGTATTCCCATAGACGGCGCCAGTTGTGGAGAAGTGGTTTGGAAATACTCTTCAGATCCTGGGAGATGCTTGTGATCCTCAGCTAGTCACCTGGAAAGATACAAACGCTCCGGTCGAGGGTGCCGGAATTAGCACTTCGACGGACAAGTCAATTCAAACACTCAAGATAGCTTGTTTACTAAATTAAGTGAAGTGATTCTTACATACCTTTCTAAATCTTTGGTTCTCGTATTTATACTCGCTTTTTGGGCCTCAGGGCCTGAGCCTACTTTTATCCCATTCCCCCCTTTTTTTATTTGGAGCTACTGACTTCTGGCTATTCGGCCTTCCTAACGTATTTGGCATCCTAGTTACGCAATATGGAGCCGAATAATATCTGACTTCTGGGGTACGCATCTTCTGACTCTTCTACTTATTCAGCTCCCACATCTTGTGTTCAGATTAACACTTAATCCAAACAACGATGCAACACAAACATGGCACACACAATGCGACTCGAGCATGCAAGCATGGAATGCAACTTGAACAACCTAACAAGGCTAATGGCATGCACAATACTAATGCGTGCAACAACTAGCATGGACAATGCAAATATCAATTAGCATGCACAATGCCATGATGTAACCTAAACATACACATTGCGATGAACATGGCATACACAATGCGATGATCTACATGGCATACACGATGCAACTAGCAACCTAGCATATACAATGCAAGGAATAACATGGCATACACAATGCTAAGTGCTAAGAACTAGATGGCATACTCAATGCAAGGCAACCATAGGGTTCTTAACAATATGTAATGCATGTATGCACAATGCAATGCAACAAGGGCAACAATATGTAATACACCAAGCATGAAACAACATGCAAACCATATACTCAATGGACTTAAACCGAAATGGACAGACCTCAGTCATGCCAAAACAGTGGCCATAATGCTAAAATGAAGGCACCGAAAACATATACAAATATCCATGCCAATTGGCTCACCAATTGAGGCACCAAGGTGCAACTCTTAAGAGCACTTAAAGAGTGAAAAGCATGGAAGTGCAGCAACACTAAGTGCACTGAAATGAGGTAAGAAATGATGCCAAATCACTTAATCAACACAAGCAAGGCATGCAAAGGTCCTTAAGGCTTAAGACAAGCAAAGAGGACTACACATGAGGCATGCAATACATGGCATAAATGCATGAACTAAGCATGGACAAAGCTCAAGTAGGTCAAAATGAGGACCTAAACGTGCTGAGACGAGGGCTTAAAGGCCTAGGCATGCAAGCATACGAGCTAAGGCATAAACTAGGCAACAATGCATAACACTCAAAGGCATTCAAAGCATGATTGAGGTAGGAACATGGCAATGCTAAAAGCTCTGAAATGTCATGTTAAGGGATGCCAAATCATGTACACGACAGAAATGAAGCATGCAATGGTGCTCAAAGTTTGAGGCAAACAAGAGCATTTGTACTACAAGTATACAAAACATGAAGCATGTGGCCAAGGCAACTCAAAATAGTCCTAGAACATGTTAAAATGAGTCTAAAACATGCATGGAGGTAGGCCAAAATATGCTAGCATAAAGGGCATGAGGCATGGTTCATACAAGGCAAATAAGGTGGATTACACTACACCTATTAGGACCAAGCATGGGATGACTCGACCAATAAAAATCAGAGTTATATCATGGCATAATAATCTCAAAAACACATTCAAATGATGGCTCGCAAGCTATGGCATGAAGGCATATGTAATGGTTCATGTTAAAGCATAAAACACAAACTCTCCAAAGCATGGAATAAGTAACAAATGTGAATGTATGGTCATGAAACATGGACTGAAATCACATAATAAATGATGCCAAATCATTGAAATAAGCCAAGCAATGCATGCTAGAAGATTCAATACACAAGGTTATACAAAGCAAGTCGTGCATGGCCAATACAACACAAATCAGACCTCAAACATGCTAAAACATGAATAGAGTCTTCTCAGAGGTAAGCCAAAAGCATGCTAGAATGACATGTTATAACATGATGCATGTTAGGCTATTTCATGGGATTGCACTACAAGTGCATGGAGCATGCAAAGGCTAACCAAACCAAGCCTAAACAGAGTCATGACATGGAAAAACATCACCAAAAACATGCTGAAATGGAAAGAAAATGAGCTAAAATGACATGCTACTCCATGAAGCATACAAGACTAGATTGTGTGATTTACACTACAAGTGTATTAACCATGCATGAAGTGACCAAAGCAAGTAAAAATAGTGGTATGCCTCAAAATCAGTGGTGAGAAGACCAATACAAGGTGGTCCCGAAGCTCACAAAAAAGGCTAAAAAACAAGGCCAAACAAGGATCTTAAACAAACTTTTTAAGCATGCAAAAACAGAACTTTTATCAGTTATGAGCTAAGCTTAAAATAGCATGCAAGATAGGCTAAAAGCTTAAGCAAGAAAGGGAGATTTAAAGGTCAAAAGCTCACCCTTGAAGACCTTCTTTACAACTGCAACTCCAGCAAGTTCTTTGAGCTTAAATCAGTCCAAGAACACCAAAAACAACTCCTTAGGACATCAGCTACCCAAGGATGGTGTTTGAGTGTGTGTTTGTGTGTTAAACTAAGACAAACTACACTTTTGAAGTACAAAAATGAAGAAACAATGAGATATAGGTACAACACTATATCTATCCCTCTCAGCTGGTTTTTCTGAACCTAGAGGAGGGAGGGGGAGCTTCCCTCTTATAGAGAAGGAAAGCCAAAGCTTCTAGGAGAAGCTAAGCACCAAGGCAATCCCTCCATACACGTGTATGGAGGATGGCCCAAATGTCCTCCAGCTGTGCCAGCTAGAGGAAAATATCTCCAAAAAGGTATCAAAAAGTAGCCAACCACTTCAAGTGGTCGGCCTGCTACTTAAAGTGGTCGGCCGACCACTTCAAGTGGTCCGCAAAGACAAAAACTGGTCGGCCATGGTGGGAGAGGGTCCAGGGCATGAAAACAATGCAGTGGTGTGGTGGCTGACCAGAAAAGATGCCCCAAAGACCAAGAAAGCCAGTTGTCCAACCAGAAAACTGGCTGGCAGAGGAAGAAGTGGTCGGCCAGGAGAAATACTAGTCTCCCACCCTTGGACCACCTTCCAAACAAGGAAAACAAGGTTTGTACCAAAACAAACACAAGCGGATACAAGACGAGAGATCAGGAGGCAAAGCACGCGGCCAAAAGCCCCGAAAACTAGCTGGCGAGCACCAAAAGTGGTATGTGACCACAAAAGTGGTCTCCCGGACCACAGTGTTCCTCTAGGTAGAGGCAACAAGGTGTAGTTCAAAAAGCACGCCAAACGGAGAACGTTAAGCGGTCCCGAGACAAGACACGTGGCTAAAGGCTCCAAAAATCGGAAACTAGTCTTCAAACGGGAAAAGTGGCCTACGACCACAAAGAGATGGTCTACAAGACCTCTCCCTCCCTCCGGGAAGAGAAACAAAGTTCGGTCCACAAACCGAGCCGAAGCACAAAAGAGTTCAGAGGCCCGGAGGCAAGGCTCTCAGCCAAAACTCTGAAACCTCTAAACGAGCACAACATGCAACATCACGGAGCGCTCAATCGATGACGTCTAAGTCTTAAGGTCGGTCAAAAATGGGGTGTCTACAGTTGCCCCTCTTTGACAGAACTCGAAAGTCACAAGTGACGGGAGTGAATGTCAAAGCCTAGAAACGACCCATTTTTGACAAGGTCGAAGACTTAGACAAACATGCAAGATAATAAAGAGATGTGCCCGCAGGTAGGGGCAAGATGCAAATGACAATGTAAGAAGCCAAACATAACTTATGATCATACAAAGAAAGTTGTGATGAAGCAAATATACACAATAAATGCAACAGTTTAAGCAGGCGAAAACGAACCAAACTACATTACATGCAGAAAGGATGTAAGAGAATTATATAATTCTCACTACGTCTCACACGGAGTACATACAATACCGTTAGGTTCGTCTGGTTGCGCCAGCTTCAAATGAACAGTACATACAATATCGTGCCTACAAAAAAAAGAAACTCAACAGGTATAATATCGTTAGAAACATGCATAGCAATGCAAGTGAAAAGTGCATAACAATGCAACTGGAGGGGTGCATGACAATGCAACCTAAGTGTGATGCATAACAATGCAGAAGGGATGCAAAACAATGCAACCTAAGTGTAACGCATAACAATGCGAAAGGGATGCAAAACAACGCAACCTAAGTGTGACGCATAACAATGCGAAAAGGGATGCAAAACAATGCAACCTAAGTGTGACGCATAACAATGTGGAAGGGATGCAAAACAATGCAAGTGAAGTGTGCATGCATAACAGTGCAACAAGAGTGCGTATAATGATGTAAGCAAAACGAGCGTGACAACAAAAGTACTGAGTGCATAACAAAGCCACAAGTGGTGTACATAACAATGTAGGTGAAACGTGCGCGACAATGCGTCTGAAAAGTGCAAGATAATGCAAAAGAAATACGCAACTTCAAATGTGTGTTTGAAAGGAAATGTCGAAAGAATAAACGTAAGCTTTAACAAGCATAATTCAACCATAACCTCCGATTTACCTCTCGGAAGGGTCTTAACATACTTAAAAAAGATACACCTTGCTCTTTGGTTGAGTGACGATGAGGCATACATCGAAGACTTGAATTGAAGTTCCCGTAGGGAGATTCTTGAGCCGAAAAGTGTACTTTTCTTGTAATTTCTCAAGGGCCGAGGACTCCAATCATCACCAAAATGCATATGGAGAACAATGGAGTTCTGAAGATCATCCAGGGAGTTGGCCAATCAATTATAACAGTGGTCAACCAGTTGTTGATCACCAAAGTGGTCGGCCGACCAGAAAAACTGGCTGGCCGACCAGTTTACAGAATTCAGGGTAGTTTGGTCTTTTAGCTTCGGTTCTTTAAGTATATAACTCCAAATCAGTTTTGCTCACAACCACAAGGTCGAAATACATTCTCCTTTGCTCCTAGACCCTTTTCTCTCTCATATCTGCACTTCATACGCATTTTCCAATGCCCCACGCGAAGTTGTTGCGCGACAACTTTCGATTCTCTTCGTTTTGAACCGATTAAAATTTGTTTTCGGAGCTTCTTTCTTGATTTTCACCACTTGAGGTATGTTTGTCTCAAAGTTTAGCACCTTTTCTCGGGCATTGACTTTTTCTTTTCCCGAGAGTTGGCTTTTGTTGACTTTTTGCAATTTTGGCTTATTTCGCTCGTTTTCGCATCTTTTTGCAGATTTCTTTAGATGGTTGACAATATCTCATATGGCGGAGGTTTTCCATATGCAGAGGAGAAGCCCGACATTATACCGTTCCTCTGAGGATATGGCCATTCGACCAAGAGGAGTACGAGCCAGAGGAGCATATCCTTCCTCCTAGCACCTTCTACCACTTCACGGACTTCGCGTGGCGGGCACTTGCAGAGCTGTTGCTACGAGAGCCAAAGTCCCATCTATCTCATCATGCACATGAGGTACGTACTTCACTTTTGCATTTCTTGCACATTCCATGTTTTCGCTATGTATCACATTTGCTCGTTTTGAACATATTCACATACACAGCACTCCGCTAGTTCTGAACACACAACACATAACACTGTTCAGTCTGAATACGCAGTTCATAACACAGCATTTGGTTTAGATGGCACACAGCTCATAACACTGCTCAATCTGAACACGCAGTTCATAACACAGCATTCGATTAGATGGCACACAGCTCATAACACTGCTCAATCTGAACACGCAATTCATAACACAGCATTCAATTTAGATGGCACACAGCTTATGACACTGCTCAATCTGAACACGCAGTTCATAACACAACATTCGATTTAGATGGCACACAGCTCATAACACTGCTCAATCTGAACACGCAGTTCATAACAAAGCATTCGATTTGGATGGCACACAGCTCATAACACTGCTCAATTTGAACACGCAGTTCATAACACAGTATTCGGTTTAGATGGCACACAGCTCATAACACTGCTTAATCTGAACACGCAGTTTATAACACAGTATTCTGTTTAGATGGCACACAGCTCATAACGCTGCTCAATCTGAACACGCAGTTCATAACACAATATTCTGTTTAGATGGCATACAGCTCATAACACTGCTCAATCTGAACACGCAGTTCATAACACAACATTCAATTAGATGGCACACAGCTCATAACACTGCTCAATTTGAACACGTAGTTCATAACACAGCATTCTGTTTAGATGGCACACAGCTCATAACATTGCTCAATCTGAACACGCAGTTCATAACACAGTATTCGGTTTTTAGCACACTACTCAATCTGAACACGCAGTCCATAACGTAGTACACTTTTTCATAACATAGCACACTGCTCAATCTGAACACGTAGTTCATAACACGGTATTCGGCTTTTAGCACACTGCTCAATCTAAACACGCAGTCCATAATGCAGTACACTTTTTCATAACATAGCACACCGCTCAATCTGAACACGCAGTTCAAAACACGGTATTCGATTTTTAGCACACTACTCAATCTGAACACACAGCCCATAATGCAATACACTTTTTATTGCAAACACACAGCTCACACTTTTCAAATTTCTGAACACGCAGCTCAGACAATTCACTTTTTGAACACGCAGCTCAAACTTTTCAAATTTCTAAACACGCAGCTTAGACAATTCACCTTTCAAACACGCAGCTCAAACTTTGGATTATGAACATGCAGCTCAAACTTTTTCAAATTTCTGAACACGCAGCTCAGATAATTCACTTTTTGAACATGCAACTCAAACTGTTGATTCTGAACACACAGCTCATTCATTTCACTTTGAACACGCAGCTCAAACTGTTGATTCTGAACACACAGCTCATTCATTTGAATTCTGAACACGCAGCTCATACATTTGAATTTGAACACGCAACTCACACATTTGAATTTTGAACATGTAGCTCACACATTTGAATTTGAACACGCAGCTCACACATTTGAATTTGAACACGCAGCTCACACATTTGAATTTGAACACACAGCTCACATATTTGAATTTGAACACGCAACTCACACATCTGAATTTGAAACTGAATACATCTATTCATTCTGAATGCAGGTGTCTTCCTGTTTCACACAGGGTTATGGATCCATCCTCATGAAGGAGTGGTACATGGAGCTCCCAGACGCTGTCCGACACATTGTAGACGAGGTAGGGTTTGGCCTATTCTATGCAGGATTGTCACGTCATCCAGCGAGCAGGACCCTCCTGGGTACACTCGTAGAGAGATGGTAGGACACCACCAACTCCTTTCATTTCTCGGCCACCGGGGACATGACGATGACCCCATATGACTTCTCCATGCTGACAGGCCTTGACATGGGAGGCCGGCCGATCCCATATGATGCAGATATGGGCGAGTGGGAGGCCGCTTGGATTTACTTGCTTGGAGCCCGTCCGCTGATCGACAGATCATCAACCAAGGTCAGGTACACCTGGTTCTCCGAGCAGTACAGGGGGACTTCGCCCCAGACCATTGAGACCGTACAACAGTATGCCCGAGGATTTTTGATATTCCTCCTCGGGACCACACTGTTCTCCGACAGGGGGAACACAGTTGGGCTTTATCTGCTCAGTGCTCTGGTGGACCTATCACGTGTCCAGCTTTTTGATTGGGGTAGCGCTGCTCTCGCTACCCTTTACTGCTACATGAGTGCGACCTCCCGTGAGCGGGGGACCATAGTTGGAGGCTACTGGCGAGCCTGGAAGGTACATTCTGTCATCTTGATTCACAGTTCTTCTTTTCATTATCTTGGATTTAAGATTTTTTTGAAATAAAACTTTAACTAAATAGGGTCTTTACTAATTTATAATACTTATGGGCTTATATTTTATTTTTGTAATCCTTCCAATGACTAAATAGGTTTGAATTAAATACTTCATAGATTCAATCGACAGTTTAGGAACTAAATAGGTTTTAATTTTCATACTTTAAGAACTTAGTAAACTTAATCAATAATTCAGATATTAAATAGACAATTTAACGATATTTTAAAGGTAGAAAGTGAAATAAAACCTAATTTTTTTGGGTATTTTTTTTAATACTCCAAAAAAAAATTATAATGATAAAAGGAAGGGTATACCTTAACCTATGCCTTTTTTTGTTCACCCAATGTATGATGAATAATACCCTCCTTTATTCTTTTATTGATTAAAGAGTGGAGTACCTTAATTTAAATAAAGTCCAGTTCGCTGTTTTAATTAATTAGAGGTAAGAAGATTATTCATTCAGTTACCAAATCAATAAACAAAATATCTTTTTATTTACTTATAAAAAATAAATATATAAATAAAATAATTTTCTCAATTTACAGAACTCAGTAAATCATACCCAAACATAAGTAAATGACTTAAAAATTGTCTTCTTTTTTTTTTCCACGTCTTTAATCTTTGAAAAAATTAAACTGATGTCTCCAAATGATAAATGTATTATCGAGGATAACTTTATTTACCCTACAAAAGCATTTCACTTTTCATTTTTTATTACAGTTGTATTTCTATTTAAAATTATCGAGAGTAGTGGTCGAGGAGGTTAGGGGTTAAGAGGGTGGAGGGCTATGCAAGCAGAGAAATTGGGGGGGTTGCGAGGCTTAGGGCCCACAAGGGTGGTCATGGGGGAAGAAATGTGCTGTGAAGGTTGGTAATTGGAGTAGGAAAGGGTTATAAGAATGGGAGAGGGTCAGGGTGTGACAGTCTATGGTGGAGGAGGTGATAGATGCGGAAGCACCACGACAATCTTAATTGAAGAACACAATGATGGAAGCACCACGACTAGAGTGGTCAGTCGGGAGACTCTCCAATGCCTAAATCAGTGAATGTCTTAATTGAAGAACACAATGATGGAAGCACCACGACTAGAGTGGTCAGTCGGGAGACTCTCCAATGCCTAAATCAGTGAATGTTCCAGAAATCTCAATGAATCAGTGTATGCGTGTATAGTTGATTATGTGCTTGGTTTACTATGCTTGAGTGTATTATAAGTGAGCCTAATTGACTGGAGTCCGGATCCTCGGCCGCCTTCTCCTTCGTGCGGTGCCCCAAAACGATGTCGTTTTGGGGCCAAATTTCAATTAAAAAAAAGAAAAAATAAGAAAGAACAAGAGCAGAGAGGTAGAAGAAGAAGAAAGGGAGGAGGAAAAGAAGGAAGTAAGCAGCAGCCCAAATTCCATAAGTCCTGCTCTTGAAAACACTAAAACTAAAAATCTAACAAAATTAATACATGGCACCAACATTAAATGTAACAAAAATCTAACAAAATCTAACAAAAATTCTGGAACATTTTTCATTTACAGACTAATCAAACCCAAAATTTAAGATAGACCCAGTTAAGATTAGGAAATGGAAACAAAACCCACAAAGTAAGAACCAAGAATACCACAAAATCATATATATATAGGCATAGAAACAAACATACCTGAAAGAACTGCTTCTCTCTCTTCCCAGTCTCTCTCAAAGAACTGTTGTTTCTGCGGGCGAGATTAAGAGGAGGACGGGAATGGCCTTTCTATTTCTTGGAGTGGAAAGAAGAGAAGGCAGTGAAGAGAGAGGTAGGTTTTAGAGTTTGAGAGGTTTTGGATAAGAGGAGAGAGAGGGAAGAGACCGAGGGTCTGAGAGGAGAGAGAATAAAGGGAGAGGTGGGGTGAGTGGGTGATGACGGTGGCTAGGGAGTGGAAGTGGTCTTCCTTCTTGATCGAGATGGTGGGAAGAGATCGAGATGGTAGAATTTGGGCTGCCATTTCCTTTTTTCTTCTTCTCCCTTCTTTCTTCTTCTCCCTTTCTGGTTTTGCTCTTGTTCCGTCTTTTTTTTTTTTTAATTGAAATTTGGCCCCAAAACGACGTCGTTTTGGAACGCCGCACGCAGGACCGCAGGAGAGGGTAGCCGAGGATCCGGACTCTAATTGACTGTTGCGGTTGGTTGAGAAAAACTTGGCATTTTTCCCTACAGCTCCGCTATATGTGGGATCGTGTCTATTAGTGAATATGGTATATATATATATATTATTCACTATATATATTAGCTATTGTAATTAGGTTTTACTATATTAGGATATTTCCATGACTTTCTTGTTACCTATTCTTACCTTGTCTATATATAAGCCTCTTCATTGTATTGTAAGATACACATAATATAATATTCTCTCTCTCTCTCTCTCTTAAATATTGTAACATGGTATCAGAGCTATAGGTTAAGCTCTTGGTGTTTTTCGTCTTACTGGTAAGTGGCAACCTTGCCTTGGTCGCCCGTCAAACCTCAACCCACTCCATTGCTATATTTTCCTTTTAGGTTTGCTTCATGGTGGTCTTTTTCTCTATCCACTAGTTTCTTTATGTTCCTCCATCAACTGGCCAAAGTTCCTCAAAGTTTCTTTGCGACACCGTTGCCTGACAGCTCTGTCCGACCTTCTACATCTTTGTTGAGGAGTACTCATGCTCTAGCCATCTCTAACTACGACCTTCTCATCTCCAACCACTTTTTTTTTTTTTTATTTATATTAATTATCCACTTTGCTAACTTCAAACCAAACATGTTTTCTTTTTCTTTTTCAATCACATTGCCTAGTCCCCTTTTTCAATCATATTGCCATCTCTAACTACGACCTTCTTTTTCAAACACTCCAAAATCTCATATCTCTCTCTCTATAAACCATCTTTGAACCTCAAATGCACCTTGATCTAGTGATTTCTCAATCATTATCCTTTGGGAAAAAATGTAGAGCTTGCCTAGAGCTTCCTTTTGATCGGAACAAAGTTGATTTTCGATTTTGTCAAAGTTTCCTCTCTCTCTCTCTCTCTCTCTCTCTCTCCTCTTGTCTTCTAGCTTTCAGGTAAGGATTTCTCCACACTTTAATATGATTTTTAACTTAGTTATTTACTTTTCTAAACAAGATTGTGATTTGAGAAATTTTGGATAAACCTAGGATTTTGGTCTTAAAATCAAAAAAGGGGTTTTCAAAATGGTTTTTTGGAAATGATTGTGAGGTTGTAAAAGTTGTTGAGTTGTGATAAAATGGTAGATTTTTATCCTTGACATTGATTTATTAAGAAAGGAAATTTTGTCCTAAAATACGAATGTTCGATTTTGTAAAAAGAAAATGGAAATGATGTTTGATTTTATGAAATTGGAATAATGATGATGATGATGGTGGAGTAGGATATGCATTATCACTCTTATCTTGGAATTTGAGAAAGTATATACTTGTTGGAATTATCTATCTGTTTAGAGATATCTATTTTGGGCTATCGGTGGAGAATAGTTATGATTATTGTAAAAATTGCATGAGAATTAGGAGAATTGAAACTGATTTCTCATCCATTTACATTAAGCATTGTTGCATATTTAACACATTGAAAATGTATATTGTTTTGAAAAAAATGGGTGAATGCCTTGGTGAATCTGGATAGGGGGTATGGTTATGGTATTGTTGTTAGCCTATGTATTCTTGGTGAAAGTCCAGAAACTCGTACGGTTAAGTGCCGAGCCTTCCGGTTAGTATTGGTAAAAATGACAATTGGTAGAGTTTGTATAGCCTACTTGCAGACACGCATCAAGAGATTCCCAATGTTGTATCTACTGCCCTGTTTTCTATTGTAAAGGAAATGATTTCATGAATTGTGATATAAACCTAGTATTGCATGGTTTTGGAAAGAGATAAAATATTTTGGTACGAGCATTGCATATGCATTCACTTTATAGCTTTGTTAAAATTCATACACTGTGTTAGAATATCTCTACCGGATTTTAACTCACCCTATATGGAAAATAATTTTCATGTGCTGATGATATGCCTCCACTAAGGTAGCAACTTGGGAGGACTTGGAGCCAAGAACTTCTTTTTGTTATTTTTATATTTATTTTGTACAAGCTTAGGGCTTTATTTGTATTGAGTTTAAACTTACTTTTGTTGTAACCAAGCATCGCCTTAGAAAGTTGTAGCCTTTAGGGCATTTAATTATCTGTTTAACTTTTGAATTGCATCTTTTGCTTATGGCACCTATTATAGATTCAAGATTATGGTTTATGAATGAATAATTGCATGTGTCACCGTTTGTACAACTGAATCATATGAATGTAATGATACTTTATTCCGAAATTTATTATTATTAAATAATTGTCTTGGAATGAATTATGGTTATTATTTTGAGACGTTACAAGGCATGTGCTTCTTGTTCATCGACGAGCAGTCGGTTAACAACTTTGGCTTCGTTGGCCGTTGAACTTTCAATACATACTTGTGTCAATCTCAATTTAGAGCCCAACTCTATCATCTTCGTCACTTACTCTGGTGGCTTACTCCATCCAAAACCAATCTCCAGCTTGTGTCAATCTCCGTCCGTCATTCTCATGAACTTTTTCCCTTTTTTATAATTATTTTATTTATTATTATTATTTTAATCCTCATTTCCTTTCAACCTTGTTCCCCACTGTCATCCCTCTATAACAAACAAATTTTCAATTCACCAACTTTCACTACCTCTCTCTTAATAAAAATATAAAATAAAATATATATGTATATATATATTTTTTTTTACAATAAATTCTTTTATATAATCTCATCACATTGGTTTATTCCTATCCAACTCTTTTTATTTTGTCTCTATCATATATTTTCTTTCTTACTCACAATTTATTTATTTATTTATTTATTTTTTATTATTATTATTATTATTATTATTATTATTATTATTATTATTATTATTATTATTATTATTATTATTATTTATTTATTTATTTATTTATTTTTATTTTTTTTGCACTTCTGCTCTACATTTGTTATACTCCAAGAATGGAGAAGCTTGTTTATATATGAGGTGGACTTTCTATTGATCTGGTCCACTCTGCTTGGGCTTTGTTGTTTGATCTATGCTAGAGCTCAACCGTTTGGTTGCCCAACCAGCATGTCAATGCTGCCAAGTGGCATGCTCAGTCACTGCATGGTGTAGTGGAGTAGTAGCTCACAATTTACTTCCCACATAATGTAATATAAAAAATGTGAGTGTAAAGTGATTACTTTTATTAGGTAAATAGAAGTTCCTTGAAGTCAACTTAAAATTTTTTTTTGCTACTCCGGTACAATCTTTATCATTGCCAATATAACTTATGTAATTTCATAGCAATAAAATTTATAAAAAAAAAAAAAAAAATTGTTTATCTATTAGCAATGGCATGATCCACATTTATACCTGCAACCATTGTGGAAGCGTTCTCAAGCTTCAGCCTAAAACCTATTCTATATTCACTTTATATACATCAAAAATCTTTTTCAGGACATCCCAAATATTGTGTTTCACAACCGCTTTTCTCTAAACTCTTGAAAAAATTTTAGTGATATTTTTTATCATTTTGAGAGAATTTTATGATAGTTTTGAAAAAAGATAATCGTTGAACAATCCAAGTTAAGGAGGGTAAGTCTAATGAATATTTTTTTGTTGATGAGAGATCCACCCCTTGTAAAATAGTTTGGTAAGAAGTCTTTTTCTTTGTTTTGAAGAACATTCTTTTTTTTAATTTTATCCCTTAATTTATCTGTTGACTTTTTTTTTTTTTTTTTTTTTTTGTATCTGTTGACTTTCGTTGATTATATGTTTAATTTTTTTCCCTATATGTTCAATTTTTTTACCCTATATGCTTAATTTTTTTTTAATTTATCTATTTAATTTTATAGTCTTTTCAATTCAAATTTTATTCCTATCTATTTCAATATTTTTCCCTAAATTTTATATGTTGAACTTTTATCTATACAATTTTTATTTTTATTTTTTCTATCTGTTGAAAAATCAAGCTAAAAGCCAAATCCTATTGTTCAAAAAATTATATTTGTTCAAATATTTCTTCTCTTTATCTGTCTCTCTCTCACACTTACTTTCACTCATCCGTCAACAACAAATCCTATTTATTCATCAACAACAACAGCAACAACATCATCAACAGCAACTGCAACAATATTAAAAAATTATAAATAAATAAATAAACAAATTTGTTCGTATCTCTTTCCATTTCTAAAGTAATTGTTTTCCCTGTAAAAGTCTTCCAAAGCATATACTTTGAAAGAGACCTATGTAATATATACATATATACTATACCAATAAACTTAAAGGGCAAAAATATTAAACAAAAACCAGCGCAAGGCTTTCGAATATGTAAATAGATAATGATTTACAAACACATTCCGTGAAATTCATGATCTAGAAAACACATTTAGTTCAACTTTCTTCAGCTAATTCACTAGTCATCTCTAATCATTCATCAATCTTTTCATCAAACTTGTAGCAAATTAAGGGAAAGGAAACATTTTCTACAAATTAACGATGAAACAAATTTGAACCAAATGTCAAACTCAAATTTAAAGAATTTTTAGGAAGAGTGAGAATTTGAGATGGTTTTATTTAATCAAAAATGGTTTTAAAAAAAGATTTTTAAGATTAAACTGAAACAAACAAAGATATCAATGTAAAGTTTTGCTTCAAATCTAGAGATGATAACAGCGTTTCAGATCAAACCTTTAAAAAAAATACAAGTAAATAAATATGATTACACGAAACAAAAGACCTATGAAGAACAAGAAGTAAATAACAATGTTTCAGTTCCAGAGTTTGGAACAGAGAGAGAGAGAGAGAGAGAGAGAGAGAGAGAGAGGGAAAGAAAGAAATGCTTTCATGGCTAATCATAGAGGTCTGATGATATGCTGCAAAGATTCAAAATGCTCCAATACTGAAATGACGTCATCTTGTCGAGTAGAAATCTTTTCCAACTCCATTAAGCTTTAGATCTAGAAGCTCAGCTACCGATACATCGCCGGAGTCCAACACCAACCTTCCTTCCCTCGTTCCTTCCCTCGTCACCATCTTTCACTCATTGATAGTAATTGATCGAGGACAATCCAAATCGTCTCGTGATGGTGGTGGTGGATCTAGATTTCAAGGTCAGCAGTGATGAAGCTACGGATCTAGATTTTTGGATCTGATTCTCGTGGTAGCAGAAGATGACGAAGCGGCAACAGAGGAGACGGAGCGATGACAAAGAATGAACAACAATTGAGAGAGAGGGAGAATGAGCTAGGGTTTTGAGAGAGAGAGAGAGAGAATGAGAAATTCTATTTCCACCCACATAATTAGCTTAGGTCACATCTTTTCTCAATACACACACCTATTAATTTGATTATTAACTAATTTTCTCAATCCACACACTTAAAATTATAATCACACCCTTCACTCATAACCATTGTACACACACCACTTTACCCTTAAATCTACATACTTTTATTAACCCAATTCACATTTGTAGTTCCACCCACACAAGTGAGGACCAAAGTCAGTGAAGTTTCCATTCCAAAAAAAAAAAAAGAGTCAGCGAAGTTCCCTCCTCTCCATTGAAGACCTCCATTCAATCTCCATTCAAAACCATTAAAAACCCTTATTGAAGGTAAGGAATGTTTCCACTTTATTATTACACTTACCATTTATTATTGTATTTACCATTTTCGGATCTGTGTGCACTCCATTGGCATAAAATTGTCATTTTTTTTTAATGTTTTACGGTTCAGAGCTCTTGGCATTGGTTGTTCAAAATTGTAGGTTTAATTCGGAACTTAATCACCGAATAAATGGTATTATTTCAATAGATTAGATTCGAAAAAATATAAATATTCGCTATGTGTTTGCCGAATTTGATAAGATGTTTTGGTTCTATAGTTCAGAAAACATGCAATACTTTCGACATTTGATTTACAAAATTTATGTGTTTCTTCGGCATTGAAGTTCCAAATGGATTTTGTTTCCTTTTTTTTTTTTAATATATAAATTTAGACCAAGTTACATAGGCCACCAAGATTGGTTTTACCTTAGGTTCTTTTCCAACAATTTTATTTTATGGGTATGTTTATATAGCAATTCTGGTTTAGACCCAAACCATTTGATGTTTTGGATCTGGATTTCATTGCCTTTTGCAGTTATTTATGTTTTATTTCCCTTATACCTCTTTTTTGTTGCCCAAAATTTTGCTCCTACACTCGAGCAATACTTTTTGCGCTCGAGCGGTCTTTGTGAACTCTCAGTATTTTTGCAGGTCTGCAAAAGTATTGGCAAGTGGTATTCTACGCTTGAGCGGAACTTTTTGCGCTCGAGCAGTCTTGGCTCGAGTGGCCCCTATTACGCTCAAGCATTGATCTTCTGTCTGTAAAAGTACTCGGACTTTGTATTTCACGCTTGAGCGTCAGGTCACATCTTTTGTGTCTGACGCTTGAGCGTCACTTCTTGCGCTCGAGCTCGAGTGAACTACACATATATCAATCCGTAAAAGTCACTTTTTACATCATTTTTTCGTGTCTCTCTCTCTCTAAACATTTGAAAACCCTAATACCTCTCACTCTCTCTCTCTAAAACTTACATATTTCCTTCAAATACACCCAGATCTATCAATCTTTTCACCGTGGGCCGTTGTTAAAAAGATAGAGCTCGAAGAGGCCTTCGTTCTAATCAGAGTAAAGTTAGTTTTTGGCGTCTTTGGGTTTCCATCTCTCCTTCAATCATCTTCTAAGCTTGAGGTAGGGATTCTCTACACTCTTGTATAAGTTTTGTCTTAGTTATTTGCTATTTCAATGGAATATAGTGTTTTGGGTTGTTTTGGTGAAACCTAGGGTTTGAAATAAAAAATGCAAAAGAGGGGTTTTCAAATGGTTTCTTGAAAAAAAAAGAACTTGTAGTTATGAAGTTGGAGTTCGTATATGTTGAAATAAGGTATTTCTTACAGTGAAATTGATTTTCAAAGAGAAAGAGATTTTGCCCTAAAATGTGAATGTTTGAGATTGTATAGAGAAAATGGAATTGATTTTGAGAATTATGAGATTGAAATAATGTTAATGTTGATGGCGGAGTTGGATATGTATTATCACTCCCATTTTGAGAATTTGGAAAAGTATATCTTTAATAAAATTTATTTATCTGTTTAGAGATATCTGTTTTGGACTATCGGTAGAAGATAGTTATGATTGTTGTAGAAATTGCATGAGAAGTAGGTGAACTAAAACTAATTTCTCTTCCATGTGCATTGAACATTGTTGCTCATTTAATACATTGAAAATGTATATAAGATTTTGAGAAAAATGGGTGACCATTGGAAAGAGGTGCGTATCACCAAATCAAGTTGGCTTGTTTGTCTACGGTGAAAGTCCTGAAAAACACCCGTATACATCGTCGCCAGTTCCCACGGGTGAAATATCTATAAAATAGTAATAGTAGTGTTTGTATAGACTACATTTACATGGGCGTCGTTTGACAATTTTCCGCAGATGAAATATCTGTGAAAGGTTGTAATGGTTTGAGATTTCCTCATGGTTTTCTATTGTAAAGAGCATGAATTTGAGAATTGTAATATAGACTGGGTATGACTTTGTTTTTAAAAAGAAATGTAAAACGTTTTGATTTGGACATTGCATATGCATAAAACCTTATGACTTTGTTAAAATTTATACATTGTGTTGTAGTGTTTTTACTGGGCTTTGGCTCACCCTACGTGGGAAAAACATTTTAGGTGCTGGTGATATGCCTCCACAAAGGGCTTGACTTGATATGACTGTGGAGCTGAAGGCTCAATGTTGTTATTTGTATTTAATTTTGTACAAGCCTAGGGCTTTATCTATGTTGAGCTTGAGACTCACTTTTGATGTACCCAAGCATTGACTTAGAAAGATGTAAGCCTTTAGGACATATGATTATCTGTTTAGCTTTCATTTTTTTTCACAATCTTGTAATACATACTGTAGATTTAGGATGTACTGTTTATGAATGTATATCGCATGTACCACCTTTTGTATATAAAACTATAATTAATAAAAGCTTATCAGTTCACTTATGTTGCCATCTATTGGTTATTACAAGATGCCAATATTGTATTAAATGTCAGTGTATTACAACTTGGTATCAGAGCATACTAGGTTTGAATACTTTGGGTACGTGGGAAGTGGTTATTACCACAATGGGTTTGTCTCGCTTGATACAGACCTTTGTATGTATGGTACACTATGTGATAACATACTTATGTGATCATATGGGTATGAGATTTAATTTCTAGGATATCGATTGGGCCTACAGATTTCTAGCAATGCTATTAGAAGAGCACCTGATCGCTGTTATTTCTAATTAGAACTCTGGCAACGTCGTGGGACGGTCATTATCCAAGAAGGAAATTCGTATGTATTTATGTGACTATGTGCTTATGTGGGATGAATTACTATTGTCCACCGCATTAGGACACGAGTGAGTTAGCTTCGGCACATTTGTAAATGTGATAAGATCTTTTGTTACCTTCATTAGGATATCAGACCGTGGACGTTGTAGTGATTGGCATGGTAGGCCTAGAAGGCACGAGGTGCCTTTATCGGATGAGATTCCGGCGCAAGAGGAAAGGGTTAGTTAGGCCAATGTGGCCGAACTAGTTGGTCTGCAGGCCATGGGTGCCTTAGCTCGCGAGATGGCCGGAGCATTGTGGGAATCTATGGACATTCTCAGAGCTAAGAATCAAGTCCAGGCCCATGTTGCTGAGTTTTTGGGTGATCCAAAGGAACTACTAAAGGCAAATGAGTGGCTAGAGTAGATAGTGAAGACGTTTGAGAAGCCTGGCATCAAGGACGATGAACTGAGAGTGACCTTGGCATCCTTCCAATTGAAGGGAGATGTGGGTCAATGGTGGAAGTATGCTCGTAGGCACATTGGAGTGACTTGGGAGGTTGTCATCAATGCCTTCTAGGACAAGTTCTTACCTCCTACTATTAGGAAGAAGTTAAGGGAGCAGTTCTCAGAGCTCAAGCAGTTGAACACACCAATGCCAAGTTTGAGCCCGCATTTACTAGCCTTTCTAGGTTTGCACCAGAGTTAGTAGCAACTGAGGAGTGCCGTTGTGTGGAGTTTGAGAAAAGGTTAAGGATCGAGCTTCTTTTCAAGGCAGCCGATTCAATGATTAGAGATTATAGATGACTTGTAGAGTCGGCAGCTCATCTTGAGACTGTGATGCATATGGAGAAGGAGTGGGTGAGAGACTCCAAGAAGAGTCGGGATGTTCAGGGAGACAGTAAAAGGCAGAGGGGTTCTACCCCATAACAATCCTAGGGAGCTCAGTCGAGGTCCACTTTTCCAGTATTGAGTTCGGATTCTGGGAGAGGTCGTTAGGGAGATTTCACTTTCTTCAAGTGTGGTCAGTTAGGCCACAAGTCTCTAGCTTGTCTGCAGAGGGAAGGAAGGTAGTGGTCTGCATCGTCTTCGACTTGTTCTCAGAGCTAGAATCAAGGGAGAGGGCAACTGCCTATTTGCTACCAGTGTGGGCAGTCAGGGTATATGAAAAGGTTTTACCTGTAGTTGGATGGCACACCTAGTACGTCTGGTTCGAGGCAAACACAGAGCCACCAGCTTGCACAATCGGTTCAGGCCTGGAAAGCCAATTAGGGAGCCTCTTCAGCTCAGTCAGTGCATCAAACATATGCTCTGAGGAGTGAGCAGGTGAAGTAGAGACCTACAGGACGTGTATATGCTGTTATCGCGCCAGACCTAGTACCAACGCCTTCAATAGTGACAGGTACTTTCTTGTTATGCAATTCTATTGCTAATGTGTTGATTGATACGGATGCATCCCATTCATTCATTTCATCTGCATTTGCATCAGCTATAGGGTTAGAATTGGTTCAGTTAGCATCTCTACTCAGTATAGAGTCACCTATTGGTGGTAAGATTGTTTTAGAACATGAGTGTCGGGGTTGTGACATAGAGGTTGTCGGTCGCCGACTTCTTTTTGGATTTGTGTTGATTAACATGTTAAGTTTTGAATGCTATTTTGGGTATAGATTGGTTGTCATCATATCAGGCTGTCATAGATTGCTATTGTAAGAGAGTTACTGTATGTACCTTGAGCAGTGATTGATTTTATTTCATAGGGGACAGAGCTGATAAAGTCTTTTCACTGGTATATAATCCGTGTGGACGGAGTGAGCTTAGTTGTCTTCTTGCCAACTTCTTGGGTAGTGAGTGTGATGAAGTCTGAATTGAGTTGTCAAGGGTAGTTTGTGAATACCTGGATGTTTTTCCCAAGGATCTTGATAGTTTACCACCTCACCGAGAAATCAAGTTCTCTATTGATTACTGCCTAGCACGACATTGATTTCTATGGTGCCGTATAGGTTTGCACTTGTTGAGTTGAGTGAGTTGAAAATTCAACTCCAAGAATTATTAGATAAGGGTTTTATCCACCCTAGTACTTTGCCTTAGGGGGCACTGGCTCTCTTTGCCAAAAAGAAAGATGGCACTTTGTGATTGTGTATCGATCACTAGAAGTTGAATCAGATGACTATTAAGAACGAGTACCCAATGACTCGTATAGATGATTTATTTGATCAGTCGAAGAGGTCTTGTTGCTTTTCTAAGATAAACTTGAGATCGGGTTATCACAAATTGAGAGTGAAGGAGGAGGATATCTAGAAAACGACATTCCGTATGCGGTACGGCTATTATGAGTTCTTAGTGATGCCTTTTGGGCTAACCAATGCACCTGCTATGTTTATGGATTTGATGAATTGGATCTTCTGTGAGTTCCTAGACCATTTTATGGTTGTCTTTGTGAACGATATCTTGATGTACTCACCCTCTGAGGAGGAATATAAGGAACACCTGCGAGTTGTACTCGAGTTGCTTAGAGCCCACAAACTGTATGCTAAGTTTGGAAAATGTGAATTCTGGTTAAAAGAAGTTAAGTTCTTAGGCCATGTGGTATCCAAGGAATGAGTGATTGTAGATTCATCCAAGATAGATGCCGTACAAGATTGGGAACAACCTAAGAATGCCTTTGAGATCCGTAGTTTCTTGGGTTTGGCAGGGTATTACCGTCCGTTTGTGAAAGATTTCTCTAGATTAACTTTACCATTGACTAGACTGATAAGGAAAGGAATTAAGTTTGTGTGGAAAGAGACCTATGAGAAGTCCTTTCAAGAGCTTAAGGTTAGACTTACCACTACTCTAGTATTGATTATTTCAGAGAGGGGTTTGGGCTATTCGGTGTATTGTGATGCTTCATGAGAATGTTTGGGTTGTGTGTTGATGCAAGAGGGAAAAGTAGTAGCTTATGGCTCGCGGTAGTTGAAAACACATGAAAGGAACTATCCTAACCATGACCTAGAGTTAGCAGTGGTGATCTTTGCCTTGAAGATTTGGAGGCATTATTTGTATGATGAGAAGTTTGAAGTATTTTCTGGTCACAAGGGTCTGAAATATCTGTTTACACAAAAAGGCTTGAATCTGAGGCAGAGGAGGTGGATGGAGTTTATAGAAAATTTGACTTCGAGTTACATTATCATCCTGGGAAGGCCAATGTTGTGGCCGATGCCTTAAGTAGGAAATCCATCAGCAGTGTAGCGAGTATTGCCATTCGGGAATGGGAGATGTTGGGTGCTATTGGTGAGTTTAACTTGCATCTTGGTGAGTCCATTGAGTCTGCAGCCTTGTTTCGGTAGTTACACAGCCTACACTTGTGAGCTGGGTTATAGAAGCATAGCGGGGTGACCTTGAGGTAGAATTCCTTCGGGAGAAGATCTCTAATGGAAAGATAGAGAAGGGTATGAACGTGTATTCTAACTCGAGTGTTAGATACCTTAACCGTCTTTTCATGTCGAAGTCTTGCTAAGAGAAAGTACTCCGAGAGTTTCTATCACACCCCAAACCTGCCCCTAAAAGTTTGGGCATGACCTCATCTGAAACAGATACAAAAATCGACATATATAATATATGGGGCCCGGACGGAAGCACCTGATAACATAAAAATCTATTCCATTGAGCTACCACTATTATGCCAGGATCACAACATCACACTAAGTAAATATTATACAGAAAGCCTACACACATAAACCTCGACTCAGCCCCTCAAATAGGTGTATAACAAAGATATTGATGAAGAAGGGATCATATACAATCACCCATAAATAGACAACCAAAGCATAATTAAAACTTAGCAAAACTTTACAAAACGCACGGGCTTTAGCTAGTGCCTG
The DNA here is from genome assembly GCA_025200525.1 of Camellia lanceoleosa. Lineage (NCBI taxonomy): Eukaryota > Viridiplantae > Streptophyta > Magnoliopsida > Ericales > Theaceae > Camellia > Camellia lanceoleosa. The sequence goes on along the minus strand of CM045766.1, from coordinate 22,849,386 downwards.
GACATCGAAGTTGACAAAAGAGAGACGAGCCTTAAGGGTTAGGACTGGACTTCCGGTTGATTACCTACAGAAACAGACAAAATACAGAATGAGCGAAACTCAGTGAATAATAGTACATAAATAATGTAATGTTCAACTTGAATAATAAAGTATATAACTGCAGAAGCATATGATTAACTACATCCTATAATTATGTCTCAAATAGTCATGGGTCCAGCCATATATATATACAGAACAGCCTTTCGGCCCAGAAATATATACAGAATAGCCTTTCGGCCCAGAACAGCCTTTCGGCCCAGAAATATATACAGAACAGCCTTTCGGCCCAGAAATATATATACAGAACAGCCTTTCGGCCCAGAAATATATACAGAACAGCCTTTCGGCCCAGAAATATATACATGTATGGACTCAAGAGGTGGTTCGCAAGGATTCTAGAGGTGGCTCCCACCAAAGTGTAGCACTTAGTTCCGTACAGCACTTTGCTCCATACCAGAAATCAATAAGTTTTAAAACCAACAATTCATATCATGCTAAATCACAAACGGAACAGATTAATAAGACATAATACCTAAACAGAATAAATAAACAGAACAAGACAATCCCAAATTCATATGAATATCGTCACACCATAGTATACACAAATCATCTCATGGCTTATTACAACAGACATAATCGTCTCATGTATATCAGAACATTAATAATGTTTCTTGATAGGGACGGAATAATTTACCTCGTAACAGTCTTGATTCATCATTGACAAACCAGAATGATTCGGAGTACACAAGCTTTATTGTTTCTCATGTTTACTATAAATCAATGCAGATAATTTACAGATAACGGAACGTTAATAATACCAGATTAACGATGGCGATCCCAATTATATTCATCTATGAGAGGCAAACACCTATATCATAAGACATGTAGTACCCAACAGACTGTAGGAATTCCTAATAGGGTACTCGGGATATCATGTTCCCATTCAGAATATCGTTTCCACGAACTCTTTTTTTTGTTAACTAATTCCATCATCCTAATAGTTCATATACACTTATTATGCGGCATCATAGGTTACTTATAGGTTATAGCACATTACCGATAACCCTGAATCGTAATCGGAACACAGAACTAAGCCAACTCTTTCAATGTTCACATAGGATTACACCAATTCTCAATCCACATGTGTTACCATATTGCCAAGGAAAACAGAATGTTAATAACAAGGATTATTAACGGAAAATAATATACATATGGAGTACTATTACTCACAGTGCGTTGGTGGAGCATTTATTCCTCCCGAAGCGTGTCCTACACACATATGAAGTCACACATTAATTCTTTAAATCATTTCCCCTAATTTCCTTTCTCATTTTAACATGATTTACAATGCCCATAACAAGGTTCATTCGTAAATTTTTTAACATTATTTCGAAACATCTCAGAAATCCAATTAAACTTGTACACGTATAATTCAACCCACCAATTCCATGATTCTATTTCTAATTTGAGCAAAATCATACTTTATCATCACAAATTAACCTAGGGTTTTCAATAACATAAAGTTTTCCATAAAAATTCATACTTCTCATACCATGACCTTACATCCCAATTTCCTCCTTGATTATACATCTAAGGATCATACTCCATCACCTTAACCCATCAATTGAACCCTCAATGCTTCAAACCTGAAATTCCCAAATCTCATAATTTACTCTATATGCTCAAAAATGCAAATTCGTACATTAATACAATGGAAATACCACAAATCTATCTCTTGATGTAAGTATTGAAGAGTATTAGAACCCTTACCTCAAGAATCAACAAAGGAGCAAGCTTGAGGAGGAACCTTCGCAAATTCGAGTTCTAATCGGGTAAAAACATTGATCTTTTCTTATTCTCCATCCTTGATGCAAAAACCATGGTGGATTGTTGCTCAAAATAGAGGAAATCAAGGTTTTGAGGCTAGGGTTTCGGACTTAGGAGAAGAGGAAAGAAGAGAGGGGAAAGAAAATGTGGAAAAAGATCTCAAAATCCGTTTTTAACGTTGTTGTGCTCGCCAACCCCGCTCGAGCGTCCTTATTCCCGCTCGAGCGTACCTGCTCCCAACACAGATCCCAAAACTTCAATCATGTGTACTCTCTCATTCGGACTCCGTTTTAGGTCGTTCTTGTGTCCAAATTGAAGCTCGGGAGATAAGCTTTTCAATGGTTCTAACCTCACATTCAAATTCAAAGTGTGGAAAAAGAAAAGGGCAAAAGAGTGACTGCTGAACATAAACAAATTGTTCGAATTAAAGTTTTTGGTCCTATCTTACTTCACCATCATATTACCACCTCAATCAATACGCCAAAATAAAATAAGAAGATTTCAAATACACTACTACAATGTCAAGGGCAATCTTACTTTTCACGCTCGAGCGTCGCTTCAACCGCTCGAGCGCCAAGACAGACTAATAAAGCGATCGCTCGGCGTCAACTTCTCACTTGGCGGAGATTCATAACTCCCAGAATCTCAGGCCGTCTGCAAAATTGCTGGGAACCCCAAAAGTCCGCTCGAGCGTCAACTCCTCCGCTCAAGTGGTGGGAAAAATTATGGGTCGTCACAGTTTCACCATTCATGCCTTGCGGTACACCTAGAAGGCACAAAGACGTATCACGATCTTAGTTGGCAGTTTTGGTGGAAAGAGATGAAAAATGATATGGCCGTGTTTGTATCGAGGTGTCTTACTTGTCAACAAGTGAAGGCCGAACATCAAAGGTTAGTGAGTTTGTTACAACCCTTGCCTATAGCCGAGTGGAAGTGAGAGCATGTCACAATGGATTTTGTTATAGGTCTTCCGATGAATCAACGGGATAATGATGCCATTTGGGTGGTAATTGACCGATTGATCAAGTCAGTGCACTTTATACCTATGTACACAAATGACTCGGTAGATTTTCTAGCTGACCTTTATATTAGGGACATTGTCCAACTTCATGGGGTCCCTGTGACTATCGTTTCGGATAGAGACTAGCGTTTTACGACTCAGTTGTGGTAGAGCCTACAAAATTCCTTTGGGCATGAGATTGACTTTTAGCACAGCCTATCACCCTCAGACTGACCGGCAGTCAAAGCGCACCATTCAAATTCTAGAGGATATGCTTAGAGGTTATGTTCTTGACTTTAAGGGGTCGTGGGAGAGGCACTTGCCCTTAGTTGAGTTTGCCTATAATAATAGCTTCAAGTCGAGTATTGGTATGGCACCGTTTGAGGCCTTGTATGGCCAACCGTGTAAATCTCATGTGTGTTGGGCCGAGGTGGGTGATACACCTTTGATAGGCCTTGTGTTGGTTCGGGAAACGACTGAGAAATTCGGTCTTATTGGTAAGTGTAGCTCGGTTTTTTCGCACCCCCTTTCGGAAGCTAGAAAGAAGCTCTACAGTTCGGACTCCCGCGGTTCTGAATCTAATCTCACAAGTACAATGTGAAATCGATAAACACTAAAGAGTCCAAATCTAACAAATCATTTTGAAAAATTGATTTTGAATCAAAAATGCCAAAATTGGACTGCTTTGCCAGATACAGAGTCGCCACCTAAATATCTTATTTTTAGGAAAATTTAGAAAACCCATGACTCGTGCCAAAGGCTACGTGTTCTTCATCACCAAAGTTGCTTCGGCTCGAGAACTTAGGTACGAGAGGGGAAGGTCATGAATTGAGCACCCCTGCTCGCCCGATCAAAGATCGGCCTTTACTAATCATGATATGATTTTTATAAACATTATGTGTTCTTATTCCGATTATTAGGCTAGCTTTACTATGTGATGCGCACAAGCAAGTATAGACTAGTTTGCTCAAATTCGAACAATTCAATTTCATGTTTGGCAACTAAATACTTGTTGGCCACGTGGTTCCATTCGCAAAATACTTCTCCACAACTGCCCCCCTAGGTTCTATTACCTGGGTAACCTGAGGTGATGGAACCTACATTGTTTGTCCACTCCACATGTCAACACAAAACGCAGATACTACTCCAACTGAGATCATGACTCGTTGGCTTCAAGTAACTAGGACTTAGTTGCCCACTTTATTAAGAATCAAGAACCAAGTTCTTTAAGCATCTCAACCGAGATCATTCCTCTAGCCAGGGTTATTGCCTCATTATTTCAAGAATTTCAAGAGTTTCAACTGCGCATAAGCTGTCACGTACCGTCATTTCAACTATTTCTTCCACATGTCCCTTTCTTACTGGTTCGTACTTGACACGCTCCATCAAATCACATCAAATCTATCCACGCCACCTGATAGGCATGTCGTCCAAGGAGATTTCATTACGTTTTGCTACCCTTTCATATTTTTGACAAAACTCTCTCCCTTCTCTCTTTGTGTCTTCACTTTGCAATTACAACTCTCTCTCTTCTCAAATTTTCTCTCTCTACCAAACCTCTCTCAAACTGCCATAGTTGTTCCCTCGAGCTTTTTGTAGCCGTCTATTCATTACCTCTGGTAATCTTTTCATTGCTCTGTCACCACCTGACTCCAGTGAACACGAATCTGACAGCCATTTCTTTGGCTCTATTCTATAAGTATTTGATTTCTTCTTTTTCATTTTTGTTCTTTGCTATTCTTTAGTAAATTTTGAATTGGCCATATGCTTTATACTGCATATGTTCCTGTGCTTGCGTTGCTATTGAATCTGTACCTATATATTCAAGTTTCATTACTCCGTGTGCTTAGCCTTTGATTTTTTTCAATGTTCTTCTTGTTCTTAATTTCACTTTCTTATACATTGCCTTGTACTTAATCATTGATGCTCAAAAATCTATCAATGCCTTTGATTTTGAGTCATGTATTTCTTTTATTTTTCTAGCTTGTTTCCAGATTCTTGCCCCTGCATCTTGTTTGATTTTGGTAATTTGTTCATAGAACTAGGATTGGGATTTGTTAGAAACTATAACCTTAGAGAAAACTGAAATGAATCCTTTCTTAGATCTCTAAAATCCTCACCCTAGAGCTTACTAGGGTTTTGCCGAGGTTTTAAACCCTTTTAAAACCCTTTTTCACAAAGACCAACATCCAACTCACCTTAGCCGAGATCATGGGATTGTTCAAATGAAGGGTAGACTTGCCGACCAAATCGGAGTATTTCCATCAAAAATTCTCTATCCCAGTTGACGTTCAACTTAGGTTGGTTAGGAAAGAGGATTCTGTTATGCCTGGGAAGGATTACATACTGTTCCCCTTAGTTTCCATCATTGAGGGTGGACTTAGGTTCCCACTAGACATCCTCTTCAGAGAAGTCTTTCATTTCTACAAGCTTAATCCCATGCAACTAGCTATCAATACTTTTAGGGTTATCAGCGGTATTGCCGAGTTGGCATGCTAGGAGAAAGCTAGGATCACCCTTGCCGACATTCAGTTCTGTTATACCATATGTAGTCTCAAGTTCGTCACTGCGTATACTTACTATCTCAAGCCCAGATCCACTTCATACAAACTAATAGCTGACCTCCCAGACTCTAACAAAGGTGTTGGAGATGACTATCTGATTGTCTCGAGCAATTGGGAATTTGCGCCTGACGATGATCTTCATCTCTACCCATTGCGCTGAGGAGTTTTTAGAGAGGATGAGGGTAAGAACTTAGTAAAAAAATATCGTTCTTTTGCATATATGCACTTGTCTCTTATTTTGGTTCTGAATTTTCCTTCCTATTTTTTTAATTCTTCCTCACACTTTTTACTCTTTTCTTCTCTTTATTGATATATTTTCATATGCAATCATCTTGAATTCCATTAATAAAGTTTTTGGTTGATAAAAAAAAAAAAAAAAAAGGATCCACACTGTCCCAATATATCTATTTCCATTATAGAAAACACACACGCCATTTGGTATGAATGTTATCACACTCTTTTCTTCCCTTTTTCTTCTTTTTTTTTTTTAAATGCCTTTCAATTGTCATATCTAATAATTATTGAATAGTTTTCTTATTCATCAGACTATTTAAAATTGCTAAATAATTTTTTAATTGATGAAACCACCCCTGAATCATCAAACTATTAACAAATTAAATATAAATTACAAACGCATCGCTTTTAAACTCACCACTAGTGTATATATGCGAGCATTATAAATGAAAATGCATACGACTGTGGAAGAATCTCATATTCTGCTTCTTCACATGAAAAAAGAAATTTTGTGGCCTTTTTAGACCAAGTCTACTTTTGATTTCTGAGTCCACTTTGTCAAAAACTTTCTATATTTCTCCTAAACTTTCTATGGAAAAATAAACGTGTTTTCCTTAATGCCAATCACTCTTGGAAAGCACTTCCAGAAAAGAGTACTGCATAAACATATTTTGAATATGATACTACTATTCTTAGGGGTGAGCATGGTCCGAATTGGTTCGGATTGGGATAAAATCAGGACCAATTTGTTATCTATGGTTCCAGAAAAATTGGAACCAATCCAGTCCGTTTAAATAATGGAACCAATCTATTTAAACACGGATTAGATTGGTTTAGGACCACAGATTCACATAATTAAACAAAAAAAAAATATAAAACATTTTAATTTCATAAAAACATAAACATAGCATCAAACAAAAGCAATAAACAAAATCAACAAACAAAAGCAATAAAACTGGATACACATTACACAAAGCAGAGTTCTCTTCTCTATTAAAACTAAACATAGCATCAAACAAAAGCAATAAGAAAACTGGTTTAGCTTTTATATGAAATAAGAAATGATATTATGTGGGAGGGTCTATAATATAAATATGGACTATTTGTATACAGTTCGGATTGGTTCCAATCCGGAGACGTGGGGTTCAATTCGGAACCGATCCATGGCCTATGGATTTTTAAATTTTCAATTCGGAATTGAACCACGGATTCAAAAAACCAATCCAAACTTACTGGATTGGACTGAACCGGATCAGATTACGGATTATATGGATTTCTTGCTTAGTCCTAACTATTCTAACAGATTTCTTTGTCTACAACATTCATGATTTTACTTCGCATTTACATTTTCAATTCCAAGTACAAGCTATCCATCATTTGCCTCTTTTTTTTTTAATTTATTTTATTTTTATTTTTAACAAACCAAGTTACTCGAGTTTCTTGACTATTTGACTTGTTAATATATATATATATATATATATATGTATATATATTAAAAATTTGCTCGTTAAATTTTCAATTAAAGATTTTACAACCTGCTACTTAACTCGACTCGACTTGATTATATATAGTTTAAGTTTGATTGAAATCATCTTAAAAAACTAAATAAGCCAAACTTGAATGCATTTTATTCATTATTTTTTTTGTTTTATCGTAGTGGATCAGTATGAGATTATTTATAGCACATCCAATGGACTCTTTAAATGAGGCTTGTTAGCTATTATAGATAACATTATCATATTTCAGTCCTTTCAACAGGCTTGTTATTACAATAGTGATTTTAACCAATTTCTTCAAGGTTGGCGACATTTGAAGAGCTTTAGAAGGCTCTTTGAATATTTTGTGCGTATAGATAGGTATAATGAAGAGTAGCATTGGAGTATATAAATGGCAAAAGAAATTAGACAAAATAAAAAATTATCTTTTTTTATAACTTAGCTAGTAAAAAATGAAGAGTACTATTGAAGTTTCTCTTACAAATATTCTGAGGATTATATAAATTAGACAATTAATTGCATAAAAAAAGTTATTTATTTAAGAAGAAATCACTTATTATTTAGTCAAACCAAGCATACTTTTTATATTTAATTTCTTTTTAGCCAAAGAGATTATTTGAAGATTGCTAAACTAAGGACTTTCAGAAAGAAAAAAAAAAAAAAAAAAAAAAAAAAAAAAAAAAAAAAAAAAGAAGGAAAAAATTTAAAATGCATAAATTAATTCATTTTTATTTAAATTCAAACCACACTAAATTTAAAACTGAATATTTTTTTTTTCCACGCACATATGGCCACTTTGAAAGAAAAAAAAAATGTGACGATTCTATTACTTTTCTTGGACTCTCTTCAGTTGGTTTTGCATTGAAGCCAGTTTGAGAAGACATCAAGGGTTTCTGTGTCAGCTCTGTAATGCTTCTGAGTGAATTCAAGAAGAGTTGGCCAAGTGAAGTCTGGATACATCCTTGGATTATCACCATTCACCAATCCATTAGGTGGACTCACCACTTTGTCCATGTTTGGAGACAAAAAGAAGGTTAGAGACTTCCTTGGAACTTGTTTGTTTACCACTGCTCTGTGCAAGCAACTCTTGTAAATTCCATTTGATAGAGCCTGAAACATTTCCAAACTTTTATGTATTAAAATTCAAGCTTATGCTAATAAACTTCAATAGAAAAAGTTTAATAAGATTCTCAGATATTTTGGGTTTTTTCATATGATTGAACACATGGTCCTCTGTTCCTAAATTCAAGTTTATCCTTAGCTTTTTGAAACCATCACTGACATTAGACACAAGCACCATGTCCCTAAATTTTCTTGTTCATCTTTCAATGCATCCTCAATTATTGAATTATATTTCGAGATTCGCAAATGATTCAATAGTTAAGAGTAAATTGAGACATAAAGACAAATGGATTAGATGACAAAGAATCCATAGCCATGTCAATCATTCAACAACGTTATAGAGTAAGAAAAATGGTCGCTAAAGTGATTTGGCGATGAAAAAAATACAAAGGTCACCAAATATGTTTTTTTTCTTGTAGAGGTAATATAAAATACAATTTGTAAAAAAAAAAAAAAGGAAAATCATACAGAACTATAGGACATTTTGCAGTCTTTTCATTTGAAGACAAAACACTCGTCATTGTAGCCAGATTTACAAAAATATTATTGCCACATTATTCTGTATAGATTGTATTATGTATACAAATTCTATTAAACAATAGTTTTTTATATATATATAAATTACCTAACAATTAGATGTCATATAATTAAATGTCATTTTAATAGAGTCACATAACTATGTATCTAAATTCTACATATTTGTGTGTTTGTTTATTATTATAATTTTTGAAGACTGGATTATTTGTTTCTAAATAAGTGCACTTTTTGTCTTTTTACGAAAAGATGTGCAGAAAAGTAGAGAGGTGATGTGATAGAAAAAATATAAAAAGATAGATTATTTTGTGTATGCCAAACTTGGCCTAAATATTGGTGTCCCTAATCCCAAAACATCTTTAACTATTAGATATGTTTTGAGATTTTTGAACCTTCACATGATCCAATGACTGCAAATGTTTTGGGTGAGAGAAACAAGGATGACAACATGCAAGACGGGAGAGAAAACTTCATCTCCGCTTTGCTTTCTCATCATGGACAAGAAATTGTCATCCTAAATTTAGAGTGAGAGGAAGCTTAGCCCTTTTTGATTAGTTTTCAAACTATTTTTTACTCATAGCATATTCCTTATTCAACATTTGTTTATGTACTCACCATGAATGTGTCTCCAATGTTGACAACAAAAGCTTGTGAATTGGGAAGAATGGAGTGCCATTGTTGATCAATAAACACTTGAAGCCCACCAACATTGTCTTGATGAAGGACAGTGAGTGAATTTGGATCACGGTGAGGCCAGTTCCAAGAGTCTCATGAGCTTTAAGGCAAGGAGGGTAGTTGTTTAATCTCATTATGGACTCATTTCCTTCAAAGAATTCTCTTAAATGGGTTGGGCCCACTCCTAGGCTCATCCCCAATAGCTCCATGATTCTAAGTGAAAGAGTGTTCATTGCTTCACTATAATCTTGGTATATCCTTCTAAGAAAACACAAAAAGCAACAAAAACAAAAAAGCAAGTTTAGCTAAATAATAAATTGAGAGAGAGATAGACATGGCTATGAATAATTAAGAGTATTTTTATTTTTAAATTTTTGGTTGTTTTGTTTTGTGTTTTCATTTTTGAGAAAACACAATAATAATAATAATAATAATAATAATAATAATAATAATAATAATAATAATAATAATAATAATAAACTAAAAATATATTTAACAAATAGTTACATTATATTTTTGACCCTGCATTGTGATATGTACCTTTGTTGTACTCTTCGTTTTACAACAATAATTAAAAAAAAAAATCTAATAAAAAAATATTTTTGAAAATGGTTTTCATTAAAGTTTTTTGAAGACTCACTTTAAATATCTAATGTTTTTAAGTGGGCAGTTTAAATTCAAAACAAAATCATCTTTAATAATGAAATTAACTCACTTAAAATAATTTAAAACAGTACAACTACAAGATATCTAGTACCTCTCTTGGTATCCATTAATAATATTCTTTTTTAGTAAATTATATTTTGATTTTGTAATTTAATTCTTGTATCAATTTGGTCTCAATAAATTCAATTGTATTGATTTTGCTCTTCAAATTGCTACTTTGTATTTTGAGAAATTAGAAAGAAAAAAAATTAAAGAAAAATACGATTCATTAAACAGGAATAAAGAATTTCAAATTGGATGTTAACCCCTCAATTACTATGAGATGTGTCACACTTGATTTCAGTTCAACTTTTAAAGGATTGTTATGAATTAGGGTAAATTGACATAATGTAAAAAATTCAAAAATAAAACTATAGTAATCAAATTAACACAAAACACAAATTGCATGGACTATGGTTTCTTTCTATGCTAATGTATATATATATATATATATATATTTAAAAGCTTTTCGAGAAACTTTTCTGACTACTTACTTTTAAAAAATATCCAAAAAAAAAAAAATTTATAAAAGTATAAATAATCTAACATACTATGAATTATGAAAAGTTATTTTAAATTCCACCCCGAAAGAATTATATACTGTAAATTTAAAGTTGATGAGATGTGGACCACAATGAAAATGATTATTATTCATAAATATGTTTTTCTAGATATTTTTCTGAGTATATAGCATGGTTGAAAAATACTATCAGATTGATTGGTATTTCTAAATTTTTCATTGTTTTGTTTTCAAAAACACAAAAAAATGAAAACAAAGGAAACAAAAACATAACCAAATAGAACAACCTAAGTTTTTCATACCCGAATTGTCTAAAATCTTCACCCATTGTGCTGACCAAGTACTCTTCAACCACGTTTGATGATCCACCATCATCACAATACCTAAAAGAAAGAGTTTCTTTCCATGGAAGCTTGGAAGAGTATCTACCACTAAAGCTACTAGCATATCCATGATAATCTCCAACTTTTCTCTGAGCTCTCTGTTTCTCTTTCAATGGCATATCAAAAAACAGGTCCATGTTCTTGTGAGCTTCATTGATAAGCTCTTCGCTAACTCCATGATTTATGACTAAGAAGAAGCCATGTTTCTTGCAAGCCTCATCGACAAGTCTAGTAGCAGTTGAGATGGAGAGGGGGTCACCAGAGAGGAAGGCTCCCAAGTCGATAGGTGGAACGATGAGCGGTGGTGGCTCATGGAGGCTAGGTTTTTCGTGGTCCGGCCATATGAATTGTGGAGGTATGTTGAGTTCGTGTTTGAGAAGAGATGCGTCGAACACGGGAGGTTTTGGGTGGTTTAGTGGCGGAGATGATGGTCGTGCAAGAGGAGTAGGAGGAGGAGGAGGAGGCATTGTATTGGTGTTGTTAAGACTTGAGAGAGATGGTTGTAAAAGAGAGAGAGGACAAAGATATTGATGACAGGAAAAAAATTACAAGCCCATTTTATAGACTCAATTTTTACACCCAGTGATGTGTCAACAAAAAGATTGGTTGATGATTAGATCATAAATAAGAGAGAGAGTTAACTTAAACATGGGACCCAAATGGGACCCACATGGTGTGGGTCCCACACCTATGTGAGGCATTTGGTAGAACTTTTGGGATCTCTGACATTACTCTTTTAACAAAGTGCCGTATCATTGAGTCTAAAAAGTATATCTATACTATAATATAAAAATATTATTGGTTAATTTTTAAATCCTCTTAATTATTGTCAATAATATATTAGTATTATTTCCTTTAATTTTGTGATTTCAAAACATGCAATGATGTAATTACTATTTTAGTTTTAATGGTTATGGTATGAAATTCATATCTATCTCTATGCTTCTATCTATACTATTATATAAAAATATTATTGGTTAATTTTCAAATCCCCTTAATTATTGTCAATAATATATTAGTATTATTTCCTTAAATTTTGTGATTTCAAAACATGCAATGATATAATTACTATTTTAGTTTCAATGTTTATGGTATGAAATTCATATCTATATCTATACTTATATTTATACTATTATATACAAATATTATTGGTTAATTTTTAAATCCTCTTAATCATTATCAATAATATATTACTATTATTTCTTTAAATTTTGTGATTTCAAAACATGCAATGATGTGATTACTATTTTAGTTTGAATGGTTATGGTATGAAATTCATATCTATATCTATACTTCTATCTATACTATTATATAAAAATATTATTGGCTAATTTTTAAATCCTCTTAATCATTGTCAATAATATATTAGTATTATTTCTTTAAATTTTCTGATTTCAAAAATGCAATGATGTGATTACTATTTTTAATTTCAATGGTTATGGTATGAAATCTATATCTATATTTATACTTCTATCTATACTATTATATAAAAATATTATTGGTTAATTTTTAAATCCTCTTAATTATTGTCAATAATATATTTGTATTATTTCCTTTAATTTTGTGATTTCAAAACATGCAATGATGTAATTACTATTTTAGTTTCAATGGTTATGGTATGAAATTCATATCTATATCTGTACTTCTATTTATACTATTATATAAAAATATTATTGGTTAATTTTTAACTCCTCTTAATAATTGTCAATAATATGTCAGTATTATTTCTTTAAATTTTGTGATTTCAAAAATGCAATGATGTAATTACTATTTTTAATTTCAATCGTTATGGTATGAAATCTATATCTATATTTATACTTCTATCTATACTATTATTTAAAAATATTGTTGGTTAATTTTTAAATCCTCTTAATTATTGTCAATAATATATTAGTAATATTTCCTTAAATTTTGTGATTTCAAAACATGCAATGATGTAATTACAATTTTAGTTTCAATGGTTATGGTATGAAATTCATATCTATATCTATACTTCTATTTATACTATTATATAAAAATATTATTGGTTAACTTTTAAGTCCTCTTAATCATTAGTATTATTTCTTTAAATTTTGTGATTTCAAAAATGCAATGATATAATTACTATTTTTAATTTCAATCGTTATGGTATGAAATCTGTATCTATATTGATAATTCTATCTATACTATTATATAAGAATATTATTGATTAATTTTTAAATCCTCTTAACTATTGTCAATAATATATTAGTATTATTTCCTTAAATTTTGATATTTTAAAACAAGTAATGATGTAATTACTATTTTAGCTTCAATGGTTATGGTATGAAATTCATATCTATATCTATACTTCTATCTATACTATTATATAAAAATATTATTGGTTAATTTTTAAATCCTCTTAATTATTGTGAATAATATATTAATATTATATCCTTAAATTTTGTGATTTCAAAACATGCAGTGTTGTAATTACAATTTTGGTTTCAATGGTTATGGTATGAAATTCATATCTATATTTATACTTCTATTTATACTATTATATAAAAATATTATTGGTTAATTATGAAATCCTCTTAATCATTGTCAATAATATATTATTATTATTTCCTTAAATTTTGTGATTTCAAAACATGAATGATGTGATTACTATTTTTAGTTTCAATGAAATAATACTGTTGGCACATCAAGCTATATATCTAATTTTAAATCTGTAATGCCTCCAAAATATAACAATAAAACCGTCTCTTTGTATTCATTAAATAATAATACAATTCTGAATAAAGTACCCTTCCATTCATATGATTCTAGTTGTACAATATATGATACATGTAATTATACATTCATAAATCCTAATCCTAATCCTAAATCTATAACATGAGTCATAAGCAAAAAGTATGAAATAAGAGTTAAACATATACATGAATGCCATAATGGTTGCAATTTTCCAAGTCCCTGCTTCGTTATAACAAAAGTGAGTTTGACACTCAATACAAGTAAAGCCCTTGGCTTGTACAAAAATAATTACAACAAAACAAAACAAGAAGCTCTCAGCTCTAAGTCCTCCCAAGCTACGGTTTTGGCGTAGGCATATCATTAGCACCTGAAAATGGTTTTCCACATAGGGTGAGTGTAGACACCCCATTTTTGACTGCCTTTAAGACTTGGGCGCGACTAATGGTTTGCTCTGTGTTGGAAGGTGTGCAGGGCGCAGGTTCAGTTTCTTCGGCAAGGAGAGAGGCGAATCTCAACTTCACTCCCCATTTTGAACCAAAATTATTTTGGATGGTTTTGAGACCTTAAAACCCTCTCTTTCAAAACATTTTTGAAGTAAAATTCCCACGATGTTCTGATGCTCGCATTTCGGTAAATGGTGCGCTTTTCGGTAAACCGAGCAAGGACAAAGTGGAGATGAATGAAAGAGAGATGAAATCTTTGAAAAATCTTTCAAAACACCTTACTTCGGGGTTTGAAGTTGAAGGGAAGAGGAGAAGAGGGGAGAAAACCAGTTGGAGGAAAGGTTCGACATGAATCCGGGTAGAAAAGAGTCGAGCAGTCCTCGCTAAATCAAGCTCATCTATCTATACACTTGGAGTTAAGCTATGAGGCCATAACCATTGGAAAGAAGACTTCCGGGGCTTCATTTTGCACTAAAGAATCTCCCAAAACCAAGTCCGGGTGGAGGAGATATGATTGGTTGAAGCTGGGCATCATCCCGTTTGGATCGAGTCTGCGCGGCTTCACCAAAAAGGGTATAACTTTCTGCGTAGGAGGAATTTTGATGCAAGGTTTGCGCCATTGGAAAGCTAACTTCCGGGGCTTCAATTTGCATACCCACCGGTCATTTTTTGACCTAGGAATCACCTATCGGAACTCTATTTAGCCAACCGGCAATTTATTGTGCCGACCGGCACTTTATTTTGGCCGACGACCAAATTTTCTGGCCGGTTTGCACCCTTTGCACCCTCCAAGCCTGGTGCATACCAGCTGTGCCAGCTGGGATGCACAGAACTAGCTCCACGTGCATATATATTGCTATTTTGCACTCTTTGTGTCACGCCCCAAACTTGCCCCTAAAAGTTTGGGCATGACCTAAGCAGAAAAGGACACTTAACCTGATTTCGTATAGGGGCCTGACCGGAAGCTGCAAATATAAATGAAATAAACCAGAAAATATGCCATCCATTGAGCTACTAAGTTATGCCAGGATCATATACATCTCATAGGACGAGTACACCAAAAGCCAAAATACATTTGAGGGTTCGCTAGTTACATGCATATACAAGTCCAACCCCGAGATGGGGAATATAACCAAAAAAAAAAAAAAAAAATTAAGTACATAACAACCCTAGCCAATAACAAAAGAGTGAGTCATCACCCAACCAATCTCCACAAAAGTAGGGTTCCGACCCCAAAGCTTGGTTGTGCCTAGGTTGACAAAAGTATGACGACGCCGAGTTATGGTCGACCTCCTGGTTGGTTACCTACAGAAACAGACATAACACGGGATGAGCCAAGCTCAGTGAATAATAGTACTGGTATGCATGTAAACATAATTATGCGAAAATCATGAAATCAGTCTGTCTCTGTATAACTTGCTAGGGCAACACACTCGGTTCTTACTATTCATCATTGGGTCCCTGGCCTAAAAACTTCACACATTCAGAGAAGAGTCCTTGGGTTCATAAGTTCACAATATCACAAATTGGCCATTGGCCTCATGAGTTCACAGCTTAGGGTCATAACTTCACATATTAGTGAATCATATTTCACAAATTGGAGATTCATATTTCACACAACGGCCTCTGGCCTCATTGATTCACAATTCACAAACGACCCTGTAACACGTCCGCGGGAGACCTCGGCTACAGTTCGGACTCCCTTTCGTGTCGCGGTTCTAAATCTGAACCAAAGAGTCCAAATCCGGCAAATCGTTTGAGAAAACAGATTTTTGAAAAAGTAGTGCCAAACATGGACTGCTTTGCCAGATTACAGAGTCACCATCTAAATATTTTAAAATGGGAAATTTAGGAAACCCTGACTCAGTGCCGAAGGCCACATGTCCGTCATCACCAAAGTGGTCTTGGCTCGGGAGCTTGGGTACGATCGGGGAAGGTCAACTATGAGCACCCCCTTTCGCCCGGTCCGAAGACCGGCCTCTACTAACCGTGATATCCGTTTTTGAAAACTTTATGCGTTCTTATTCCGGTTATTAACCTAGAATTACTATGTGATGCGCACAACACAAAAGTATAAATTAGATTGCCTAACTTGGAAATAAACATTGCATATCTATTTTATCTCGAAAAAATGTGTTGTTTTCTTTTGCTACTCGCAAGTAGGCTAAAATACGGATTTCAATGAGTTGTTCCAACTCAGGCAATCCAACCTTCACCCACAGGCATTCAAACAGTAATATCACATAAGCATTTAGCCGCATGGTAAGCATACTGTCATGGCAACATTCACACGCATGTGGTATGCTAAAGCGTAAAATACTTACATCGTACTCTGTGCCAAAAACAATAACCCGGTTAGCAAACATGCATGACCTAGTTCATGTTAAGTGGCTAATGCAACACAGGCGTAGATGCAATCTAGAGTAGGCTCGGCTAACCCTAAACATGGCATGTGAAATGCGTGAGTAGCACGTATTCAATTTGGAACTGGAAGTATAATGCAGTTTGTATGATGTACCGAGCCCGGTGCATGTAAACAAATGCATGAATGCACGCATGCATTGCATAAGGTATGCTAAGATAGAAATGCCCTAATCTACCAACATAAGCAGGTAAATAAAAGGTATAGAAAGAAATGGGGATTGGAAGACATACATCCACTCACACACCCTTATTACAATTTTGCCCTCGCTCGGAGGGACCGAAAGAATATACAAAACCGAATGACTAATTAACTACGCAAGCTAATTAATTATTACAAATCAACTAAATTAATTAAATAAAATAATTAATCTAATCGAACAGTAAATCACCTCGGGATGAGGGCCAAATGCAGCGCGCGCTCGGGACTGGCTCGGAATTGCACTGTCATGCATGATTTGCCTCTGTTTCCTCTGCTCTCCTCCTCAGAAAATTGCCAAAGTCCCAGGAGTGCCTCTCAGGGCACTGGGGAGTACTACCGGCTGGGGTAGAGCACCACCGGCTGAAGAAGGAGGCCACCGGCACTAGATGAAGTTATCGACTGGCAATTGACTGCCGGTCGGCACTAAATAGTGCCGGCCGGCACTTAACACCTGCAGAACCTGCAACTCATAGCAGCAGAGGACAACAACATGCATGGCAATGTGATTCAAGGTATTTGTGCACTATACACACCCCTTATCATGTTATTGACTCAAAAGGGCATGTGCCTCGATTCCCGGACCACCAATTGCGTATTTCCATGCATGATGGCCCAAGGAACAAAGTGTGCAACTTTGATTTCAAATGCATGCAAACCAAACAAACACACAAAAGTGCCCAACCTCTATCACATTTCACTTCAAGAGGCCTAGCATGCATGCTCATGTGATGCAACTCTAAGCATGTTATCTAACATGCAACATGGATTATGCAAGCAAGCTAAACATGTTAAGTATGCAACCTAAGCAAAGAGGCATACAAGCCAAGCAATGGAATGGACTAAAACATGAATTAGGCTACTCCTAATTGGCCTAAAATCAGCGGCCAAAGTACCTGGAAATGGAGATTAAACACACACACACACATGCAAGTGTTATGATCCAAACCCAAGGCATAAACATGGTAACTCCCAAGCGCACTTAAAGAGAACAAACATAGACAATGAGCATGCATTGTAAAGCTCTGAAATACATGCAAAACATGGTGCCAAACCAAGTCGAAGATAGACCAAACAAAGTATGCAAACGGTCTAAGGCTTAAAGCTAGTCAAAGAGGCTTTGAACCAAACTTATGCAAGGCGATTATGGCATGCACTAAACAACTAAAACAGGTTTTTAGTATGTCAAAACAAAGCCAAAAGGCTACTTAGATGGCATCTAAGAGGCTTGAAATCAAAGGCATGCAAAATGGCCAAAACATGGGGGCATTCAAGACATGCTTTCAAAGCGTTAAAGAGGCGACTAAGGTAAGCATACAAGCACACCAAAGGGACTGAAATAGCATGCTAGGTGGTTCCAAACCATCAAAAAGAGGTAATCAACACATGCTACACATGCATACTCTTGAGGCCAACAAGCCAAATGTAAAGGGGCTATATGATGCATGCCAAGATTGACCAAAACAACTTAGGACAGAGCTAAAACATGTCAAAATAAGCATACAAGCTTCATGGATCTAGGCCTAAAACATGCCAGAAAGAAGGCATACAAACCTAGAGCAAGTTAAGGGACCAACACGGCATTACAAAGAAAAATGCAAAACATGCAAGGAGTACTAAAACCAACTTAGAAACATGTTATATCATGGCAATATAAGCATGAAAAACAAACCAAACACGCTCAACACACACTCAAACATGGTGCTCCTTTGGAGGCCAAAACTTGCCCTTTTCAAGGACATCAAGGAGAGGGGGTGGCCCTCTCCTTTTGGAGACTTTATGGCACCATCTCCACCACTGAAATCCCTCAAGATTTCAGTGGTGGAGAGGCCCAAGCACCAAAGTCTCGGAGCTCTCACAAAATGGCCTAAAATGGGGCATTTTCAAGGCCTAAGGATGGTCAAACCTACCCAAACCACCAAGCACTCTTAATAAACAATGAAGAGGCTTAAAAAACAGAACTTTTATGTGTTAAAGACTAAGCACAAAAATTGTTTTAAGCTAGGCAAAAATGGAGTGCAAGAATGGGGTAAATAAAGCAAGTTTCTTACCCTTGATGATCTTCTTCACAAAGGTTGGAGTTGTTGGCTCCTTGAGCTCCAAACCAGTCAAGAACTTCAAGAACAAGCCCTTAGCACCTCAGTTCCAAGAGGAAGGTGAAACACTAGGTGTTGGTGAGCAATAGTAAGTCACAAACACCTAGTGCACAAAACAAGAGAGAAAGAGAGAGATAGGATAGATACACAAAACCTAACCTAAAACCAGAGCTTCTCCCTCTCCTAAAATGTCTAACTCTCCAAATCTTCTAACTCTTGAGCCAAGAGAAGAGCCTTCTCTTGTATATGCACAAAACTTACAAGTTAAGGCATCAAAAAGGCTCATCCCTCCATACACGTGTATGGAGGGGAAACAAGCACTAGAAAGCTGTCTGAAAATATCTCCAACAATAGCTGTAAAGTGGTCGGCAGGGCAAAATGGTCATTTTGCCAAAAAGAGTGCCGACCAGCACAAAATAGTGCCGGTGGCAACACCAGCCAGCCGGTGGCCTCTAGCCACAGCCGGTGGTATGTGGGGATGCCTCAGAAGGCATTCCCTGCCCCTCAAAGGCACAACACAAGTGTTTGGTGCAAAACCAGACACAAAACAGTCAAGTTCGGAGGTCCTGAGGCAAGGCGCGTAGCCGAGAACTCTGGGAACTCCAAACAAACACAAACATGGATAATCACCGAGTGTTCGAGCGGTGACGTCCAAGTCTTGAGGATGGTCAAAAATGGGGTGTCTACAGACCCTTGGTCATATACTTTTACATCAGGGCTCGTAGCCACATTGATTCACAAATTCACAATTCCTTTGAGACACCCCATAGTCACAAGTTCACAATTTCTTGTAACGTTTCCACATTTTCGTAATGATTTGATTATAGTAAATATACCATTTTATGCCATCAGAAGTTTGATAATAAGATCGTAACGTCAAAATATGATAATACTTTCAACTAGGATCACAACGTCAATATGAATACAAACTACGTAGAGGTACTTTAAAGCACTATTACTCACTGTGTTCGGACGGTGCACTAGTTCCTCTTGAAGCGTTTCCTACACACATGAAAATCACATTAGTCCCTTCTTCCTTGTTAAATCAACATTTGGTTCACTTATTTTGATTAACTTAACGAACATTAAAATGATATAAATTGCAAGTTTTGACAACATTAGAGGGTCCAGCACGCAAAACGGAGCATTCCGTATTTTCCAGCTTAGGCCGCACGTGCGGCTAGGATCCCCGCACGTGCGGCATTGAGGCCCCGCACGTGCTTTTTTTGCAGTGTCCATCGCCCAAATTTCACCATTTCCCTTACGTCGGCCATGACTCTCGTGCGTCGGTTGGGGTTCCTGCGTCGACCTTGGGCCCCGCACGTGCTGCGATTCTGCACAAAATGTCCAAAATTTCTGCACATTTTCACCCTCTTGTGGACATGTTTAGGGTCTCAAAAATCTAACTTTAAATTACTAATATAAAGGCTCAATTACATGTGAATAAACATTAAACCACATACTTCATTTGATTAGAAGGTAATTCATGAATCCATGAATCCACATCTCATATTCACTCTAGTTCACATAATTTCTAACTCATCATCCCATTAAACACACTTACACAAGCTATGTCACCTACTTGAAGTCAAATGGATCAATTGAGGGCATAGAGTAAAGCTTCTCATAAACACTTCAAATTGAATCAAGACATACACAAGAAGATTATTTTAGCACTTCCCTTCCCACACACACAACACCACAAACCCAATTCTTAAGGAACAAATTCATGAAAATACTTCACACAATTACAATAAGAGGAGTTGTAGAAGTGAATTAACCAAATGTTTACCTACCTTGAGTCCAATTTTCCCCACCTTCTCAAGACTCTTCCTTCTCTACTCTTTAACTCTTAAGTTTGTGGGGTAGAACTTGTGTGTTCTATTTTAAGACCAAGAACACATATATATATATATATATATATACATATGAGAATAAGACGAAAATGAATCATTTACACCTCCGAAAATTGAAATTTCACAAACACGCATAATATTACCTAAAAATTATGTTGAGTCCAAATATATGATCAATTTCGACTTATTAAGCCGCTAAGGCCCTCAATTCCTGCTTTATCGTTCTATGAGTAACAGAGTCATTCTTTCCTAACAGATACAATTCCATAAGGCATTAAACATAGTTACGTGACACATTAAGCATTCGACAGTACGGAATCAAGAACTAACATATATCGCAAGCACAATGAGGGTCGGGTTATTACACTCTCCCCCCCTTAAAAAGTTTGGTCCCCCAAACTTACTTGTACCTTAAAACGGAAACAGACATGGATATTGTTGCTGCATATCTTCTTCTTTTTCCCAAGTAGCTTCAGTTCCATAATGTTCTTGCCACTCTACCTTTACCATTGGAATTGCTCGACTGCGCAATTGCTTTACCTGTCGCTCCAAATTTCGGAGTGGTCTTTCTTCATAGCTTAATTTATCATCTAGCACAATTTGATGGTAATCTATGATATGAGATGGATCTGATATGTATCCTCGAAGCATGGAAACATGGAACACATTATGTATTTGGCTCATACTTGGAGGAAGAGCCACTCGGTAAGCTACCGGACCCACTCTTTCTAAAATTTGGAAAGGGCCAACATACCGGGGTGTTAATTTACCCTTTTTCCCAAATCTCGGATGTCCCTTCAACGGGGTGACTTTCACGAACACATAACTACTCACTTCAAATTCCAAATCCCTTCGCTCATATACAGCATAGCTCTTACATGCGCTTTCCTTTCAACCTCTCCCGGATAATTTGAACCTTTTCAGTTGTTAATTGCACAATTTCAGGACCCAATAAGGCCCTCTCCCCAACTTCAGCCCAACACACAGGGGAACGACACGGTCTTCCATATAGAGCTTCATAAGGTGCCATTTCGATGCTTGAATGGTAACTATTATTGTAGGCGAACTCTATCAACGGTAAATGGGTTTCCCAACTTTCGTGAAAATCCAATACACACAATCGGAGCATATCTTCTAAAGTTTGTATTGTTCTCTCGGATTGGCCATCAGTTTGACGGTGAAAGGCGGTGCTGAACTTAAGCTCGATTCCCATAGCCTTCTGTAGACTTTGCCAAAATCTTGAAACAAATTTGGGATCTCTATCTGACACAATTGAGACCAGAACACCGTGAAGCCTTACAATTTCATTCATATAGAGTACTGCAAGCTTATCTGCATTATATTGGGTCTTTACAGGTAAGAAGTGGGCAGACTTGGTTAATCGGTCCACAATGACCCAAATCGAATTCATACCTCGAGGAGTCCTCGGTAACCCCACAACGAAGTCCATAGTCAAATGGTCCCATTTCCACTCCGGGATTGGGAGGGGTTGTAATAACCCTGCTGGTCTTTGATGTTCCGCTTTTACTTGTTGACATTGCAGGCACTTAGACACAAATTCCGCGATCTCCTTCTTCATATGTGGCCACCAAAAATTTTGTTTTAAGTCTCGGTACATTTTAGTACTTCCCGGGTGTATTGTTAATCTCGAGGCGTGTGCTTCCTCTAGTAACTTCCGTTTAAGCTCCAACACATTGGGGACACATATTCGATCTTGAAATTTCACTACCGAATCTCCATAACTAAACCCCGGTTTTGGTTTTGTCTCTAACTCATCATAGATTTTTCGTAGAGTCTCGTCTTCCAGTTGATGTAACTTAATCTCTTCCAGCAAGGTGGGTTGAGCTCTTACTGCTGCTAGTATGGCCTCCTGTTAACGTACCACAAGATCCATATTCATTTTATCCAATTCGATCCTCAACTCTTTTCTTTTCACCAACAGATTTGCCAAGTCCCCCATATTTTTCCAACTAAGTGCATCTGCCACCGTGTTAGCTTTACCAGGATGATATTGGATCTGCAAGTCATAATCCTTAATCAGCTCAAGCCATCGCCATTGTCGCATGTTCAACTCTTTTTGGGTAAACAAGTACTTAAGGCTCTTATGATCAGTGTAAACTTCGCAGGTTATACCATAGAGATAGTGCCGCCATATCTTCAAAGCAAACACTACTGCCGCCAATTCCAGATCGTGTGTGGGATAATTCTTTTTGTGGGGTTTCAGTTGTCGAGATGCATAGGCAATAACCCTTCCGTTTTGCATTAGTACACAACCAAGCCCCTTGTGTGAAGCATCACTGTATATTATGAATCCCTCGGTACCGGATGGCAAGGCCAGAACTGGTGCTGTAGTTAGTCTTGTCTTTAGTTCTTGGAAGGCAGATTCCCGCTCCTTTGACCATTCAAATGCAACTCCTTTTCGTGTTAGTTGGGTAAGTGGCACAACAATTTTGGAGAAATTTTGAACAAACCTTCTATAATAACCAGCTAACCCCATGAAACTTCGTACTTCAGTTACATTAGTAGGCGTTGGCCAATTCACAATTGCTTCAATTTTATGCGGATCAACATAGACTCCTTCCTTGGTTACCACATGCCCTAGAAATGCCACCTCTTGTAGCCAGAATTCACATTTCTTTAGCTTTGCGTACAATTTCTTCTCCCGGAGTGTTTGAAGAATTAAGCGGAGATGATCTTCATGAGCCTCTGCACTCTTTGAGTATATTAGAATGTCATCGATAAAGACCACCACAAACTCGTCCAAGTAGGGCTTGAAAACACGATTCATGAGATCCATAAATGCTGTTGGTGCGTTTGTAACTCCGAAGGGCATGACCA
Organism: Camellia lanceoleosa; assembly: GCA_025200525.1. Classification (NCBI taxonomy): domain Eukaryota; kingdom Viridiplantae; phylum Streptophyta; class Magnoliopsida; order Ericales; family Theaceae; genus Camellia; species Camellia lanceoleosa. The sequence continues at coordinate 22,825,719 of CM045766.1, read as the reverse complement.
AAAATTCATAATGGCCGTACCGGGTTCGAAAAGCTGTTTTCTCCACATCATCGGCTTTCACTTTCAATTGATGGTAGCTAGACCGTAAATCAATTTTTGAGAACACTTGTGCCCCTTGTAGCTGGTCAAATAGATCGTCAATCCGTGGTAAGGGGTACTTATTTTTAATTGTCACCTTATTCAGTTCCCTATAATCGATACACAACCGAAGCGTTCCGTCCTTCTTTTTCACAAACAATACTGGCGCACCCCAAGGAGATACACTCGGGCAGATAAAACCCTTGTCAAGCAGATCCTGTAATTGAATCTTTAACTCTTTCATTTCAGCTGGTGACATTCTATAGGGTGTCTTTGAGATGGGTTGGGTTCCGGGTGCCACGTCAATTATAAACTCAATTTCTCGGTCTATTAGCTGGCCTGGCAATTCTTCAGGAAAAACATCCGGAAATTCATGGACCACTGGAATCGCATCAATACCCCCATTAATCCCTTGCCCTTCCAAAATACTACATAAATACCCCTGACAGCCTTTTCGTATTAAGTTGCAAGCCTTCACAGCAGATATCAGATAAGGTGGCGAAATCACTTCCAGCCCTTGAACCACAGACTCTGATTGCCCCGGAGGATAGAAATTAATTTGCTTCGTTACACAGTTTATAGTTGCACCATAATCACTTAGCCAATCCATCCCCAGAATAACATCAAAATAGGTCATATCGAGAGGCACTAAATTAGCATACACCCGAATATCCCCAAGTTGAAGTTCACAAGCTAGGTATATCGTAGCACAAATCATAGACTCTCCCAAGGGGGAGGACACACACAACATGTAAGACAAGTTTTCTTCAGTTTTATCTAAATTAGGAGCGAAGAGTTTCGACACAAAAGAGTGAGTGAAGCCAGAATCAAACAAAACATGCACAGAATGACATAAACAGTAAATGTACCTGACACCACTGTTGCTGTATTTTGCACATCACCTGGAACCAAAGCGAACACTCTACCTTGTCTTGCAGTTTCTGTGTTATTTCTGGGTTTGGAAGCCACCTTCACATTGGGGGTTGGTGTAGATCCCGCAGAACTTGTAGTAGACCTATTGCCCTTTTGTTGCGCCCATTGTGGACATTTCCTTACCAAATATCCCGTTTTCCCACATTTAAAACATGCTCCAGTCTTCCAGTGACAAGTCCCTCGATGTTGCCTTCCACAGTCTGGGCACACCGGGGTCAAATTTTGAGTAAAAGTGGTAGTGTTGAAGTTTCCTGAGTTGTGCTTCTTCGCGGGTGGATTAACGGATCCCTTTGACCATTGATTATTCTGTCTCTTCCCTTTCCATTCAGAAGTCCGGTTCTGAGCCGCAAGGTTTCCTTCTGCGATAACAGCCCTTTCTAACACCTCAACATATGTGGGTAATTTTAGCATATTGACCCGATCTAAAATAGCACCCCGCAATCCCCCTTCAAATTTCCGTGCCTTCTTATAGTCCGTATCTACCATATGAGGCGCGAACCGTGCCAGTTCTGCAAATTGAGCTTCGTATTCTGCAGCGGACTTACTTCCTTGTCTAAGGGTTTCAAATTCTGTCACTTTCTTGTCTCTCATGCTTTGGGGAAAATATTTCTCATAAAATAATTCAAGAAACCTTTCCTAGGTTAATTCTGGATGTACGGTCCTTGTGAGCATCCACCATCTTCGCGCCTCATCCTCGAGAGTGAAAGCAGCTAATTGCACTTTCTGAGCTTTTGTACAAGGAAAGACTTCAAATAACTTCTCAATTCCCAATACCCATGCCTCCGCTTTCATCGGTTCTATTCCGCCCTTGAAGATTGGCGGTTTCATCTTTTTAAACTCTTTAGTGAGGGTGATGGTTCGGTCTTCAGCCTGGTAATCTGGGACTACCGGGGGAGGTATTGGTGGTGGTGGAGGTTGTTCTTGCGGCTGTTGCTGTTACTGTTGCGGTTGTTGTTGTTATTGCCGTAGGGTCTCAGCCATCTCCATAATCATTCTCTCCATCCTATCCAACCGTGCAGATGTAGCATCTTCCGGCTCATCTGTCCTTGTTCTCACCATTCCTGCATAACAATTAATTATAGACAAAACGCATAATTCAAAATTGTTAGCATTATCACAGGACACTTAACGTTGCCATCGCTCTTAGTCATGCAAAATGCCTAAAGCTCTAGACACCCTAAAGCTCAATGGATCCGTGTGTGTGATAGCAACTCGTGCTCTGATACCACTTGTCACGCCCCAAACTTGCCCCTAAAAGTTTGGGCATGACCTAAGCAGAAAAGGACACTTAACCTGATTTCGTATAGGGGCCTGACCGGAAGCTGCAAATATAAATGAAATAAACCAGAAAATATGCCATTCATTGAGCTACTAAGTTATGCCAGGATCATACACATCTCATAGGACGAGTACACCAAAAGCCAAAATACATTTGAGGGTTCGCTAGTTACATGCATATACAAGTCCAACCCCGAGATGGGGAATATAACCAAAAAAAAAAAAATTAAGTACATAACAACCCTAGCCAATAACAAAAGAGTGAGTCATCACCCAACCAATCTCCACAAAAGTAGGGTTCCGACCCCAAAGCTTGGCTGTGCCTAGGTTGACAAAAGTATGACGACGCCGAGTTATGGTCGACCTCCTGGTTGGTTACCTACAGAAACAGACATAACACGGGATGAGCCAAGCTCAGTGAATAACAGTACTGGTATGCATGTAAACATAATTATGCGAAAATCATGAAATCAGTCTGTCTCTGTATAACTTGCTAGGGCAACACACTCGGTTCTTACTATTCATCATTGGGTCCCTGGCCTAAAAACTTCACACATTTAGAGAAGAGTCCTTGGGTTCATAAGTTCACAATATCACAAATTGGCCATTGGCCTCATGAGTTCACAGCTTAGGGTCATAACTTCACATATTAGTGAATCATATTTCACAAATTGGAGATTCATATTTCACACAACGGCCTCTGGCCTCATTGATTCACAATTCACAAACGACCCTTGGTCATATACTTTTACATCAGGGCTCGTAGCCACATTGATTCACAAATTCACAATTCCTTTGAGACACCCCATAGTCACAAGTTCACAATTTCTTGTAACGTTTCCACATTTTCGTAATGATTTGATTATAGTAAATATACCATTTTATGCCATCACAAGTTTGATAATAAGATCGTAACGTCAAAATATGATAATACTTTCAACTAGGATCACAACGTCAATATGAATACAAACTACGTAGAGGTACTTTGAAGCACTATTACTCACTGTGTTGGGACGGTGCACTAGTTCCTCTCGAAGCGTTTCCTACACACATGAAAATCACATTAGTCCCTTCTTCCTTGTTAAATCAACATTTGGTTCACTTATTTTGATTAACTTAATGAACATTAAAATGATATAAATTGCAGGTTTTGACAACATTAGAGGGTCCAGCACGCAAAACGGAGCATTCCGTCTTTTCCAGCTTGGGCCGCACGTGCAGCTAGGATCCCCGCACGTGCGGCACACCTCCCGCACGTGCGGCATTGAGGCCCTGCACGTGCTTTTTTTTGCAGTGTCCATCGCCCAAATTTCACCATTTCCCCGCACGTGAGGCCATGACTCCCGCACGTGCGGCTGGGGGTTCCCGCACGTGCGGCGATTCTGCACAAAATGTCCGAAATTTCTGCACATTTTCACCCTCTTGTGGACATGTTTAGGGTCTCAAAAATCTAACTTTAAATTACTAATATAAAGGCTCAATTACATGTGAATAAACATTAAACCACATACTTCATTTGATTAGAAGGTAATTCATGAATCCATGAATCCACATCTCATATTCACTCTAGTTCACATAATTTCTAACTCATCATCCCATTAAACACACTTACACAAGCTATGTCACCTACTTGAAGTCAAATGGATCAATTGAGGGCATAGAGTAAAGCTTCTCATAAACACTTCAAATTGAATCAAGACATACACAAGAAGATTATTTTAGCACTTCCCTTCCCACACACACAACACCACAAACCCAATTCTTAAGGAACAAATTCATGAAAATACTTCACACAATTACAATAAGAGGAGTTGTAGAAGTGAATTAACCAAATGTTTACCTACCTTGAGTCCAATTTTCCCCACCTTCTCAAGACTCTTCATTCTCTACTTGTCAACTCTTAAGTTTGTGAGGTAGAACTTGTGTGTTCTATTTTAAGACCAAGAACACATATACATATACATATGAGAATAAGACGAAAATGAATCGTTTACACCTCCAAAAATTGAAATTTCACAAACACGCATAATATTACCTAAAAATTATGTTGAGTCCAAATATATGATCAATTTTGACTTATTAAGCCGCTAAGGCCCTCAATTCCTGCTTTATCGTTCTATGAGTAACAGAGTCATTCTTTCCTAACAGATACAATTCCATAAGGCATTAAACATAGTTACGTGACACATTAAGCATTCGACAGTACGGAATCAAGAACTAACATATATCACAAGCACAATGAGGGTCGGGTTATTACACTTTGCACCACTTTTGGCCTCTTTTGTGCACCCTTTGCTCAAGGCTTCTTGAGGAAGCCTTGACCCCTTGTCTTGGCTTCCTCAAGAAGCCTACCAGCTGTCTTTGCTTCTTTGATAAGCCTTGCCCCCCTTGCACCCTTGCTTTAGCATCTCTTGTAAGCCTTAAGCCTTCCATTTGTCTATAAAAGGAGCCATCCTCCTCCATTGTAAGAGGTTGGAGATTTTGAGCAAGAAAACCAGAAGATATACTGATATATCTGATATATACACATATATCCCACCTCCCTCTCTATATCTATCTTATCCAAGCCTCCAAACACCTTTGTTCTTGCACCATTTGCCCTACAACACCTAGCACAACACCTCCATCCTCCATTCCAGCACTTGGGAGGCCATTTGCAGAGCTTAGGAGCACCTAAAATTGGTCCAAGAGGTGCTGGTTTGCTGTTCTTCAAGGGTAAGCATCCATTTCCCGTAAACTTGCATTTTTTAGCTTCATTGGTTAGCCTTATTTACAAGTATTTTTGGGCTTTGATGTAAACTGTAAAGAGGCTTGTTTTGGGCCCTTCTTCAACATTGAGGAAGGGCTCAACACTGTTGGGGACCTCCATGTATGACTTGCTTCATTACCTCTCTTTGGTCCCCATTTTTGCATGTTTGTTTAGCTTATCTTTCTTCTGTTTTTCGGCCATTATCAGAACTGAGAGTGGCCATATTTTGACCCCCTTGTCATGTTTCATTAAGAGTCTTTGGCTTTTTGATGAATGTTTTGTATACTTCATGTTATAGCCCTTTGTTGGCCTATTTCTTGCATAGCATCTTTGGCATATTTGTATACTGATTTGGGGGTTTTCATCTACTAAAAGTAGTCATATTTTTGGTCCCTATTCAGTGTTGTAGAAGGGTCTTTTTCTGTTTGGGCTTTGCATCTTACACTTGCTTTGTAATGCTCTACTTTGTCTAGAAATGTGTCATGGGTTTAGCCTTGTATATCCTCATGTTTTGACTTGACTTATTGAAGATTTTGGCCATGATTTGTCTTTTTTTAGGTCTGTTGGCCACTGGTTTTACCATTTTTTGCATGCTTAATGTAGTTGCTTTGCATTGTTGCTTGTAAGCCTTGAGGATGTGATCCATGTATATGCGTTGGATAGGTTATCTAGATGATTTGAAATCATTTAATATGTTATTTCAGTCCCTATACCAGGTTTATATGTCTCCATTTGTCACGCCTTTCATGCTTTGAAGTATTGGTCTCTTATGCTTTAAAAAGGGTGTTGTGCATGCTTGCATGTTTAGAGCATTTTGGGACTGTCATACCAAGGTTTTTGGGTGTATTTATGCATGATGGAACTCTGTTTTTGCTTACATAATTCACGTCATGAGTGGTCTTGGTAATGGTGGAGGAGTGTTCCCTTTTGGTGCCCTAGACTTGGCCCCATTTGGTTTGCACATTGGCATGTACATTGGTCACAATCTTGGGTGTTTTGCCACTGTTTTGGGTTGGTTTGAGGGCTGCCCCATTGTAGTTAAATCCACCATTGCATGCTTGCCTCATGTTTGTTGCTTAATTGATTCATTAAGTGTTGCTACATGTTAGTCCTATCGCCTAAATTGCCCATGTTTGTATTGCATTTGCACCTTGCATGTTGCATTACATTTGGCATGTTGGCATTTTAGTATTAGGTTGCATCATGGAGCCATGTTTGCATAACATGCATTGCATTACTTGGTTTGGGGTGTCAAACCAAGTGTAAGGGTTGAGATGAGTTCATACTACAAGTGATGCAACTTGTCTCAACTCATGGTCACTAAGGCCCTTGATCTTGACATGATAGGGACTTAGTTCTCATTTGTGTGTTGCATGCATATTGACATTGAAATGTAATCTTGGTTCCTTAGGCTATCATGCACCAAGATGCATAATTGATGGCCCAAGAATCAAGGGTCATGCTCTCTTGAGTCTATTATATGATAGGGAGTGTGTCCATGCATACATTTGCCTAGAAATTATATGCCATATACTGCCTCCTCTTCTTTATCCAAAACTGTCAGAGGAAATTTACGCGACCGGCAACATGCAGTGCCGACCGGCCATTTGTGAATGGCCGATAGCTTCATCAGCAGCCGATGGACATTCCTCATGGCCGGTGGGAATTTCCTCCAGCCGATGGTATTCTACAGTGTGCAAGGAACGTGTCCCAGGACTTTGGCAGTCTTTGGAGAGGCAGGGCAGTGTAAACAGAGGCAGCAGTGTTATGGTGCGGGTTTTCCGGGCGAGTCGGATTCGAGCATGCATCATTCGCGCATCCCGAGGCAAGGCTGAGGCCCCTTCCTTTTTATATTGAATTTAATTTGATAATTAGAAATTTTGTAAAAATTTATTTATTCTGTATTCGGACTGTATTATTTGGGACTGTATATTCTTTTGGTCCCCCCGTGTGAGGGAATATTTGTAATAAGTATGGGTGAGTGTGTGTATGTCTTCCAACCCCCATTTCTTTCTTCCCTTTTATTTACCTGCTTATGATGTTAGATTAGGGCATACTTAAAATTAGCATACCTTATGCAATGCATGCGTGCATCCATGCATTTGTTGACATGCATCGGGCTCGGTACATCACGCTAACTGCATTGTATTCCAATTTCCAAATTGAATACGTGCTATTTGTAGCATGCCATATGCCATGCTTAGGACAGCCGAGCCTGTTTAGATTACACCATTGCTTGTGTTGCATTAGCCACTTAACATGAACTAGGATCATGCATATGATTACTAACTGGTTTCTGTTTTGGGCTTGGAGTACTAGGTAAGCTTTTATGCTTTAGCATATCACATGCGTGTGAGTGTTGCCATAATAGCATGATTACCATGAGGCTAGCTGCTTATGTGATATAACTACTTGAATGCCTGTGGGTGGAGGTTGGATTACTTGAGTTGGAAAAACTCGTTGAAATCCGTGTTTTAGCCTACTTGCGAGTAGCAAATTCCAAAGCGTTTTCAAAACCAACGGATATGCAATGCTTGTTTCCAAATTAGGCGATCTAGTCTATACTTGTTTGCTGTGCGCATAACCTAGTAATTCTAGGCTAATAACTGGAATAAGAGCATGTAATGTTTTCAAAAACGGGTATCACAGTTAGTAGAGGCCGGTCTTCGGACCGGGCGAAAGGGGGTGCTCATAGCTAACCTTCCCCAATCGTACCCAAGTTCCCGAGCCGAGGCAACTTTGGTGATGACGGACACGTGGCCTTTGGCACCGAGTCAGGGTTTCCTAAATTTCCCATTAAAAAAACATTTAGGTGGTGACTCAGATTCCGCAAAGCAGCATGTTTTGTTTGGCACTTCTTTTCAAAAAAAATCTGTTTTCTCAAACGATTTGCCAGAGTTGGACTCTTTGGTTCAGATTACGAACCGCAACAAACAACAAAAGGGAGTCCGAACTGTAGAGTGAAGCCCAAGGGCGCGTCTACAGTGAGCCAAAGCGCAGTAAAGATATTCTAACACAGTGTATAAATCTTAACAGAGTTATAAGGTGAACGCATATGCAATGCTTATGCCAAAACTTTTTATATCTCTTTCAAAAAACCATGTAATGCTAGGTTTATATCACAATTCATGAAATCATTTCATTTTTACAACAGAAAACAGGGCAGTGGATACAACACTGGGAATCTCTAGGACGTGTCTGTAAGTAGGCTACAAGCACTACTAATTGCCATTTTTACCAGAATTAACTGGAAGGCTCGGCACCTATCTGTGTAAATTTCTGGACTTTCACCAAGGTATTCACCTTTTTTTCTCAAAACAATATACATTCTCAATGTGTTAAATATGTAACAATGCTCAATACAAATGGATGAGAAATTAGTTTTAATTCACCTAATTCTCATGCAACTTATACAATAATCATAACTATCCTACAGTCATAGCCTAAAACAGATATCTCTAAACAGATAAATAATTTCCAATAAAGATATACTTTCCGAATTCTTAAGATGGAAGGAATAATGCATATCCAACTCCACCACCATCATCATCATCATCATTCCAATTCCATAACTCCCACATCATTTCCATTTCCTTTTTATAAAATCAATTATTCACATTTTAGGGTAAAATCACATTTTCTTTATAAACCAATTCCAAGGTTAAAGATCTACCATTTTATCACATCTCAACAGCATTTACAGACCCACAATCATTTTCAAGGATCCATTTGAAAACCCTCTTTTGATTTTAAAACCAAACCCTAGATTTTTATCAAAATCCCCAAATCCCATAATTTATTTGAAAAGACATAACTAAGTTAAAAACCATACTAAAGTGTAATGCCCCCAAAATTATATAATAAATACAACCTACAAGCTGAAAGATAATAAAAATAATATGCTTTCATTCATCAAAGTTTGTATACAAAAGATAACAAATATGATATACATTCACAAACTATTCATCCTGAATCTACAACATGTGTTACAATAATAAGAGAACCGAAAACTAAACAGGTAATCATATGTCTTATAGGCTTACATCTTTCTAAGTCATTGATTGGTTACAATAAAATGAGCCTAGCTCAATACAGTTAAAGCCCTTGGCTATACAAAAGAATACACAAAAGAAAGAAGCTCTTGTTTCCAAATGTCCTTCCAAACTATTGCCTTGGCGGAGACATATCACCAATACCTGAAAATGGTTTTTTCCAAATAGGGTGAGCCAAAGCCCAGTAGGAATAATCTAACACAATATATGAGATTTAACGAAGACATAAGTGCGATGTACAAATGCAATGCCTGTGACAAAACATTCACATTTTTGTATAATCATAAAATACCAAGTTCATAGCTTATTCCATTTTCCTTCAATTCATTTCAATTCATGAGCCAATTTCATTATCTTTCAACAATCTAATTGAGATTACAACTCAGTGGTTATTTAATTGTAGCTCGACTTTCTTCGCGCCCCCTTTCAGAGAGCTTGAATTGGTCCTACAGTTAGAACTCCTGTCACAGTTTTGAATCTAATCTTACAAAGTGCAATGTGAAACTAATAAACACCAAAGAGTCAAATCCGGAAAATCATTTTGGAAAATTGATTTTAGATCAAATAATGCTGAAACTGGACTGCTTTGCCAGATTACAGAGTCGCCACCTAAAAATTTTATTTTTGAGAAATTTAGAAAACCCTGACTCATGCCAAAGGCCACGTGTCCATCATCACCAAAGTTGCCTTGGCTTGGGAACTTGGGTACGAGAGGGAAATGTCCTGAAATGAGCACCTCCGCTCGCCCGATCAAAGATCGGCCTCTACTATCATGATATGTTACTTATAAACCTCATGTGTTCTTATTCTGATTATTAGTTAATTTTACTATGTGACACACACATAAGTATAGGCTAAGTCGCAAGACTTGGAACAAAACACCTCATGTTTGTTTTTGAAAAATGGTTTAAAAGTGCCACCCTCAAGTAGTCTTAAAACGTGATGATTTATTGCTTCGTGAAGTGGGTTTAAAAAATGCACATTTATCGAATTGTTCCAATTTAAGCAATCAAGCCTTCATTCACAGGCATTCATGCAGTTAAACAAATAAGCATATAGCCTCATGGCAAGCATGCGAATCATGGCATCACTCACACTCATGCAAGTTTGCTAAAGCGTAAAACTTACAGTGTACTCCAAGCCAAAACAAAAGCTCGTTAGAAATATGCATGATCCTAACTATGTAAGATGCCAAATGCAACACATGCAATAATGCAACTAAATAGGCTCGGGTATCTAAGATGGTATATGAATGCAACAATTTAATAACATGCTTTGAAACACGTATTCAAATAGGTATTGAAATACAGTGCGGCTTGAATGATGCGCCGAGCCTCGGTGCATGCAATACAAATGAACGATGCAAACATGCAAGCATAAGGTATGCTAATCAAAATATGCCCTAATCTAACCATCGAAAGTAGTTAAATAAAAGAGAGAAAGAAATGGGGTTGGAAAACATGCACATACGCACGCACACTTATTACAACATTGTGCCCTCTCAAAGGAGGGTCCAAATAAATAAGCTAAGCTATACTAAGCTAAGCTAATTATTACAAAACAACTAATTAACTAACTTAGCTAATTAATACAATTGAATAACTAGCTATGCTAAACTAATTAAAATATTACAAAACAGATTAAACTAATTAATTACAACACATGTATTAATTAGTTACAACTAGCTAATAAAGCAATGAATTGGCCTCGCGGCGAGGGAGACATGCATGCTCGATTGGCTTCCTTTCAAAAATCTACCGCCTTGCCTTTAGATGCCTCTATTTGCACTTTGCTTTGATCTCTAAGCATCACACCAATTTTCATATTGCTTTTGCCCTAACACAGGAACATTTTGAATAACTTTTCCACTGATGGCCGGTCGGCTACCATTGGTGGCTATCGGCCATTATTACTGGCCGGTCGACTATTGTTTGTGGCGGTCGGCCAATATTGATGGCCGGTCGGCCACTCTTTCCCTGAAATTCTCCCTTTTGCTGCAACAGAGAGCAAATAGAGGCAAAGTAGTGTATTCTCACACAATATATGTACTATTACTCTCCTTATCATTTCTCAAGCTCAAAGGAATGTAATTATTAGCTCTTAAGCCACCAATCAAGCATTTTCAATGTATGATGGCCAAAGAGTCAAGCATGTACAAAGTCAATGAATGCACAAATAAGACTCGAAGGACCACCACCCTATCATGCATGATCATGCTGTTGGTGAAAGGCACAGTATTTGACTGGGTTATGGGAAGCAGAAAGTTTGTCTGGTAATGGCCGCGGCTCCAAGTGCTTCAAATGCCCTTTCCTGATTAGAACCCCCAGAGCTTTGGACAGGGGCATATATAGTGGAGAAAAGGTTCTCTGGCCTTGGGGTGGATATCTAGCTGTTTGTGAGCTACTTCCGGACGCACTAGTGAATGGTGTGGCTGTGAGTGTTCTTGGAGGGGTGGTGGTGACCATGCCCACATCTGAAGTTCTGGCAACTGCAACATTACTCGTGCCTACATTCTTACTGCGGGAAAATGCCCTCTTGGGTTGCTCTCTCTCATGGTCAATAAGACCCTGCTTCATGGCGTCCTCAATCTGTACCCCGATCTCGTGTAAATCCGCAAAGGTAGGGAGGGGTAAGACGATCATCTTTTGCATGAGTTTGGGTTGGAGGTTGCGCACAACCATCCGTATTTGATCTTTGTCAGTCGGCCTGATGGTCATCATAGAAGCTTTGGCCTTCCAACGGGTTACAAAGTTGGAGAAGCTCTCTTTTGGCTTCTGTCTAGTTGTCTCAAGATCACGAGTTGTGATCTCGATTTGCGTGTTGTAGAAGTATTGAGCTACAAAGGCCTTAGCCATTTCCTCCCAACTTCTCTTGACAGAGTCCTCCAGCTTTGCATACCAAATAACCGCAATACCCGACAGAGTCCAGCCAAATAGGGAAAGCTTCTGTAACCTGGAGAGGCCCATTCGCCTTAGGATATCTGAAAACAACCGTAGATGGACCATGGGGTCCCCAGAACCGTCAAAACGGTCCATATATGGCATCTTAAATCGGTCCAGCAAAGTCACCGCTGAATCGGTATATCCATCCTCTATGTTTGGAATGGAACTGATTCCCTGGACCCGTTTGAACAGCTTCTCAAGCTTACTCATCTTCAGAGCGGTTGGGTCCATCTCAGATTCAAAAGGTGCATCCGTTGAGAAGGCCGGTGACTTTGAAATCTGCGGTAGAATTGGTGGCAGAATTAGCCCCGTTGGGATGTCCGTATCTTCCTGGACATTTGCCGTATCCCCGAGTATCGAAAATCTAGGTGGGGGTGGAGGTGGGTGCGAAGCAGATGCTTCGGCTTGTTGCGGTTGTTGCTGCTGCTGAAGTCTGGCAATCAGCTTTGCCTATTGTGACACAGCCTCTGCCTGTCGGGCAGCATCCTGCTACATGGCTTGCATAGTTTCTTGGAGCTGACGCATCATGCCCTCCATACTTGCCATAAGATGTGGATCTAATTGAACAACCGGTATATCTGTCTCTATAGTAGAAACTGAAACCTCAGCCTGACTGCTCACTGGCGGAGTAGGTAAGGACCACTGATCCGGTAACCGCTATACTGATAAACTACGCCTAACTGACCTCCGTCTAATAACTGGGGGTAATGAATGGAACACTGGTTGTCAGTCTATCAGATCCTCAGATCGATGAAGTCTGCGACCTCTGGTCCAGAGTGCTTGGGGAATATCTGCCTGGTCAGAAGCAATTGTGCTAAACTACGTAGCAAAAAGATAAATAAAGCATAATAAGGAAACAAACAACCAAAAAAATGGACAGCATAACAGCTTAAATAAACACAACACACAGTTGACAATTGTAAGCTGAATACACTGTTCTCAATACTGATCACTGTTCCCAAATCACTGCCTTAGATCTGATACCCTCAGGTAAAACTGATTCCCCAAAATACAGATGCCCACAGGCCTGATACCCAGAATTGCAAACTGATACGTGCATTCCTGCAGAGACACACTCTAAAAGCACATAGCAAGCAAGTGAGAGCCAAAACACCCCTATGGAGGGGGTAGGGTTTCCCAATCCTAGTTTCGTCAAGAACTAGGGTTTCACTACGCCCACAGTGGTTTCAAACAACCTACAATCAGGTAAGCAACCTGTCCTAGTTTGGAATAGTCACTTATGGATTTCGATATGCACTAGGTCGAATGGTCAAAAAAGGTGCCCCCGTAAAAAATCAGGGTTTGTGTACCCATCGTGGCAGAACCCGTAACCGATCTGCCTTAGGGCATGTAGCCTCCGGTAAACTGCTCAGGAATAGCATATGGCAAACACGGTGTCCTAGGTGCACCAATGCAAATGCAATGCAAAGAAACACATAAGTGTAGACAAAACAACATATCACGAGTTCGAGTCAAGTTCTCTAAATCCCCAGCAGAGTCGCCAGAAACTGTAGACCGCATGGAACTCCGCTCCGTGCGCGGGGGCGCGAATCGTTGTTCTTAGCTACTACAGTCTGGACTCAATGTCACGGTTCTGAATCTAATCTCACAAAGCACAATGTAAGACTGATAAATCACCAAAGAGTCCAAATCCGGCAATTGTTTTGGAAAATCGATTTTAATCAAGAAGTGCCAAACATGGACTACTTTGCCAGATTTCAGAGTCGCCACCTAAATATTTTATTTTGGAAAATTTAGGAAACCCTGACTAGTGCCGAAGGCCAAGTGTCCGTCATCACCAAAGTTGCTTCGGCTCGGGAACTTGGGTACAAGAGGGGAAGGTCATGCCATGAGCACCCCCGCTCGCCTGATCAAAGATCGGCCTCTACTAACAAGATATGTTGTTTTTGAAAACACATGTGTTCTTATTCCGGTTTATTAGCTAGCTTACTATGTGATGCGCACAGCATACAAGTATAGACTCAATCACGCAGATTGGAACAAAACAACTCATGTTTGTTTTTAAAGGTGGTTTGAAGGTGCTACTTGCAAGTAGGCTAAGACGCAGATTTGCCACCCTCAAGTGGGCTTAGAAAACATGATTTTGTCACTTCAAGTGGGTTTAAAACTCACAATCATCGAGTTGTCCCAATTCAGGCAATCGAGCCTCCACCCACAGGCATTCAAGCAGTTATAGCAGTTAAGTACATAGCCTCATGGTAAGCATGCTATCATGGCAGTCACTCACACTCATGCAAGGATGCTGAAGCATAAACACTTACCTAGTACTCCGAGCCAAAAAAGAAGCTAGTTAGTAATCAATGCATGATCCTAGCTATGTCAACAATGCCTAACGTAACACATGCAAAAATGCGACTAAAATAGGCTCGGCTATTCTAAGATGTTATGTGAATGCAACTCGATAACATGTATTCAAGTATGAATTGAAATACCAGGCAATTTGAATGATGCGCTGAGCCCGATGCATGCAAAACAGATGAATGATGCACACATGCGAAGCATAAGGATGCTAATTGAAACATGCCCTAAAACTAACCATCGAAAGCTGGTAAATAAAAGGGAGAAAGAAATGGGGGTTGGAAGACATGCATCACACACACGCACACTTATTACAACAGTTGTGCCCTCTTGACGGAGGGTCCGAATGATAAGCTAACTAGCTAAATCTAAGCTAATCTACCTAACTAATCTAGTTAACCTAATTAAACTAATTATTACACAACAAATTGAATAACTAGCTACAACTAATTATTACACAACTTTAATTAATTAAAAAATTAACTAAGTTAGCAGCTAACTAAACATGTAAACTATATGAAGTAGGCTGCCTCAGCTCTGCCTTGAACGATAAAGGATGCATGCTCAGTCACCTCGTTCAGAAATCTATTGCGATGCGCCAACTTGCCTCTGTTTGCAATTGATCTCAGAACTTTGCACAAAGCACCAGATAGCTTCTACTTTATCATGGGCACCTCCAGGGACATGGCCGACCACTTTATGGTGGTGTAGACCACCTGCAGACCAGCCATGTTTGCTGTATACTAGAAAAATTGGTCGGCCATCCACTTTTACTGGTCGGCCGACTAGAAAATCCTACACACTTCTAGTTCGTTGCAACAGAGAGCAAAAAAGGGCATGACAGTGTATTAGCAAGGTATGTGTGCACAACCACTCTCCCTATCATTTCTCAAGCTCAAGGGAGTGTGGTTCCTGACTCTCAGGCCACCAACCGAGCATCGCAATGCACGGTGGCCAAGAAACCAAGATTGCACAATCATTATGAATGAATGCACAAAGAAAACACATAAAGCCTCAAACTCTATCATGCATCATCAAGAGGGTCAGCGACCGAGAACTGAGGGACGTTTCATCACTTCAAGTATGAAACGTCCCTCATTTCTCGTGTTTGGATTAACTACCTATCCAAACACAATGCAATGCATGCACACACAATACAATGCGACAAGCATACAAATATCATGGAATGCAACAACATGCAATGCAATAAGCATGCAACAACATGCAAAATGTACTTAAACTGAATATGGACAGACCTCTATCATGCCCGACACAGTGGCCAAAATGCTAAGATGAAGGCATGAAATGCAAGACAATGCATGCACATGCAATGGCTCATCAACTAGGCATAAGAGCACAACTCTCAAGTGCAATTAAAGAGTGACATGCATAAGAGTATGGCAATGCTATATGCTCTGAAATGAAGTGTTAAATGATGCCAAATCATCCAAACAACACAAATGGGGCATGTAAGGAGGCCTAGAGCATGAAGCTAGTTAAGAGCAATACACAAGGAGCATGCAATACTAAGCTTAAACCCCTAAACCAGCTCTAGACAGAGTTGAACCATGCCAAATTAAGGGTCGAGAACATGCTGAAATGAAGCTCAAGAGCTTAGGCAAACATGCATACACATTGACTCAGAAACTAGGCATGAAGACACAACTTTCAAACACATTGCAGGAGCGAAACATGAGAGAGTATGGCCACATTACACACACTGAAATCATGTTAGAGATGAGGCCGAAGCATGCAAACAACTCAAGTAAGCCATGTTAGAGACCATGAAACTCAAAGCTAGTGAGCAAAAATGCACTGAGGCTATACAAAGCAAGGCATGCATGACCCAAAACACTTAAAATAGAGCTTAAGCATGGAAAAACATGGCCAAAATCATGCTGGAGTGTAGTCAAAATAGGCCAGAATGATGGTCCAAAGTGTAGAGCATGTTAGGCTAGCAATGTAGAATTACACTACAAGTGTATGAAACACTCAAGAAACAACCAAACCAGCCAAAAATAGACTCATATCTAGTCCCAAAAGTCACCAAAACAAGCTTAAACAAAGCCATAATGAAGTGTAAAAAACATGCTCATTTGATGGGCCCTCTATGTATACAAACAAGACAAGAGAAGGGGGGACCACCCCCTCTCATTTCAGGCCTCAAAACCACATTTCCACCACTGAAAATCCACTGGATTTCAGTGGTTAAAAATCCAAAAGAAGGTGATCTCAAAGGCTTAAAGAGAGAGCTCAAAACAATGCAAAATAAGGCACAAAAGGGGGTGGACCACCCCAACACCAAAGAGGCTTTAACCAAGCATTTGAAACACTGGAAAATAAAGCTTTTTACAGTTGAAAACTAAGCCAAACAAAGCATGCAAAGATGGCTAGGAGAGTAACCAAAACAAAGCCTAAGAAGGGAAAAAGGGGTTACCCTTGAAGCACTGCAACAACACCTTCTTTAGCCCAAAACCAGCTTTTATGACCTAAATACCACCCCCAAGAATCTCAGCTCAGAGATGGTGGTGTATGGCTAAGAGTTGTAGTGCAAAAGTGAAGAAACAACACACTTTAAGGCACCAATATAGAGAGAGAGAGAGAGAGAGAGAGAGGAAGAGAGAGAGGGAGATATATGTGTAGCTCAAAGGAAATTTTCTAAACCTGGAGAAGGGATGGAGAGCCTCCCTCTTATAAAACTCTAAGCTTCAAGCTTCTTGGAGAAGCTAGAAGCTTGGTTAAATCCCTCTATACACATGTATGGAGGATGTAGTATGTGCCCTCCAGCTGGCACAGCTGGCATCCACAGACTCTGCAAAATCTGCAGGAAAGCTGTCGACCACTTAAAGTGGTCGGCCAGCTATTTACACTAGTCGGCCGACTAGTGGAAGTGGTCTCCAAGGAGACAAAGTGGTCGGCAGGGGGGGAGAGGTGGTCTCCACCAAGAAAGAAAGGTGGTGGCATAGTGGGAGACCATTTTTGGTGGTCCAAAGACCACCAAGACCAGTTGGCCGACCAGAAAACTGGCTGGCAGGAAGAAAAGTGGTTTTCAGGTAGAGAAACTGGTCTCCCACCCTTATTCCACATTCCAAGCAAGGAAAACAAGGATTGTGCCAAAAACAAACCAAAAAGGATGCAAGACAAGAGTCCGGGGGTCGAGGCGCGCAGACGGAAGCCTCGAAAACTAGTCTACGAGCACCAAAAGTGGTCTCCGACCATAAAAGGTGGTCTCCAAGACCTCTATGCCCTTCTAAACCAAGGCAACAAGGCGTGGTCCAAAAACCAGGCTAAAAGGAGAACGTTAAGAAGTCCCGAAACAAGGCGCGCGACTGAAGGCTCCGAAAATCAGAAACTGTTCTCCAAGAGGGAAAAGTGGTCTGCGACCACAAAAAGGTGGTCTCTAAGACCTTTGTATCCCTCCAGGCAAGGCCAACAAGGCTTGGTCCACAAACCGAGCCAAAACACAAAGAGTTCAAAGGCCCAGAGGCAATGCACTCAGTCGAAAACTCCAGAAACTCGAAATGAGCACGAACATGTGCAATCACCGAGCGCTCAATCGATGACATTTGAGTCTTAAGGTCGGTCCAAAATGGGGTATCTACAATGGCAAAGCAAACAACTAAGCAAAGCTTACAAGGTAAAGGCTTATACCTTTGAAGCACAACACTAAAACAACAACAATTCTAGGCTCAAACCAACCTTAGAAGCTCAAACAAGGCCTTCAAGAACCTCAGCTCCAAGGTGAAGGTGTTTGGCTAAGGGTCTTCGTGCAAATGTGTAGAGAATTCTCACTTTTAAGCACAAAATAGGAAGAGCGAGAGGCTTCTAGAGAGAGGCTTCTAGAGAGAGAGAGGAAATTTGCTCACAAAATTTTGAAACCCCCTAAATGGGGGAGAGACCCCCAATTATATAGAAAAACAAGCCAAAGGCTTGCTTTCATCTTTCCATACACGTGCATGGAGATGAGCATCAGTGATCAACAGCTAGCACAGTTGGCAAACAAATATCTAAAAAATGAGAAAAATGGTCGTTGGCCACCATTAGTGGCCAACTAGCCATCAATGTAGCCGACCAGCCATCAACATAGCCGATCGGCCACTGTTGGTGGCCGGTGGGCTAGGGGGATGGCCAACAGGTCATCTTCTCCTCTAGAAGCAAAGAAACAAGCTCTTGGTCCACAACCAAGTACAAAACAAACAAGATTAGAGGCTCTAAGGCAAGGCGCTCAGCCGAGACCTTCAAGAACTCAAAACGAACACAAGCGAGCACAATCATCGGGTGTCAAAATGATGACGCCCAAGTCTTAAGAACGGTCAAAAATGGGATGTCTACACTAATCAACACAATTATAGCACAAACACTTTAATCTGTCAGTTTACGAAAATTTTGTCTACGGGATCAGCACCCATGTATATGCGCGGTTTTGGGACTTTCACCCAGGACACTCCGGGCAACTTAATTTGAATGGAGTCCATCCCCTATCTCCTCCCAAAAATGGAGTACATCCCCTTTCTTCTCCCAAACATCATACATATACAATGTATTTAAAACATAGTTATATTCAATGACAACCAACAACAGATTAGTTTTAATTCACTTAATCCTCATACAATTTCTACAACAATCATGGCTATCCTCCACCGATAGCCCAATACAGTTATTTCTAAACAGATATTCAATCCTAAGACAGATAATTTATTCAAAATTTCCAAAGGTGAGAGGTAATACATATCTAACTCCACCATCTCTTTCAATATTCGTCCAATTTCATATTTACAACACTAATTTCATTTATTTATACAAAATAAATATTTGAATCATTTTAGAGCAAAGTTCCTTTTTTCAAATATCAATCCAAGGCCAAAATCAATTATTTTGTAACCATACCACCTTATGTTTAACCTCATAACCATTTCCACAATATACAGTTAGAAACCCCTCTTTTGATTTTATAACCCAAACCCTAGGTTTGTCCAAAATACACCCAAAGCCCACCATTGTTATACAATCACCAAATAGCTAAGTTAAAAACCATATGAAAGTCTAAAAAATCCCTACCTTAAGCTTAGAAGAACAAAGAAACAAAGGAGAAACTTCAAAGACGTCGAAATTAGCTTCTACTTGGATCGAAACGGAGCTCTTGAGATGCTTTACCTTTTTCTCAAAGGCACTAGGGTGAAGATCCCAATGGATCTAGGTGAAATAGTAGAGAGAAGATGAGTTTTAGAGAGAGAAACTCAAGATCTAGGTTTTTGGAAAGTTTTAGAGAGAGAGGAATGAAAAAGTGATGAAAAATGTCATTTTCACGATCTGTTATACATACAGTACGCTCGAGCGTGAAAGTGACGCTCATGCTCAAGAAGTGACGCTTGAGCGCAGAATGCACACTTTCAGAAGTTTTGCGGACGAAGGGCATCGCTCGAGCTCAAGATTGGACGCTCGAGCATCCACCTGCTCGAGTGTAGGAAATGCAATTTCAATATTGAGAGCGGGCTTCACAAACTCTCAATATTTTTGCAATCTTGCAAATACTGGAAGAGTGTATTCTATGCTCGAGTGGCATTTCCTTCGCAAACTCTCAAAACCGAAATCGCTATAACCTCTCCCTTTTAAGGAATTTCGTCCCCGAAATTTCAAATCAAGTTCAAAATCATTATCAAACCATTCACAACAACAGTAATCTAATAAGTTTGACACCATGACCCACTCTCCGGTCATCTATTTTCATCAACTCAATACACAAGTCCCATATTAAAAGTGCAATTCACAATTTTCCAAAACATTTACAATGTTCAAAATTTACACAACATATACAATGTTTTCAAAAGTGATACAACACACACAATATTCCATATTCTCAAAACATATGCAATGCTTATATTGAAACCATGTTCCAAAATACCCCATAACATATACAATGTTATTGTGTTTCAAAACATATACAATGTTAGCATTATCCAAATCTCAATATATAATCAACACCAACAAATAAGTCTAGATATTTCTCTTGGACTTCCAATTCACGCTCCCAAGTTGCCTCCTCAATTCCATGATGTTTCCACAATACCTTAATCAAGGATATCGTCTTGCCTCGCAAAACTTGGTACCGTGTATCCAAGACTCTCACCGGTCTCTCCTCATACAAGGCATCCTCATCTACCTCTAAGTCGGTCTAATCCAACACGTGCAATGGATCCGGCTTATACTTCTGAAGAATACTAATATAAAACACATCATGAACCCTAGAAAGTTGTGGCAGTAACGCTAAACGGTAATTAACCTCCCCAATCCGCTCAAGGATTTCAAAAGGTCCAATAAATCGAGAGAACAACTTCCCAAATCTCATCAAACCCCGTTTAGGTGATATTTTCAAAAAGACATGATCTCCCACCTCAAAAGACAAGGGTCTCCTTCTACGGTCGATATAACTTTTCTGGCAACTCTGGGATGTAGCCAACCTCTTACGGATAAGTGCCACCTTCTCCGTCGTTTCATGAACCAACTCTGGACCCAACAAAGGTGCATCACCCACCTCAGCCCAACACACCGGTGATCTACATGGTCAGCCATACAAGGCCTCAAACGGTGTCATGCCAATACTCGATTGGAAGCTGTTATTAAAGGCAAAACCTCACTAAGGGCAAGTGCCTCTCCCATGACCCCTTAAAATCACGGACACAACCTTGAAGTATATCCTCAAGGATCTGAATGGTACGCTCGGACTGCCCGTCAGTCTGTGGGTGATATGCTGTGCTAAAAGCCAGTCTAGTGTCCAAGGCACTCTGCAAGCTCTGCTACAACTAAGTTGTAAAATGAGAATCTCTATCTGAAACAATCATCATAGGGACCCTGTGCAATCTCACTATGTCCCTAATGTAAAGGTCGGCAAGATAGTCTGCCGAATCGCTCACATGCATAGGTATAAAGTGCGCTGACTTGGTGAATCGGTCAACCACCCAAATGGCATCACTGCCCGTTGAGTCCTCAGAAGGCCCACAACAAAATCCATCATGACATGCTCCCACTTCCACTTGGCTATGGGCAAGGGTTGTAACAAACCCACTAGCCTCTGATGTTCAGTTTTCACTTGCTGACAAGTAAGACAATTCGACAAAAACATGGCTACATCCTTCTTTATACCTCTCTACCAAAACTAGTGACTAAGATCGTGATACATCTTTGTGCCCCCCAGATGCACCACAAGGCGTGAATAGTGAAACTCTCGGTGTACTTCCTCTCGGTAAGACTTCAGTACAAGTAAACGGTCAAGGTATCTAACACTCAAGTTAGAATACAAGTTCAAGCCTCTTTCCACCTTCCCATTAGAGATCTTTTCCCAGAGGGTTTCTACCTCAAGATCATTCTTCTGTGCTTCTAATACTCAGTTCACAAGTGTAGGTTGTGCGACTACAAAAAACAAGGCTGCAGACTCAATGGACTTGCCAAGATGCAAGTTGAACTCCGTAATAGCATCCAACATCTCCCATTCCCGGATGACAACACTAGCCACACTACCCATGGATTTCCTACTCAAGGCATCAGCCACCACACTGGCCTTTCTCGGATGATAATACAACTCGAAGTCATAATCTTCTATGAACTCCATCCACCTCCTTTGCCTCAGATTCAAGTCCTTCTGTGTAAACAGATACTTTAGACTCTTGTGATCTGAAAACACCTCAAACTTCTCACCGTACAAATAATGCCTCCGAATCTTCAAGGCAAATATCACCTCCGCTAACTCCAGGCGATGAGTAGCGTAGTTCCTCTCATGTGTTTTCAACTGTCATGAGCCATAGGCTACTACCTTTCTCTCTTGCATCAATATACAACCCAAGCCTTCCCATGAGGCATCATAATACACCGAATAGCCTAAACCCCTCTTCGAAATAATCAACACTGGAACAGTGGTGAGTCTAACCTTAAGTTCTTGAAATGACTTCTCATATGCCTCACTCCATACAAACTTGATCCCGTTCCCCGTCAACCTAGTCAATGGTAATGCTAGCTTAGAGAAATCCTTTACAAATCTACGACAGTACCTGGCCAACCCTAAGAAATTATGGATCTCGAAAGTATTCCTAGGTGGTTCCCAATCTAGCACTACTTCTATCTTGGATGAATCTACAGTCACCCTTTCCCTAGATACCACATGGCCTAGGAACTTAACTTCTTTCAGCCAAAATTCATATTTCCCAAACTTAGCATACGACTTAAGGGCTCTAAGCAACTCAAGTACTACTTGCAAGTGTTCCTTGTGCTCCTGCTCAGAGGGTGAATTAATCAATATGTCGTCCACAAAAACGACCAGAAAACGATCTAGAAAATCATAGAAAATTCGGTTCATCAAGTCCATAAACATAGCTGGTGCATTGGTAAGCCTACAGGGGATCACTAAGAATTCATAATGGCGATACCGCATACGGAATGTCGTCTTCAGGATATCCTCCTCCCTTACTCTCAATTGGTGATAGCTTGATCTCAGGTGTATTTTAGAGAAGCAACAAGACCCCTTCAACTGATTAAACAAATCATCTATACGAGGCATCGGGTACTTGTTCTTGACAATCACCCGGTTCTACTTTCGGTAATCTATACAAAGTCGGAAAGCACTATCATTCTTCTTTGCAAAGATAGCTGGTGCTCTCCAAGGTGAATTACTAGGGCGGATGAAACCCTTATCTAACAATTCCTGGAGTTGAACCTTCAACTCACTCAATTCAGCAGGTGTAAATCTATACGGTGCCATAAAAATCGGTGACGTGCCAAGCACTAAATCAATAGAGAACTCGATCTCTCGGTGTAGTGGTAAACTAGTAAGATCCTTGGGAAAGACATCAGGGTATTCACAAACCACCCTTGGCAACTCAACCCGGACTTCATCACACTCACCACCTGAGAAGGTTGCAATAAGGCAACTAAGTTCACTTCGCTCACGCGGATCATATACTGGTGATAAAACTCTATCCACCCGGTTTCTCAAGAAATAAAAATGATCACCGCTCAAGGTACATACAGTAACCCTCTAACGGTAGCAATCTGTAATAGCCCAGAATGACGATAACCAGTCCATACCCAAAATAACATCAAAACTAGACATATCAGGCAATACAAATGCAAATGGAAGTCGACAACCGACAACCTCGTTGTCACAACGCCGATACCCTTGCTTCAAAATAATCTCACTACCGATAGGTGACTCTACACAGATAGGAGATGCTAATTGAGCCAACTTTAACCCCAAAACCGATGCAAATGCTGACGAGAAAAAAAAATGGGATGAACCCATATCAATCAATACATTAGCAACTGAATTGCAAAACAAGAAGGTACCTTTCACCACAAAAGGAGCAGGTACAAGATCTGGAGCTGTAACAGCATACACATGCCCCGTAGGTCTCTGCTCAACCTACTCACCCCTCGGAGCATAAGCCTGATGCACTAACTGAGCCAAAGAGGCTCCCTGATTGGGCTTCGAGGCCTGTATTGGCTGGTGACTCTGTGTCTTCCTTGAACCAGACAAACCAGATATGCCACCCAACTGAAGGCAAAATCTCTTCATGTGCCCCACCCACCTACACTGATAACAAGTGAGCGACTGCCCTCTCCCTTGACTTTGGCCCTGAGAATGAGCTGAAGACGGTGCAGACCGTTGAACTTTTCCCCTCTGTGAGCAAGCTAGAGAGTTGTGGCCCAACTGACCACATTTGTAACAAGCAACATCTCCCTAACCACCCCTCCCAGAACCTGAACTCGGTACTGGAAAAGTGGACTGCGACTAACCTCTCTGGGACGATTGGGGATTAGAACCCCTCTGTTTCTTACTGTCCCCTTGATTATCTTGACTCCTCTTGGAGCCCCTCATTCTCTCTTCCTCTGCCTGCATAATGGTCTCAAGATAGGCCTTCGTCTCCACAAGGTGTCCATAATCTCTAATCATGGACCCGGCCACTCGAAACATCAACCCGATCCTTAACCGCTTCTCAAACTCCAAACAACGGCATTCCTCAATCGCCACAAGATCAAGAGCAAAACAAGAGAGGCTAGTGAATATGGCCTCAAACTCAGCCACTGGTGTGCTCAGCTACACTAACTTAGAGAATTGGTCCCTCAACTTCTCCCTAATCGTGCGAGGTAGAAACTTGTCCTGGAAGACGCTAACAAAAGCCCCCCAAGTCACCCCAATGCGCTTACATACATACTTCCACCACTAACCCGCATCACCCTTCAACTGGAAATACGCCAAGGTCACTCTCAACTAGTCGTCCTCGATGCCAAGCATTTCAAACGTCTTCACTATTTGCTCTAGCCACTCATCTGCTTTTAGTGGTTCCTTGGGATCACCTAAAAACTCGTCCGGATTTGACTGAAAAAACTCTCTTCAGAAAAGATGATCGTACCTCAGCTACTTGGGCCTAGAATTGATTCTCAGCTTTGAGAATGTCCATAGATTCCCGTAATGCTCCCGCCATTTCAAGGCTAAGGCGCCCATGGCCTGTTGAGCCACTATTCGGCCACATTGGTCTGACCAACTCCTTCATCCTGTGTCGGAATTTCATTTGGTATAGGCACCTCATGCCTCCTAGGCCTACCACGCCTACCACCACCACGTCCTAACATCCTAATGAAGGTAACACAAGAAATTAGCACTTTCACAAATGTGCCGAAACTAACTCACTCGCGTCCCAATACGTTGGACAACAATAATTCACTCCATATAAGCACATAGTCACATAAATACATATGAATTTCCTTCCTAGATAATGACCGTCCCGCAGCGATGCTAGAGTTCCAATTAGAAATAGCAGTGATCAATTGCTCTTCTAATAAGACTTTCAGAAACCACGTAGACCCACTCAATATCTTAGGAACTAAATCCCATACCCATATAATTATATAAGCATGTTATCACATAAGCATACAATAGATACCAACGTCTCAACTAAGCGAGACAAACCCATTGTGGTAATAACTACTTCCTACATACCCAAAGTATTTAAACCCGGTACGCTCTGATACCAAGTTGTAACACCCCCAAAATTATACAATAAATACAACTCACAAGCGGAAAGATAATAAAAATAATATGCTTTCATTCATCAAAGTTCGTATACAAAAGATAACACATGCGATATACATTCACAAACTATTCATCCTGAATCCACAGCATGTGTTATAATGATAAAAGAACTGAAAACTAAACAGGTAATCATATGCCCTATAGTCTTATATCTTTCCAACAAAATGAGCCTATCTCAATACAGTTAAAGCCCTTGGCTATACAAAAGAATACACAAAAGAAAGAAGCTCTTGCTTTCAAATGTCCCCCCAAACTATTGTCTTGGCGGAGGCATATCACCAACACTTGAAAATGGTTTTTCCCAAATAGGGTGAGCCAAAGCCCAATCGAAATAATCTAACACAATATATGAGATTTAACGAAGATATAAGTACAATGTGCATATACAATGCTAGTGATAAAACATTCACATTTTTGTATAATCATAAAATACTAAGTTCATATCTTATTCCATTTTCCTTCAATTCATTTCAGTTCATGAGTCAATTTCATTATCTTTCAACAACCTAACTAAGACTACAATGCAGTGGTTATCTAATCAACACAATTATCACACAAACACTTCAATCTACCATTTTACAGAAATTTCATCCGCGGGATCGGCACCCATGTATACGTGCAGTTTCGGGACTTTCACCTAGGATACTCCAGTCAACTTAATTTCAATGGAGTCCATCCCCTATCTCCTCCCAAACATGGAATACATCCCTTTCCTCTTCCCAAACATCATACATATACAATGTATTTAAAACATAGTCATATTCAATGACAACCAACAATAGATTAGTTTTAATTCACCTAATCCTCGTACAATTTCTACAACAATCATGGATATCCTCCACCAATAGCCCAATACAGTTATTTCTAAGCAGATATTCAATCTCAAGATAGATAGTTTATTCAAAATTTCCAAAGGTGAGAGGTAATACATATCTAACTCCACCATCTATTTCAATATTCGTCCAATTTCATATTTACAACACTAATTTCATTTAATTATACAAAATAAATTATTGAATCATTTTAGGGAAAACTCCCTTTTTCCAAATATCAACCCAAGGCCAAAATCAACTATTTTGTAACCATACCACCTTATATTTAACCTCATAACCATTTCTACAACAAACACTTAGAACCCCTCTTTTGATTTTATAACCCAAACCTTAGGTTTGTCCAAAATACACCCAAAGCCCACCATTGTTATACAATCACCAAATAGCTAAGTTAAAAACCATATGAAAGTGTAGAAAATCCTTACCTCAAGCTTAGAAGACCAAAGCAACAAAGGAAAAACTTCAAAGACGTTGAAACCAACTTCTACTCGGATTAAAACGAAGCTCTAGAGATGGTCTACCTTTTTCTCAAAGGCACTAGAGTGAGGATCCCAATGGATCTAGGTGAAATAGTAGAAAGAATATGAGTTTTAGTGAGAGAAACTCCAGATCGAGGTTTTCAGAATGTTTTAAAGAGAGTGAGGAATGAAAAAGTGATGAAAAATGTCATTTTTGCGATCTGTTATACACGCAGTCTGCTCGAGTGTGAAAAATGACGCTTGAGCATCAGACAGATTATTCCGCTCGAGTGCAAAAAGTGACACTCGAGTGCAGAACGCACACTTTCAGAAGTTTTGCAGACAAAGTGCATCACTCGAGCTCAAGATTGGACGTTGAGCATCCACCAGCTGGAGCGTAGAATACACTTTTCCAGTATTTGGAAGATTGCAAAAATACAGAGAGTTTGCGAAGCCCGCTCAAATGGAAGAATGGCCGCTCGAGCAGAGGAGCAAAAATTACAAAGCCCACTTGAGTGCAAGAATGGACGCTCGAGTGGAGGAGCAAAATTCTGGGCAATAAAGGTTTGGAAAAACAAGCAACCAGCCTGTTCCAAACACACAACTACAATCCAGTAACCAAATTTAAGAGGGATTAAAGGGAAAAACAACAATGAACAACATTTAGAAACTATAAACTAGAGTTCGGAATGCAGCAAGAGTCGGTTCAAAATCGAAATCACTATACTAAAGTGTGGAGAAGTCCTTACCTCAAGTTAGAAGAAAAGCAAAAGCAAGGTTGAAACTTCAATGAAATCGAAAATGGACTTTGCTCTGATCAAATGGAAGCTTTGAGTAAGCTCTACCTTTTTAACAATGGGACTAGTGTATAAAGGTTAATGGATGATAGTGCATTTGAAGGTAGAAGATGAGTTATAGAGAGAGGGTCTAGATTTAAGGTTTTGAAATGTTTTAGAGAGAGAGATATGAAAAAGTGACTAAAAATGTGGCTGTTACGAACTGATATACATGTAGACCGCGCGAGTGTAGAAATGGTTGCTCGAGCGGCCAGACACAAAAGTAAGACTGCTTGAGTGGACAAAGTGACCTGTAGACAACCCATTTTTGACCATTCTCAAGACTTGGACGTCATCGTTTGTGCACACGATGATTGTGATTGCATGTGTTTGTTTTGAGTGCTCGAAGTCCTCGGCGGAGTGCCCTACTTTTGAGCCCTCAAACTGTGTCCGTTTTGTGCCTTGTTTTGGACCAAAACCATAGTTTTTCACACTCAAAATTCTAGTTCTTCAAACCTCAACACCTTGGGACCAGCAGGCCACCTTTGGTGCCTTGCCGACCTCTTTTTATGCCTTGCCGACCACCACTGTGCCTTGTCGGCCAGTGATGTGGCCTACCGGCCATCATTGGTGGCCTGCCGGCCACTGATGCCTTTTTATAGATATTTTCTTGACAGCTATTCCACCTATTGGCACAATGAGCTTTATCACCATACACGTGTATGGACTGATTTAACTCAACCAAATGCATGTTTTTCTATATATATGGGATGTCCTCCCCCATTTTTGAAGGTTAGAAAAATTGGAACCAAAATATCTCTCTCTCTAGATTTCTCTCTCTCTCTCTCTCTTTCTTTTGTGCACACTTGCCTAGTTATATCACCCTTTTGCATACACATCCTTAACCAAAATTGATCACCTTTGAACTAAGGTCTCTTAAGGTCTTGTTGGAGCTCTTGAAAGTGGTTTTGACTTGTATTTGTGCCTAAAATTGTACTTGGCTTCAAGAGGTATAACACTTGTCTTTTTAACTTGTTTTAGTACACTTGTTTCTCTATCTTTTCCCACTGTTTTTGGGCCATTTTTTGAGCTGTAAAAATCTCTATTTTAATGGGCTGAAATTGGTGTTTTAAGCCATTTAAGGTTAGGGGGGTGTCTCACCCTTCTTTATTCATTGCTTCTAAGGCTTTGGCACCTTTGTTTCGCATTTTCAAACCAACCTTTTTTGGGCATTTAACCACTAAATTTAAGAGTATTTTCAGTGGCAAAAAACATGTTTTGAATTCCAAAATTGGAGGGGTTGGCCTTCCCTCCTTGTGTCTTATTTGCTAGCCTAGTTAACTCCATGTGTTAGCATGATTTTCTAGCTTTTTGTAGCTACATTCCAGCATGTTTTTGCCTTTGTTTCAGACTAATTTAGTTTTGTTTTGGGCTGTTTGTGTCAATTAAGTCTTATTTTGCATGGTTGTAGTGTAAAGGTCCTCACAAGCTTGGTGTTTTAGGCCATTAGACACCCCTTGTTTGAGTTGATTGTATGTTTTGGTGTTGTTTTGTACTTCATATCAGCACCTAAAGCTCTACAACCTCCCTCATTTCTACACTCTTTATTTGTTCTGAAGGTTGTTTCAAACTTGGGATTCTTTAAGCTTGAGATTGAGGTCCATGCTTAATGGTTTAATCCACTTTTGAGGGTTCATTGCCAACGGCATGAAACTTCTCTCTTGCCTTAAACCACCCCTTGGTTGACACTTCTTTCACTTTAAAAAACTCTCACCAATGGACCTAATTGACTAAGTAATGGTTGGTAATTAAAATGTGTAAATAAAAGTGGCAAGTAAAATTGTGCAAGGTAAGCATTTATTTGTATTGCATGTGTTCAATTGGACGTTAATTGAACACAAGGAGAATTGGGGCATTTCATACTCAAAGTGATGAAATGTGTCAAATTTCCAAGGTCTCCATTACCCTGGATTATGCATCATATGGTGATGGTTGTTGAGTCTTATCTATGCATTCATTAACTTGTACATCTTGGTTCTTTGACCATCATGCAATGAAATTGCTTGATTGTTGGTTTTGGAACCAAGTGTATCACTCATTTGAGATTGTTTTGATGATAAGGAGGGATACAGAGTGTAAACAACCTGTGAGAATACCTTCTCTTTGCCCTGTTTGCTCTTTGTTGCAGCAAGGAAATGTGTGTCATCAGTGGCTGGCTGGCCATTACTACTAGCAGGCAGGCCATCAGTGTTAGATGGCAACCCCTCAGTGGTGGTCGGCCGGCCACCATTTCTGGCTTGTTGGCCACCAATGAATTTTGAGCAGTATGCTTGCGAGGCATGGCAGAGTTGATCTGGAGAAGAAAATAGTGCAAAGGTTGTGCAAACAGAGGCTTACATGGGCAAACAACGGATGTTCTTCGGGGTGGAAACCGAGCATGCATGGGCCTCCCCCGCTTCCTGAGATGAGTTATCTTGTCAATTAGTTTAATTTAATTAGGTTGTGTTGTACTCTTTAATTAGTTAGTTATAGCTAATTAATTTGTGTTGTAATTATTCAATTAGTTAGTTAACTAATTAGTTCAAGTGTTACAATAATTAGTTAAATTAGTTTAGCTATTTATTCAGTTTTGTAATAATTAGCTTAATTAGTTTAGTTTAGCTAGCTAGTTAGCTTTTATTCATTCAGACTCTCCTTTGTGAGAGCGTAATGTAATAATGTATATGTCTTCCAACCCCACGTCTTTCTCCCTTTTATTTATCCGCTTTTGATAGTTAAATTAGGAGCATCACGTTTCATTCAGCACACCTTGTGCTTGCATCCATTCGCATTGCATGCACCGAGGCTTGGCGCATCATTCTAACTGCATTTCCATTTCAATACTTTGATGAATACGTGCTTAGTCCGCATGTTATCAAAATCGATCCATATGTCATATTAGTAGCCGAGCCTATTAACTGCATATTGTATGAGTTGCATTAGACATTTTGCATAGTTAGGAATCATGCATATTTTTCTAACTCATATCTTCTTGGCCTGGAGTACTAGGTGAGTTTTTAATGCTTTAGTATACTTGCATGAGACTGAGTGATTGCCATATCTAGCATGCTTGCCATGAGGCGAAGTGTTTATTTACTGAATTGCTTGAATGCCTATGTATGAAGGCTTGTTGCTTGAATTGGAACGATTCAACAAATGTATGTTTTAAGCCTACTTTGTTGAGTGTCAAATCAGTTTTAAGCCCACTATGATTGGTGGCAAATTCGCAAACTTTAAGCCCACTTAAGATGGCAAATTCAAACCCTTTTCCTAAAACAAACATGAAATTGAATTGTTCCAACTTGAGCAAACCAGTTTATACTTGCTTGTGCGCATCACATAGTAAAGCTATCTTAATAACTGGAACAAGAGCACATAACGTACATAAAAATCATATCATGATTAGTAGACGCCGATCTTTGATCGAGCGAGGGGGGGTGCTCAATTCATGGCCTTCCCCTCTCGTACCTAAGTTCCCGAGCCGAGGTAACTTTGGTGATGACGGACACGTGGCCTTTGGCATGAGTCACGGGTTTCCTAAATTTCCCCAAAAATAAAATATTTAGGTGGTGACTCTGTATCTAACAAAGCAGTCCAATTTTGGCATTTTTTATTCTAAAATCAATTTTCCAAAAAAATTGCCAGACTTGGACTCTTTAGTATTTATCGATTTTACATTGCACTTGTGAGATTAGATTCAGAACCGCGGGGGTCCAAATTATAGGGCTTTCTTTTAAACTTTTGAAAGGGGGCGCAAAGACGCCGAGCTACATGACCGCTCAAGTGAATAGCATCACTCTCCCAATACTTTTGCAAGCCTGCAACAGTACTAAGAGTTCCCAAAGACCGCTCGCATGCAAGAAATACCGTTCGAGCAAAGAATGCCATAGTCCCAACAGTTTGCAGACCTGTAAAAGTATTGGAAGCTCAAAGTTCGCTTAAGTGTTCGAAACTTAGCTCAAACAATCAGCCCAAAATCTAGGCAGCAACAGTTTTGAAAAACTAACTCCCAACTTGTTCCAAACGTAACAACAACACTCCAATAACCAAACTCAACAAGGAATAAGATGAAAGAAGACATGAACACCCATTAAGACAAGAAATTCGAATCCAAAACAATGAATGGGTTGGATTTAAACCAGAATTGCTATACAATCTTTTAAATGGAAAGTCCAAAACAAAATTTTATAAGTCATATGTCATTTGAAATTTGAAACTTTGGAATATTTAAAATTTAAAATATGAAATTTAGTAATGTTGTGGTGATCATATTTGTCACGCCCTGATTTTCAAAGATTAATTAGGAGGAAACTAATTAATCTAAGCGTGAAATTTTTGAAAGAAATTTCATTCTTATTCATTTAATTACCAAAAATCTTTTTCGTTGATAATCTTCTTTGCTTTTTGAAAGTCCACACTAGAAAATACCCATAATAAACTTTATTTCAAAAGGTATAATTGAAGAGTTAAATGATAGTAGCATGGATAGAAACCATAAACCCCCTCTTTGTATAATACATTCAATATGACACATTCTTTACAAAAAAAATTCTTCACAGGCTTACATTAATAATGAGGGTCTTGCCGTTACAAAAGAAGGGCACTCAACCAAATAAAATAGATAAAGGCCCAAAGCCAAATATTAAAAAACAATATAAGCACTCTGGCTCGCCACCATGTTACAACAATAATGTGACAGAACATTATGTCTGATCCTCTAGTCGGATACACCCATCTACAATTGTCTAGTAGGGGGTGAGCAAACCACACACTCACCAAATAATCTCATAACATTACTTCAAAAGGCATGCGAGTACAGTGATACTATATGTACATAATATCATGCCATGTCAAATATCCTAATGTAATTACTTAAGCCCTTAAATCTGATTTATTTAATTAACCCCACCAGTTAATTTAAATAAATAATTAAATCGAAATATGATTTAGACAACCAATAAGACATCTATTCTAACTTAGTTAATCAACTCATCTCAGTTAAATTAAATAATTAAACAAAAACTATAGTGACTAGAATAAAGCATCAATTCCATTTCATTTAAGTGACTCATGCTAGTTAGCTTAAATAAATAAACAAACTACAGTGACCACTAACAAGACATTAATTTTCTTTTTATTCAATTAACAACTTAAATAAACAAACCTTTCATTATGGCCTAAATCTCATTTTATTTAATTAACTTATATTGATTAACTTAAATAAATAAATAAGATACAGTGGCTATTAACAAGACACGAATCTCATTTTATTTTAACTCACTCTAGTTAACTTAATTTGTAATGCCCCCAAATTATAACAATGATAATCTCATAACCCATCAACAGATATACGGATACTCATCATATTAAATCATTCATTAAGACAATATTACTAGAACATTCTCTCTATGTTTAATTCCTTTAATGTAGTACATAGATAACATCACATGCATTAATATATTCATTTACCCTAAGATATGAATCTATAGCATGTGATGGATATACATAGAACAAAAGAAGAAAAAAGATGTTCTTGCCCTAAGGGCTACATATTTCCAAGATGATATTTAGTTACAACAAAAGTGGGTCAAGCCCAATACAAATAAAAATGCTGAGGCTTGTACAAAAGATATTTACAACACAAAAATAAATGAGCCTTCAGCTCCAAGATCCTCTCAAGCTACGACTTTGGCCGAGGTATACCATTAGCATCTGAAAGTTAGTTTCCATATAGGGTGAGCTAAAGCTCAGTAGAGATTACTTTAATATACAGTATGATACTTAACAAAGTCATATGGTGAATGCACATGAATGTTACCAAAATGTTATGTTTTTCTCTTTTAAAACAATGCAATGCCATGTTTATAAATCAATTAATAAATTGATACTTTTAAATCAGAAAAACAGGGTAGTGGATATACAACACTAAGAATCTCTAGGTACGTGTCTACTAGTAGGCTATACAAGCACTATTAAAGCCATTTTACCAATACTAACCGGAAGGAACCATACCTAACCGCACGAGTTTCTGAACTTTCACCAAGGACATACAGGCCAATATAGATAATACCATAACCACACCCCCTAACTAGATTCACCAATGCAGTCACTCATTTTTCTGAAAATGATACATTTTAATGTATAACTTTGAAACGATGTTCAATGCAAGATGTATCAGTAATTGGTTTTAATTAACCAAATCTTTACACAATTTCTACAACAATTAAAGTTATCTTCCACTGATAACCCAAAACATGTATCTCTATACAAGAAATAAATTACAACCAACTGTAGACACCCCATTTTTTGACCGACCTTAAGACTCAGACGTCATCGATTGAGCGCTCGGTAATGGTGCATGTTGTGCTTGTTTTGAGTCTCCGGAGTTTCGGCTGAGAGCCTTGCCTCTGGGCCTCTGAACTTTTTTGTGCTTCGGCTCGGTTTGTGGACCAAACTTTGTTTCTCTTCCCGGAGGGAGGGAGAGGTCTTGCAGACCATCTCTTTGTGGTCGTAGACCACTTTTCATGGTCGTAGGCCACTTTTTCCGTTTGGAGACTAGTTTCTGGTTTTTGGAGCCTTTAGTTGCGCGCCTTGTCTCGGGACCGCTTAATGTTCTCCTTTTGGCGTGGTTTCTGAACCACACCTTGTTGCCTCTACCTAGAGGAACACTGTGGTCCGGGAGACCACTTTTGTGGTTGCATACCACTTTTGGTGCTCGTCAGCTAGTTTTCGGGGCTTTCGGCCGCGTGCTTTGCCTCCCGATCTCTCGTCTTGCATCCGCATTGGTTTGTTTTTGGTACAAACCTTGTTTTCCTTGTTTGGAAGGTGGTACAAGGGTGGGAGACCATTTTTTCTCCTTGGAGACCACTTTTCCTTCTGTCAGCCAGTTTTCTGGTTGGATAAATGGCTTTCTTGGTCTTTGGACCATCTTTTCTGGTCGACCACCATACCACCACCTTGCATTTAGTGTGTTGACCTCTCCCACCTATGGCCGACCAGTTTTTACTCTAGTTGACCACCTAAAGTGGTCGGCCGACCACTTTTACTAGCAGGCCGACCACTTCAAGTGGTCGGCTGCTTTTTGACACCTTTTTGGAGATATTTTCCTCCAGTTGGCACAGCTGGAGGACTTTAGGGCCATCCTCCATACACGTGTATGGAGGGATTTGCTTGGTGCTTAGCTTCTCTTAGAAGCTTTGCCTTTCCTCTTCTATAAGAGGAAAGCTCCCCCTCCCTCTTCTAGGGTTAGAAAATCTGAGGGAAGAGGATAGATATAGTGTTGTATCTATATTGCCTTGTTTGCTTCATTTTTGTGCTCAAAAGTGTAGTTTGTCTTAGTTTAACACACAAACACACACTTAAACACCTTGCTTGTGTTGCTGAGGCTCCTTGAGGTTGTTTTTGGTGTTCTTGGACTGGTTTAAGTTCAAAAAGGCTACTGGAGTTGCAGTTATAAAGAGGGTCTTCAAGGGTGAGCTTTTGACCTTTAAATCCCCTTTTCTTGCTTAAGCTTTTATCCTATCTTGAATGTTGTTTTAAGCTTAGCTCATAAATGATAAAAGTTCTATTTTTGTATGCTTAAAAAGTTTGTTTAAGATCACTTTTGTGTTTGGGGTTGTTTACCCTCTCTTAGGCCTTGTTTGGCCTTGTTTTTTAGCCTTTTTTGTGCGCTTTGGGACCACCTTGTATTGGCCTTCTCACCACTGAAATCCAGAGGGATTTCAGTGGTGGGGATGGTGTTTTAAGGTCCTAAGAAGGAGAGGGCCATCCCCTCTCCTTGCATCTTCAATACATGCCTTAATATGCCTCATGTTTGAGCATCTTTACTAAGTGTATGTTGACCATATCTTAGCTTGTATTTGTGGTTATTTTTCTGTGGCATACCATTGCTTTTACTTAGTTTGGTCACTCCATGCATGGTTAATACACTTGTAGTGTAAATCACACAATCTAGTCTTGTATACCTCATGTTTGAGCATGTGTTTCTAGCTTGTTTTGGAGCCATCTCAGTGGATTTTTGGTGTTGTTTTAACACACCTTAGATCTGTTTTGGGTTGGTTTGGTTGGCTCTTGCATGCCTAATACACTTGTAGTGTAAATCTCTTAAACTAGCTTTGTATGCTTCATGAAATAGCATGTCATTTTAGCTTGGTTTGAGTCCATTTCAGCATGTTTTTGGTGATGTTTTACCATTTCATACCTTTGTTTAGGTTTGGTTTGGTTAGTCTTTGCATGCTCCTTGCACTTGTAATGCAATCTCATGAAATAGCCTAACATGCATCATGTTGTAACATGTCATTTCAGCATGCTTTTGGCTTAGCTCTAAGAAGAATTTGTTCATGTTTTAGCATGTTTAAGGTCTGATTTATGTTGTATTGGTCATGCATGACTTGCTCTGTATAGCCTTGGTTCAATCTAGCTTGTTAGCTTTGTGTATTGAATCCTCTAGTATGCATTACTTGGCTTATTTCAATGATTTGGCATCACTTTTTATGTGATTTCAGTCCATGTTTCATGGCCATACATTCACATTTGTTACTTATTCAATGCGTTGGAGGGTTTCCCCCTTTATGCCTTAACATGAACTGTTGCGTATGCCTTCATGCCATAGCGTGCGAGCCATCATTTCAAATGTGTTTTTGGGGTTATTATGCCATGATATAACTCTGATTTTTATTAGTCGAGCCATCCTATGCTTGGTCTTAAGAGGTGTTGTGTAATCCAACTTATTTGCCTTGCATTCACCATGCTTCATACTCACCATGCTAGCATATTTTAGCCTACTTCCATGCATGTTTTAGACTCATTTTGACATGTTCTAGGATTGTTTTGGGTTGCTTTGGTCACATGCTTCATGTTTTGTATACTTGTAGTACAAATGCTCTTGCTTGCCTTAAGCTTTGGGCACCATTGAATGCTTCATTTGTGTCGTATACATGATTTGACATCACTTAACATGACATTTTAGAGCATATAGACTTGCCATGTTCTCACTTCATTCATGCTTTGAATGCCTTTAAATATTGTGCATTATTGCGTTACTTGTAGCCTAGTGTGTATGCTTGCATGCCTAGGCCTCTGAGCCCTCGTCTCAGCACGTTTAGGTCCTTATTTTGACCTACTTGAGCTCTATCCTTGCTTAGTTCATGCATTTGTGCCATGTATTGCATGCCTCCTATGTGTTGCTCTTTGCTAGCTTCATGCTTTAAGGACCCTAGCATGCTATACTTGTGTTGTTTGAATGATTTGGCATCATTTCTTACCTCATTTCAGTGCATTTAGTGTTGCTACACTTCCATTCTTTTTCACTCCTTAAGTGTTCTTGAGAGTTGTAACTTAGTGCCTCAATTGGTGAGCCAATTGGCATGCATGCTTGTATGTGCTTTTGGTGCCTTCATTTTAGCATTATGGCCACTATTTTGGCATGGCTGAGGTCTGTCCATTTCGGTTTAAGTCCATTGAGTATATGATTTGCATGTTGTTGCATGCTTGGTGTATTGCATATTGTTGCCCTTGTCGCATTGTATTGTGCATGCATGCATTACATTGTGTTAAGAACCCTATGATTGCCTTGCATTGAGTATGCCATCTAGTTCTTAGCATTTAGCATTGTGTATGCCATGTTATTCCTTGCATTGTGTATGCTAGGTTGCTAGTTACATTGTGTAAGCCATGTAGATCATCGCATTATGTATGCCACGTTCATCGCATTGTGTATGCCATATACCTTGCATTGTGTATGTTTAGGTTACATCATGGCATTGTGCAAGCTAATTGATATTTGCATTGTGTATGCTAGTTGTTGCATGCATTAGTATTGTGCATGCCATTAGCCTTGTTAGGCTGTTCAAGTTGCATTCTAAGGTTACATTACATTCCATTGTGCATGCCATATTTGTGTTGCATTGTGTTTGGAATAGGTGTTAGTCCAAACACGAGAAACAAGGGACGTTTCATACTTCAAGTGATGAAACGTACCTCGATTCTCGGTCGCCGAGGCTCTTGATCATACATGATAGAGTTTTAGGCTTTATGTGTTTACTTGTGCATTCATTTTACATTGAATTGTGCAACTTCGCCTCTCGGCCATCATGCATTGAAATGCACGATTGGTGGCTCGAGGGTCGAGAACCACACCCCCCTTGAGTTCATGACATGATAGGGAGGGTGGTTGTGCACACATATCTTGCAAATACATTGCCATGCCCTTTCTTGCTTTCTGTTGCAAAAAACTAGGATTCAGTAGCAACAACTGGCCGACCACTTTGCTAGTTTTTCAACAACCAAAAGTGGTCGGCAGGTGTTTCTAGAGACCAAAAGTGGTGGGCCACCCTTCCACAGGATTCCCAAGGTGGATTTTCAGCTTTCTGGAGCTTGGTGCAAGTTTCTGAGAACAAATGAAAACAGAGGCAAATCGGGGCATCGCATTGGATTTCCGAACGAGGCGACCGGGCTTGCATGCATCCAGTCTTCTCCCTCCGAGAACCTCCTGTTTTACTGCTTTCCTTACCTGCCATGCTTGTATAGCTTGCTTTTGCTTTGGTTTGTACCTTAATTAGTTAATGCGTTAACTATTCAATTTGTTTTGTAATAATTAGTTAACTAGGATTAGTTAATTAATTTGTTTTGTAATAATTAGTTTAATTAGCTTAGATTAGCTAGTTAGCTCTTTATTCGGTCTCTCGCTCGAGAGAGCCAATTATTGTAATAAGCGTGCGTGTGTGTGATGCATGTCTTCCCACCCCCATTTCTTTCTCCCTTTTACTTAACCGCTTACGATGGTTAATTTTAGGGCATGTTTCATTTAGCATACCTTATGCTTTGCATGCGTGCATCCATTCATCTGTATTGCATGCACCGGGCTCGGCGCATCATACTAACTGCATTGTATTTTCAATACATTACTTGAATACGTATTCGACAGCATGCTATCAAGTTGCATTTCACATGACATTCCAGAATAGTCGAGCCTATCTTAGTTGCATTTCGCATGTGTTGCATTAGTCATCTTAACATGAACTAGGATCATGCATTTGATTACTAACTAGTTCTTTATTTTGGCTCGGAGTACACTGTAAGTGTTTATACTTTAGCATCTTGCATGTGTGTGAGTGTTAACATGAAAGCATGCTTGCTATAAGGCTAACTGCTTATGTGATATAACTACCTGAATGCCTGTGGGTGAATGTTGGATTACTTGAATTGGGATAATTCATCGAAATCCGTATTTTAGCCTACTTACGAGTAGCAAACTTCAAACTATTTTCCAAACAAATGGATATGCAATGCTTTGTTCCAAATTAGGCGATCTAGTCTATACTTGTTTTGCTGTGCGCATATCGTAGTAAGATTAGCTAATTAACCAAAATAAGAGCACATGTGTTTTCAAAAGCAAAATATCATGTTTAGTACAGGTCAATCTTTAATCGAGCGACCGGGGGTGCTCATTAAATGACCTTCCCCAATCGTACCCAAGTTCCCGAACCAAGGCAACTTTGGTGATGATGGACACGTGGCCTTAGGCTCGAATTAGGGTTTCCTAAATTTCCCCAAAATAAAATATTATGTGCCGACTCTGTATCTGGCAAAGCAGTCCATGTTTGGCACTTCTTTATAAAAATTAGTTTTCCAAAATAATTTGCCGGATTTGGACTCTTTGGTGATTTATCAATCTCACATCGCACATTGTGAGATTAGATTCAGAACCGTGACATTTGAGTCCGAACTGTAGTAGCTAGAGAACAAAACGAGATTTCCTTGGGAGTTCTCCGGGCAGGTCTACACCAACAAATAAAATTTTTAAAATTTCAATATAGGAATAACAATACATGTTTCATTCCCTTGTCTTGAAACGTGAACTCGGCAACAAATAGACAAAACTTCCTTTGAGATATTAACTCACAACCTATTCGAAACATAACCCAATAATTCAGACATCGACTCGTAACCAACAAGAAGACTAGACGGTGTTTAAACAACAACAACAACAATAACAACAATAACACTAGATACCAGATTTCAAATCAAATAGTATAAAAAGGGCCAGGTCTTAACCTGGGCCGCTATAACCTCCCCTCCTTAGGATATTTCGTCCCCAAAATTGAAACAAGACAACGATAATAAAATAACCTATCAACAACAACAATAACTCATGCTTCACAGTATAAAAGACATAACATTTCAACTCAACACATATTGATCTAAAATCTCCAAAATATTGACAAGTCATGAAATGAATACAAAATGGTCTAACATTAACAAACAAGTCTAGATATTTCTCTTAGACCTCAGCCTCACGCTCCTAAGTCGCTTCCTCAACCCTGTGGTGTCACCATAACACACTAATGAAATAGTCTTGCCTCTCAAGACTTGATCCCAAATAACTAACACTTGAATCGATCTCTCCTCATATGAGACATCCTCACATACCTCTAAATCAGTCCAATTTAGCACGTACAAAGGATCAAGCTCGATCTTCCAGAGTATATAGATATGAAACACGTCATGAACCCTGAAAAGTTGGGGCAGCAAGGCAAAACAATAAGCTACCTCCCCAATCTGCTCCAAAATCTAAAAAGGCCCAATGAATCTCAGAGACAACTTTCCACTCTTCCCAAATCTCATTAAACTCCACTTTGGTAAGATTTTAAGAAACATATTGTGATAACCCTGTCCTGTACTATGTTAATTAATCATGCTTATGTTTGTAATTATGTGCTTAATTCAAATTTGGGTGTTAATTGCATGATTATATGTGACTTTGGCTTTGTATCTGTTCACCGTAGAAAAATCTGTTTGATTTTCTACTTTGGAATTTGAATTGAAGGCCTTATCGGCTACAGAACCCAAAATTGATTACGCAATTGTGATTAGCGCAATTTTTAGAGCCTACAGTGAAATTTAATTAGAAATTGATTCGGATCAAAATAAGTAGATTCGGAATGGTTAATTAGAGTGCCATTACTTAAACTTAATCAATATGATTAAACAAGCCTATAAATAGGCCAATATACACTTAAGTCCCTCATTTTTGTGAACTCAAAATCTAGTTATACACTCTAGAGAGAGAGAGGGGCCGG
The DNA here is from genome assembly GCA_025200525.1 of Camellia lanceoleosa. Classification (NCBI taxonomy): domain Eukaryota; kingdom Viridiplantae; phylum Streptophyta; class Magnoliopsida; order Ericales; family Theaceae; genus Camellia; species Camellia lanceoleosa. The sequence goes on along the minus strand of CM045766.1, from coordinate 22,785,103 downwards.
TTTTAGAGAGAGGAAGAGGAGGAAGTGTGTATCTTTGCTCAAAGTTGTGAATTTGGAAGCTTAACTCCAAGAGTTAGCTAGAAATTGGAAGCTTGGAACTCCAAGGTGAGTATTTGAGCATTGATTTACATATTGAGATTGTAATTTTGAGAATTTGAAACTAGATTGTAAACAAAAGTGTGAATTAAGTTATATATGAAGTTAGATTGAGCATGCATGCATAGAACTACCATGACTTGCCATATAGTTGCATATTTGAAGGTAAAGCATGCTAATCATGATGAAATTGAGATCAAGGTGTGCATGCATGTAGCAATTTGTTATGAGTCCTCATGTTTGTGTATAAGACATGTTGAGTGGGTTGAATTGGAAGTCATTTAAGACATGCATCCATGAAAATGAGACTATGGACTCAGCTACATATTTTGGAGATGAATTTGGCAAGAATGGTATGAGTATGAAATTGATCCATGGGAATTGAGCTTCAAAATGTTGTAATTTAGCATTTGTATCATGTTAGAAGGTTTGCATGTGAAGTATGAGTCATAATATGCAAGTTACATTAGTTTGAATGCAAGTTTGAAGCTCAAATTGGCTGCTGGAAAACCCAAAATTCGGCATGTTCGCTCGAGTGGGGAAAGTGCCGCTCGAGCGTGAAATGCTAGGTCCCAGAACTTTTGCAGACATGGATGTCCGCTCGAGCAGGGAGATTCACGCTCGAGCGGGGAGCCATGTAGTTTGGCTCTCAGCTCGAGCGTAAAAATGAGTCAACTAGTACTTTTGCAGGCCTAAGGGGTCCACTCAAGCAGGGAAACCTACGCTCGAGCGGGGATCCCTGTTTCAGATATTTTGAAAAGTGGTTTTATGATTTGTTATCCATTCTCTTTCATTTCTAAGCACTCTTAGGCATGCATCGAGCATTGTGAATGAGTTAAAATGATAAGAAAAGGAGCCTAAGAGGAATGTAGAAATTAAGAATGGATTGAATCATTTGTGACCCATATATGTTATGTAATGTGTAGGGTTGAGCTCAAGGGCAAATCCACTAACAGAACACTATGAGTAATATCTTAGTAAAGATATTTTCAAATATGTCACTTTCCAAATGCTACTTCTATATGAGCTCCATGGATTTGTTGATTTGAAATATGAATGAGTATTCTACATGCCTAATATATATAAGGCTATTTGATACGTTTAATATATTTGAATTGGGCCTAAGGCCATTTCTCGTTTGCTGTTGCCGTTGATATGTTTGATATATCTAAATGATTGGGCCAAAGGCCGTCAGACATGAATGATTGGGCCAAAGGCCGTTGGATATGAACAATTGGGCCAAAGGCCGTTAGACATGAATGCAAAGATAGGCCAAAGGCCATTTGAATATGTCATTTGATGTGTTGAAATATCGTGATGGGCCAAAGGCCGTTTGAATGAAAGGGATCATGATCAAGAATATGAAATACGCATGGATATGAATATAAAGTGAATGGGCCCGAGGCCGTTTGATACGACTGGTATGTTCGAATCAAGCCCAAGGCCGTTTGATATGTTTGAATTGGACCAAAGGTCATTTTAATAAAGAGTTGGCTGGACCAAAGGTCGTTTCGTATAGATGGACCCGACGTCGTATTGCTTTATATAAGAATTGGACCTAAGGTCGTTTGCATATGGATATGATGTGTTGGACCTGTGGTCGTTTTGCTTTGTTGAGATTTGTAAGTCTGATGTGAATGAGAATAGTGGTTCAAATATGTACATTATAAATATGATTCATTTATGAACGAATCTCATTTATTAACCTCTTTATTTTGATATTATTCACTGGGCGTTAGCTCACTCTTATTTATATGTATGTAAGTGAGCAAAGGGACGTTCAACCCCAGCCTTAGTGGAATTTAAGAAGGAACCCAAGTTTTGTGAAGTCAGCCTAGGTGCCTCACGCAAGAGGCTTTGTTATGATCTTTTGCTATTTCTATTGGTCATGATAGACTGTTTATGTGTATAAGCATTTAGGTTAGCTGACTATGTGTTTGAATGATCCTGGGTATACAAGATGTTAACTACTGATGTGTGGTGTGAGTTATTATTACGTATGTGTGAAATGTTTTGATGTGCCATGTAAGCATAGCTCATTGGACAAAATTTTTAAGCTTGCTTCCGTTTGGCCCCTTAACTCTGATGGAATATCTCTTGTTTTGGTTTGAGGCCATAGGTAATCTCTTGATTACTGGCTAGTTATGACCTTAATCTATAGGGGCAGGTTCAGGTCATGACACATATGATCCCCCACCTCAAAAGACAAAGGTCTCCTCCTCCGAGATGGAAAAAAGAAAAATCAACTCTCTTCGGCCCTTAAGGTCATACAATAGAGGAATAAAACTATCACCCCGGTCACACAAAAAGTAGAGACACTCTCCTGATGGTGTACACACCAACACCCTCTTACGATGTCAATCTATCGAAGCTCGAAAATAAGTTAATTAATCTACCCCCAGAATCACATCAAAAGTATGCTTATTAAGAACAATAAAATCAAAAGAGAGTCGACGATCGACGATCTCAATCTCATAGGAGTAGCATACTCGACCTAATGCCACTCTATCCCTAATTGGTGTCTCAGCAAACAGAGGAGACTCCAACTGATCAAACTCTAACCTAAAATAGATGCAAAAGAAGACGAAATGAAGGAATGAGATGCATCCGTATCAATCAACACATTGGCTAAGGAATTGAATAGCAAAAAGTTACCTCTCATAATGGGAGGTACCAGCAACTGCTTCGGTGTGGTCACAACATACATACGCCCTAGAGGCCTCTTATCAACTTGCTTACACCCTAAAGGCCTCTGATCAATTTGCCCGAGTGTAGCTATTATCGCTCGAGCGGTCTGTTTGTATAAAGCTACGAGAAACGTCACTTTTTACTCACTTTCTGACATCTCTCTCTTTACAAAGATCTTTTTCCTTTTTTTTCTCTCATCTCTCTCTAGAATCCTTGATTAAATGCTCCGATCTCGTTTGATCTATCGATTTCTTGATATTCGTGCTTTGGGATTAAAAGTTGGGCATGAGGAGATGGTAATTTTAATCTAAGAAGTTTGATTTTTCATCTCTGTCAATTTTGCTTGTTATTCATCTTTTATTTTAGGTTTGAGGTAGGGATTTCTTTAATGGTTTGCATGTTATTTAACCTGGTTATGTGTTAGTTAGTTAAATTAAACTTTGGAGGACCTTAAGCATGATTTCATCCATAAAAGAGGGGTTTTTGGGATTTTTTTTTTCCCAAAATATTGTTAGGTTGCCTATGACAATGAGTGGTATGGGAACTTGAGGGCAATTGCTTCCAAATGAGAGATGTGAAAGAAACATATGTTATTTTGGCATTATAGAAGTTGTTGGCAATTCATGACTTTGAACAAAAAGGGAAATTGATGAAATCTATGTGTAACGCCCCGAATTTATAATCTCATAACCCATTAACAGATATACGTGTAACGCCCCGAAATAAACACAATATATCCATCTCATAACAACTAATAAACAACAACATAAATGAAACGATAGGCCTTCATAAATCAGAGTTTAATATATAAAAGGTGACACATGTGATATACATTCATAAACAGTACATCCTGAATGTACAACATGTGTTACAAGATAGTGAAAAGAACTAAAGATTAAACAGATAGCCATATGCCATAATGGCTTACATCTTTCCAAGTTAATGCTTGGTTACATCAAAAGTGAGTCTTAAGCTCAATACAAATAAAGCCCTAGGCTTGTGCAAAACATATACAACAATTAACAAAAATGAAGCCTTTGTTTCGAGTCCTCTCAAGCTATTGCCTTGGTGGAGGCATATCATTTGCACCTGAAATATTTTTCCCACATAGGGTGAGCTAAAGCCTAGTAGAAACACTACAACACAATATATAAATCTTAACAAAACAATAAGGTTTTATGCATATGCAATGCCCATGCCAAAATCTTTTACATTTCTTTCCAAAACCATGCCATGTCAAGTTTATATCATAATTCTCAAAATCATGTCCTTTACAATAGAAAGAAGGGGGAAATCTTAAACTAGTACAACCTTTCACAGATATTTCATCTGCAGGAAACCGTCAAATGGCACCCATGTGAATGTAACCTATACAAGTGCTACTATTGCCATTTTACGAATATTTTGTCCACGAGAATCGACACCCATGTATATGCGTGTTTTTTGAGACTTTCACCTTGGACACACAAGCCAACTTGATCTGGTGATACACACATCTTTCCCACATTCACCACTTTTTCTCAAGATTATATACATTTTCAATGTATTAAATAAGCAACAATGTTCAATGCACATGGATGAGAAATTAGTATTAATTCAATTTCTCCACCGATAGCTCAAAATAGATATCACTAAACAGATAAATAAATTTCCTTAAAATTATACTTTTCCAAAACCTCAAGATGAGAGTGATAATATATATCCAACTTCGCCATCATCATCATCAACATTATTTCAATTTCATAATTCTCAACATCAATTCCATTTTTTCTTTACAATCTCAACATTTACATTTTAGGGAAAAATCCATTTCTCTTTGAAAATTAATTTCAATGCAAGAAACACTTCATTTCAACATCTATCAACTCTAATTTCATACCCACAAGCTTTTCTAAGAAATCATTTGACAACCCCTATTTTTCATTTTGATTTCAAACTCTAGGTTTTACCAAAAACCCCTAATCCACTATAATCTTTTGAAATAACAAATAACTAAGGTAAAACTACTACAAGATTGTGAAGAATCCCTACCTCAAGCTTAGAAGACGAGAGAGAGAGAGTAAAGAAACTTGAACAATGCCGAAACCCAACTTTGTTCGGATGAAAATAAGGCTTTAATTGAGCTCTATTTTCTTGTCAAAGGAAATAAGGTGGAGAAATCAATGGACCTAGGTGTTTTAGAAGAGAGAAGGTAAGTTTTAGAGAGATAGAGAGAGAGAGAGAGAGAGAGTCTAGATCTAGGGATTTTGGAATGTTTAGAGGGAGAGTGAAATGAAAAATTGATGCAAAAAGTAACTTTCACGGACTGATATACGCACAGTCTGCTCGAGAGCAAGAAGTGATGCTTGAGCGTGAGACACAAAAAGATGTGACCACTCGAGCATAAGAAGTTCTCACTCGAGCGTGAAATACAAACTCCTAGTAGTTTTACAGACAGAAGACCAACGCTTGAGTGCAATAAGGACAACTCAAGCCAAGACCGCTTAAGCACAAGAAGCTTTGCTCAAGTGGAGAATACCACTTCCCAATAGTTTTGTAGACCTGCAAAAGTACTAAGAGTTCATAAAGACCGCTCGAAGAAGTAACGCTTGAGCATAGGACCAAAATTTTGGGTAACAAAAGTTTGAAAAACAAGCTACCAACCTATTCCAAATGCAAACAACCCAACCCAAATGCCAAACTCAAAAGATATAATGTGAAACAAGACATGGATAACTATACAAGGCAATAAAATCCAGATCCAAAACATCAAATGGGTAGGTTCCAAACCAGAAACGCTATAACCTTTCCCCCTTAAGGAATTTCGTCCCTGAAATTAATACCAAACACTTAAAACCAAGTTTAAACCAATTACAACAATGATAATCAACCAATCTCATTACCATGACCCATCCATTGGTTATTCAACCATATCAACATGATAAACAAGTTCTCAATACTAAATATACAATTTACATTTCTAAAATATATACTATGTTTACATTACATTAACACAACAAAACTCTTAAAACATGCTCAAGTACCAACAAATAGGTCCAGATACTTCTCACGGACTTCCAACTCACGTTTCCAAGTTTCTTCCTCAACCCCATGATGTTTCCATAACACTTTTCACCAAAAGAATTGTCTTGCCTCGCAAGACTTGGTCTTAGGTATCCAAGACTTTCACCGGTTTCTCCTCATATGAGGCATCCTCATCTACTTCTAACTCAGTCTAATCCAACACATGGGATGGATCCAATTCATACTTCTGAAGCATACAGATATGAAACACGTCATGAACCCCAGAAAGTTATGGCGGCAAGGCCAAGCGATAAGCTATCTCTCCAATCCGCTCTAGGATCTCAAAAGGTCCAATAAATATAGGAGATAACTTCCCACTCTTTCCAAAACCCATCAAACCCCATCTAAGTGATATCTTCAAGAGGATGTGATCTCCTACCTCAAATGATAATAGTCTCCTCATACAGTTGGCATAGCTCTTTTGACGACTCTGAGCCGTAACCAACCTCTAATAGATAAGTGCAACTTTTTTCGTCATTTCTTGGACTAACTTTGGACCCAACATAGGTGCATTGCCCACCTCTACCCAGCACATATGAGATCTACATGGTCAGCCATACAAGGCCTCAAGCGGTGCCATGCCAATACTCGACTGGAAGCTATTGTTATAGGCAAACTCCATAAAGGGCAAGTGTCTTTCCCACAACCCCTTAAAGTCAAGAACACAACCCCAAAGCATATCCTCTAGAATCTGAATGATGCACTCTAACTGTCCGTCAGTCTGAGGATGATACGCAGTGCTAAAAGTCAATCTCGTGCCCAAGGCATTCTGTAGGCTCTGCCGCAAACAAGTTATAAAACGTAGATCTCTATCCAAAACAATCGTTAAGGGACCCCATACAACCGCACTATGTCCTTAACGTAACACATAGGTACAAAGTGTGCTAACTTGGTCAATCGATCAACTACTACCCAAATGGCATCATTACGCCGTTGAGTCCTCAAAAAACCCACCACAAAATCCATTGTGACATGCTTCCACTTCTACTCGACTATAGCCAGGGGTTGTAACAAACTCGCTAGCCTCTGATGTTCGGCCTTCACTTGTTGACAAGTAAGGCACCATGATACAAACACAGCCACATCCTTTTTCATACCTCCCACCAAAATTGGCGGCTAAGATCATGATACATCTTTATGCCTCCCAGATGCACTGCAAGGCGTAAATGGTAAAACTCTCGGAGTACTTCCTCTCGGCAAGACTCCAGTACGAAATGATGGCCAAGGTATCTAACACTCGAGTCAGGATATACGCCCAAGCCTTTCTCTATAATCCCACTAGATATCTTCGCCCAGAGGGTTTCTACCTCAAGATCACCCCTCTATGCTTCTATCACTCGGCTCACAAGTGTAGGTTGTGCAACTATAGAAAATAAGGCTGCAAACTCAACGGACTCGCCAAGATGCAAGTCAAACTCACCAATAGCACCCAACATCTCTCATTCCCGAATGACAATACTAGCTATAGTGCAAATGGTTTTCCTACTTAAGGCATCGGCCACAACATTGACCTTTCCTGGATGATAATGCAACTCAAAGTCATAGTCTTCTATAAACTTCATCCACTTCATTTGCCTCAGATTCAAGTCTTTCTGTGTAAATTGATATTTTAGACTCTTGTGTTCAGAAAATACTTCAAACTTCTCACCAAACAAATAATGCCTCCAAATCTTCAAGGCAAATATCACTGCTGCTAACTTTAGGTCATGAGTAGGGTAGTTCCTCTCATGTGTTTTCAACTGTCGTGAGTCATAAGCTACTACATTTCCCTCTTGCATCAAGACACTACCCAAACCTTCCCGTGAAGCATCACAATACTTCCAAACCCCTATCTAGAATAATCAATACTAGAGTAGTGGTAACTCTAACCTTAAGCTCTTGCAATGACTTCTCATAAGTCTCACTCCACACAAATTTGATTCCCTTCCTCGTCAGTCTAGTCAACGATGAAGCTAATCTAGAGAAGTCTTTCACAAATCGACAATAATACCCGGCCAACCCCAAGAAACTACGAATCTCAAAGACATTCTTGGGTTGTTCCCAATCTTGTACTGCTTCTATCTTAGAAGAGTCTACAACCACTCTTCCCCCAGATACGACATAGCCTAAGAGCTTAACTTCCTTTAACTAGAATTCACATTTCCCGAACTTAACATACAATTTGTGGGCTCTAAGCAACTCAAGCATAGCTCGTAGGTGTCCATTGTGCTCCTCCTCAAAGGGTGAGTAAATAAAGATGTCATCAATAAAGACGACTGTGAAGTGGTCTAAAAAATCATGGAAGATTTGGTTTATTAAATCCATAAACATAGATGGTACATTGGTTAGACCAAAAGGCATTACTAGGAACTCATAATCGTCATACCGTGTATGGAATGTCGTTTTCTAGATATCTTCCTCCCTTACCCTCAACTGGTGGTAACCTGATCTCAAGTCTATCTTAAAAAAGCAACATGACCCTTTCAACTGCTAAAACAAATCATCTATGCGTGGCATTGTGTACTTATTCTTAACAGTTACACGATTTAACTTCTAGTAATTAATACAAAGTCGTAATGCACCATCTTTCTTCTTGGCAAAGAGAGCCGATGCCCCCCCAAGGCAATGTACTAAGGAAAATAAAACCCTCATCTAACAATTCCTAGAGTTAAATCTTCAACTCACTCAACTCGGCAGGTGCAAATCTCTACGGTGCCATAGAAATCGGTGTCGTGCCAAGCACTGACTCAATAGATAACTTAATCTCACGATGAGGTGATAAAATAGTGAGATCCTTAGGAAAAACATCCGGATATTCACAAACTACCCTAGGCAAATCAACTCGGACTTCATTACACTCACTACGTAAGAAGTTTGCAAGAAGACAACTAAGCTCACTTCGACCACGCGGATCATACATCGATGATAAAACTCTATCGGCTTTGTCCTCCATGAAATAAAAACAATCACTACTCAAGGTACATACGGTAACCCTCTGACGGTAACAATCTATGATAATCTGATATGATGACAACCAGTCCATACCCAATATAGCATCAAAACTCAACATGTCAATCAACACAATTGCAAAAGGAAGTTGACGACTGGAAACCTCTATGTCACAACCTCGATACCCCTATTCTAAAACAATCTCACCACCAATAGGTGACTTTACACTAAGTGGAGATGCTAACCGAGCCAATTTTAACCCCCAATGCCGATGCAAATGTAGACGAAATAAAAGAGTGGGATGCACCTATATCAATCAACACATTGGCAATAAAATTGCATAACAAGAAAGTATTTCTCACAACTGAAGGTGTTGGCACTAAGTCTAGCATGGTTATAGCATACACAAGCCCTGAAGGTCTCTGATCCACCTGCTCACCCCTTAGAGCATAAGTCGGATACACTGACTGAGCCAAAGAGGCTTTCTAATTGGCCCTCAAGACCTGTGCTGACTGTGCGGGCTAGTGACTCTGTATCTGTCTCGAACCAGACGCACCAGGTGTGCCACCCAATTAAGGGCAAAACCTTTTCAAGTGTCGTGCTTGCCTACACTGATAACAAGTAAGCGGTTACTTTCTCCCCTGAAGCAGGTTCTGAGAATGAGCCGCAGATGAAATTGACCGCTGCCCTCTTCCCCTTTGCGAGCAAGCTGGAGACTTGTGGCCTGACTAACAACACTTAAAGCCAGTGAAATCTGTGACACTTCATACTTCTTGGATTAATGGGATTGCTCTGAATACCTTTATTGTTATACTTAGAGCCTTTTAGATTCACTTTGGAATATTGATTGAGGTGGTATCATGTTTGGGAAGTAGGATTGAACCAAAAACTTTGATTCGGATAATTGTCCTATGAGCAATCATCACTCTTTTGCCCTTTTCTTTTTCCACACTTCGAATTTGGATATAAGGCTAGAACCATTAGAAAGATTATTTCCAGCGCTTCGATTTGGACATAAGAAAGACCTAAAATGGAGTTCGGACGAAGGAGTTATACTCATTTGAATTTTAAGTATTTGTGGTGGAAGCAAGTCCGCTCAAGTGCAGGAAGTTCTGTTCTAGCAGTCTGCGCAAATTTCAGAGATTCTAGGAGCTCTTTTTCTATGCTCGAGCCTAGCATTCTTCACTTGAGCAAACTGGTCGATATCAGTCACTTTAAAATGACTTTTTGGCCCTAAATTTTTTTTTTCCTTCTTGTCTTCTTCCCCTCTCCTCCATACCTGAAACCCTAGCCCTAAAAACCTTGATTTCATCCAGTTTTCACCTAGAATCCACCATGGATCTTGCATTAAAGATGAAGAACAAGTGAAAATGAGCATTTTTAACCGATTGGATCTTGGTTTTGTGAAGGATTCTCCTAGAAGTCTTGCTCTCTTGCTCTTTTCATGAGGTAAGATTACTTTTAGCTTTGTATCTCTTTATTTTGAGGATGATTATTTGGTATTATTGTGACATTGATGCTATAATTAAAATTTTGAATTTACAAAATTGGGTTTTGTTTGAAAAATTAGATTTCCTCTACTTCTTCTTGAGATTTTTATTAATGGCTATGGATTATGAGGATTTTAGTTTGAAGATAACATTTTACATGGTTTATGGGCAAAAGCCCCAAATTTATAAAAGCCCTAATTGTCAAATAACTAAGTTAAAAACCATATGAAAGTGTAAAAAATCTCTACCTCAAAGAGAGAAGCCGAGCAAGGCAAAGATGAAACTTCAAAGATGCTCAAACCCAACTCTATTCAAATCAAATTGGAGATCTTGAGATGCTCACTCTTTTTAACAAAGGCAAGTGGGTAGAGAGATCACTAGAACTAGGAGAAAATGTAAAGAGAATGGGGGTTTTAGAGAGAGAGAGTCCCGATCTAGGGTTTTTGAGAGAAAAGAGATGCAAAAGTAGGCTGCTGCAAATTGATATACGGACAGTCTACTCGAGTGCAAAAGGTGACACTCGAGCGTTAGACATAATAAGTTGTTCCACTCAAGCACAAAAATGACGCTCGAGCGCCAAGACAGAATGAAGAAGACCATCACCGCTCGAGTGCAAGAAGCACCACTCGAGCATAGAATACACACATCCAGTAGTTTTGCATAGAATACACTCGAGCGCAAAAAAAGGACGCTCGAGCTGAGCCCACTTGAGCTCATAAAGAACCGCTTGAGCGTAGAATACACTCACCCAGTAGTTTTGCAGACCCGCAAAACTACTGAGAGTTTGCAAATCCCGCTTGAACGCAAGAAGCACCACTCAAGCGGAGGAACAAAATCCCAGGCAAGGAAAGTTTGGAAACTAAGAAACTAACTTGTCCCAAACACAACCACAACAACCCAAAAGACGAACTCAAGGGAAAACAAGGAGAATAAGAGATGGACAACAACAGTAAACCATGAAACCCGAGTTCGGAATACAATAAAAGTCGAGTCAAAACCGGAATCGCTATAAGGTCTGACATTGAAGATATCCAACTAAATGCCGATACTCGGTGGGATCTGCAAGTAGGTCTCCTTGAAGAGTATAGAGTTGTGTCTTTATATTCAGGGGTGTGCTACAAGGCTTGCACTCCTTCATAGAACTACAACACAAGAGATTAAGAGTGTAGCGAGTCTGGAAAAGATGAAGGTCAGATTGCAAGGAAGACACCTCAAGGCGAAGGAAGTAATGGAGAGAGCCAGTGTCCTTGATCTCAAATTCTTTACCAAGATTGGAGACAAATGAGGAGAGCAGTGACTGAGTATTCCCAATAAGTACAATATCATTAACATAGAGTAATAATATCATTATCTGAGAAGAGCACTGGAAAACAAACATAAAATGATCAGTTCAACTCTAAGAGAAGCCAAATTGGATGATGAAAGAGCTATAACGCTAGAACCAACCACACGGAGCTTGTTTTAGACCATAGATAGCCTTTTGAAGTTTACAAATATGTTGAGAGTGTTGAGAATAAAAAAACCCTAGAGGTTGAGTCATAAAAAAGGTCTCTTGCAGAAAAGAATGGAGGAAGGCATTTTTGACATCCAATTGGCATAAAGACCACCTAGATAAGACTGCCAAGCTGAGAACAATATGGATTATGGCACCACAAGATTGAAGGTTTCATTGTGATCCGAACCATGTTATTGATGGAATCCCTTGGACTATGGACCAAGTCTGATTTTTAAGGGGAGCATTAAATTCATTAGACATAGCTACACACCATTCAAGAACTTTGACAGCTTGAGAGAAACATGTAGGTTCCTTACTAGAAGAGGAAAAATTAGTAGCCAAAGCACGTGGTATGGGATAACACATAGTGCCATCAGTACGAGTCAGAGGTTGTTGTACTCCATTACAAAGTCTAGTAACTATGGAATAGCCCCAACATGTGCAGAAGAACCTGGGTTACCCATCAAGTAAGGTGTCTGGTGATGCAGATAAAGAGCCTGTAACAGCCTGAGATCCAATGGGAGGTGGAAGTATTGATGGATGATGTCACCTATAACGTAGAAGCTCAAAAGCTCAATATATCTTGTGGGAGAAGTCAGTGGAGATACAATAGCTGAAATAGAAGCATGAAGCAAAGTAGCAGGAGCTCGAATAGAGGCTTAGAGAGAAGACATGTTACCATAACGCTGACATATGATTATAGGTGGAAGAACTGGCATAATAGCAATATCAAAAGTTGCAAGAGAATTGGAGGTAGTACAAGAATAAGTATAAGGGAAAGTCAATTCATCAAAACACACATGGTGCAAAACATAAACTCTTCCAGTGGTATAATCTGAGCAGCGATAACCTTTGTGTTGAGGACTGTAACCTAAGAAAATACATTCAATTGTTTGGCAAAAGTTATTAGTCACATAAACACCCAAGTGAGAATAACATGCACACCCAAAGGCACGTAGATCGATGTAACATGGTGGTTAACCAAAAAAGTGAAAGAAATGAGAATCCCACTAGAGAACAGGAGTTGGTAAGCAGTTAATAAGATAAATGGCAGTAGACACTGCTTCAACCCAAAGGTTGAGGGGAATATGACCAGTGATAAGAAAGGTATGAGCCATCTCAGAGATATGACAGTGCTTGTGTTCAACAAGTCCATTTTGTTCTAGTGTATGAGGACAAAAAAGGCGATGATGTATATCAAGAGATTTACACAACTCAAAAGTAGGAGAGTTAACATATTCTGTACCCCCATCACTTTGAAGATTTTTTAGCGAGCTACCAAAATGAGTTTTAATGAAAGCAATAAATGTTTGGAATGAGTACAAACTTCAAATTTATGTCGCGTGGGGTAAAGCCATGTGTAGCGAGTAAAATAGTTTGTAAAGAGTACATAGTATTTGTAACCAGAAATTGAAGGAATTGAAGATTGCCACACGTCAGAATGTACCAGATCAAAAGGTGAAAAAACACTGATTTTATTACTAATGGGAAAAGAGAGATGTGTGGATTTACCTAGAGCACACCCCTTACAAAAAGTTTTAAAAAAGAAAAAATCAAAAGATAAAAATTTATTAGATCCTAAATAAGAAAAGACTTTGTGAGATGGATGACCAAGACGACTACACCAAAGAGGTGAAATATGGCTAGTAGTACAAAGACTTAGGAAGGAGGGCAGACAGACAACAAGGGATAAAGACCATCTCTACACGGGCCCTGAAACAAAAGAGCACCAAATATGAGATCATGAATATAAAAGTGAGAAGTATCAAATGAAAAATGGACATGATTATCTTTGGTGAATTGTGCAACTGAAAGGAGATTCTTATGCATATCTTAAACATAATAAACATTTTGAAGATGGAAAAAAGATAAACCAAAAGAAAAGGACATGTTACCTATAGAGTTGATAAAAAGATGTGTTCCATTGCCAAGATAAATTGAATCTGTTCTAGAATACGGTGTACAATTCTACAAATTGAGAAGATCACTAATCATGTGATGAGTTGTACCGATATCGGGGTACCAATTTGGATCATGACTAGTAGCCAGCTAATAACTCATGTAGGGTGGTGGAGAATGTTAGAATAAGTGTTAGAATAGGAAATAGTATTGCATATATTATTCTTATTTGATTTTATTTTCTCTTGATTGATGTAATCGCCTATAATTTATGCCTGATAACACTCCTATAATTATGCATTATTATCAATATGAAAGAGGATGAGGTCTCACTCATTCCCTATCTCTTTCTCTTCTCTAAACTTATATGGTATTAGAGCCATGCCCTAGCCATCTCTCCTTCTATGCCACCCATCACCACCAGTTGCCTCATCTCTCCTTTCTACCATACAACGCAACCTTGCAACTCCTCCTAACCACTCGACAACCCTCTAGCCACTCGACTGCTTCTTTCCTTCTTTCTCTACCCTCAACAACCTCCTCCAGCCCCACCCAGGCCTTGCTTCCCCCCAATATCCCCAGCCTTTCCTTTCCTTTCCCTCGACAGGCCCCTTCAACCACTATCGAGGGCCCCCAGGTGGCCGACTAGCCTCCTTGCTGATCTGGACGAGTTCGAAAACCCTTCTAGGGTAGCTTGAGCTCATTTCTTCTCTTTTGGGATCTGCTAGTGATGTAAAATAAGAAAAAAAGAAAAAAGGGCTTATAATGAGTTCTTAATTCTTTATGCTTCCATAGTGACTGTTGTGCTTGTTCTTCCACTATCATTTTCTGGGTTTGTGATTGGCATTATGTTTAAGAAGTAATTAGTAGAGTCTCCATGGCAGATTTGACTAGTGAAATACTATCTCTCAGCCATCTCAGGGCGAGAGTTCTATTATCCCTTCTACTATGACTGATAACCTCAACACTGGCCTTAAAATCACCACTTTATTCAATGGTTAGAATTACCTAGCATGGTCACAGAGTCTAACTATTATCTTGAAGAGCAGAGGAAAGATGGGATATGTTGATCGAAGGGTACATGCACCCAGTACCATAGACCCCCGTTATGATCAGTGGGAGATCACCAATTCTCTGATTATGGGCTAGTTAATACATTCTATGGCACTGAAGATTGGAGAGGGCTACTTGTCTATGGACACTGTCTAGGATATTTGGGAGGTTGTAGCTACTATTTACTCCAGAAATGGGAGCTTCTCCTAAGCTTTTGAGTTACGTCGCTCCATTGAAAGGTCGGTACAAGGTTAGATGACTATCCTCTAGTATTTTATATTCTTTAGCAATGTGTGGAAGCGACTCGATCACCTTCAGGATTACAAGCCTGTCTATACCACTGATTCTGCTGGTTACTGGAAGTTCGTGGAGCAAGAGTGAGTCTTCAAGTTCTTGGAAGGCCTGAATATGGAGAATGATCTAGTTCGGAGCAGCGTGCTTGGCATGGTCGTGCTTCCTTCTCTCCATGACGCCTTTGCTTTTGGGCAGAATGAGAAGAGTCACTGCTCTACTATGCTTCCTTCTACCACTACTGTTAGCTTTGCCTTGGTTTCTGCATCCCCTCGAGATGGAGAGCGTCCGACTTGTGGTTCGCATCTGTGCTCTGAGAAGGATAATCTTTTTTGTGACTACTGCTGTAACCCTTGATACACACAAAAAACTTGTTGGAAGCTGCATGGGACTCTTTCTGGTGGCCGAGGAGACCGTCCTTATAGTAACCCTACTCTGTGTTATGTTAATTAACCTTAATTATGATTGTGATTATGTGCTTAATATGATTTTGGGTGACGATTATGTAAGTAATTATGTTTTTGAATCTATATCTGTTCACCGTAAGAAAATCTATCTAATTTTCTACTATAAGATTAAATTGAAGACCGTAGAGGCTACAAAAATTGAAATTGTCTATACCATTGTGATTAGCTTAATTTTTAGAGCCTATGGTGAAATTTGAATAAAAATTGATTCGTATCGAAATAATTAGATTAAGTGAGGCTCGTTAACTTTAATTGAGGTTGATTAACTTAATCTAATCACCTAGTATATATATGGGCCAAACATACTTATACTCATACTTTTGAGCTCAAAAATCTGAATTAGACACTCTAGAGAGAGACAGAGAGAGAGAGAGTTGAATTTAAAGAGAGGAATGGCTCAACATTGAAGATTTTGCCAAGGGATTGAATAGCTAGGTGGATTAGCTCAAGATTTGGCTATAGTTAGAAGAAATTGAAGCTTTTGGTGGGTAATCAAACATTAATTTATGAGTTGAAGATCATGGTTATGTGAATTCAAAAATAAAATGAAGCTAAGAATGAGATTTGAGTTGAACATAATGAAATTGAAGTTGTATATATATGCATGTAAGCATTCACCCTGATTATGTGCATTTAAGCTTTGAAGCATGTTAAACATGTAGAATTGGTGGTTATTTTAGACATGCATCCATGAATTATAGAATTATGGAACTTGGTTGCATGATTTTTGAAGTTATAGAGCTCAAATCCATGTCTTGATGATGATAGAAAAGAGTTAAGCTTGAATTCATGCTAGCATGGAAAATTAGAGTGATGATTTGCCAAATTTATGAAGGTTTATGTATAAGAAAATGTAATTCTTCAGGTATAAATTGTCAAATACAAGTTTTTGAAGTTTTGGATAAGTCATGCACGATTTTGGCCTTTGGAAATGGGTTTTGAGCTTCAAACAGAATTCTGGAAATTCTAAAATTCAACCTGTCCGCTCGAGCAAAGGAAGTCTCACTCGAGCGAGAAAATTCAGCTCCGTGAAGTTTTGCAGAGATTTGCATAGTGGCTCGAGCGGCAAACCTTTTGCTCGAGTGAACTCTGTTTTGCAAGGTTTCTCGCTCAAGCATAAATTCTTGCAACTAGTAATTTTACAAAGTTTGCAGACCGCTCGAGCGGAGAGCCCTGTTTCAGAAAATTTTGAAAAGTTGTTTTATATTTGGTTTTCCGTTCTCTTTCATTTCTAAGCCCTCTTAGGCATGTATTGAGCATTATAAATAAACTAAAGGGATAAGAAAGAGGCCTAAGAGAAATAAATAAGTTAAGAACAAATTGAATTCTTTGTGACCCAATGTGTTATGAAATGTATAGGGTCAAGCATGAAGGAAAATCCATCGATGGAACACTGTGAGTAATATCTTAGTAAAGATACTTTCAAGTATGCTATTTTCCAAATGCTACTTCTATATAAGCTTCATGGATTTGTGTAGCTTGCTTTTTGTGCTCCTTTCGGATACGACTAGCCCTACAGCTCGGACTCCCATGGCTTTGAATCTGATTTCACAAGTGCAATGTAAAATAGTGAAAATGCAAAAAGAGTCCAAATCCAGCAATTCTTTCGAAAAATCGACGTTTTAATCAAATGCCAAAAAAGAATTGCTTTGCTAGATTTCAGAATCACCGCCTAAATATTTTGGGAAATTTAGGAAACCCAAGACTCGTGCCAAAGGCCACGTGTTCGTTGTCACCAAGATTGTCTCAGCTCGGGAACTTAGATACGAGAGGAGAAGGTCATGAACTGAGCACCCTACTCGCCTGATCAAAAGATTGGCCTCTACTAATCATGATGTGATTCTTGTTTACATTATATGCTCTTGTTCCGATTTATTATCTATTTTTACTATGTGACGCACACAAGTATAGAATAATTTGCAAAAATTGGAACTTTTGATTTCATGTTTGTTTGAAAATTGTTTTGAATACACGTCACTTCAAAAAAAGTGAGTTTGTATGTACACTAATCAATTTATTCTAATTCAAGCAATTAGCCTTCAAATAGATATATCACTTAAGCACTTAATCTCATGGAATCATGCATGGCATGGCAACAATCACACACAATGCAATATGCTAAAATAGTAAGTGCTCACCTAGTACTCCAAGGCAAGCCAAATAAAAAATGATTTAGAAAATATGCATGTTCCTAAACAATGCAATGTGACTAATGCAACGCACACATTTATGCAATTTTTCTAGACTTGGCTATGAGCATGGCATATGATCCAGTCCAAGACATGAGATAAAGCATGCATTCAAGCAAAGATTTTGATCTTGACATTGGTTAGAATGATGAGCTGAACTCTTATGTATGCAACACGAGTGGATGCAAGTCATAAAAAATGCTAAGGAAACATGATGCTCTATGCTACCATCATAAGCGGATAAATAAAAGGGAGAAAGAAATGGGAGTTGGAAGACACACACAATTATTACATATTTTGCCCTCGTACAAGAGGGTCCAAATGAGTGTCTAAGTGTTCGAATTAAACTAATTATTACAAATTCACATGAATACTAATTAGCTAAATTAATTAACTACTTATTACGAATTCAAGGAACACTAAGCTACCTATCTAATTTATTACAACAAGGATATTAGAATGAGCAATAAACTAACAATCTAAGTTAACTACCTATGCAATTATAAATAAACAGCAGTAATAACTACAACAATAACTAATTGTAACAATAATAATTAATTACAACAATAATTATTTATAACAAAATAATTACAAAACATAAGCGACAATGAGGCACAATGATCGCATACACAGCGTCCAGAAGCTGCTCTGTGTACCCAAATTGGTTTGCCTCACCCTCTAGCACTGCTCTCTGTTTTTGTAAAAAGGTCTCTATTCACCAAACATTGGGAGCCGGCTGGCCCCTAATGAGGCCCGACCAGGTCCAAAAAGTGCTGGTCGTGCCCTAATTTTATGCCAAGAATGTTTTTGTGCTCTGAAGTGAGGTCAGTGCAAACAGAGCCTTTCTAGGCCTTGTTTGTCCCTTCTTCTCTCCTCTATCATGAAACTCAAGAGAAGAGTGAATTCGAGTCTGAAACCATCAATTGGCACAAGTTGATGGCTTGATGATTTCGAACACAATTTGGACAAAACAATTAATAAATGCAATGAAGACAACCACCCCTCTCTCTTATCATGAAGGCTCAAAGAGGGAAATAGACAAGCTCTAAGTCTCATCAACATATCATGGATTGACACGTGACAAGTCTTGGAACGATGGACTCGACATAACGTCTGGCCAAATCCAACCAACTCCAAACATTTTCTTTATGTCGGTTTAGTTCATTTTACGCCAATTTTATTAATCCTTTCCATTACTTAATCAATTTGTCCAAAGTGATGGTTAAGTCCACTAAATGAGAACGAATATCAAATGAGAAGTGATTCTTGGCATGAAAGAGAGCCTATGCATTCACAATGAATCTCCATAGAGATTAAGCCATTAAGCATAGGTCTCTTTCCCATGCCTCAAACAACCATCTATCGTTTGAAATAACTCTCAAACAAAAGAAAGAAAAAGAAGAAAAGAGAGAGGTGGCAGAAATGATTATGCGAAGTTGATTATTTAAAATGAAACTCGTCGCATGAAAACTAAGTAAATAAAGCTATCAACTCAAATGACTCGGTGTCCAAGGCCTAAACAATCGAAGCCATGAGGACTTACAACACAACAAGTATGATATTCAAAGCATAAACTATTTAAATGAATTAAACAGCCCCTAAAATGTATAAAAAAAAAAATAGTAGCTAAAAGCAAGAGAAAGTAACTAAAAAAAGTAGAGGAAAAGTTATGGAACAAAGCCTACGAAGGAGTGGCTAACCCCTACACTTTTTGCAATTTTAAATCACATGTTTCAGCCCCAAAACAGTCCAAGAACAGTCCCAAAACAGCCCAAAAATGGTGGCTAAAAGTGTGTTTAAAGAGCACAAAATGATAGACAAAAGCAAGAGATATAAAGCTAGTAAGCAAAATCAAGGAGTGGTGGCTAATCCCTTCACTTTTGAGACTTTTAAACCATTTTTTTAGCCTTTTTAAACTATGAAAACTAGTGTAAAAACCAAAGAAAATAGTGCAAAAACAAAGGGTATGAGCTATGGGATAAGGTACAAGAAAGGGTGTTAAGCCTCTCTACCTTTGATAGTTCTTCAACCCCAAGTTCCAACACTTGGAATGAATTCAAAATAGTAGAAAAACACAAGAAAAAGATAGAAAAAGATTAAAATGCAAGCAAGGAAAAAGGTGACAAGCTTATACCTCTTAAAGAGAGCAAGCTTTGGTTGTTGATCAAGCTTGATTCCAAACACCCTCAAGTTTATGAAATATGGTTTGAAACTCTAGCAAAAAGCTTCAAGAACAAGCTCTAATGGTGTATGTATTATGTATGTATAGCTAAAGAAGGTTTGAGGATGAAGGAAGGTGTTGAAGATGAAAGGGGGCCTTTTTAGCTCTTCAAAGCTTTTGGAAATTTTGATAACCTTTAATTTTGAGTACATGGGGTCTATTTATAGAATTTAAGCCAAAATGGTTGAAAATATCTTCAAAAAACAATAGTTGGAGAATTCCCGCCAGCTGTCCTGTTTCTCGCCATTGAGACTCGACTGGGCCCCCCCAAAACACACAGCCAGGCCTAAAAAGCAAGTCTAGAAAAGTTTTCATTGAGACCTAGCCGGGTCTAAATGAGACATGTCGGTTCTAAATGGACCCGGCCAGGTCTAAAAATCTACATTTCAGGCCCGACTTCAAACGGGCATATCTCCCTCATACGAACTTGGTTTTAGGTGATTTTTGAGTCTAAATTGAAGCCCCAGAAGTCTACTTTCCAATGATGGTAGCTTCATATCTAAATTCTAAGTGGTTAGAGAGATATGCATAATTTAGTGAAGGATGCTTATTCTTCTCAACGGTTTGATGCTCAACTTCTTCCTAAACTAGTTTTCTTTTATCTCCTCCTATTTCCTCCAACTCCAAATGTATAAATAAGATGTTTTTAAAGATTTTTCAAAGAGTTGACCTCCCTTCCATGTATCTCTACTTTGTCCTTACTTGGTTTACTGAAAAGTGCAATATTTTAAACGAAATGTGAACCTCGAAACATCATAGAAGCATTTGGAAAAATATTTTGGAAAAGAGGGTTTTAAGGTCTAAAATAGTTTGGCCAAAATGGGGTGTAAGGTTAGGGATTAGAGCTTGAATCCAAATTTCTTCGTTGAGAATTCAAAAGATTGCACAGTATAACTTTCATCATCGGGTGGTCGGAATAAAGTGCCCAAGTCTTATGGGTTGTCAAAAATGGGGTGTCTACAACTTGTTGATTTGAATACAAATGCATTAGGCCCAAGGCCGCTTGATGTTGAGTTGAATACAAATGCATTAGGCCCAAGGCCATTTGAATGTGAATATGATTATGATCCCAAGTATGAAATGCACACAAATATGAATGTGAAAATAATGGCCCATAGGCTGTTTGATACAATGATTGGGCCCGAGGCCGTTTGACATGAATGAACTGGGCCTAAGGCCACTTGATAAGAATGAATTGGGCCCGAGGCCATTTGATAATAATGAATTGGGCCTGAGGCCGTTTGATACGTTGGGCCAGAGGCCGTTTGATATGTTTGACAAGGATATCACCCATTAGAGAATTTCATTCATGTAACCTCTTTACTTTGGTATTATTCACTGAGCTTTCACTCACTCTTATTTATATGTATGTAGGTGAGCAAAGAGATGTCCAAACCCAGCCTCAGTAAAGGATGTAAAAGAAATCCAAGTTTTTGTGAAGTCAGTCCAAACGTCTCACACATGAAACTTTGTTTTTGTTCTTCTGTTTTACCCTTTTTTCCATTTTGATGGATCCGTTGGATCACCTATGTATATAGACCTTTTGTTCGGCTGGCCATATGTTTGTATGATCCTGGACGAACAAGATGTTTATTTTGGTTTTTGATGTGTGTTCTTATTACATATATGGAAAATGTTTCGGTATGCCACGTAAGCACAGCTTAATGGACAAAATTTAAAAGATTGCTTCCGTTTGGCCCCCTTTACTATTATAATGTATTTTTGGTTTTGTCTGAGGCCGTAGGTAATCTTATGATTGCTAGCTGATTATGACCTTAACCTACCGAGGTAGGTTTGGGTCATGACAGAGTGGTATCAGAGCATAAGTTAACAACTCACACACTTGTCCAAATGAGCAATAAGCATCTAGAAAAGATCTAGAATGCATTCATGTGAACAGTGTGAACTTGAATTAAATGTTGTGAAACGAATGACTGTGTACTATATGCATTGTGATTTACTTGTATTGTGATTTACTTGAATATGTATGCTCTTTTGTATATGCATACTTGTGTCCATTTTTATATAAAAAATAATAATGCAAGTTTAATCAGATAATGGTGAGAACAAGAGTTGATGAATTAGAGGAGTCCTCTATTGCCAGAATGGATTGGATGGAAAGGTTAATACAAGACATGGTAGAAACGCTGAGGTAACAACAACAGTGGCAGCAACAGTGGCAACAACCACACCCTTTATCTCCACCTCCAGTACAGCCTGTATATGACTTGCAAAACAATGACCAAACCATAGCTCTCACCAAAGAGTTTAAGAAGATGAAACCGCCATAATTTCATGGGTGATTGGATCCATTAAAGGTTGAAGCATGGGTCCTTTGCATAGAAAAATTATTTGAGGTGTTTTTGTGTCTTGAAACACATAAGGTATTACTAGCTACCTTTACATTGGAAGATGAGGCAAGAAGGTGGTGGATGTTGATGCATGAAAGCAATAAAGATATTGGTTGGGCATGGTTCCTAGAAATTTTCTACGACAAATATTTTTCACAATGTGTCAATGACAGAAAAGTGTAAGAATTCATGGAACTTAAGCAAGGCAGCATGATAGTAGCTCAATATGAGGCCAAGTTTACTGAATTGGCTAGATTTGCCCCGCACATGGTCAACATTGACTATAAGAAAGCAAGAAAGTTTGAGGGTGGTCTTTGAGATTATATCTTAGAGAAGGTGAATGTACTAAAGCTAGAAACCTATACTGATGTGCTAGATTGGGCTATCATATCAAAGGCTAACATAGCCAGGCAAAGTAAACCATTAACCAACTGGAAAAGTAAAAGGCAAGGTTTCTTTTCAAAGAAAAGGCTTTCAAAGAGAAAGAATACGGGTTTCTTAAGTACTTCAACTTCTTCCAGAGATACATCTCTAATGTTTAGCAAAAGTGGTAAAAGACATCGCGAGGTTTGCTACCGTGTTTCAGGGGCCTTCTTTAAATGTGGTAAAATAGGGCATATGGCTAGGGATTGTAATCCAAATAGTGGAAAATTAGGTGCTAGCTCAACTGGATCGATCCCAAAACCGAGAAACACTACGGGGCCTACTACTACCAGAGACACTGTAAGGCAGGGGAGAGTCTTTGCACTCATTCTGGGCAATACACGGAACGCAGAAGCAGTCGTCTCAGGTACTATCTTTATATGTAATCAGGATGCTTTTGTGTTAATTGACTCCAGATCAACACACTCCTTTGTAACTTATGCATTTGCATCTAGATTGAGTAGATCTCTAGAATCATTGCCATATTTGTTATGTGTATCTGCTCCATACGGGAAATCTGTGTTATGTACATCTGTGTGTTGATTTCGTGATATGCGAATTGGGAGTGCTACCTTGTATGTAGATTTGTTACCCTTGGACTTTAGACATTTTGATGTAATTCTGGATATGGACTGGTTATCTAAATACTATGCCACCATCGATTGTGTAATGAAACAATTTGTATTTAGACCACTAGGGCAAGAAGAAATTGTGTTTGTGGGTAATGGGGTAGTCCCTCCACCTTTTTGATATCTGCAATGAAAGCATGTAAACTAATTAGGAAAGGGTGCTAAGGTTACTTGTGTAGTGTATTGTCTAACCAATCTATGAATGTTGAATTGAATAGTATCCCCATTGTTAAAGAATTTTCGGATGTATTCCCAGATGAATTGCCAGGAGAATTGGTTGACAAGGAAATAGAATTTACTATTGATATTGTACTTGGCACTCAGCCTATCTCAGAAAACCCCTACAGAATGTCTATTACTGAAATGAAAGAACTGAAAGAACAATTGCAGGACTTACTTGATAAAGGGTTTATCTGACCAAGTTCTTCAACATGGGGTGTGCCGGTATTATTTGTGAAAACGAAAAATGGGACCTTACGCCTGTGTATTGACTATCGGGAATTGGGCAAGGTGACAATAAAAAATAAATACCCTTTACCCCATATTGACAACTTGTTTGATTAGTTGCAGGGATCACAAGTATTTTCCAAAATTGATTTGAGATTCGGGTACCACCAGTTGAAAGTAAAAGCAGAAGATGTTGAGGAAATTGCGTTTCGGACAAGGTATGGTCACTATGAATTTATTGTTATGTCATTTGGAGTGACTAATGCCCTTGCAGTATTTATGGATCTAATGAACCAAATTTTCAAGACTTACCTTGATGACTTTGTTGTAGTTTTTATTGATGATATTTTGATATATTCAAAAAGTAGACTTGAACATGAACACCATTTGAGAACTGTTTTGCAAACACTTAGGGAAAAGAAATTATTTTCGAAACTAAAGAAGTGTGAATTTTGGTTAGATGAAGTCATCTTCTTGGGCCATGTTATTAATAGAGATGGGATTTCCGTAGACCCATAGAAGATAGAAGCAATTGTGAACTGGCCTACTCCAACAAATGTAACGGAAGTCCGCAGTTTCATGGGTTTAGCTAGGTACTACAGAAGGTTTGTGAAAGATTTTTCGAGAATAGCCGTACCGCTTACTCAACTCACACACAAAGGACAGTCGTTTAAATGGATTGATGAAAGAGGTTCTACCTTCTAGAAGCTAAAAACGAGATTGACTACTACACCAATGTTGACCTTGCCCACAGGTATGGAAAATTTTGTAATTTATAGTGATGTATCTTATCAGGGTCTGGTTGTGTGTTAATGCAGGAAAAACAGGAGATTGCTTATGCCTCTCGATAGTTGAGACCGCAAGAAAAGAATTACCCAACACATGACTTAGAATTGGCCGCAGTTGTGTTTGCTTTAAAAATTTGGCGGCATTACTTGTATGGGGCAAGATGTGAAGTTTACACCGACCACAAAAGCCTAAAGTATTTCTTTATTAAAAAAGAACTAAATATGCAGCAGAGAAGATGGCTTGAGTTGATAAAGGATTATGACCTTCAAATTCAATACCACCCTGGAACGACCAATACCATTGTCGATGCAGTAAGAAAAAAATCAACGGGGAACTTAGCTTGTTTACTCATTGAACAGAAAGAAATCTTGCAAGATTTTGAGAAAATCGAGATTGAAGTTGTGTTACATGAACAAGCTGGATTGATAGCCGCTATTTCAACTGAGCTAGCAATATTTAATGAAGTCAAGCAAAGGCAAAAAAGGGATGAGTTCATCAAGAAAATAATTGATGAGTTTGAAGCCAATCCGAAACTAGAATTTAGCATTGATAATGAAGTGTTGAGATTTCAAAACTGAATGTGTGTCCTAAACGTTCCTGAACTAAAGAAGAGAATCCTAGATGAAGCTCACAAGTTGATGTTTGCTATGCATCCGGGTAACAACAAAATGTATCAGGACTTAAAGCAAAGCTATTGGTGGCGCAAAATGAAGAAGGAAATTGCAGAATATGTGTCTAAGTGCCTTCAGTGTTAGCAAGTCAAAGCTAAACATCAGAAACTAGGCAGTCTACTTCAACCTCTCCCTATTTTGGAATAGAAGTGGGAGCATGTGACCATCGACTTCATTGTTGGCCTACCTCTAACTCCTAGAGGTATGGATTCTATTTGGGTTATAGTCAATAGACTGACTAAATTAGCACATTTTTTACCTGTAAAGACTACTTTTGATGCTTATAGATTAGCCACTATATATGTGGATGAGATTGTTCGTTTACACGGAGTTCTAGTATCTATTGTATCGGATAGAGATTCGAAATTTGTATCTAGATTGTGGAAAAGCCTGCAAAGAGCAATGGAAATAGAATAGAGATTTAGTACCGCATTCCACCCATAAACAAATGGGCAATCAAAATGGAACATACAGACTTTGGAAGACATGCTCAGAATGTGTGCTTTAGATTTTCAAGGGGGCTGGGAGGATTGTTTGCCACTAGCTGAATTTGCATACAGTAATTGTTTTCACTCCAGCATCGGTATGGCACTATACAAAGCTCAGTATGGCACCGTACGAAGCTTTGTATGGCAGGAGGTGTAGATAGCCAATTTCTTGGATAAAAGTCAGGGATAGGGCTTTACTTGGGCCTAAAATTGTGCAAGACACTTATGAGAAGATTAAAATCATCCAACAAAGGTTCAAGATAGCACAGATCAGGCAAAAGAACTATGCGGATGTTCGGAGAAGGCCTCTTGAGTATGAGTTTGGTGATCATGTATTTATTCGTGTAATTCCTATGAAGGGCCAGTTGAGATTTGGTAAGAAGGGTAAATTGTCACCTCATTATATTAAGCCGTTTCGAATTCTAGAAAGGCTTGGTCCAGTTGCTTATAAGGTTGCCTTGCCATCGGGATTCAAACAAATGCAAAATCTATTTCATGTATCGATGTTTAGGAGCTATCTCTGAGATCCATTTCATGTGCTTGACTACCACCAGATAGCGCTTGATGAGAATTTGGCATACAAGGAATGGCCAAAATGGATCATTGACTGGCAAGTGAAGCAATTAAGAAACAAGTCTATCCCAATAGTGAAGGTAGAATGGAAAGAACACTATGGCAAGGATGCTACATGGGAAAAGCAGGATGAAATACAGCTATGCTATCCACATTTGTTTTCGGATAGAGGCAAAATCAGTTTAGAGGGCCAAACTTCCTAAAAGGGGGAAGATTGTGATAACCCTACTCTGTGTTATGTTAATTAACCTTAATTATGATTGTGATTATGTGCTTAATATGATTTTGGGTGACGATTATGTGAGTAATTATGTTTTTGAATCTATAGCAGTTCACCGTAGGAAAATTTGTCTAATTTTCTACTATAAGATTAAATTGAAGACCGTAGAGGCTATAGAAATTCAAATTGTTTGTACCATTGTGATTAGCGTGATTTTTAGAGCCTATGGTGAAATTTGATTAAAAATTGATTCGTATCAAAATAATTAAATTAATTAAGTGAGGCTCATTAACTTTAATTGAGGTTGATTAACTTAATCTAATCACCTAGTATATATATGGGCCAAACATACTTATACTCATACTTTTGAGCTCAAAAATCTGAATTAGACACTCTAGAGAGAGACAGAGAGAGAGAGAGTTGAATTTAAAGAGAGGAATGGCTCAACATTGAAGATTTTGCCAAGGGATTGAATAGCTAGGTGGATTAGCTCAAGATTTGGCTATAGTTGGAAGAAATTGAAGCTTTTGGTGGGTAATCAAACTCTAATTTATGAGTTCAGGATCATGGTTATGTGAATTCAAAAACAAAATGAAGTTACAAATGAGATTTGAGTTGAACATAATGAAATTGAAGTTGTATATATATGCATGTAAGCATTCACCATGATTATGTGCATTTGTGCTTTGAAGCATATTAAACATGTAGAATTCGTGGTTATTTTAGATATACATCCATGAATTATAGAATTATGAAATTTGGTTGCATGACCTTTGAAGTTATAGAGCTCAAATCCATGTCTTGATGATGGTAGAAAAGAGTTAAGCTTGAATTCATGCTTGCATGGAAAATTAGAGTGATGATTTTCCAAATTCATGAAGGTTTATGTATAAAAAAATGTAATTCTTTAAGTATTAATAGTCAAATACATGTTTTTGAAGTTTTGGGTAAGTCATGCATGATTTTGGCCTTTGGAAATGAGTTTTGAGCTTCAAACAGTATTATGGAAATTCTAGAATTCGACCTATCCGCTCGAGCGAAGGAAGTCTAGCTCAAGCGAGAAAATTCAGCTCCCAAAAGTTTTGCTGAGATTTGCACAGTGGCTTGAGCGGCAAACCTTTCGCTTGAGCGAACTCTGTTGTGCAAGGTTCCTCGCTCAAGTTGTAAAATTTATGCAACTAGTACTTTTATAGAGTTTGCAGACCACTCGAGCGACCAAAGCTGTGCTCGAGCAGAGAGCCCCTATTTCAAAAAATTTTGAAAAGTTGTTTTATGTTTGGTTTTTCGTTCTCTTTCATTCTAAACACTCTTAGGCATGTATTAAGCATTATAAATGAACCAAAGAGACAATAAAATTATAAAAAAAAAAAAAAAAAAAAAGAGGCCTAAGAGAAATAATTAAGTTAAGAACGGATTGAATTGTTTGTGACCTAATGTGTTATGAAATGTGTAGG
Organism: Camellia lanceoleosa; assembly: GCA_025200525.1. NCBI lineage: Eukaryota > Viridiplantae > Streptophyta > Magnoliopsida > Ericales > Theaceae > Camellia > Camellia lanceoleosa. The sequence goes on along the minus strand of CM045766.1, from coordinate 22,757,178 downwards.
GTCAAGCACGTGGACAAATCCATTGACAGAACACTGTGAGTAATATCTTAGTAAAGATACTTTCAAGTATGCTATTTTCTAAACGCTACTTCTGTATAAGCTTTATGGATTTGTTGATTTGAATACAAATGCATTGGGCCCAAGGCCGTTTGATGTTGATTTGAATACAAATGCATTGGGCCCAAGGCTATTTGAGTGTGAATATGATTATGATCCCAAGTATGAAATGCGCACAAATATGAATGTGAAAATAATGGTCTAGAGGCCATTTGATACGATGATTGGGCCTGAGGCTGTTTGACAAGAATGAACTGGGCCCGAGGCCATTTGATAAGAATGAATTGGGCCCGAGGCCATTTGATAAGAATGAATTGGGCCTGAGGCTGTTTGATACGTTGGGCCAGAGGCCGTTTGATGTGTTTGGGCCTGAGGCCATTTGATATATTTGATAGAAATACAAATGGCCTAAGGTCGTTTAATGTGTTTGACAAGGATATCACACATTAGAGAATTTCATTCATATAACCTCTTTACTTGGTATTATTCACCGAGCTTTCGCTCACTCTTATTTATATGTATATAGGTGAGCAAAGAGATGTCCAAACCCAGCCTCAGTGAAGGATGTAAGAGAAATCCAAGTTTTTGTGAAGTCAGCCTGAATGTCTCACGCACGAGACTTTGTTTTGTTCTTTTGTTTTACCCCTTTTGCTATTTTGATAGATCCGTTGGATCACCTTTGTATAAAGACCTTTGGTTCGATTGGCCAGATGTTTGTTTGATCCTAGACGGACAAGATGTTTATTTTGGTTTTTGGTGTGAGTTGTTATTACATGTGTGGAAAATGTTTTGGTATGCCATGTAAGCATAGCTTAATGGACAAAATTTATAAAATTGCTTCCATTTGGCCTCCTTTACTATTATAATGTATGTTTGGTTTCGTTTTAGGCTGTAGGTAATCTTATGATTACTGACCGGTTATGACCTTAACCTATAGCGGCGGGTTTGGGTCATGACAGTCCTAGTCCTCGAGGGGGTAGGTTTGGTCAGTCTAGAGGCCAAAGGGCCAATGCTCGAGCATATCTTTCTGACATGATTGAGCCACCACCTTTATCTCCAATTGTCTCATCGATTGCTAATGTTTCGGGATTATCTGCCTCAGAATTTGAGATTGCTCTTCACCACTTGCTAGACCGTCGAGCCTTTACTTCTGCCACAGGTGCATCATCTTCTTCCTTTGCTAATTTAGGTAACTTGGCTTCCTCTACATGAGCATTGCTATCTCATACAACTGTGCCATGAATTATTAATTCTGGTGCTTCAGACCATATGTCTGGTTCCTCTAATTTGTTCTCGGAATATAACCCCTTCTTTGGTCAAGAAAAAGTGCATATTGCTAATGGTACTATTTATTCTGTGTCAGGGAAATGTTTAAGTCATGCCACCTCTTCCCTTCCTTTGTCCTCTATACTCCATGTTCCCAATTTTATTGTTAATCTTTTATCTTTGAGTCGTATTACTCATGATTTAAATTGCAGTGTGACAATTTTTCCTAATCATTGTCTGTTTCAGGACCTTATCACAAGGAAGAGGATTGGTAGTGGTAGAAAGGAACATGGTGTCTACAATCTGGATTAGACATACAAGCTAGCTCATTCATCTATTCATTTACTATTCACCAAGGAAGACCTTTGGCTGTGCCACCGTCGCTTAGCACATCCCTTTTTTATTACTACTTAAGCATTTATTTTCTTTTGTTTTTGAGAAAAATAATGTGTCTGATTTTCAATATGAGTCATGTCAACTTGGAAAATAACATAGAGCTCTTTTTGCTCATTCTATTAATAAAATTTCAATTTCATTTTCTTTGATTCATTCTGATGTATGGGGTCCCTCACGTTTTGTGTCTTTAAAAAGTCAAAAATGGTTTGTTACTTTCATAGATGACTGTTCTAGGGCCACTTGGGTATATCTGATGAAAGATAAAAGTGAGGTATTTTCTGTATTTCAAAACTTTCATGAAATGGTTTTCATTCAGTTTAGGACAGTTGCAAAAATTTTACATTCTGATAATGGGAGAGAATATATTAACTCTGATCTTGCCAGTTATTTCGCCACTCATGGCATTATTCACAAAACTTCTTGCACTAACATCCCTCAATAAAATGGTGTTGCAGAACGAAAAAATCACCATCTCCTTAATGTGGCATGTTATTTATCCTTTGAACTGTGTGTTTCTCGATCCTATTGGAGGGAAACGGTTCTCACTGCCGCTTATTTGATTAATCGTCTTCCTATCCAAATCCTTCAAAAACAAACACCTCTTCAAGTTTTGTTCGGGTCCACATCTCCTGGGTTCTCTATTCCCTCTAAGACCTTTGGATATGTTTGTTTTGTCCATAATTATTCACCAACTCGTGGTAAATTGGATCCTAGGTCTTTTAAGTGTGTTTTTGTGGGTTACTCTGCCACCCAAAAGGGCTATAAGTGTTATTATCATCCATCTCGCAAATGGTTTGTCTCCAAGGATGTGACTTTCTTTGAGTCTCAGTCTTACTTTCAAACCTCCCAATGTCTAAGTCCTCTCCGGTGTCACAGTCATCCCTTCAAGAGAAGCCTTGGTATGAAGAGATTCATGTTTCATTACCTCTAGCAGTTGAACAGATAGGGGATGTTGAGCCAACAATTGTTGTGGAAAAGGAAAAAATGCGAAGTTTATGTCAAGGAGAAAGATAGACAGAAAGTAACCCGGATGCAAGACACTACTTCTGATCCTCTACTGTCAACTTCTTCTATGGATAAGTGTCCAGAGTCATTCACCTCTCTTGAGAGTCCAGGTAATTCTAATCTTAATGTTTCTATTCTTGAGTTTTCAGATCTTGATGCTCCTATTGCTAATAGGAAGGGGATAAGGTTATATACTCAGCATTCTATTTCTATTATATCTCATATTCTAATTTGTCTCCCTTATATAAAGCCTTTCTTTCTAAAATTTTGTCAATGAGTCCGCCTAACAATTTCCAAGATGCTCTCTCTATTCCTGAGTAGAAACATACCATAATGAAGGAAATGCAAGCTCTTAACAAGAATGGTACTTAAGAGTTAGTGGAGTTACCTAGAGGCAAAAATCCAGTCGGTTGTAAGTGGATGTAGACTATAAAACATAAAGTAGATGGTTCCATAGAACGATAAAAAGCAAAATTGGATGCTAAGAGCTTCACTCAGACTTATGGGATAGATTATCAGGAGTAGGGGTGTTCAAAAATTCGAATCACCTGAAGATCCAACCAGAACCCGACTAACCCGACCATAATATGGGTGGTTTTGCCAATCACGCGATTGGCTGCGGTTCAATTTCATAAAAAAAAATTCAATTTTCAACCAAATGCCAAGCTAAATGATTCAGAATCTGCCTTACTTGAACTGACCGAATTATGTATAGACATATATTTATATACTTCAATAATGATATCATGTTTATTCACCTAGATATTTTAAACATGTAAGACTCACCCTTAATTTTAATTCTTTTTTTTCCAAAGAAAATATATTTTCCCAATGTACAAACTAACACTTCTCATTAATAAATAAATAAATAAAACAAATGATTTGACTATACAACAACTCTTTTGTCTCCTCACTCCTCAATCCTCTCATTTCTCTATCTCCCTCATCTTCTTCTCACACATTTTTATCTCCATTTCTCTATCTCTCACCCTTCCCATCAATAAATTTAAAAAAAAAAAAACCCTTCCCAAGAAGAGATTTGACAACTCACTAGGTCTCCTCAATCCTCTCATTTCTCTTTTTCTCCCACGGACCTCTCTTCTTCCTCTCACCTGCACTCTCTCTTTCTTTATTTCTCTGTCTCTCTCACCCTTTTTCGTCTCTATTTTTCTGTCAAACATTTCATTTCCCTCACCCTCACTCCGAGCTCTTTACCCCCTCCCTTTCTACAGTGTATTTCCCTTATTTTTCTCTCTTTCTCCCTCTCTATGGCTTATTTAGCTTATTTTTCTCCCTTATATCAGATCTACATCTCTCACGATTTACACTCTCTTAATATGTCACTTCTTTACTTTCCTTGCGACTGGAACTTCTTACTCTAAGATCATGACAGCAAACGGCTTGAGATTGTGGTGGAGGAAGGCAACGGTGCAATAGCATGGCAATGAAACCTTTAGATCTTCATCCTTTCAAAAATCTCTCCTCTTTCTCAAACCCTTTGGTTTCAAATCTATTGTTCAAGCTTGATTATAGCACTGACCAAAGTCCGACCGTAGTTTCTCTAACCCGAATTGAACAGTTTCTAACAATGATTCGGTTGACATCGGATGATGTTTTTCTTTCAAATAGAGGTTGGCAGTTTGGGTGACAATGAACAACTAAACCACACTGATTCAACCTGTGAACAACCTTAATAAGGAGACATTTGCACCGATTACTAAGATGAACTCTGTGAAAATACTTCTCTCCCTTACAGCAAATTTGGATTGGCCACTCCATCAGTTTGATGTGAAGAATTCCTTCCTTCATGGAGATCTCGAAGAAGAGGTCTATATGGATATTCCCCCTGGATTCGAAGACGCTAAGTCCAAGAGGAAAGTGTGCAGGCTCTGAAAGTCACTTTATGGACTAACGCAAGCTCTTAGGGCTTGGTTTGGAAGGTTTGCTCAAGCTATGTTGAGATATGGGTTCAAGCAGAGTCAAACTAATCATACCTTATTTGTCAAACACTCCTCACTTGCTAAGACTACAACCTTAATTGTCTATGTTAATGATATTGTTCTGATAGGGAATGATGTTGAAGAAATCCCTCGGTTAAAGGAGTACCTAGCCAAGGAGTTTGAAATCAAGGACTTGGGCACTTTGAAGTACTTTTTAGTCATTGAAGTAGCTAGGTCCAAGGATTGTGTCTTCATATGCCAGAGGAAGTATGTACTTGACTTGCTAAAGGAGACTAGGATGCTTGGAGGTAGACCATGTGACACATCTCTAGAACCGAGTCAAACGTTAAGTGAAAATCAAAGGGGAGAGCCAATGGACAGGGAGAGATACCAGAGATTAGTAGGGAAGCTTATATACTTATCTCACTCTTGCCAAGCCATTGCCATTGCAGTAAGTATGGTTAGCCAATTTATTCATGCTCCTAGAGCTATCCACTTAGAGGCAGTTATGAGAATTTTGAGATACCTGAAATATTCTCCAGGAAAGGGCCTCTATTTCTCAAAACATGGTCATCTTAGTGTGGAGGCTTTTACTGATGCAGATTAGGCTAGATCAATCATTGATAGACGATCGATTTCTGGGTATTACACATTTGTTGGAGACAACTTGGTCACTTGGCGTAATAAGAAACAAAATGTGGTTGCTAGATCTAGTGTAGAGGTAGAATTCAGGACTATGGCTCAGGGTGTATGCGAATTTTTATGGATTAGACTATTGTAGAGAGACTTGGGGATTCATCAAACTAATTCCATGAGGTTGTACTATGACAACAAGGCAGCTATCAACATAGCTCATAATTCGGTTCAGCATGATAGAACCAAGCACGTAGAGATTGATAGGCACTTCATCAAGGAAAAGCTCACTAGTGGCATCATGTGCACTCTATTTGTGAAGACTGGTGATCAACTGGCAGATGTTCTTACCAAAGGAAGAGGGAATAAACCATTTTATGGCATTCTTAACAAGCTGGGCATGAGAGATATATTCGCACAAGCTTGAGAGGAAGTGTTAGAATAGGAAATAATATTGCATATATTATTCTTATTTGATTTTATTTTCCCTTGATTGATGTAATGGGCATGCCCATAATTCATGCCTGATGGCACTCTTGTAATTATGCATTATTATCAATATAAAAAGGGATAAGGTCTCACTCATTCCCTATCTCTTTCTCTTCTCTAAACTTATAGAAAAGACAGCAGAAGATAGGTTGCAAATATGCTTGTATCAAATATGAGGAATGAGAGGGTTAGGTGAACTGAAATCCAACAAAAACAATATAAAGAGAGTCAACATTGGGGCAAGCACTCTAACGAGAACACTGAGTGGCAACATGTCCATTATCATTGCACAACTGACACATAGAAGGGATTCTGACGTACCAGGAGTCGAAAGTAAACCACAATGGTTGTTATTATTGTTATTGCGCCCATGGTGGCGATTCTGATTCCTATTATTTCCCCGACTGCCAAAGGGATTGTTGGGGCAAAAAAGAGAAGTTGGAAATCCAAGAGGAGCAAAGTATTGTTGAGCCAAAAGGGTAATCTAAGGAGTTGAAGTAGGAATAGAAATCTAAACCTCAAAAGGTAGTAGCTGGGCATACAGATCTTGGAAAGATGGTAAAGATGGAAAATGAAATATAGCAGTCATGATCATCTCATAGCGAGGGCCTAAGCCAAAAAGAACATATGTTACTATAGAGGGTCAGAAATTAAGCCGAAATTAAGTATGGGCCTAAGTACTAAGGTCGCCCAAAAGAGGCGACTAGAAGTGAAAAAAAGCATGGGCTAAAGCCCAAGAGAAGTGGGCCAACAATGGGCCGAAGCAGGTCCGACCCGCCAAGGGTCCAAATGGACTCCACAAAGGAAAATGACCAAGTCAAGTTACAAAGGCAACACATGCAATGGTCAAGTTGCAAAGGCAATACATGCAGTGGGAAAGTTGCAGAGGCACTTTGCCTCAGCGCCATTCCTAATATCTTCAGTTCCACCACCATTTGAATTTGCTGAGGGAAAGAGAGAAACCGACGCAACTAAGTTGCAAAGGAAACACTTGCGGAGGCCAAGTTGTGGAGGCACTTTGTCTCAGTGTCACCATTCCAAGTAATGTCGGTACCATAGCCATCTGGAGTTGTTGAGGGAAGGAGAAAGCTGAAGCAACTAAGTTGCAGAGGCAGTACTTGAAGTGCCCAAGTTGCGAAGGCATTTTGTCAGCGCCGCCATTTTTAATATTGTCGGTCCTGCCGTTTGAACTCGCCGCGGGAAATGGTTACCTCAGCAACAATGACCACACCAACTAAGTTACAGAGGGAATATCCCGCCAAGATGATAGCAGCCTTTGAGAGAGGCTTCCCTCTGCAAGTTGAGGCTAATGTCTAGCGCTGATAGCAGGCCCTAAGGTATTACTAGCCTAGGGTTGATAGTAGGACCCCTCCCCAAAGTTCATTTAACTTGGCGCTGATAGCAGGCCCCAAGACTTACTGGTTAGAGCTAATAGCAAGCCCAGAGATACCAGTTTACCACGGCAATCCCACGAAGATGGGAGCAGGGTAACCCAAGCATAAGGGACTCTCTTTCCATTACCCAGGTCATAGACATGCCTTAGTCGCATAGGCAGGACTAAGGAAACCCCCTTAGGCTTGGTACTAAGGCACAACATGGCTGATAATAGGCTTGGTTGTGACCTTCGCCCTGGGAAGCTGGGGAGTTTGTGGTTAGGTGGCTAAGGGTAGAGGTTTCACTAAGGTGAACACCAACATAGCCGATAGTAGGCTAATGGAGTCCTGAGAATGCATGTACTGGCCAAATAGAACTGAGAAGGCAAGTGCAGTAATAAGGTTTACCGCTACAAGTGCACTTTCTGAGGTTCATGTCGAGAAAACAAGTTTAGAGGCAAACACTCCCGCTGCAACTGCACTTGCTAAAGCTCAAAAGGGAGTTACAGCACCAAACATTCCCGTCGCAACTACACTTGATGAGGCTCAAAAAGGTAGCTGAGGAGGCAAACAGATAGTACATCGTACATGCAGAGGGACACGTGGCACCTTCAGCCTGGTGGCTCAAGGCAGAATATTCCATTTGATCCTCTACGACACATGTCTTCTCTCTATTTAGCCACTTGGTGTCTTCTTGGCACCAAGGAAAAGCCTATAAATAGGACCCATTTCTCAAGGTTCAAAAGAGGAATTTTAGGGATTTGAGGGAGATGTTGCCCATTTTGGTACTGCCACACATCTTCTCTTGAGCCACTTGCTTCACCCTCACCCAGCTACATACTCTCCAACTGTCAAATAGTTGTTGGTACTCATTCTCCAGCCACTTCTACCATTGTTGGACCATTAACATACTTTTGTCTCTCTAATCACTTTCCTAACCTTGAACCCCCCCTCCATTTCTGGTGACTCTGCTGGGGAGGCTGCTTTGTTGATGATTCATACCCATAGTGGCTTACACACTTCACTGGAAAATATGGCAGAGGATGAAGTTTAGCAACTCCCACGGTAGCAAGGCTCTTCCAATGGCGGAGCAGCACATGCGAAGGACTGTGACCACAGTGTTGTGATTGAGGCGGTTCAATCACTCTAGGATATGTAGAGGGAGGTCCTCGCAGCTTTGTAAACTCTCACTGAGGCTATTATGACCATGGCTTCTAGACCAACTCCAGTGCAAGCACCTCCACCTGTAGCAGTCCCATACCCAGCGCCTAATCTGTTCCCTGGGAATCAGGCTCTGATCCAGGTGCCTCTGGTGGTACCCCAGGCGAATGGTACGACACTGGTTCAACTACCCAAGAGCAGACTGGACCATTCCAACCCACTCACTTTGTTACTCTAGCTGATGTACAAGCTATGCTCAAGCATGAGTGTAGCAAGAAGCAACTACCATCTCTCCCCGACCCAGATGTGAAGCCCTCATACTCTCAAGAGATATTGACTATGCCATACCCAACTGGGTATACAGTACCCAAGTTTATTAAGTTTAATAGGAAACAAGGCAATGCCAGAGAACACGTGGTGAGGTTCATCGAAACTCTTGGTGTCCATGGCAATGACCACTTTCTGTGCCTTTGGGAGTTCTCCAAATCACTTACTGAAAGGGCTTACAGCTGGTATGTGAACTTCGCTCCCAATTTGATCAAGAGTTAGGAGGAGATGGTGAACAAGTTCCACACGAAGTTCTTCCAAGTCCAAGAGAAAGTTACTGTAGACGTCCCCGAACGCCCCGGGAGGGTTAAGTCCCGTTCCGTTCATATTGGGGTCACTACAGTTCGGACTCGATTTGTCACGGTTCTAAATCTGAACCAAAGAGTCCAAATCTGGCAAATCGTTTTGAGAAACAGATTTTTGAAAAGAAGTGCCAAACATGGACTGCTTTGCCAGATACAGAGTCGCCACCTAAATATTTTTTAAAATGGGAAATTTAGGAAACCCTGACTCTTAGCCAATAACGTGGTCCGTCATCACCAAAGTTGCCTCGACTCGGGAACTTGGGTACGATCGGAGAAGGTCAGCTATGAGCACCCCCTTTCGCCCGATCCGAAGACCGGCCTCTACTAACCATGATATCCGATTTTGAAAACGTTATGTGTTCTTATTCCGGTTATTAGCCTAGAATTACTATGTTATGCGCACAGCAAACAAGTATAGACTAGATTGCCTAATTTGGAAACAAGCATTGCATATCCGTTTGTTTTAAAAAAATGCTTCGGAATTCGCTACTCGCAAGTAGGCTAAAACACGGATTTCAACGAGTTTTTCCAACTCAAATAATCCAACCTTCACCCACAGGCATTCAAACAGTTTATCTCATATAAGCATTTAGCCTCATGGTAATCATGCTGTCATGTTAACATTCACACGCATGCGAGATGCTAAAGCATAAATACTTACATTGTACTCCGTGCCAAAACAATAAACTAGTTAGCAAACATACATGCCCTAGTTCATGTTAGAGTGACTAATACATCGCATACAGAATGTGATTAGGATAGGCTCGGCTAACCCTAAAATGGCATGTGAAATGCAATCATTCGGCGCACGTATTCAAGTTAGATTTGAAGATACAATGCGGTTTGTATAATGTACCGAGCCCGGTGCATGTAAGACAAATGTATGGATGCACGCATGCATTGCATAAGGTATGCTAAAATAAACGTGCCCTAATCTACCATCATAAGCAGGTAAATAAAAGAGAAGAAAGAAGTGGGGGTTGGAAGACATGCACACCACTCACACACGCTTATTACAGATTTGCCCTCGCTCGGAGGGACCAAAAGAATATACAAATTAATTAACTACGCAAGCTAATTAAATATTACAGATCAATTAAATTAACAAATTAATTAATCTAATTAAAACAGTAAAGCCCTCAAGAAGCGGATCAGATGCAGCGCATGCTCGGGATTTGCTCATAATCGCACTGCCATGCATAGTCTGCCTCTGTTTTCCCTGCTTTGCTCCTCTGAAAACTGCCAAAGTCTTAGGAATGCCTCTAAGGACACTGGGGAGTACCACCGGCTAAGTAGAATGGCCACGGCACTAGGATGTGGCCATCGGCACAAAATGAATCCATCGGCTGATGACTTTCTGCCGGCCGGCACAAAATGTTACCGGTCGGGAAACAATGTCTGCAGAACCTGCAACTCACAGCAGCAGAGGGCAAAACTTGCATGGCAATACAATTCAAACAATGTATGCACCAATCATGCCCCCTATCATGTTTGCGACTCAAAAGAGTATGTGCCTCGATTCTCGGGCCACCAATCACGCATGTCCATGCATGATGGCCTAAAGAATCAAGTGTGCACTTTCATGTCAAATGAAATGCAAACTAATCAAACAAAACAAGGCCCAATTCCTATCACCAAATCAAGGAACAAGGCATGCATGCAAGATGCAATGCAACCTAGGCATGCAAGCTAAGGATGCAACATGGCATGGCAAGGCACTTATGCAAGCATACAAGCAAACATGAGGCAATGCAAACTAATGAAAAGGTGGACTTAAACATGATTTAGGCGGCTCTAAATTGGCCTAAAACAGTGGCCAAAATGCCCAAAAATGAAGGCTAAACACACATGCACACATGCACATGTGATGGTCCAAACTTTAAGCATTAAACTAGCAACTTTCAAGCACACTTGAAAGGGGATATCATGGACAATTAGCATGCAATATAAGCTCTAAAAATCATGTCAAAATGTGGTGCCAAACCAACTCAAATGAGACAAGCACAAGCATGCAAGCATGGTCCAAGTACTTGAGGCAAGCCAAGAGGCTTAAACCAAGGTCAAACCCACCAAGCCTCACAAGGCTAAGGGGACTCAAAATAGGTCAAAGGCAGACCTAAACAACACCCGAGGAACACCTAGATGGCGTCTAAATGGCTTGAATTCAAAAGCATGCACACATGCACTTTCAAGGAGCATACAACACAAGCTCATAAGGCGTTAAAGAGGCATGCAAGGCAAGCATACAAACATGTTAAAGGGACTGAAATAACATGAAAAAAGACTCCAATCCACTAAATCAAAGCAAACAAAGCATGCTATACACTTACATACTTAAGGCTAACAAGCCCAAAAATGCAAAGAGGCTATATAATGCATGCTAGGGTCGACTCAAACAACCTAAGACAGACCTAAAGCATGGCAAAATAAGCACAAAAGCTTCACAAATCTAAGCCTAAAACATGCTAGAACAAAGGCACACAACCTAAGGCATATTAAGGCAATCACAAGGCATTACAAGGTAAGTATGCAAGGCATGCATGGTACACCAAAACCAACTTAAAACCATGTTATATTATGGAGATATAAGCATGAAAAATAGTCATGGCATGCTCAACACACACTCAAACATAAGCTCCCTTAAGAGACCAAAAATGGTCCCTTCCAAGGACAACAAGGAGAGGGGGTGGCCCTCCCCTTTTGGAGACTTCAAGGCACCATCCCCACCACTGAAATCCCTCAAGATTTCAGTGGTGAAGAGGTTCAAACACCAAAGTCTCGAAACTTGCACAAAATAGCACAAAAATGGGGCCTTTCAAGGCCTAAGGGTGGTCAAACACACCCAAACCACAAAACACTCTTAACAAACAATCAAGAGGGCATAAAAAAAGAACTTTTTTATGTTATACACTAAACACAAAAACAGCTCTAAGATAGGTAGAAATAGGATGCAAAAACGGGGAATAAAAGGGAAGTTTCTTACCCTTGAAGACAACCTTCACAAATGATGCTCCAACAGCCCTTCTTGGCTTGAATCCACCTCCAAAACACTCAAACAAGCCTCCAAGGGTCTCAAGTCCAAGAGATGGTGTGTTAGTGTGTGTGTGTGAGCAAAACTGGCACAAAACACACACTTATAGAGATAGAAAATATATCTAACCCTAACCCTAGAACTCAAGCTTTTCCAAAGCTGCCTAAAATGTCTAACAAGTGTCTAACCCTAATGCCAAGAGAAGACTCTCTCCTATATAGGCAATTCCCTCTTGTAAAGCTTACAAAACAAGCCATCCAAGAGGGAAATCCCTCCATACACGTGTATAGAGGGGAATGGGGTGGGTGCCAGCTATCACAGTTGGCAAGAAATATCTACAAAAAGTAGATGAACAGTGGTCGGCCGCTCAAAATTGTCATTTTGACAAAATGGAGTGCCGACCGGCAACAAAGAGTGCCGACCGGCAAAATATATTGCCGGTGGAAACAAAAACCAGCCGGTGGCCTCTAGCCACTGCCGGTGGTGTGTGGGGATGCCTCACAAGGCATTCCCTGCCCCTCCAAGGCAAAACACAAGTGTTTGGTGCAAAACCAGACACAAAACGGTCGAGTTCGGAGATCCTGAGACAAGGCGCGTAGCCGAGAACTCCGAGAACTCCAAACGAACACAAACATGGATAATCACCGAGTGTTCAAACGGTGACGTCCAAGTCTTGAGGACGGTCAAAAATGGGGTGTCTACAGTTACAACCCTCACCCTTGGGTGAGATGTCCAAAAAGAAAGTGAAGATATACTGGACTATGTTAGGCGATTCCAAGATAAGGCTATTGACTGTCATGGACCAATGGATGAGGCCCATTTAGTCAGCATATGTGTGGAGGGTGCCATACGCAACTACAAAGTTTTCTTGGTAAACCATAATCTGCCTACCTTTTCAGCCTTGATTGAGGCAGCTAGGAACCTCAGTACCACTGGTCCCTTGCACAGATCTCCTGATAGCCACCATTACCCTCGCAGTAGTAGAGTTTCTGCGGTAACCTCTACAAGAGGGAGCCGCTCGCAAGCGGAGACATCGTCCCCTCGAAAGAGAAAGAGTTACGAGGATAGAAATCCATATCCTTGCAGCCTTGAGAATGTTAAGGCCTTGGGTAAAGAATGGGTAGCTGAAGGTGAACTTACTTTGCCTCCGGTTGATGTCCCTCCAACCAAGAAGGACAAAGAAAGCCCAGATTACTGTGTCTATCACAAGACCACCAAACATCCCACTAGGGATTGTTGGACTTTGAAAAGTATCTTCAAGAAGAAAGTTGACGCAAATGAGCTGAAGTTCAAAGACGCCGGTAATCGTGACGTAAGGAAGGATCCTTATCCTAATCATAAAGAGAAGGAGAAGAATGTACATATGATTGGGTACCTTGGGGCCGTGTGCGATCAAGTGCACATGGCGTCCTACTATGATGAGTTAGAAGAAATCGCTAACGGCCAGCTCCCTAAGACAGTAGCTGCAGAGGCAAAATTCGCAGAGGACACTCATGCTCTGGCATTACAAAAACTTTGTTAAGTTTCATACCTTCTTTGACCAGATGGGGCTGAGCCAAGCCCCCAGGTTGGAAGCAACAAAGGCCCTCATTACCAACTCCGAAGTGCACCATGATGAAGTTGCTAAGGCTGAGGAGTATATGCCTCGGCGCATCCAGGAAGATTATGGGGCTATTACTTTTTCAGAAACAGACAGAGCATACCCATTTCCTCATAACCGTCCCCTTTTTGTCACAGCTTACATCAATGATGTAGAGTTCAAGCATGTTTTCCTTGATGGCGGGGCATCCATAAACATCATCATTACCGACACCTTTGCAAAGGCTGGTATCCTAAAGTCTAGGATGGTTTGCCAACCCATCACTATAATGGGATTTGGTGGTGAAAAGAAAGTTACTAAGGGCCATATTGTAATAGACTTAGCAGTTGGTGAGATCCGCTCCGCCACTAAGTTCTATTTATCGCCCCGCCACTAAGTTCCATGTGATTGAAGCAGACACAAATTACCACATGATACTTGGCAGAGCTTGGATACACCGATATAGAGCTATCCCATCGAGTTATTACCAATACGTAAAGGCAAAGTTGGGAAAGTGCACAGTAACTATAAAGGCATTTGAAAGGCCGTTCTGAATAGAGGAGGCACACTATTCAGATGCAGTTTTCTTTACTGAGTTGTCAATGGATGAAATTCCAAGGATTGGTAAAATTACAAGGGTAACATTGCCGAAGTGGGAAGACATTCGAGATGCAGAAGTTGCTCTAGAAAGCAGTGGACAGAAAAGGAGCAACAAGTCCACAAGTCCTTCGCCCAAGATTGTTAAGGTGGGCGAGGGTGGCAAGACAGTTTATTACTTATGACGGTCTTGAGGGACAAACTTCATACCTTGGGAGGATGGCCTTGAGACAAATAAATGTGACGGTTATGAGTCCCAAAAGGGGTTGGTGGAGACGCTTGAGCCCGCCCCTGAATATATACAAGATTGACCCAAACCGCAATAGGAGGTACTTGCTGAGGTCAACTTTAGTGACTTACCACGGCAGAGTAAGCCGGTGTTTATCAATGATATAATGGCTCCAACTGCTAAGGCAGAATTGATAACACTACTGAAACGATACAGTGACGTCTTTACTTGGACATACAATGAGATGCCTGGTCTTGACCCATCCCTTGTCACTCATCATCTGGACACTTTTCCAACTCTAAACCAATCAAGCAGCATGCTCGAAAGTATCACCCTGATCTTAAAGCAAAGATTAAGGCGGAGGTAGAAAAGTTACAGAGGGCCAAGTTCATCGAGCCTATACAGTACCCAACTTGTCTAGCAAATATTGTGCCTGTGCAAAAGAAGAACAGTCAGATCAGGGTCTGTGTAGACTTTCGTGACCTGAATAGGGCTTGCCCGAAAGATGAGTTTCCATTGCCCCATGTTGACACACTTGTTGATTTTACTGTGGGCCATCAGATGCTCTCCTTCATGGATGGGTTCAGTGGTTATAACTAGATCAAAATAGCACCAGAAGATGCAAAAAAGATGGCTTTCAAAACGCCCTTAGGAAATTTTTTCTATATGGTGATGCCCTTCGGTTTGAAAAACGCGAGGGCAACCTACCAACGAGCTATGACTGCAGTGTTCCATGACATGTTGCATCTTGAAGTGGAAGTGTATGTGGATGATCTGGTGGTCAAGTCTACTAAGGCAAACTGACACCTCTGTGACTTGGAAAAAGTTTTTCAGCGTTGCCGCAAATTCTGCCTAAAGATGAACCCTCTCAAGTGTGCCTTCGAAGTTACCGCCGATAAGTTCCTTGGCTTTCTCGTACACTAGCAGGGGATTGAAGTAGATGGGGATAAGATCAAGTCAATCATGGAGATGCCACCACCACACTCTCAAAAGGATTTGAAGAAATTCCTAGGCAAAGTGTCATACCTCAGGAGGTTCATTCCAGCCCTTGCTAAGATAACCTTTTCCTTTGGGACACTGCTGAAAGGGAATCATAAGTTTGAATGGTTACAAGAACACCAACAAGCGTTTGACATGGTGAAGAAAGCACTTACATCTCCACTTACAATGATTTTCCCACAACCCGGAAAGCCTCTACTACTGTACCTGACCTCTATACCTCGATCTATTGGAGCTCTACTTGTCCAAGACATAGATGGCATTGAGAAGCCAGTCTATTACATCAGTCGCAAAGTCAATGGTACCAAGTCGCGATATACTCCAATTGAGAGGCATTGTTTAGCCTTAATCTTTACAGCGCAGATGTTGCGCCATTATTTTTTTTGCACATCCGATCCAGGTTATGACTCGAAGTGATCCAGTCCGCTACTTGCTAAGCAAGCCCGCTTTGACTGGAAGAATGGCAAGATGGTTTTTAGCTCTAGCAAAATATGGCATCACTTGTGTCACTCCCAAAGCTATTAAAAGCCAAGCACTTGCAGACTTACTAGCCCAATTCCCATCTGGTGAACATGAACCTGCAGAGGTACCTCTACCGGGTGAGGTTCATGTCTCAGCACTTGCAGTTGAGACTTATTGGGACTTAAAATTTGATGGAGCTTCCAGAACTGGGAAAGGTGGAGCTAGCATAACAGTAACTAGTCAAGAAGGAGAGAAGTTTCATATATCATATAAGCTTGACTTTGAATGTTCGAACAATGAGACCGAATATGAGGCATTGATACTAGGTATAATTGTTGCCCAAAAGAAGGGCCTCCACAAGTTGAATATTTGGGGTGACTCTAAGTTAGTTGTCAAACAAACAATGGGTGATTTCGCATTGAAGGAGCCTCTGTTGGCCCCATATCGGACCGTTGTTCAAAGGTTGCTCACTCAATTTGATGATGTCTAAATCTAGCATACCCCTCGAATACACAATTGTTTCCTCGATGCCTTGGCTACACTAGGGGCAAAGGTGGATATACCAGATGATAGTATAACCATCGTCATCGAGAAAAGAACAACACCAACAATGTTAGCTGAAGAACATACAAAGCAAGATGTTGAGGGGTGGAAAGTAGATATAATCCAGCAGTTGAAAACAAGTCAGGGACCAATCAGATCAGCAGAACTTGCATCATTTCTGCTCCTTAGAGGAGAGTTTTATTTTTGCGGTCCCAACAACCTGCTGGCAAGGTGCGTCAATAGACAAAAAATAACTTATAGACTTAAGCAGATCCATGCTAAGTCCTGTGGAGATGGAGATATCAATCTATACTGACGGATATAGAGGCAAGGGTATTACTAGCCAGAAATAGAAAAGAAAAGTACCAAGTTGTAGAGGCGATGTGTAAAATGTCAGTCCCATCCTAAAGGGGAAGAAGCCCATTTCTTAAGCAGTTAGGAATGGAGGCAACCATATATCGACTACCTTGAAAATGGCACACTGCCTGAGAACAAAGATGATGCAATCAGAGTTAAGAGGCGAGCCCTCCACTTCTTCCTTGACCAAGGCAAGCTATACTGAAGAAGCTTTGAAGGGGAACCTTTGGCATGCTTATCAAAAGATGAGGCAAATGAGGTGCTGAAGAAAACCTACAAGACAGAGCATCAACGAGGACAGTGATTATATGGACATCTCATTCACCTCGGCTATTACTGGCCAACAATGAAAGAAGGTGCTTAAAACTTCGTGAGGAGATGCCAATCCTACCAGAAGTTTGGAAACTTAATACATGCACCGGCAGTTGAACTACACAACATCAAGACTCTTTACTCATTTCATACTTGGGCATTCGACATAGTGGGTCCTATAGCGCAGCAATCCAAAGGCCAAAGATGGATACTTGTAGTGACTGAAGTTAGCACCAAGTAGGTAGAAGCTATACCGATGAGTAAGACAGATGGGGCAGAAATAGCCAACTTCATCAAAGAAAACATAATCTGTAGGTTTGGCATACCCAAAGTAATATTATCTGACAATGGAACTTCTTTTGTAAATCGCCATGTGGAAAAACTGCTGGATGCCTATCAGATCAAGCACCACAAGTCTAGTCCATACTACCCAAAAGGGAACGGACAAACTGTGGCGACCAACAAAACTCTCATCCAAATATTGAGTAAGATGATGGATAAAGCAGGGGGCACATGGTCTGAACAACTCCATGAAGCACTCTGGACATATAGAATTTCAAAGAGGAGGCCAACTCAGGCAACCCCATTTTCCCTAGTATATGGTTCCGAAGTTGTGTTACCAGTTGAGTTAGCAGTACCCTCAGCAAGAATGGCTATGTCAACACACTTAGTTCTAGATAGCAGGAAGAATGACATAAAGGTAGCTGAAGAAAGAAGAGATCGGGCCTCGTGGACAATGGAAAAGTATCATCAATCCAAAGCTTGTGCCTACAATCAATCTGTTCAACACAAGAAGTTCAATGAGGGGGACTTGGTATGGAAGATAGTGGATGCAATCATGCGAGGGCAACCAATCCCCAAGTTCTCACCTAGATAGGAAGGCCCTTACAAAGCTGCTGAGTCAAGTAGCAGCGGGTACTACAAATTGACAAGAGTAAATGATGGGTTCAGAACTAGCCCTATCAACACCAAGTTTGTCAAAGAATATTTTCCTTAATTTCTTTTGTCCAAAAAAAGAGTTATAAGTTTCTTTGATAATACTTCCAAACCAAAGTGTAAAGAAAGTGTCATACACTTAGGAAACCCGTTACTCTCATATACACTTAGTTTGAGGAAAGCTTTCCATACTTAGTGAAATTTTACCCTTATAAAAGCTTAGTCATGATGAAGTTTTGTTCATTACAAGAGTTTCGCTTATCTTTAGAAACTGTATAAAAGCAATGTAAGGAGGTAAAGAAATGAAATTCAAAGTACTACAAAACATCCACTCTTTTCAGTAAAGTCAAATTTCCTAAACATGATTACAATGTTTGAAAAGAAGTTGTAACAGAAAAGAAGAAAAGAAAAGGCACCACAGGCGCAATGAAACAACAAAATAAAGAAAAGAAAATGGAGGAAATCATAACAAAGTCATAGGCACATCAAATCAAACCCTTCAAAAGGGAGTCCATCAGGGTCACATCTCAAGGCAGCTGGGCAACCAACGCAGAATCTTTCTCCTTGAACCAAACCAGGTTCTGCCAATGCTGCTCCAAGGCGCCTTTACACTCCTTGATAGTCTCCTCCAAGGAAGCAATCATTGCCACATTGTCTGCATGCTTAAGGAAACCATCGACGGCCTAAAGTCTATCTCTCATCCGCGATAAGTTCAAACCGTTCCACTCAAAGCCCATCAGGTTGGTCTCAGCACTTTCCACGAATTTGTTGGGGGTTGTCAAAATATTCTTGGTAGCAAGATCATGAATGAAGCTGGCAAGTGACTCTAGCAGCGCCGTCTGCACCATAGATCTAGGAACAATAAAGGTAGTAAAGGTGTCCGGATGCAGTGCCTGGATATGAGCAAGAGTGGGAACAGCATCGGAGGAGACTGTAGACACCCCATTTTTGACCGTCCTCAAGACTTGGACTCACTGTTTGAACACTCGGTGATCATCCATGCTTGTGTTCATTTTGAGTTCTCAGAGGTCTCGGCTACGTGTCTTGCCTCAGGATCTCTCAACTTGACTGTTTTGTGCTTGGTTGGACAAAACACTTGTTGGTTTTTGCTTTGGAGGGCAGGGAATGGCTTGTTGGCCATCCCCACACCTCACCGGCCATTGGTGATGGCCGGTCGGCACTATTGATGGTCGGCCGGCCACTGATTTTGGTCAACCGGCCACTTTTCTGGCCGAGACCTTTTCTTGATGGGGTTTGAACCTTTTGAACCCTTGTTTTAGCTTCTTGAGGAAACTTGAACCTTTTGAACCCTTGGTTTTACCTTCTTGAGGAAGCTTGAATCTTTTGAACCCTTGGTTTTAGCTTCTTGAGGAAGCTTGAACCTTTCGAACCCTTGGTTTTAGCTTCTTGAGGAAGCTTGAACTTTTTGAACCTTTGTTCTAGCTTCTCCAAGAAGCTTGAACCTTTCTTAGCTTCTTGAGGAAACCTGACCCCTTTGCTCTAGCTTCCTCAAGAAGCTTGACCCTTTTTGCTTTAGCTTCTAAGAGAGGCTTGAACCCTTCTAAGCTTCCAAGAGAAGCTTACACCTTTTGCTCTAGCTTCTCCAAGAAGCTTGAACCTTTTGCTCTAGCTTCTTGGAGAAGCTTGAACCCCCTTTGTTCCTCTATAAGAGAGGCCCTCCCTCTCCTTTAGAAGGGTTGAAGAAAATTTCTAAGGCAAGAGACATATATCTTCCTATATCTCTCTACTTTGAGCTCCAAATTGCTTGGTTCTTGGCCCCTTTGCACACCAACTCTTAGCCTAACACCTCCATCATCAACCTAAGGATCTTGGAGACCATTTTCAGAGGTTGAAGGTCTGGTTTTTGGGTCTCAAAGCCGCTGTTTTTGCTGAAGCTATAAGGGTAACACATTTTACCCTCTTTTGGTCTTTATCTTGCTTCATCTTTTAGCCATACTTGCAAACATTTTTGAGCTTTTTCATAAACTAAAAAAAGTATTATTTTGAGCTCCTTTTGAAGTTTTTTTAAGAACACTTTTGTGTTTGGGGTTGTTTACCCCCTCAATGGCCTTGTTTGGCCTCATTTTTGTGCCTTT
This sequence comes from Camellia lanceoleosa, assembly GCA_025200525.1. Taxonomy (NCBI): domain Eukaryota; kingdom Viridiplantae; phylum Streptophyta; class Magnoliopsida; order Ericales; family Theaceae; genus Camellia; species Camellia lanceoleosa. The sequence continues at coordinate 22,737,085 of CM045766.1, read as the reverse complement.
TTTGTGAGCTTCGGGACCACCTTGTATTGGCCTTCCCACCACTAAAATCCAGAGAGATTTCAGTGGTGGGGATGGTGTTTTGAGGTCCTAAGAAGGAGAGGGGTGATTCTCTCATTTGTTGTCTTGTTTACTAGCATATTTGGCCTATCAAAGGAACATATGTCTATATCATTTGGAGGCCAATTTCAGGAACTTTTTGGTGACTTTTGGGACCTTCCTAGCCTCTTTCCATGGCTGGTTTGGTCCCCTTTTGTTTTCTTCTTGCATGTGTAGAGTAACCCCTTTCATGGTTTATCAAAGAAGCACCTCATTATTGCATGTATTGGACACATTTCAGTGGGTATTTGGTCATATTTTGACATTCCATGATGCTATTTTTGACTGGTTTGGTGGCCCCTCACATGCTTCATAGGCTTGTAGTGTAAATCATGCTTACTAGCTCACATTGCATGTTATTTTGGCCCTCTATTCTAGCACCTTTTGGCCACACTCCAAACATGTTTTGTTCATATTTTGGGCTGCCTTAGCTCTATTTTTAGGCCTCTTGGTCGATTGGTGCTTTCCATGTATGCTTGTAGTGTAATAGTCATGCCTAGCTTTGAGTTTTGAAGCCTATTGCATGCTCATATTAAGGTGTTTGCATGTTTAGTATCATTGTGTATGATATTTCAAAGCTTATACTTGTGCCATACTCCCATATTTTCCATGCTTTAAATGTGTTTGAGAGTTGTGCTTGTATGCCCCATTTATGAGCCTTTGCATGAGCTTCATTTAAATGCATTTCGAGCCACCATCTCATATCATTTTGCCACTGTTTTAGGGCTGCATAAGGTCTTTTTGGGGTTGGTTTCATCATTTGAACATTGCTTTGCATGACTATAGTGTAATGCACTTCACTAGTCTTTGGTGTTTGAGCCTATCTAACATGCATTGTATGAGTTGTTGTATCATTTCGGAGTCATTTTGTATGCTATTTCAGAGCTGGAATGTATGCCAGAGTATCTCATGTTTCATCCTTGCCATGCTCTTGGAGAGTTGCATCTTGTGCCTTAGGCTTGGAGCCATTGCATTGTGCATGTTTGCATGAGTTTTTGGAGCTTTGTTTTCATCATGTTTGGCCACTGATTTTGGCATGCTTGAGAGCTACCCATATTAGTTTAAGTCCATCCTTTGTGTGTTGCTCAAATGTTGTTACATTGCTTCATGTTTGCATACTTTGGTTGCAGTGTGTCTTGCATGCTTATTGTTTGCATTGTTGGCACATGCTTAGCCATATTGCATGTTGTTGCATGCTTGAGCTATATTGCATGGTTTGGCATGCTTGTTGCATTGCATTTTGCATGCATGCCTTGCCTCTTGATAAAGCATGATAGAGGTTGTGTCCTTTATGTGTTTTGTGTGCATTCCATTTGACATTGAAATTGCATACTTCGGCTCCTTTGGCCATCATGCATCGAAATGCGTGATTGGTGGCCCGAAGACCGAGGGCCACACTCCCTTGAGTCCATAACATGATAGGGAGGGTGGTCGTGCAACATTTTGCTTTGAAAATCCTATGTCATGCACTGTCTGTCCTCTGTTGCAGCAAAACCAGTGTTCTGTAGGAAGAAATGGCCGGTCGGCTACTTGTAGTGCTGACCGACCACCAAAATCCTGCTGGTGGCTTCACTAATGGTCGATGACCAGTTACAGATGGTCGGTGGCCTTTCCATTTGGTCGATGACCTCTCAGCATGTCTCTAAGGCAGTTCAGAAGTGTCATAGAGGTTGGCACTATTTTCAGAGATGCAAAACAGTGCAGACAGAGGCAATAGTGGCATAGCAATGGATTTCCGGGCGAAACCAATCCGAGTTTGCATGCATCCCTCTTCCTGAGGCCATTTTACTGCTCTAAATAGTTTAATTAATTTGTTAATTAGTTAAGGGTTTGTAATATTTAATTAGCTAGAGTAGTGAATTATTCATTCGGTCTGTATTATTTTTTCGGACCCTCCGAGTGAGGGCAATTGTGTAATAAGTGTGCATGAGTGTGTGTATGTCTTCTAAGCCCACGTCTTTCTCCCTTTTATTTACTAGCTTATGATGGTTAGATTAGGGCATGTTTTATTTAGCATACTTATGATAACATGTTTGCACACATTCATTCGTATTGCATGCACCGGGCTCGGCGCATCATACTAACTGCATTGTATTTTCAATTCCAAATTGAATACATGCTATCTGTTGCATTTCACATGCCATTTTAGAATAGCCGAGCCTATTGTAGTTGCATTTTTGCATGTGTTGCATTAGGCATTTCTGTATAGTTAGGATCATGCATGGATTTCTAACATAGCTTTTGTTTTGGCTTGGAATACTCGGTAAGTGTTTATGCTTTAGCATCCTTGCATGCGTGTGAGTGACTGCCATGATAGCATGCTTACCATGAGGCCACGTGCTTATGTGATATAACTGCCTAAATGCTTGTGGGTGAATGTTGGATTATCTGAACTGGAATAATGCATTGACTGTGAGTTTTAAGCCCACTTCAGAGTGGCAAATCATCATGTTTTCTAAGCCCACCTGAGGGTAGCAAATCCACATTTTAGCCTACTTGCGAGTAGCAGACCGTGTTCAAAACAAACATGAGATGTTTTGTTCCAATTCAGGCGATCCAATCTATACTTGTATACTGTGCGCATCACATAGTAAATCTAGGCTAATAACCGGAATAAGAACACATAATGTTTTCAAAACTTGATATCACAGTTAGTAGAGGCCGATCTTCGGATCGGGCGAGAGGGGGTGCTCATAGCTGACCTTCCGCAATCGTACTCAAATTCCCGAGCCGAGGCAACTTTGGTGATAACGGACATGTGGCCTTAGGCAACGAGTCAGGGTTTCCTAAATTCCCCTAAAATAAAATATTTATGTGGTGACTCTGTATCTGGCAAAGCAGTCCATGTTTGGCACTTCTTTCAAAAAAATCTATTTTTCAAAACGATTTTCCGGATTTGGACTCTTTGGTGATTTATCAGTCTTGTATTGCACATTGCGAGATCAGATTAAGAACCGACACAAATCGAGTCCGAACTGTAGCATGAGGCCTACGAGGGCACGTCTACAGTTTCTGGCGACTCTGCTGGGGATTTAGAGAACTTGACTCGAACTCATGATATCTGGTTTTGACTACACTTATGTGTTTCTTTGCATTGCATTTGCATTGGTGCGCCTAGGACACCATGTTTGCCATATGCTATTCCTGAACGGTTTGCCGGAGGCTTGCTTCGAGAAGCGTGCCATAAGGCTGATCGGTTGCGGGCTTTGCCACGATGGGAACACAAACCCCGATTTTTACCGGGACACCCTTTTGACCATTCGACCTTGTGCATATCGGAATCCATGGTGACTATCCCAAACTAGGACAGGTTGCTTACCCGATTGTAGGTTGTTTGAAACCGCTGCGTGCGTAGTGAAACCCTAGCTCCTAACAAAATAGGACAGGGAAACCTTACCCCTCCATAGGGGTGTTTTCGCTCTCACTTGCTTGCTATGTGCTTTTAGAGTGCGTCTCTACAAGAATGCATCTATCAGTTTGCAAGTCTGGGTATTAGAGCTGCGGGCATTAGCATCAGTGTTTTGGGAATCAGTTTACCCAAGGGTATCAGATTTGTGGCAAAATTCTGTAGGGGGGGCACAGTCATTTAGCTTTGCTCATTTTGGTTTTGGTGAAATCAGGCTGAGGTGCTGTCTGTTTTCTCTTTTGCAAGGTAGTCTTGGAACTGTAGCTTCAGAAGGCTCCGATATCCCCCAGGTTCATTAGACTCGATCAGTGAACTTAGGGGGATAGTACGAATATGTGATCAAGGGATGAACCACCTGCGAGCGGCACTCAGTTTACTCCAGATGTGGCATATGGCACGCACTATTTTGAGCATTTCTGAATGCTAGTTTTTGTACTTTTTGACTTGGGTATTGAGTCTATCTTGTTATATCGAGTCAAACCTGTTAAGTCTGTCTTGTTGTATCGAGTCTGTCTTGTTGTATCAAGTCAGTCCTGTCGAGTCTGTCTTGCTGTATCGAGCCAGTCCTGTTGAGTCTGTCTCGTTGTATCGAGTCAATCCTGTTGAGTCTGTCTTGTTGTATCGAGTCAATCCTGTTTTGTTAGAGTCGGGTGATTCCGGGGGTGTTCCCTCGGGCATCATTGTTTTGTTTTGTGTTTGTCTTTTTGCTTTCTCTTGAGTCTGTTTTTGTCTTGGAGCCAGTTACGCCAGAAGTTATGAATGGAACAGCAGTGAATTTTCACACTCTTGTGTTTGCTTCTGCCTTGCGCCTGTTGTGCCAACAAATTTGAGTGAAACGGCAGTTCATCTCACCTGCTCTTCTACACCTTTAAATCATTGCATTGACCTAAGTTTTTTAAAACTTTTTGAACACTGCGGTGAAAACAAAGAGGAAGGAATTCCTCGGGTTTTGCAAAATTTGATCAACTGAGAGAAAGAAAGGCATGCTAAGCCCTTAATGATTGAGATCATGCTTGTTAATGTGAGTACTGAGAAGGATCCTGACTTGATCTAGATTGGTTCTACATTGTCTTCAGTGCGAGCGATTTGTCGCTTTCTTAAAAGATTTCAAAAACTATTTTGCACGATCTTGCGAAGACCTGTGTGGAATCACACTTGAGATTGTGCATCCTAGGATCGCTCTCAACCTCAAGACTCGACCTCTCATTGTCAAACCTTGGACTTAAATTCAAAATGTTCAATGGTCAACTACAACGTGAGGCCTGTGTGGCCAGATTCAAAGCAGCCATCGAACAAGAGGCAAGAAAGTCTGATCAAGATGATCAGATGTCATCAAAAGAAGCTTGCAAAGCTAGATCAGAAGCACCCCTGGAACTACGGGCAAAGAATTTCAAATGTGCTGGAAGAGCCGAAGATGGATCATTCCAAAAATCAAAGAAGGTCGGCAAGAATGCTAAATCCCAGAATGGAGGAAAGAAGACAGTTTCTACTGAAGAACAACTGAGTTCCTATCCGCAACACTAGGGGCAAAATCAGCCCCCCGTTAGATGGACTCCTGCATCGTCAGCGAACAGCAGCCATTCTCCTGGATTTAGATGACTTCAGGATCCTAAAACCATTTGACATGGACAAAGCTACACTTTTACCCTTGAGCGGCTTGCTAGGCTGAAAACCCGGAAGGGCGACCTAGGCAAAAGCTAGAGCAAGAAAAAGAAGAAAAAGAAAAAACAAAAAAAAAGAGAAAAAATACAAAGAACAAAAAAGAAATGAAGAGCAATAAAAATTGAAAAAAAAAAGAAGAAGAAAAGAAAAAAAGATGAAAAGATGAAAAGAATTGAAAAGAAAAGAAGAAAAACATAGCTCGCAAGGTTGAAAAACCAGAAGGGCGGCCTTAGCAAAAGTTAGAGCGCAAAAGGAGAGGTTAATACCCGAGTGTACCTTAACCCCGAACTATGTAAGGCAGATTCCCATCTTTGGGATACGTAGGCAACTTCATTCTGAAGTCCAGCTGTAAAACACTTCAAATTCGACTATGTCCATGTGATGGTTCTGGTCATCCTCACCTTCTCTGTATCCGAGAATTCGGTTGTGAACATTACCATGAAGACTGATTACAATGCGTTGCAGTGCCATTCAGACAAAGGGCAACTTTCTATTGCCATTCAATACGCTGTGGTGCCGTTCAAACAAGGGGCAACTTTCCGTTGCCATGCGGTGTCCTTCAAAACAAGGGGCAATTTTCCATTATTATGGATCTGAGATTGTGCATCTCAAGAGTAAGTTTCGTGCTCGTTGAGCAATAGCTGTTTGCAAAAACAATTTTTGAGAATTTTTACTGAGGTTGACTGATCTCTCGAAAATTATTCCATCTTTTCCAAAACTGGACCATTTCTTGGACCCAAAAAGGGAAAAATTTTAGTGCTCATAACCTAACTTGCATGATTTTCAAATCAAAAATTGAACAAGTATGTTAATCTAACTCTCATATTGGTCAAAATTATTTTAGTAGAAAGCAAAAACAAAAAATGGTCAAAATGATGAAATAGGGGCATAGTTGAGTCAGGTTTTCTGTCCTTTCCCCTTTATCAACACACTTGCCAGAAAGGACACCATACCTGCCGGAAAAGGGCACCACTGAAGCTAATCGCAAAAGAGAAGAAAGCTCTCACATCCTTCAAGCAACGAGGTATCAACCCAAGTGCGAAGCACGAACCGGAATGGGACAAGATAGACCACTCCCTTATCTGGACAGATCTGATCACGTCCAAACTCCCCAACAGAGCATCGTCAACCGATGTCAGCTGTAGATTTGCTACACAACCAATTGTAGCGCAGCCCCTCTGTGGAAGAAACTCACTGTTGTGAACAAGAAGAGGAATCTAGCAAAATGCTAGGGGCAAGACCCCGTAACTTTCTGTTTATCCATCAACCACTCTGGGGAGGGATTAAAAAATGAGAGCTTGAATAATAGAGAGATGTGCGCTGAGAGAAAAAGTAAGGAAAAGGGCTTTTTCAGAAAAATAGAGATTGAGTGCCAGAGTGATGTGAGAATCACAAATGAAAAAGGGTGGGAAACAATACCCGGAGAAACCGGCTCCTCATGTACTAAGAGGTCTCTCATCTTTATAACGCGTATGTGTGTCATGTCTTTTGTTTTGTCTCAATTCTTGCTTTGAGTCATTTCGAGTGTTACTCGATATGTTTAGATTGTTTACCTTTGTTTTTCCTTTGTCGAGTCGTTTTGGCTGTGGCCAGTCGTCGGCTCAATACCCGGTTAAGAACTCATTTCTCAATTTTAAAAAAATCATCTTGTGCTCAGAGTGCTATGCCATTCTCCACATTTATGCAAAACAGTATTTGTTCTTTCATAAAACTGCAGGGTCCACCCCCGATAAGTGTGAACAGTAAAACAAGGACCTATCTGAAGCTATGTGGGTTCCAAACTGCAAAGCAAAAGAAAAAAAGGAAAATTTGGAGCATCTTAGTGTGTTTCAACTTCGGCAAATTCCTAGACTACATTCCAGGTGCACCTTCTCAGGCCTCACCATTTCTCTGGAGTATGAGTGTATCTCAACCCCAAGCTTAAGCCTGCTTCAAGTCAGAATCGCAATTAAAGCAACTGCAGATGTTATCTCTCGCCAATATAGACAGGGTGTCCCCTTTTGAGCTGAGCGTGTTGCCAAGTCCTCTGAGAGGTAAATCAGAGGCACCAGAGTACATGATTAATGCCCCCATACTTGCATAGAAAATGCATTTTATCACACTTCTCTTGCGCACCTTACTTGCACTTGTTAGTGCATTACATCGCGCTATCTTACGCACCTTACCTGTACTTGTTAGTGCATTGCATTGCACTGTTTTTTGCATTTAATCTACATCGCACTGCCTTATGCACCTATATTGCATTGTTATGCACCTCTTCACTTGTGTAGTCACGCACATTCCACTTGCATTGTTATGCACGCCCTTTTCCGCCTTTCTGAAACACCGAGATACGTCCCTATGTTTCTATACCTTTCTGAAACACCGGGATACGTCCCCATGTTCCTCTCTCTTTCCCAAACACGGGGATACGTCCCTAAATACGGGGATACGTCCCTAAACCCTGGGATATGTCCCCAAACACGGGGATACGTCCCTAAACACGGCGATACGTCCCTAAACCTTGGGATACGTCCCTAAACACGGGGATACGTCCCTAAACCCTGGGATACGTCCCCAAACACCGGGATATGTCCCTAAACACTGGGATATGTCCCTAAACACAGGGATACGTCCCTAAACACGGGGATACGTCCCTAAACCCTGGGATATGTCCCTAAACACCGGGATACGTCCCTAAACACCGAGACACATCCCTATGCTTCTCCCATTTGGTTAAGAGTATTTGGAATACGTTCCAATGCTTATACCTTTCTGAAACACCGGGATACGTCCCTATGTTTCTCTCCTTTTCTGAAACACCGGGATACGTCCCTATGTTTCTCCTTCGTTCCGAAACACCGGGATATGTCCCTATGTTTCTCCTTCTTTGGTTAAGAGCATTTGGAACATGTTCCAATGCTTGTGCCACTCTTTTTCCTTTCTCGTGCAACGCATCGGAATCTTGTTTGAGACCTCGGGTGTTCCCAATGGTCGCTCTTAGTCTTTCTTGCGTGGTGCATAGTTGAGACTGTATAATTTTCTTACATCCTTTCTGCATGAGATGTAGTTTGGTTCGTGTTTACTTGCTTACATAGCATTCGCTTAAAACGTTTCATTTATTTTGCATAATTGTTTCGTTACAGCTTTCTTTGTATGATCATAAGTTATGCTCGGCTTTGTGCATTGTCTTGCATTTTGCCCCTGCTCTCGAGTGCATATCTTTATCTGCTGCTTGCATGCTATGTCTAAGTCTTCGGCCTTGTCAAAAATGGGTCGTCTCTAGGCTTTGACATTCACTCCCGTCATTGTTATAACTTTCGAGTTCTGTCAAAGAGGGGCAACTGTAGACACCCTATTTTTTACCGTCCTCAAGACTTGGACATCACCGTTTGAACAGTTGGTGATCATCCATGCTTGTGTTCGTTTTGAGTTCTCGGAGGTCTCGGCTACACGCCTTGCCTCAGGATCTCTCAACTTGACTGTTTTGTGCTTGGTTGGACCAAACACTTGTTGGTTTTTGCTTTGGAGAGTAAGGAATGGCTTGTTGGCCATCCCCATACCTTATCGGCCATGGCTTGAGGCCACTGGCCTTGTTTCCTTGCCACCGGCCATTGGTGATGGCTGGTCGGCACTATTGATGGTTGGCCAGCCACTGATTTTGGTCAATCGGCCACTTTTTCTGGCCGAGACCTTTTCTTGAGGGGGTTTGAACCTTTTGAACCCTTGGTTTTAGCTTATTGAGGAAGCTTGAACCTTTCGAACCCTTGGTTTTAGCTTCTTGAGGAAGCTTGAACCTTTCGAACCCTTGGTTTTAGCATCTTGAGGAAGCCTGAACCTTTTGAACCTTTGTTCTAACTTCTCCAAGAAGCTTGAATCCTTTGCTCCAAGCTTCTAAGAGAAGCTTGAACCTTTCTTAGCTTCTTGAGGAAGCATGACCCCTTTGCTCTAGCTTCCTCAAGAAGCTTGACCCTTTTTGCTTTAGCTTCTAAGAGAGGCTTGAACCCTTCTAAGCTTCCAAGAGAAGCTTGCACCTTTTGCTCTAGCTTCTCCAAGAAGCTTGAACCTTTTGCTCTAGTTTCTTGGAGAAGCTGAACCCCCTTTGTTCCTTTATAAGAGAGGCCCTCCCTCTCCTTTAGAAGGGTTGAAGAAAATTGCTAAGGCAAGAGACATACATATCTTCCTATATCTCTCTACTTTGAGCTCCAAATTGCTTGGTTCTTGGCCCCTTTGCACACCAACTCTTAGCCTAACACCTCCATCATCAACCTAAGGATCTTGGAGGCCATTTTCAGAGGTTGAAGGTCTGGTTTTTGGGTCTCAAAGCTGCTGGTTTTGCTGAAGCTATAAGGGTAACACATTTTACCCTCTTTTGGTCTTTATCTTGCTTCATCTTTTAGCCATACTTGCAAAGGTCTTTAACACACTTTACCTACGAGGGCGCGTCTGTAGAGACACAATAATTTAGAAAAGAAACTTTCTCTGAGGACTGAGGGGACTCTCTCACACCGCCGCTAACTTCAATCACTGGAGGGAGACTAGTAGAGTGACCAAAGGTCTGAAGGCGGCGCACTTTGCCTGAAGATGATTGCCCAGCAACATTAGAGTGGGTAGATACTGGCTGGCGATTGGGTGAACTAGCCTCGTGAGAAAGGCCAAAGCTGCCTGCGCCATCATGTCACTCTGAAAAGAGGTCATCCATTTGGTAGTCTCCAACGTTCAAATACGGTACAGCAGTAGTATCCATCCCTATATAAAAATCTTGGGACACCCCAAGGTCAGCTGGCACTTCCGAAAAGTGAGTGGGGTACAAGTTTGCCAACTGTTCAGAGGTTGCCGAAGCAACTGGATCAGAAGTTCTAGTGATAGCAGTAACAGTGTGGGTAGCTAAAGTGATAGCTACCTCTGCAAGTCGGTCCAAATTTAGAGGGGCCACAACAGGAACGGTGGAAGCAGCCGCTACACTTGCACTCCCCTCAACCACTTGGACGTTTGGCAGTGGGGTTTGTTGAACCAATGGAGACTCAATGGACTGGGAGGAACCACCAGATGTAGCTCCAAAGGGAGATGGTACAACTTCCAGCGGCACTCTCATGCCACGATCTTCCCTTGGAGTCTCAGGGACAAAATCGTCTTTGCCGACAGAGGAACGATCGAAGTGCACAGAATCAGCGGGGTTCGGAGGCTCTGTACCCTCAGCAACTAGACCGCCCATAGTAACTTCCATAGTAGGGGAACTTGTTCAATTTCTGCAGCCTCTAAAACTGGCTCAGCCTCAGTAGTTGGTGCAGCTCTAACACTTGGTTCCTCTTCAACATCTGGAAGTACCATCCTGCAGGTTCTGAATCTTGTGACCCTTGTAGCAATGCGAAGGTCGTCGTCGTTGTCTGAATTTGAGGAAATGCCAAAGGCAGTAGAAGAACCTCCAAGGCCCGAAGGTGGTATGGTCGATGGGCCCTACAAAGGAAAAAGATTATGTAATTACTAAAGTAAATATAAGAAGCCCAAGGAAGTAATGCAATGTATTTTCTAAGTATGAATACCCTTCGAAGTCTCTTCTTACTTGGTGAGGCATGTGCCTCAACAACTAATGTCGCTACCTCTTGGGCTGCCCTCAGTCTGGAACAGGTCATGCGCACTGTTGTGCCGACTTGAGGGAGAGAAATTTTCAAAGGTTGAACAGACATTGCCCCAGACGAGTGAGGCTTTTCCAAGGCATGCAGGGATAGAAGCTTGAAGTAGCAGAATATACTGGTCTGTTTCCCTCGGCTAGAGGGCAGACAAAGGGATAAGCCAGGCTGTGGGATAGGTTCCATTATAGGGACAACGGGAGCACTGTTGCAAAAATTGAAGAAAGAATTGAGGTTGCGGTGCCAGAACAACCTGTTACTGGGAGTAAAGGCACCCTCTCTCCCAAGTGAGGGAAGTTCCATGAAGCCTAAGCCCTCCACAGGTAGAGTGGTATAATCACAGGCAAATCGCTGAAAGCTCTGGTGGAAATCAGTCTGAGGTGGAGGGGCATGTGGGACGCCGTGATCCATTCCAAACTGCCTAAGGACCTTGTCCGGTCGATAGACGACGCTGGACATGCCCTCCTCATTCCACACAAGTAGAAATCCAGGGCATATCATAGCAACAATAAGAAGGGAGTTGGCCTGGACACTATCGAGGGAGAAATCAAGATGACGAGCCTCAAAAAATAAAATGGAACCACAGAAATGCCTGGAAGAAGCTAAGTGAAAGGGCAGAACACACACTCTTCCATGCAGTTGATGTAATCCGCAAAAGGCTTGGTGTACTTGCCTTATTACAGGTCGACCCTCTAAGAATAGGACGACCCTCTGCATCAAGGATTTCATCGGTGAAGAAAGGCTCATGCCCTTTAGGGATGAGACCCATAGCAGGGAATCTCTCATAGAAAAAAAGGGTCAGGAACTGAGTGTGTACAAAGTTTCACACATCATAGCGGCCCATGGATTGCTCCATGTCCAAATGGATGAGGTCAAGACAGAAGTATAAGTTACCCAGGAAAAGGGGAGCTAGAGGAATCTAACTACCGCTGTAAAGTTTCACAGCCAAAGAAAACACCAGGGGATTGATGCTCTCGGTAGGGTTGCTCGGTAGAACAAAAAAGAGATGAAATAACTGACGAAGGCAACCATGTACAAGTCGCCGCGGTAGCCCTGCCTAACTACTGTGATGTTGCCCACAATTGGTTGCAGGTCCTTAAAGAAATGCTTCAGCCAGGAAAGATAGGTGGTTTTGTCCCTCTCAGGTCTCTCTTGGAGTAGTTCCCTAGCCCTAAGGTCATACCATGAGCCATACTTCCGCGCCTCCTGAAAAGCGCTTTGGAGGGCAGTAACGGCAACTTGTTCTGCAAAAGTCAAGGATGCTGGATTAAAGGGGTAATCTCCATGGGTTCTCAAGCGCAAAAGGACAGTAACATCCTCGAGGGTTGGAGTTATCTTCCCCCATGCCAAGGCAAAAGTGTGAGTGTCGCCACTCTAGCGGGAGATAACCATGTCGGTGTTGGTCTGTACTTTGCACACTGATAACTCCCTCGAAATCAAAATGGCATTGAAGAGACGAACATCCTGCAAGCGCTGCTCGAAGCCACCATCTACAATGATGTCATCGACCTAGAGGGACCAGTCTACTGGGGGACCTGAGTGAGTGCGATAGTAGATGTATGAATGGGGAAAGTCGCCACGCCCCATGCGAAACCGTAGTACAGAGATTGGGTTCACCATGTCAGTATCAGCCAAAGTAGCCTCCCCAAAAGGGAGTAGAGGCTCCTCAAGAGGAAGGGCATCAGGAATGAAGGAGTCAATTGCCTTCCAGAAGGAGTCAGCCAGCCCTCCGAAGTATGGGGCCCTCCTCCACTCAGTAAGGGGTGGGGCAGCCCTGTCGAGTAGAAACCTTGTGCTGGCCATGAGGAAGAATAAAGAAAGGTAAAGAAGACTTTGGAAAGTGGGGACAAGGAAGAGAAGAAAACAAGGAGACAGAAAGTGTGTTTGGGCAGAAGTGGGGGACCAGTGAACCCAAGGGCACTATTTATAAAGAAAGTAGCAAAAAGGTGTCGACACGCTTCTCTAGGCCTATTAACGCCCATCAGTTAAAAGGGGCACCTTTTCAGAGCCGACGCAACTTCTGACCCAACCGATGCAACCCTTGGGCTACTTGTTGACGTCATGCATGCGCAGGAGACTAGAAGTGTGTCCCCCACGCGCGCAGGAGGCAAATGTAGAGGGTCATAAATTAAGCCCCAAATTAACTATGGGCCTAGGTACTGAGGTCACCCAAAAGAGGTGACCAGGAGTGAAAAAGAAGCATAGGCTAAAGCCCAAGGGAAGTGGACCAACAGTGAGCCAAAGTAGGTTTGACCCGCCAAGGGTCCAAATGGACTCCACAAAGGAAAATGACCAAGTCAAGTTATAGAGGCAACACATGCAATAACCAAGTTGCAGAGGCAATACATGCAGCGGGAAAGTTGCTGAGGCAATTTGCCTCAACACCGCCATTTCTAATATATTCGGTTCCACCACCATCTGAAGTTGTTGAGGAAAAGAGAGAAGCCGACGCAACTAAGTTGCAGAGGCAATACTTGCGACGGCCAAGTTGCGGAGGCATTTTGTCTCGGTACCACCATTCCAAGTAATGTTGGTACCACAGCCATCTGGAGTTGCTGAGGAAAGGAGAAAACCGAAGCAACTAAGTTGCACAGGTAGTACTTGCCGCGCCCAAGTTGCGGAGGTATTTTGTCGGTGCCGCCATCTCTAATATTGTCGATCCTTCCATCTGAACTCACCGCGGGAAATGGTTACCTTAGCAACTACGACCATAGCAGCTAAGTTACAAAGGGAATATCCTGCCAAGGTGATAGCAGCCTTTGAGAGAGGCTTCCCTCTGCAAGTAGAGGCTAATGCCTGGCGCTGATAGCATGCCCCAAGGCATTACTAGCCTAGGGCTGATAGCAGGCCCCCTCTCCAAAGTTCATTTAGCTTGGCGCTGATAACAGGCCCCAAGACTTACTAGTTAGAGCTGATAGCAGGTCCAGAGATACTAGTTTACCGTGGCAATCTTGCGAAGATGGGAGCAGGGTAGCCCCAGCATAAGGGACTCCCTTTCCATTACCCAAGTCATGGACCTACCTTAGTCGCATAGGAAGGACGAAGGAAGCCCCTTTGGGCTTGGTACTAAGGCACAGCATGGCTGACACCAAGCTTGGTTGTGGCCTTCACTCTCAGAAGCTAGGGAGTTTGTGGTTAGGTGGTGTAGACTGCCCGAAACTTTGCTCCACGCGCGAGGGCGCGAATCGTAGTTCTAGCTACTACAGTTCGGACTCCTATCACGGTTCTGAATGTAATCTCGCAAAATGCAATGCAAGACTGATAAATCACCAAAGAGTCCAAATCTGGCAAATCGTTTTGGAAAACTAATTTTTATCAAAAAGCACCAAACAGAACTGCTTTGCCAGATTTCAGAGTCGCCACCTAAATATTTTGTTTTGGGTAATTTAGGAAACCCTGACTCGTGCCTAAGGCCACGTGTCCGTCATCACCAAAGTTGCCTCGGCTCGGGAACTTGGGTACAAGAAGGGAAGGTCCTGAAATGAGCACTCCCGCTCGCCCGATCAAAGGATCGGCCTCTACTAACATGATATGTTGTTTTTGAAAACACATGCGTTCTTATTCCGGTTTATTAGCTAACATTACTATGTGATGCGCACAGCACACAAGTATAGACTAAATCACTCGATTTGGAACAAAACATCTCATGTTTGTTTTCAAAAATGGTTTGAAGTTGCTACTCACAAGTAGGCTAAGACGTGGATTGCCACCCTCAAGTAGGCTTAAAACATGATAATTTGCCACCTCAAGTGGGCTTAAAACTCACATTTTGATGAATTGCTCCAATTCAAGCAATGAAGCCTTCATCCACAGGCACTCATGCAGTTTAACACTTAAGCAGTTAGCCTCATGGCAAGCATATTGACATGGCAACATACACATCTCATGTAGTATGCTAAAGCGTAAAAGCTTACCTAGTACTCCGAGCCAAAAAAGAAGCTAGTTAGTAATCAATGCATGATCCTAGCTATGTTAAGATGCCTAATGCAACACATGCAAAAATGTAACTAAAATAGGCTCGACTATCTAGACTGTCATGTAAATGCAACTTAATAACATGTATTCAAATTGGAATTGAAATACAATGCAATTTAAATGATGCGCTGAGCCAGGTGCATGCAAGACAAATGAATAAATGCAAACATGCAAAGCATAAGTATGCTAATTGAAACGTGCCCAAAACTAACCATCGAAAGCTGATAAGTAAAAGGGAGAAAGAAATGGGGTTGGAAGACATGCATCACACACACGCACACTTATTACAAAATTCGCCCTCTCGACGGAGGGTCTGAATAATAAGCTAAGCTAGCTAACTAATCTAATAAAGCTAATTAGACTAGTTATTACACAACAAAATGAATGACTAGCTACAACTAGTTATTACAGCACCTTAACTAATCAACAAATTAATTAAGTTACAAATTCAAGCTAGACAAATAAGCATTAAACTACATTACTCAGCTCTGCTTTGGAAAGTTGAACAATGCATGCATTTGGTTCCTCGCTCGGAAATCCATCACGATGCCCCAACTTGCCTTTATTTGCATTTGATCTCAGAACACTGCACAAAGCTCCAAATAGCTTCTACTCCAAAATGGGGACCCCCAAGAGGGTTGCCAACCAGTTGATGGTGGTGTAGACCACCTGTAGACCACTTACACATGCTGCAGACTAGAAAAAGTGGTCGGCCAGCCACTTTTACTGGTCTGCCGACCAGAAAATTCTGCACAACTCCATTTTGCTACAATAGAGAACAAGAAGGGGCACGGTAGTGTATTTGTAAGGTATGTGTGCACAACCACTCTCCCTATCAATTTTTAAGCTCAAGGGAGTGCGGTTCTCGACTCTCGGGCCACCAACTGAGCATCGCAATGCATGGTGGCCGAGAAGCCAAGTTTGCACAATTTAATTTCAATGAATGCACTAATAACACATAAGGGCCTTAACCTCTATCATGCATGATCAAGAGGGTCGACGATCGAGAAATGAGGCACGTTTCATCACTTCAAGTATGAAACGTCCCTCGGTTCTCGTGTTTGAATTAACACCCTATCCAAACACAATGCAATGCAATATGATCAACTTATCAATGCTAATGGCATACAAACACAATGTAATGCATGCACATGCAAACAACATGCAAACACAACGCAATGCAACAACATGCAAACAACATGCTATTCTACCAATGCGAGAATGGCATACATAATATTCTACCATACAAACAATGCATGCATGGCAAGTTTAGAAGCTTAAGGCATCAAAGCTAGGAAAGAGCATCTCACAAGAGGCATGCAAAACAATGCTCAATGGACTTAAACCGAATATGGAAAAACCTAAATCATGCCAAAACAGTGGCCAGAATACTCTGAAATGATGGCATGAAAAGCAAGATAATGCATGCTCATGCATTGGCCCATCGACCAAGCATAACAGCATAACTCTCAAACATGATTAAGAAGTGAGACATGTGGAAGTGTGACAACACTATATGCTCTGAAATCAAGTGTGAAATGATGCCAAATCATCCAAACAACACAAGTATAGCATGCAAGAGGGCCTAAGGCACAAGGTTACTAAAGGGGACTACACAAGAGGCATGCAATGCATGGCAGAAATGATTGAACCAACCATGGACAGAGCTCAATTAGGTCAAAACAAAGACCAAAACATGCTGAGATAGGAGCTTAAAATCCTAAACAAGCAAGCATATGCATTGGCCCATAAGCGAGGCACAAAGTCACAACTCTTTAAAGCACTCAAAGAGTGAAAGAAGTGATAACATGGCAATGCTATATTGCAGACACCCCATTTTTGACCAACCTTAAGACTCAGACGTCATCGATTGAGTGCTCGGTGATGGTGCATGTTGTGCTCATTTTGAGTCTACAGAGTTTTGGCTGCAGGTCTTACCTCCCACTACTACAAAAATGGTTAAAGATCACACTTTGACAAAAAAAAAAGATCACACTTTTATTGGAAGTGTGATAAAAAAAATTAGATTGATATTTTAATCACACTTAATTTGATTGAGTGTGATAATATTTATTTTTTATGTCACTTTTCAATTAAGTGTGATTATATATATATTTTTTAATCACACCTTCTAATTAAAGTGTGATTATATATACACTACTACTTTTTAATCACACTTTTTAAATAAGTGTGATTATATATATATTTTTTAATCACACATTCTAATCAAAGTGTGATTATATATATACTTTTTAATCACACCTTTTAATTAAAGTGTGATTATATATACACTATTACTTTTTAATCACACTTTTTAAACAAGTGTGATTATATATATATATATATTTTTTTTTTTTAATCACACATTCTAATTAAAGTGTGATTATTTATATACCTTTTAATCACACCTTTTAATTAAAGTGTGATTATATATACACTACTACTTTTTAATCACACTTTTTAAGTAAGTGTGATTATTTATATATTTTTTAATCACACTTTCTAATTAAAGTGTGATTATATCACTATTACAAAAGATCACACTTTGATAAATGAAAATATCTCACTTTTATTAGAAGTGTGATAAAAAAAATTAAATTGATATTTTAATCACACTTAATTTAATTGAGTGTAATAATATTTATTTGTCTATATCTTAAAGTGTGATTATATCAATATTTTTTTTAATATTTTTTTTTCTCTCTGTCTCTCTCTTTGTCTATATCTTTTCACTCATTTTTTCATCTTTTTCTCTCTTTTCTTTCTCTCTCTCATTCATCACTCTTCTTTCTCTGATTGTCTATTTGTCTTTCTCTCTCTGTCTCTCATTCATCTATCTCTTCTCTCATCTCTCTTTTCTCTCTCTCTCTCTGTGCCTCTCACTCATCTCTCTCTCTCACCACTCATCTCCTCTACCACCTTCACTACTACTGCAAACGCCATTTCACTACCACCACTACTACCACGGTCGCCATTTCACCTCTACGATTACCATTACTACTACCATCGTCACCACTCCACTACCACTATTACCACTATTGCCACTACTACTACTATCATTACCTCTCTTTTAACCCTGCTACTCCATCTACTCTACTACTACCACAACTTCACCACTAATCTCCTTTGCCATCACCACCACCACCACCATCATCTTTTATCCACCACCTTCACCACTACTGTCGGTTCCTCTTCTCTACCACAAAATATTACCTCTCTTCTCTCTCTCACTCATCACTCTTCTCTATCATGGAGTCTTTGTCTTTGTCTCTTTCTCTTTCTCTTTCTCTCTTTGTCTCTCTTTTTTTCTATGTCTTTCTCTCGATCATCTCTTTTCGCTCTCTTTCTCTCTATCTTTGTCTATCTCGCTCATCTCTTGTTTCTCTCTATTTTTCTATATGTCTCTCTCTCTCTCTCATCTGTTTCTCTATCTGTCTCCCTATCTCTTTCTATATCTCTTTCTCTCTTTGTCTCTCTCTCTCACTTATCACTCTTCTCTTTCTCTCTCTGTGTCTGTCTGTCTGCTTGTCTCTCTCCCCCATTGTGTTCACCTTGCTCACTCTCTCCCTCATCTCTTCTCTATTTACCGAGCTCTCCACTACAAGAAAATGTACTTTTAGCGACCACTTTGTCTCTCTCTCGCTCATCACTTTGTCTATGTCTGTCTGTCTATCTCTCTCTCTCTTTTTCTCTCTCTCTCTCTTTTCTCTATCTGTCTCTCACTCATCTCCTTCTCACCACCCATCTTTTCTACCACATTTACCACTACTGCAAATGCCATTCCATTATTACCACTACTACCACTGCAAATGCCACATTGACCACAAAAAATTAACTTTATTTTAATGGAAAATATTATCCCTACTTCTACCAAATAAAAAAATAATAATAATTTTTATTCATTAAAATAAATATGAAACAAATAATAATAATTTTTATCTTTCGCTCATCTCTTGTTTCTCTATCTTTTTCTATCTCTCTCTCTCTATCTCTTTCTCTCTTTGTCTGTTTGTTTCTCTCTCTCTCTCTCCGTCTCTCTCTCTCACTCATCACTCTTAGGCCAAGTTTGGGAAGTTCAAAAAAAGTTAAAAGTCAAAAAGTTACTTAAAAAGTTAAAAAGTTATCACTATTCACCAAAAGTCAAAAATTACGGCTGCACAACTCCCAATTCTAATTTTTCCTTACACACTAATTTATACAATTTTTTAATACATATTTTTCCATAAAAAGTCAAATAGTTAACCCAAACAACTATATTTTTTTCCTTAACTTTTTAGTCTAAAAAGACAAAAAGTGCACTTATTTAGGACATTCCAAACAATCCCTTAATAGAAAATATTTTTCATTATATTATCCTTACTTCTACCAAATAAAAAATAATGATAATAATTTTTCATTCATTAAATATCCATTTATGATAAAAATAAAAATTATTATTTATTTTTTTTATTATTTAAATATTAATTTATGATGAAAATTATTATTATTATTATTTTTCCCAATCCCGCCCGCTCGATTCCCCTATTTTTTTCCATTCCCGCGCCCTCCAAAAACCCCAATCTCTTAGAACTAAAATTAGGGCTGAGCAAGGAATCCGTATAATCCGTAATCCGATCCGGTCCAGTCCAATCCGATAGGTTTGGATTGATTTTTTGAATTCGTGGTTCGGTTCCGGATTGAAAATTTACAAATCCGTAGGTCACGGATCGGTTCCGGATTGAACCCTACGGTTCCGAATTGAAACCAATCCGGACCGTATAGATTTAGTCTACATTTATACTATGTACCCTCCCACATAAGATAATTTCTCGTGTCATATAAATTACTAAACCTAACCCTAGCCGTCCCACACTGTCTCTCTCTCACACTCTCATCTCTCAGCGCTGCTCTCTCTCAGACGAAGCTCTTCTCCTCCATCTCGGTGAGCTCTCTCTCTCTCGGTGAACTCAGTCACTCTGTTTTTCTTCTTCTCCATCTCAGATCCATTTCAGACGAAGTTCTTCTCCATCTCAGATCATCCATCTCGGTGAGCTCTCTCTCTCTCTCTCTCTCTCGCTCTCGGTGAACTCAGTCTGACCCTGTTTTTCTTCTTCTCCATCTCAGACGAAGTTCTTCTCCATCTCAGATCATCCATCTCGGTGAGCTCTCTCTCTCTCTCTCTCTCTCTCTCTCTCTCTCTCTCTCTCTCTCTCTCTCTCTCTTTCCTTTGATTTTGTGCTTTGAATGCCTCATTGTATTATATAATTTGTTGTTTGTTCTTCGTATTCACACAACCACCAAGGTCAGTGGTTGTATTAGGCATAGTTGGATCCATTTTTTATTTATTTATTTATTTATATATATTTGGTCCAAACAATTGAGGTAAACTCATTCTGATATACATAATAGCTCGACACAATTGAGGTTAACTCATTCTGATATACATTATGTAAATGATTGTTCATCTAATATACATAATAGCTCGATAAAAGAAGATTTTATTTATTTATTTTCATTTTCTTTTCCCAAGATCCAAACACTGTATGTTTGGCTAAATGGGTTTTTAAGATTTTGATTCTATTGCTGTATAGAATGCTTGAAAAGAGGAGTTTGAGCTATATAGATGGTCCAGTTCCAATGCCTCTAGACGATTCATTTCTGGTGGAAAACGTACAAAGGATCTGCGTTTGTGACACGGGTTCGTGTTTATTTTGTACAAATTTTAGGGTATCTGTTTGTTCCTGTTTTTGGGATCTGATATTTCATTGTTGGTTGTTCTAGATGAATGGGTGGAGAACCATGATACTCTTCTCTTCTGGCACGTCAAACCCGGTGTGCATGTGTTCCAGGTGATCTGTTTTTCTTATGGTGTATTGAGTGTAATTATTTAAAAAAAAATCCATTTAGGATGTGGAAATAGCATTGATTTCAACATGGTGGATCTCTCTATGAAACATAGACACGGATACATGATAGGGATAAGGGTATGACTCGATAGGAATACGTTGATATGAAGAATTCTAAAAAAAGTCAGGTATACCGTATGCCTGTCATAACATTAAATTTATCATAAGCTAGGCAAGGAGTGTGGGTGTTCAATATAGATATGACACTCTTCTAAAGGTATTTGTGCTTCATAGGTGAATCTCTGCCTTGGATGCTATTCTTTTAAAGGAAACCTAACTATTTAATGTTTACATAAACTTTAACTGGCTAGAGTTTTTGAGTTTGCAACTCACTGATAGGTGTTGATAATGCTTGCTTTTCTTGAATTGTATTAGTTGTATGTAGTTTCTTTAATGCTCTATTTGATTGTTTCCTCCTCAGCTTAGTGAGGAAGGGTCGTGTAAAGAAAAAAAGTAACTGTACTACAAATTTACATCCCAAAACAAGCCTTTAGAGTTTAGATGAAGTATGTAACGCAACCTAACCCGTGTAGTACTGAAGTTGAAGTTTTGAAAAGGTAAGTTTGAATATAAAAATTGAAATATGTAAAATTTTCAAAAATCATTCCAGAAAAAAGGTAAAGAAATATGATCCCCTACACCTCCATCCTAAGAAAATATAGTATGCAATAGGCATCATGAAAAGACACACTTCTTTGTTTAAGAAAACACTTCATTGCTTCTGACCCACTATGGCTTTTTACACTTTCGAACTTCTACGCTTCATTTGTCATCAAAGCCATTGGTCCTCATCCTACTTAGTTTTCATTCTTTTGCATTTAAAATCAAACTGCAATACATGAATGAAGACCGAGGAAAGGGCAGGTCAACAATTAGTTTGTGGCAGCTATGCAAGTACCCTTCAGATGAAGGAAGATATTCAATCTATTCAAACCAAATTTGATGAAGTGTTCATAGGTATGCAAATTCATCTTCTCCTAAACCACTAGTAGATTGGGAAGCCAATTTTTGTAAGTATTTGTCAAACAATGCCCAATTATAACTTTATGGTATAAAAAAACACTGGGTAAACATTTATATCCACTTCTATGATGACAGAAAAGTAAAAAGTGAAATAGCAAGGGTTTAGTATTTCATATATGAATGCTAACCATGGAGTAAAAAGCACATCCAAATAATAAAGTATAAACAAACCTCAGCCCATGATGGCTCCAATTCAGTAGCTCCTGTCAAATAATTGTAACTCATGAATACAATGTCTACTTGGGTAATATATATGGAAAATAAATCATTACACAAAAAACAAATTTTGAACTCCAATAACAATACAGAGCTAAAATGATTTCTACAAGCAAAGAAAATCTGAAAATATTTGCAATTTGAACAGGGAACCAAATCTGAAGATTGAAAGACATGAAAAATTTTATTTGGGTCCAGCTGCAAAATAACTATTTAATGTTTACATAGAACTTTAGCAGTTATTATTGAATTCCTGATACGTGGCTCTATACAATATTTAAACTTCTGATAGATTTTATTTATTTATTTCAAAAATTGGTTTACTGCACAAGTTAATTTAAATATGCTTAGGATATAGTGACTATTATTATATAAACTTGACATGATCAAAGGAACTGAAGCTCTATCACTTTAATTTGGGTATTGAAAAACAAAGCATAAGTGTATAGTCATCTGGCTGTCCAAGGAAACTAATTAAGGTTGTGAACAAATCTTGTGTGTTTTTTGTGTAATTTTGTAGAGAGAAGCAAACTTCACTAAAGTACATAAGGTTGTGTTTGGATCAAGGCTTTGAAGAGGAATTTGCAGAGAGTGAGAGAGGGAAAAAAAAAAAAAAAAAGAGGTGAAAAATGAATGAAATAGAAGCTAGATTTTGATCACATTTCCCTTTCCTTTCCCTTCCACAAATCCCACCCCAAATCCTAGATCCAGACTTTGTCCCATGAAGTTTGCCTCATAGGAAAAATCAAACCATGTCTACTGTAATTTGAATATCTGTTTTATTTTTGTTACACTTGAATATAGCTCTATACAAGATTTAAACTTCTGATAGAATGCACAACTAATTAAAGCATTTGAAAACAAGCCAAATTACATTACAGATGGATAGTTTTTTTTTATTTAGAAAAAGAAAAGAAAAGTAGTTCTAGCACCCTGAGTATTGCATAGCTTTGGACTAAAGTTGCAAGTTATTCATTACATTTGAGTGCATTTAGTAGTTCTACCAAGTAATTTTGTCTTCCTTTGAATTTGCAGCCCAAATATGGTCAATTACTACGGGTAGCGGTGGGAAAAGCGAGTTATCCATCAACCATCTCAACTAGACCAGTATTGCAAAGATAGAATCTACTGTAAAGTAAGTCTTCATTTCCCTCATTTTTCAGATTTTCTAGTAACCTTTTATTTATTTATTTTTTAAAATGTTTTTGGTTTTCTTATCATGTTTTTTCTCTCCCTGAATAGGGAAAAATTTGTCTTGAACCATGGTGCATATGAAAAAATTGTCTCTAGATCCTCATCTATTAATGCACGAATCTGAAGCCAAAGCCTATGACACACAGGCAGTTATTAAGGGTAATTAAATCCCTATATATGAAATTGTAATTTTTTCTCTCTCTATTTATCAAACAATGAACTCAAGTGGGAAATATTATGAACTTGCAGATTCACTGATGCTGGACCAGGAAACTAAGGAGGAGATAGACTCCATGTCATTTTCTAATCTTTTATTAAATGTATTGTTTCTCAAATAATATTGTCATTTTCTACAAGTGCACATCTTGAGTTTTAGATCACTTTTTTGTTTTATTATTAAATTATTCTAGCTTAAGAAAGTTTGAAATCATTCATGCCTTGATGATTTATTTTGGCTTCTATAAGGGTATTAATATCTTTTGTAGCTTTATACTATTTTTGCATAAGAGTATCCTTATTGTATGATTTTTAACCCTCAGGATAAAAGATGGAAATGCTGAAAGGATTGGGGGCAGTTTAACAACTGGATAAATTACATTATTTTTGGTGTGATCTAAATGTAAGTTTATAAATTAATTAGTAAGTTTGTTCCTATGTTTCTAGCGGTTTTTAAATTAATTTGTTTTTTATTTTTATTTTTCAGGTCAGAAATTTCTTGGAAATATGCAAAATATGGTCAAAGAATTCAAGAATTTAGTTTTTTCAAGTTTTTTTTATTTTATTTTTTAATATATGTAATCACAGTTAAATTTTTTTTTATTAATTTTTTTGTATATACTTTTAAATATTTAACTTTTATTTATGAAATATATGATATTATTTCATTCAATATATGGTTGTGATTTAAAATATAGTATATAGTGTGTATTACATTCTTCAAATGCGCGTACAAAAATAATATTGATTATTCTTCAAATATGTCAATTTTTTTTTATCACAGGTTTTATTAGTTATTAATCACATTTAAAAGGTGTGATCTAAAGTTTTTAATCACACTTAAAAGGTGTGATCTAAAAGTTTTTAACCACACTTAAAAGGTGTGATTTAAAGTTTTTAATCACACTTCAAATGTGTGATCTAAAGTTTTTAATCACACTTAAAAGGTGTGATCTAAAGTTTTTAATCACACTTAAAAGGTGTAATCTAAAAGTTTTTAACTACACTTAAAAGATGTGATTTAAAGTTTTTAATCACATTTAAAAGGTGTGATCTAAAGTTTTTAATCACACTTAAAAGGTGTGATCTAAAGTTTTTAACCACACTTAAAAGGTGTGATCTAAAGTTTTTAATCACACTTAAAAGGTGTGATCTAAAAGTTTTTAACCACACTTAAAAGGTGTGATCTAAAGTTTTTAATCACACTTAAAACGTGTGATCTAAAGTTTTTAATCACACTTAAAAGGTGTGATCTAAATGTTTTTAATCACACTTAAAAAGTGTGATTAAAAATGGCCATTTTTAATCACACTCCTAAAGACCACACTTTAATAAAATTTAAAAGGTGTGATTAAAAAGCATACATCACACCAAAAAAGTGTGATCTTTATCTATATTTGTAGTAGTGTCCGGGCCTCTGAACTCTTTTGTGCTTTGACTCGGTTTGTGGACCGAATCTTGTTTTCTCTTCCCGGAGGGAGGGAGAGGTCATGTAGACCATCTCTTTGTGGTCGTAGGCCACTTTTCCCGTTTGGAGACTAGTTTCCAGTTTTTGGAGCCTTTGGCCGCGTGCCTTGTCTCGGGACCGCTTCACGTTCTCCGTTTGGTTTGGTTTTTGAACCACACCTTGTTTCCTCTGCCTAGAGGAACACTGTGGTCCGGGAGACCACTTTTGTGGCTGCATACCACTTTTGGTGCTCGTCAGCTAGTTTTCGAGGCTTTCGGCCGCGTGCTTTGCCTTCCGATCTCTCGTCTTGCACCCGTTTTGGTTTGTTTTTGGTACAAACCTTGTTTGGAAGGTGGTACAAGGGTGGGAGACCACTTTTTCTCCTTGGAGACCACTTTTCCTTCAGCCAACCAATTTTCTGGTCGGATAACTGGCTTGCTTGGTCTTTAGGCCACATTTTCTGGTCGGCCACCACACCACTAGCTTTCTTTCATGCCCTGGACTCTCTCCCACCATGGCCGACCAGTTTGTGTCTTGGAAGACCACTTGAAGTGGTCGGCCGACCACTTTAAGTAGCAGGCCGACCACTTTAGGTGGTCGGCTGCTTTTTGGCACCTTTTTGGAGATATTTTCCTCCAGCTGGCACAACTAGAGGGCTTTTGGGCTATCCTCCATACATGTATATGGAGGGATTTGTTTGAGGCTTAGCTTCTCCAAGAAGCTTTCCCTTTTAGTTTCTATAAGAGGGAGGCTTCTCCTCCCCCCTCTAGGTTCAGAAAAAACTTCCTTAAGCCATACATATAATCTATATCTATATCTATACATCTTCATTTCTCTCTTGTGTTTGTGCCTTAAAATGTAGATTTGTCTCACTTTTGTACACAAACACACACTCAAACACCTTGCTTGTGTTGCTAAGGCTTCTTGAAGTTGTTTTTGGTGTTCTTGGGTTGGTTTGAGCTTGAAAAACTTGCTGGAGTTGCAGTTATAAATGAGGTCTTCAAGGGTGAGCATTTGACCTTTAAATCCCCCTTTCTTGCTTTAGCTTTTAGCCCTTCTTGCATACATTTTTAAGCTTAACTCTTAACTAGAAAAAGTTCTTTTTTTGCATGCTTAAAATAGTTGTTTAAGGTCACTTTTTCGTTTGGGGTGATTTACCCCCTCTTAGGCCTTGTTTAGGCCTTGTTTTGAGCCATCCCTTTAGGCTCTTGTTGAACCCTTTGCATGACCTTTCTACCACTGAAATCTAGAGGATTTTCAGTGGTGGAAAGGTGGTTTTGGTGTCCTAAATAGGAGAGGGTCATCCGCTCTCCTTGTACTGTGTTTACTTGCTTCATATGCCTAATGTTTGAGCACCTTTAATAAGTTTGTGTTAGCTTGTTCTTAGCTAGTATTTGTGGTTATTTTGCTGAGGCATGCCACTATTTTTACTTGCTTTGGTCACTTCATGCATGGTTAATACACTTGTAGTGTAAATCACACAAACTAGCTTTGTATGCTTCATGAAGTAGCATGTCATTCTAGCTTGTTTTCTTTCCATTTCAGCATGTTTTTGGTGATGTTTTGCCATGTCATGACTCTATTTTGGTTTGGTTTGGTTTTGTTTGGTTTGGTTGGCCCTTGCATGCTCCATGCACTTGTAATGCAATTCCATGAAACAACCTAACATGCATCATGTTGTAACATGTCATTCTAGCATGCTTTTGTCTTAACTTCATGAAGATTTTGTCCATGTTTTAACATGCTTTAGCTCTGATTTTGGTGGTTTTGGCCATGCATGACTTGCTTTGTATAGCCTTAGTTCAATCTAGCTTATTAGCCTTGTGTATTGAGTCCACTAGCATGCTTTACTTGGACTGTTTTAATGATTTGAAATAATTTATTATATGATTTTAGTCCATGTTTCATGCCCATGCACTCACATTTATCACTCATTCAATGCGTTGGAAGGTTTGCCCCTTTATGCCTTAACATGAACCATTGCGTATGCCTTCATGCCATAGCTTGCGAGCCATCGTTTCAGTGTTTATTTGGGGTCATTTTGCCATGATATAACTCTGATTTTTATTGTTCGAGTCATCCCATGCTTGGTCTTAATAGGTGTAGTGTAATCCACCTTATTTGCCTTGTATGCACCATGCCTCATGCTCACTATGCTAGCTTGTTTTGGCATCCTTCCATACATGTTTTAGACTCTTTGGCATGTTCTAGGACTGTTTGGGGTTGCCTTGGTCACATGCTTCATGTTTTGTATACTTGTAATACAAATGCTCTTGCTTGCCTCAAGCTTTGAGCACCATTGCATGCTTCATTTGTGTCATGTACATGATTTGGCATCACTTAACATGACATTTTAGAGCATTTAGAATTGCCATATTCCTACCTCAATCATGCTTTAAGTGCCTTTGAGTGTTATGCATTGTTGCCTAGTTTATGCCTTAGCTTGTATGCTTGCATGCCTAGGCCTTTGAGCCCTCGTCTCAGCATGTTTAGGTCCTTATTTTGACCTACTTGAGCTCTATCCATGCTTAGTTCATGCATTTGTGTCATGTATTGCATGCCTCCTTGTAGTCCTCTTTACTAGCCTCATGCTTTAAGGACCCTAGCATGCCATACTTGTGTTGTTTGAATGATTTAGCATCATTTCTTACCTCATTTCAGTGCACTTAGTGTTGCTACACTTCTATGTTTTTTCACTCTTAAAGTTTTCTTGAGAGTTGCACCTTAGTGCCTTAGTTGGTGAGCCAATTGGCATGCATGCTTGTATGTGTTTTTAGTGCCTTCATTTTAGCATTATGGCCACTGTTTTGGGCATGACTGAGATCTGTCCATTTCGGTTTAAGTCCATTGAGTATATGGTTTACATGTTGTTGCATGTTTGGTGTATTGCATATTGTTGCCCTTGTTGCATTGCATTGTGCATGCATGCATTACTTAGTGTTTAGAACCTTATGATTGCCTTGCATTGAGTATGCCATCTAGTTCTTAGCATTTAGCATTGAGTATGCCGTGTTATCCCTTGCATTGTGTATGCTATGTTGTTAGTTACATTGTGCGTGCTATGTAGTTGCATGTTTGCATGCTAAGGTTGCATTACATTGCATTGAGCATGCCATGTTATGTGTTGCATTGTGTTTGGAATAGGTGTTAGTCCAAACACAATAAACGAGGGACGTTTCATACTTCAAGTGATGAAACGTGCCTCGATTGTCGGTCGTCGACGCTCTTGATCATACATGATAGAGTTCTAGGCTTTATGTGTTTACTTGTGCATTCATTTTACATTGAATTATGCAACTTCGCCTCTCAACCATCATGCATTGAAATGTGCGATTGGTGGCCCAAGGGTCGAGAACCACACTCCCTTGAGTTCATGACATGATAGGGAGGGCAGTTGTGCACACATATCTTGCAAATACATTGCCATGCCCTTTCTTGCTCTCTGTTGCAACAAATTGCAGTCCAGCAGCAACAACTGGCCGGCCAGCCAGAAAAACTAGCTGGCCGACCACTTTTCTGGTTTTTCAACAACCAAAAGTGGTCGGCAGGTGTCTGGAGAGACCAAAAGTGGTCGGCCACCCTCCCACAGAACTCCCAAGGTGAAGTTTCAGCTTTCTGAAGCTTGGTGCAAGTTTCTGAGAACAAATGAAAACAGAGGCAAATCAGGGCATCACATTGGATTTCCGAAAGAGGCGACCGGGCTTGCATGCATCCAGTCTTCTCCCTCCAAGAACCTCCTGCTTTTATTGCTTTCCTTAGCTGCCATGCTTAGATAGCTAGCTTTTGCTTTGATTTGTGCTTTAATTAGTTAATGCGTTTAGCTATTTAAATTCGTTTTGTAATAATTAGTTAACTAGTATTAGTTAATTAATTTGTTGTGTAATAATTAGTTTAATTAGTTTAGATTAGCTAATTAGCTTCTTATTTGGTCTCTCTCTCGAGAGGGCCAAGTGTTGTAATAAGCGTGCGTGTGTGTGATGCATGTCTTCTAACCCCTATTTCTTTCTCCCTTTTACTTAACTGCTTACGATGATTAGTTTTAGGGCATATTTAATTTAGCATACCTTATGCTTGCATGCGTGCATCCATTCATCTATCTTGCATGTACTGGGCTCAGCGCATCATACTAATTACATTGTATTTTCAATACATTTACTTGAATACGTGTTCAACAGCATGTTACCAAGTTGCATTTCACATGACATTCTACAATAGCTGAGCCTATTTTTGTTGCATTTTCGCATGTGTTGCATTAGCCATCTTAACATGAACTAGGACCATGCATGATTTCTAACTAGTTCTTTGTTTTGGCTCGGAGTACACTATGAGTATTTACGATTTAGCATACTGCACATGTGTTAATGTTGCCATGAAAGCATGCTTGCCATGAGGCTAACTGCTTATTTGAGATAACTGCCTGAATGCCTGTGGGTGAAGGTTGGATTACCTGAATTGGAACAATTCATTGAAATCCGCATTTGACCCTACTTGCAAGTAGAAAATTTCAAACCGTTTTCAAACAAACATGCAATGTTTTGTTCCAAGTTAGGCGATCTAGTCTATACTTGTTTGCTGTGCGCATCACATAGTAAGATTAGCTAATTAACCAGAATAAGAACACATGTGTTTTCAAAAACAAGATATCATGCTTATTACAGGCCGATCTTTGATCGGGCGAGTGGAGGTGCTCATTACATGACCTTCTCCAATCGTACCTAAGTTCCCGAGCCAAGGCAACTTTGGTGATGACGGACACGTGGCCTTAGGCACGAGTCAGGGTTTCCTAAATTATCCCAAAATAAAATATTTAGGTGGCGACTCTATATCTGGCAAAGCAGTCCATGTTTGGCACTTCTTTATAAAAATCAATTTTCCAAAATGATTTGCCCGATTTGGACTCTTTGGTGATTTATCGGTCTCACATCGCACATTGTGAGATTAGATTCAGAACCGTGACATTTGAGTCCAAACTGTAGTAAGCCCAATGGACAAAACGGAATCCCGCGCCATTTTCGCGGGCGGAGCCCGGGACGTTCGGGGCGCGTCTACATATATGCTTTGAAATATCATGTTAAATGATGCCAAATCACGCACATGTCACAAATGAAGCATGCTAGGAGGCTCAAAACTCAAGGCTAGCAAGGCCAATTGCACTACAGCTATGCAATACATGAACCATATGGCCAAGACAACCCAAAACAGTCCTAGAGCATGTCAAATCAAGGCTAAAACATGCACAGAGTGTAGCCAAAACAAGCTAGCATAGTAAGCCAAAACATTAAGTAAGCTAGGCCAATGAGCATGGTTACACTACAAGTGTAAGAAGCAAATGAGGGATGCTCTAACCAACCAAAAACAGCGTTGTATCATGGCAAAATAACACCAAAAACACACTGAAATGGCAGCCCAAAAGCTTAGGCAAGATGGCATCCATATTGGCTCATATTTAAGGCATAAAGCACAACCTTCCACAAGCATTGAACAAGTGAAAGATGTGAGAGCATGATAGTGAAAAATGCTCTGAAATTACCTACCAAATGATGCCATGCCATGCAAAAGGCTCAAATAAAGCATGCCAAGAGACTTGAGATACAAAGCTAGTCAAGGGCTTTACACTACAACCATACCAAGCAATGCTCAAATGACCTAAAGCACTCAAAATAGAACTAAGGTAGGTCAAAATGGTAGCAAAAACATGCTAGACTCACAACAAAGATGGCAAGAAAGATAGGCTCCCGAATTAGCTCACAAACAAGGCATAAGGGCACAACTCTTAAACACAATGAAAGAGTGATAAACATGAGAGCATGGCAGAAGTTTATGGTCTGAAATTACCTACCAAATGATGCCATGCCATGAAAAAGGCTCAAATATGACATGCTAGGGGTCCTATAGTGCAAGGCTAGCAAAGCCAAATGCATTATAGCTATGCAAAACCAAACATGCATGACCAAAACCACTTAAATCAGACCTCAAGCATGTTAAATCAAAGCCAAAAATGTGTTGGAGTAGAGCATACGCATGCTAGATCAAAAGGCTAAAACAACAGATATGCTAGGCTAGTGAACCAAATTTCCACTACAAGTGCAAAGAGCATGCAAGAGGCAACCAAACCAACCCAAATCAGAGTTATGACATGTCAAATGATGGCCAAAAACCTACTGAAATGGAGCCAATACATGCTAGAAAGACATGCTACTTTGCAAGGCTACAAGTAGGTTTACACTACAAGTATAAGAAGCATGCAAGAGGTGATCAAGACAGCCCAAAACAGAGTCATGGAAGGTCTAAAAAGTCACAAAAAAGTGATCAAACAAAGCCTCAAGAATATAGAAATACATGCTCCTTTGATGGGCCATCAACACAAGCAAACAAGAGAAGAGGAGGGGGGACAACCCCCACCTATTTGGGGCCTCAAAACTAAGTTTCCACCACTAAAATTCCTCTGGAATTCAGTGGTGAAAAGGCCAAACAAAGGTAATCACAAAGGCCTAAAGTGATGGTCCAAAACAAGGCAAAACAAGGCACAAAAGGGGGTAGACCACCCCCAACACCAAAGAGACCTTAAACAAACATTTCAAGTGCTTAAAATTAGAAATTTTTGCAGTTAAAAGTTAACCCTGAAACAATATGCAAATAGGGCCAAAAGCTTAATCAAAAACAAAGGTTTAAGGGGTTAGAAACTCACCCTTGAAGAACAACTTCAAAGCAGCAACTCCAACAACCTTTTTTGACCAAAAGCAATCCAAAAACTCCAAAACCAGCTTCAAGGTGCCTCAGCTCCAAGAGTATGGTGTTTGAGTAGGTGTTTGTGTGCAAAAATGTGAAGAAATTACACTTTTAAGCACAAATATGGAGAGAAAGGAAAAAATATAGAGATAGAGATATATGTATAGCTCTATGCAATTTTTCTGAACCTAAAGCAAGAGGGAGGAGGTTCCCTTTTATAGAAAACCATGCATCAAGCTTGTTGTGCAAGCTTGAAGCTTGAATCAATCCCTCCATACGTGTATGGAGGATGCTTTCTGTGCCCTACAGCTGGCATGGAAAATATCTGCAGAAAGTGCAGGAAAGCTGCCGACCAATTGAAGTGGCCGGCCAGGCACTTGCACTGGTCGGCTGACTAGAAAAAGTGGTCTGTAGGAAGAGAAAGTGGTCGGCAAGGGAGGAAAGGTGGTCGGCACAGAGAGAAGAAGGTGGTGGCATGGCTACCGACCACTTTTTTGGTCTTTAGAGCAAAAAATGTGGCTCGTAGACCAAAAAAAGTGGCTGGTCAGGAAGAAAAGTGGCTGGCAAGTGGCTGGCAAGGCCAAAAAGTGGCGGCAAGTATCCAAATTGAAGCCCCAGAAGTAAGCTTTCCAATGGTGGCAGCCTTGCATCAAAATTCCAACTGTGCAAAAAGTTATACCTGTTTTGGTGAAGCCGCTCAATTTTGATCCTACCCGGATTTATGTCGAACTTCTCCCAAACTAGTTTTCTTCTCTCCTCTCTCTTTCTTCAACTTCAAACCCCTAAACAAGGTGTTTTGAAAGATTTCCCAGAGATTTCATCTCTCTTTCATTCATTTCCACTTTGTCCTTTGCTCGGTTTATCGAAAAGTGTAACTTTTAACAAAATGCAAGTGTTGGAACATCATAGGAATTTTTTCAAAAACTATTTTGAAAGAGAGGGTTTCAAGGTCTAAAATCTTTGGTCAAAATAGTTTTAGTCCAAAAATAGGGTGTGAGGTTAGGATTTGACTCTCCTCTTGCCAAAAAAGTCGAACATTTGCCCTGTACATCTTTCATCACCAAGTAAACCATCAGTAGCACCCAAGTCTTAAGGGCAGTCAAAAATGGGGTGTCTACAAGTGGCTAAGGGTAGAGGTTTCACTGAGGTGAACACAAACATAGCCAATAGCAGGCTAATGGAGTCCTGAGAATGCATGTACTGGCCAAATAGAACTGAGAATGCATGTACTAGCCAAATAGAACTGAGAAGGCAAGTGCAGCAGTAAGGTTTACCGCTACAAGTGCACTTGCTGAGGTTCAGGCTGAGAAGGCAAGTGTAGAGGCAAACACTCTTGCTGCAACTGCACTTGCTGAGGCTCAAAAGGGAGTTACAGTGCCAAACACTCCCGTCGCAACTACACTTGCTGAGGCTCAACAAGGTAGTTGTGGAGGCAAACAGATAGTACACAATACATGCAGAGAGACATGTAGCACCTTCAACCTGGTGACTCAAGGCAGAATATTCCATGTGATCCTCTGTGACATATGTCTTCTCTCTATTTGGCCACTTGGTGTCTTCTTGGCACCAAGGAAAAGCCTATAAATAGGACTCATTCCCCAAAGTTCAGGAAAAGGAATTTTGGGGATTTGGGGGAGATGTTGCCCATTTTGGTACTGCCACACATTTCTTTTTGAGCCACTTGCTTCACTCTCACCCAGCTACACACTCTCCAACTCTCAGATAGTTGTTGTTACTCATTCTCCAGCCATTTCTACCATGGTTAGACCATTAATATAGTTTTGCCTCTCTAATCACTTTCCTAATCTTAAACCCCCTTACAGTTACCAAATCATCATTGGACA
Source organism: Camellia lanceoleosa (assembly GCA_025200525.1). NCBI lineage: Eukaryota > Viridiplantae > Streptophyta > Magnoliopsida > Ericales > Theaceae > Camellia > Camellia lanceoleosa. The sequence goes on along the minus strand of CM045766.1, from coordinate 22,703,783 downwards.
TAGGTTGTCCAATCAAAGCCACTTAACCAAGAATTTGGCATGTAATAAATAGTTAGATATAGAGCAATTCTCCTTGGCAAGAGATAGGAGATGAAACCGAAGAGTAGACACATGAACAACGGACTATTGAGCAAAGTGACTCTCAAAGCAAGTCCAAACAGCCTGTGATGTGTCCTGTCCAACCACTAAAAGATATTTTGCAGAGATCAAAACTTTTCTATTGATTCAATTGAATTACAATTATAGAGATGAAGATATTTATAAACCACACTAAGTAACTCTGGTTCAAGTTAACTAAATCATAAGAAACCAACCAACTCTAGTTTACTCTGTAACTGCCTAACTATCTAACTGATGCAGTGGCTTAGATAATGCAGTTACAGGTGCTGATAAAGCTGTCGACTGACCCCTCAAGCTGAGAGGGATGAATTGTCCCAGAAACTTGTTCTGAAGATACAAAAATTGAGGAGAGGAGAGGAGAGAGGCTTAGTGAATAAATCAGCAAGCTGGTCCATAGAAGAAACATGATAAATAAGAAGTTTCTTGGCTACAACTCTTTGTCAAACATAATGGTAATTGACTTCGATAAGTTTAGATCTGGCATGAAATACAGGATTGCTAGATAAGGAAACTGCAGACAGATTATCACACTAGAGGGTGGGAGCTGCAACTGCAATATGAAGATCAGACATCAACATTCCAAGCCAACTCAGTTCTGCAACAGTTTGAGCAAGAGCTCTATATTCAGCTTCAGTGGAAGATCTAGACACAGTAGGCTGCTTCTTTGTTGACCAAGAAATCAAATTAGGACCCAAAAACACACAATAACCAGTGATTGATCTTCGATCAAATTAATAGCCTACCCAATTTGAGTCAGAAAAGGCATGCAAGGTAAGAGGGCCAGGAGTAAACTGTAGACCTTGATGAAGAGTGCCTTTAGATATCTGAGAATTCTTTTAACCAAAGCAAAATGACTGGTAAGAGGAGTCTGAAGAAATTTGCATGCATGGTTAACAGCAAAAGCTAAGTCAGGTCTAGTGATAGTAAGGTATTGTAAGGCACCAACAAGACTACGATAGAGAGAAGACTAAGAGAAAGGTAAATCTACTTGATCAGTAGAAGATTTGAGAGTCATAGGAGAAGGAGAAGACTTGCAATTTGTCATACCAGCTTTAACCAAAATTCCAGTAGCATACTTCTTTTAGGATAAGAAATATACTGAAGGAGAAGAAGTAATAGAGATACCCAAAAAATAGTTGAAAAGCCCCAATTCCTTCATAGAGAAGGTAGAATGCATCTAAGTAATGAGAGTAGAAATGCAGGAAGAATCACTTCCTGTAAGTAAAATATCATCAACATAGATTAAAAGGATAGTGATGGAGTGAGAAGTCTTTTTAACAAACAAAGATGAATCACAATGACTGGCCTTAAAACCATGAGTAAGAAGAAAAGAGAAAAAGGTAGTGAACCAGGCCCTAGGTGCTTGTTTGAGCCCATACAAAGCTTTATTTAGTTTGCAAACCAAGGAAGGATTAGTTTGATTAACAAAACCGATAGGTTGATGCATGTAGACCTCCTCCTCTAGAATACCATGAAGAAAAGCATTAGAAATGTCTAGTTGTTTGATAGACCATCGAAAATGAAGAGCCAAACATAGAAGAAGTCTGATAGTGGGTTGTTTTGCTACCGGACTAAATGTTTCAAAGTAATCAATGCCTTCAGTTTGGAGAAACCCTTTTGTAACCAATCTGGCTTTATGCCTAGCAATAGTCCCATCAGAATTTTTCTTAAGACGAAACACCCATTTGCAACCAATAGCCTTTTTTGTTGGTGGAAGATTGACCAAAGTCCAAGTGCCTTGTCTGAGCAAGACAGTGTATTCATCCTTCATGGCAGTAGTCCAAGCACTAGATTGAGCAGCGTCTTGATAGAATTGAGGCTCAGTATGATCAGAAGAATTGATGAAACAATGATGCTGAGATTTAGACCTAGTGATAATGGGATGAGTATTAGGAGGAGAAATAAAGTAAGTAGAATGAGTGGAAGGAAGAGAAGGTAAAAGAACAGACAAAGAAGAAATGGGAATTTGAGGCTGAGAAGTAGACTTAGAGATAGAAGTAGGAGAAAGCAAACTAGCAGATAGAGACAAATCAACAGTAGACTGAGGCAAACCAACAGACTGAGCTAAAATAGAAAGCAGCTTGCCAAGAAGAGTAGCAGATTCTGGGACAGACAAATTTACAAGAGGGGCAGACTGATGGACAACCTGTGGAACAGAGGACTGATGACCAAACTGTGAGGTAGGCCTAGAATAGGATTGAACAGAATCAAATTGACCAAAAACAATTGGAATTGGTGACTATGGTGACTGAGCTATAGCGGGAAAAGCTGGAAGGGAAGGCATAGAGGAGCCATGGGAAGAAGACTGATCAAGCCAGAAAAATGAGCTCAACTGGGACAAAGAAGGAGGTACAAGCTTAACTGATGGAGAAGAAGCAAAGGGAAAGACATCTTCATCAAAAACAACATGTCTGGAAACATGAATTTGACTAGTAGCAGGATCAAGACACCTATAGCCCTTAGTAGATGAAATGTAACCAAGAAACACACAAGGCATAGACCTAGGTTGGAGTTTATGGGTAACATAAGGTTTAAGCCATGAATAACATCTACAACCAAAGGTTCTGAGCAATGTATAATCAGGAGCATGGTGGTACAACATTTCAAAAGGAGTAAGAAAATTGATCTTAGCAGTAGAAAGTCTATTAATGAGAAAAACATATGTGGCACGGGCATCAAACCAATAAGCAAGAGAGAATGAAGAGTGGTGCATAAGAGCAATGGTGGTCTCTATCATTTTGATCAAGTGTGTGAGGACAACTCAACTGATGTTGTATGCCATGACTCTTTAAGAAATCATGAAACTTGGTGCTAAGATAATCACCACCATTGTCACTTCTTAACACTTGTAATTGAGTAGAAAATTGAGTTTCAACAAACACTTTAAATTCCAAAAACTTAGGAAAAACTTCACTTTTATAAAAAAGAGGAAACAACCATGTAAACTTGCTATAGTCATCAATGAACAGCACATAATATTTGTATGAAGAAACAGATGAAGTGAATGGCCCCCATACATAAGAGTGAATAAGGGCAAAGGGCTTATTAACTATAGAATTAGACAAACTAAAAGGAAGCCTATGACTTTTGGAAACACAACAATGTGAGCACATTTTATTATCAACAATAGATGAAACATTTACAGATGAAGAAGGTAACAAATGAAGTGTAACAATGTGCTGAAGTTTCCTTGAAAAAGGATGGCCTAATCTAAAATCCCAATGAGAAGAATTAATAGTGGATTGAAAACAAGCTGGTGAAAAAGATGCAGATGCAGAAGATGGAGCAGCACTAGGAAGATGATAGAGACCATGGAAATGAAAGCCTTTATATAGCACCTTCTTGGTACTCTTGTCCTGTATGATGAACATATCTTTATCAAAAGTAATAATGCAATGATTATCATAAATAAGCTGATGGGCAGAAATTAAGTTTGAAGAAATAGAAGGTACATGAAGCATGTTTGAGAGATGAAAAGGAAAGAATGGAGTAGGGAGAAGACCTTGATCAGTGTGATGAATAGGTAAGGTACTTCCATCACCAACAGTGATCTGATCATGTCCATGATATGGTTGATAAGAAGAAAGATTGTTCAAATCATTGGTGATATGACTAGTAGCTGTAGAATCTAAAAACCAGTTGGTATTGTTGGGAGAATTGTCACCAAGAGAACCAGTAGCAGACTGATTAGTACTGGTAATGTAGGTTTGATGAGCTTGAGGCCTTGGAGATTGAAGAGAGGTGTCCAATCTGTACCAACACTCTAATGCTAAGTGATTTGGTTTCCCACAAATCTGGCAAATCACTTGAGAAGAATTAGAATTAGATGCAGCAAAGTGAGTAGCAGAACTTGATTGATATGACTAATATCCTGTGTGACCTTGGCCTGAATTAGAAGATCTGCCTCTGTCTCGAAAATTAGAATTGCTAGAATTTCCTTTAAAGAACCTGCTGCCAGTTCTTCCTCCTTGACCTCTGTAAGAACCACTTCTATAGCCACCTCTATGAGAAGTGCTTGAAACATGATAAGCGAAATGAAGTTTTGAAGCACGAGCTTGCTTGGATGAGGATTCAACATGAATTGATTCAGAGTTTAATAGAGAACATACCTCTCCAATGGAAATGGTTTCAACTCTAGTTTTGATTGCTATTTTGAATGCATTATATTCATCAAGCAAACCATTAAGGATTAGTAAAACCATATCCTTATCATCAGCAGGTGATGCAGCTAAAGCCAATTGATCAGCAATTGACTTGATCTGAGTCAAATAGGCATCCATTGCATGGCCTTTTTTAACAATTTGATTAAGCTTGTTCTTCAACTGATGAATATGTGATCTTGACAAAGATGTAAAACGTTTGAGAAGAACACTTCACACTTCATGACTTGTGGAACAATGAAATACAGAAGTGAAGATAGATGGTGAGAGAGTTGCAGCCAAGCAACTGAGAAGATGAGAATCAATCAGCATCCAATGTGTATACTCTGGATTCAGAATCTCATGATTGTGTTCATCGATGATAGTGGATGATGGACATACTTGTGTGCCATTAACAAAACTGAGATGCTGTGTAGCTTTTAGAATATTCTGAACTTGATTCTTCCATATAATAAAGTTTGTGGAATCAAGTTTGACATTTACAAAAGAATTTAGATTTGAAATGTGTAGTGCAAGATTTGAAGGTATAGAAGATGAAGTAGATGATACAGTATATGAGGACAGATTCAAAAATGGCATTGAAGACGCCATTGATGAATCTTCAAGAACCAATACTCACAAGAGTCTGTGGCTCTGATACCATAAAAGATATTTTGCAGAGAACAAAACCTTTCTATTGATTCAATTGAATTACAATTACAGAGATAAAGATATTTATAAACCACACTAAGTAACTATGGTTCAAGTTAACTAAATCATAACAAACCAACTAACTCTAGTTTACTTTGTAATCGCTTAATCTGCCTAATCGACGGCGATGGCTTAGCTAATGCAGTTGCAGGTGCTGATGAAGCTGTCGACTGACCATGATGGCTGGAGCTAGAGCTGGACTGCAGTGTAGTTGGAGGAGCTTGATAGCTATCATGGCTAGGTTCTTTATCAGCCACCAGGCCCAAAATGGGGTAAGAGAGGGTTAACATTGAGGAGGCTTAAAAGTGTTTGGTCAGTGCGACGCCAAGTCACATAATCAGAATTAAGAACAACAGTTTAACCAACAGCTACTGGAACATATTCTAGAGGGGTAGAAAGAGAGCTATCAATCAAGTGCCAAAAGTTTTGACCAACTAAAAAGGGTTTCACTTGAGAGCATCATAGAAGATAGTTCGTGTCCGTCAACTTCACAGTCACAAGATTGTGGATAGGTGGAATAGAAAAATAAGAACCATGGCTCTAGTGGACACACTAGGAATAATAGTTGAAGACATGGTGAAAGGGTTAAGAAGAGGAATCAGTTTTATTTATTTATTTATTTACTAGGTTAAACCAAGACTAGGATAATGGATTTACAATGGTATGGGTCTGTGATAAGGTTGTAGGATTTGAGTATATCAAATATAGGAGAAGAACAAAGGCAGAGTAGTAGATAAAGGAATGGCAGTGTGGAGGCAGTGCACCTCAACACAATTGTAACTACTAGTAGGGGTGAGCAGTGAATAGACCGATCCGCCAAAACCGACCGAACAGAACCGATCCACCGCATTTTGGACGGATGCGTGATGACGAGCGGACGGTTGTGGATTGATTTTCTTCAATCCGCCAATTTGGCGGACGGATGGCGGATTTGAGATTCCTTTGGCCGCAACCGAACCGCCAAACCGCGAGTTCCCCTAATAATTTATAAGACTTTGTGTTTTCAGTTTGTTTAAATATTCTGTTTGTGTTTTCAATTAAAAAAGAATTTAAATATTCTGTTGAAAAATAGTTTTCAATTTGAATATCTTTTTTAAATTGAAAAAAAATAAACGTATTATTTATCTATATTTTTTGGTTTTTAAATCTATCTCTAAAAATAATAAATAGAAAATATAATATATGTTGGTTGATTTTTGTTTTCAAAAATAAATATAGATGTAACAATGCAGAGACATACAATCTCTACTACTGCTCTATTCATTGTTTTGGTGGTTTGAATTGTTTTTATATTTTAAGAATCACAGATTGTATTACTTTATGTGGATGAGGCATGCTATGATTGTAGTATATGGATGAGGCATGTAGTAATTGTGATATTCTAAAATTTCAAACTTTCTTGCTTTGGATAAGGCATGCAATGATTGTAATATTTTTTTAAGTCATTGACTATAATACTTTTTTTTTTTTTTAAGAAGAAGAAGTGCACAAGTTGAATTATGTTGAAAATTTATAAATTTTAAACCGTCAAACCGATTCGCATCCATCTGCCAATCCGCTCAATCCACATCCGCCGGATTGACGGATGGATGTAGATTGATTTTCTTCAACCCACCAATCTGGCGGACAGATGGCGGATTGGAAGTTCCGTGGCCACAACCGACCCGCGTCCACCTAATTGCTAGAAAAGAGAAAAAGGTTAGGTCGTTAGACCCTCTGATACCATAAAAGGATTTGTGAATGTCTGAATGTTTATTCATCTCCTCAATTGAGGTATATATAGGGTTTACAGGTAACAAATCAAGTGTAAACACAGGTCTTGAGTTAAGCCTGAATCTATGCAATCAAATACAAGATTTTAACCTAAATATATGTAATGAGATATTCCTGAATATACAAGATCAAAGAGATGATTAAGGAGATTCTCTAACATATGTTAGTTTTTTTGATCTGTTCCCAGTCACTCCCTCAATCACATTTATGTTTAAAAATATATATATATATATATATATTTTTTCCCAACTATTCATGTTAAAACTCTTTTTTAAAAACAAATCACGATATAATTATCAAATCATTCCATTTTTTATAAATAAATAAGTTACCGATTAAATCTTAAAAGATTAACGAAACAAATAGTAATTAAAAAGATTTAGTGATGCTGCTGTGCAATCCGCGCAGCAACAACTGTTGTGTACCAAAATGGGCCCATTTCGGGGCCCATTTTAATAATCCGAACCGTTTATATTTTAGAATACATTAAGTAGAATATGCATGTAAAAAATTAGATTAATCAGACATCGTTTACCTATTCATCCACTTATATTTGTATTCATTTTAATACTTTAATTTACAATTATTATTTATTTTTATAGATACAAATGTGTGTGGATGAATGAGTAAACGATATTCGATTAACTTGATTTTTTACAGGTATGTTCTACTTGATGTATTCTAAAATGTGAACGGTTTGAATTGTCAAAATGAACCCCAAAATGGACACATTTTGGTGCACAACAATTGCTGCTACGCGGGTTGCCCAGCAGCATCACTAAATCTCTCAAATAATTCATTTTTTAAGATGTTTCAATAATTTAAATTATTTATTTTTTTAAGACTTTCCATACATATTGTCCATAAATAAAATAAAAAAAGGTTGATTCCATAATTATAACATTTTTATTTTATTCTATTTGTCTCTAAAAATATACGGTAAGTATGTTTTTCAAAACACGATAAAATAAATATAATACAATTATCAAATCATCTTAATTTTTTATATAAATGATATATATTAAAAATCTTAAAAAATAAACAACTAAAATCATCAAAACTACGTCAGAGAGAATCATCTCCCTTAAAATAAGACTGCTAGTGAACTCATAAACCCAAATTGAATTGGTCAAGTCGATGGAGTGAATGGCGGACAAGCCTATAGGCCAAAACACAATTCTTAAAAGAGCATATCTTTAGAGTCGTTTGGGAATTAATTTTTTAAAATATTTTTTCAACTTTTTATAAAAAGATTTATAAAAAAAAGAGAGAGAGAGAGAGAGAGAGAATGAATTAATTTTTTGTTTTAATTTTTTCTTTAACTTTTTAACTATTTTCACCAATTACTGAATATTGTGTATTTTTTCATAACTACTTTACAATAATTCTTAATAAAATTATAATGGTTCATAAATTTTCTAGTTATAATAGTTTATAATTTTTTAATATTGATAACATAATCACAAATGTTTATAATTTGGGAGAATTTGGTCAAAATTTTCTTAAAATAAAACTTTAATACATTAAGAACAAACATACAAAAATATTTTTTGAAAAGTCCAACGTACGCCACTATTACCAAAATATACTTAGTGACTAATTTAATATTTTAAACTTTAAAATGATATAACTTTTGATTTAGATGTTTTTTATTAAAATTAGTATTTTTAAAATCTTCTCATCAAAGATCTATCAAACATGTGGCTATGAATTTTTTTTTTTTTATAAAAAATATTAAAATTTTACCATCAAAATTAACCTCAACAATAAAATTTTATTGTATCTCACAGTAAAATTTTATTTTGATTCATAGTAAATTTTGTTATAAAATTTTATTATTTAAATAATGAAATACCATCATCATCCTAAGGATCATAGTCACCATAGTTGTTAATAAATAATTACAAAAACATAACTTTAATAGAGTAAAATGAAATAATAACTTTAACAAAGTAAAATTTTATTATAATTTACGAATTACATATTATTATAGCATATCATAGTACAATTTTATTGTCACTTTTAAACAAAGGATCAACAAATAAAACACTAACATATATTACCAGAGCACATCAAAGTAAAACTAATCTAATGGTAACAAAAATGCTATTATTCAACCAGATTCGATTAAAAAAAAATAATAATAATAAACGAAATATATATATTGTTCAATCTTCAATCTCCTCTAAATTTTTTTTAATAATTATTTACTCTTCATTCAAATAAAGAAACAAAATACACATCAAACAAATTAAATAAGAGTTAGCAGTTATCAGATATTATAAATAGCATGTAAATCAAAAAAATTATATTTAGGTCTCATTTGGAAACTAGGCTATTTTAGTTGCTTTTTAGCTATTTTATGAGATGAAAAAAAAAAATTTGTGAAATGATTTGTGGATTTTTTTTTAGTTGAATAGGTGGTTGTGAAAGAATAAGTTATTGATTGATTTGTTTTATTGTCTATTTTAGCATTTTTTTAAAATCTTTATTAGCAATTTTAGCCCCAAAAAAGATTTAAAAAAAAATAAAACTCTATTTCGCTAAATTCAGCTATGAATCAAAATTGATTTTTTTTTTTTTTTTTTTTTTTTCTAGATTCAAATGAATTGTAAGGTTGATGATATGTTAGGACAACAAACTCTATGGTATATAATCGATGAAGAAGAGAGCGCTATATTAGAGAAAGAACGACAACGATGACATTAATATCATTCAAAGGCATGATTCAAATCTATACCATACATATCAAAAGGCAAGATCATCAATGAAAAAATAGAAACAAATAATTTGATCCTCGAGAAAGGAAACACTACATCCAATCATTTATGAGTGAGAGCCACTGCCACATAAGTAGAGCTCTCATTAGAGCTCTACTTGCTCTTAGACATTTTTGAAAAAAAGGCTCAACAATGAGAATTTGGCCAAAAAATCATATTCATAATTAACATTACAAAAATTATAATTTTTTGAGTTTATTACATTTTCTACCCCTAAACTATGGTCAAATTATTTGCTTAGTCCCTGAACTATCAATTGAGTCTATTAAGTCGCTAAAGTATGAAAATCAAGATCTGTTTAATCCTTAAACTATCAATTGAATTTATTAAATCCCTAAAATATTTAATTCAAACTTATTTAGTCACTGAAATGATTACAAAAATAAAATATAAGATCATAAGTATTATAAATTAGTAAAATACCTTACTTGGTTAAGATTTTATTCTAGAAAAATTTTAAATTTCTATTTTATCTTTAAAATGTGTTTTATTTTGTTGTGCGTTTAAATTAGTATTAGAATCTAGTTTTTCCGTTTTGCCAATAAAATTATATGAGTATTAGATACTAAAAAAGTAGAATTAGATTATTTAAATAATAACACATTGCTGCAAATAATAATAGCACAAAATAATACATTAATTAAGTTATAAAAAAAATGAAAAACTTGAAGACAATCAATTAAAAATTATAAATGACTTATGACATATAATATTGAATAAAGGCAAAAATGTAGCCATTATAGAAGATAAGTAAAAAAATACTATAGATAATTACCCTTTCGTCATAAAGAAAATTCACTAGAACTTAGCACTTTTCAAAGAGGGAATAAAAATTTAAGATTTTTTTGAAACAAAACTTTAACTAAATAGGGTCTTTACTAATTTATAATACTTATGGCCTTATATTTTATTTTTGTAATCCTTCCAATGACTAAATAGGTTTGAATTAAATACTTCATAGATTCAATCGATAGTTTAGGAACTAAACAAGTTTTAATTTTCATATGTTAAGAACTTAGTAAACTTAATCAATAATTCAGATATTATATAGACAATTTAACGATATTTTAAAGGTAGGAAGTGAAATAAAACCAATTTTTTTTGGGTATTTTTTTTTAATACTCCAAAAAAAATTATAATGATAAAAGGAAGGGTATACCTTAACCTATGCCTTTTTTGTTCACCCAACGTATGATGAATAATACCCTCCTTTATTCTCTTATTGATTAAAGAGTGGAGTACCTTAATTTAAATAAAGTCCAGTTCACTGTTTTAATTAATTAGAGGTAAGAAGATTATTCATTCAGTTACCAAACCAATAAACAAAATATCTTTTTATTTACTTATCAAAAATAAATATATAAATAAAATAATTTTCTCAATTTACAGAACTCAGTAAATCATACCCAAACATAAGTAAATGACTTAAAAATTGTCTTTTTTTTCCATGTCTTTAATCTTTGAAAAAATTAAACTGATGTCTCCAAATGATAAATTTATTAGCGAGGATAACTTTATTTACCCTACAAAAGCATTTCACTTTTCATTTTTTATTACAGTTGTATTTCTATTTAAAATTATCGAGAGTAGTGGTCGAGGAGGTTAGGGGTTAAGAGGGTGGAGGGCTACACAGGCAGAGAAATTGGGGGGTTGCGAGGCTTAGGGCCCACAAGGGTGGTCATGGGGGAAGAAATGTGCCGTGAAGGTTGGTAATTGGAGTAGGAAAGGGTTATAAGAATGGGAGAGGGTCAGGGAGTGATAGTCTAAGGTGGAGGAGGTGATGGATGCGGCACCGAAAGAGGTGGTTAGGGTGAGGATGGAATTGGGATTTAAAAGGTGTATGGGGAATTAGGAGGGGGGACGTAAATAGAAGACAAAAAGGCCAGGAATAAAAATCTGTTTGGAATTATGAGAAGTATAAGATGATGATTTTTTATATCATTTGTTTTTTAAATTTTGAAAGAATTTGTGTGAGAAAAATATTATCACACTTAATTGAAGAACGCAATGATGGAAACACCCCGGCTAGAGTGGTCAGTCAGGAGACTCTCCAATGCTTAAGTCAGTGAATGTTCCAAAAATCTCAATGAATCAGTGTATGAGTGTATAGTTGATTATATGCTTGGTTGACTATGCTTGAGTGTATTATACGTGAGCCTAATTGACTGTTGCGGTTGGTTGAGAAAAACTTGGCATTTTTCCCTACAGCTCCGCCATATGTGGGATCGTGTCTATTAGTGAATATGGTATATATATATTATTCACTATATATATTAGATGTTGCAATTAGGTTTTACTATATTAGGATATTTCCATGACTTTCTTGTTACCCATTCTTACCTTATCTATATATAAGCCTCTTCATTGTATTGTAAGTTACACATAATATAATATTTTCTTTCTCTTAAATATTGTAACATGGTATCAGAGCTATAGGTTCAGCTCTTGGTGTTTTTTGCCTTACTGATAAGCGGCAACCTTACCTTGGTCGCCCACCGAATCTCAACCCAGTCCACTGCCATATTTTCCTTTCAGATTTGCTTCACGGTGGTTTTTTCCTCTATCCACTGGTTTCTCTATGTTCCTCCATCAACTGGCCAAAGTTCCTCAAAGTTCTCCTATGACACCGTAGCCTGACAGCTCCATCTGACCCTCTACATCTTTGTTGAGGAACACTCATGCTCTAGCCATCTCTGCCTACGGCCTTCTCATCTCCAACCACTTATCTTCTTTTATTATTATTATTATTTATTTATATTAATTCTCCACTTTGCTAACTTCAAACCAAACATGTTTTCTTTTGCTTTTTCAATCACATTGCCTAGTCCCCTTTTCCATAACCCAAGCTTGTTCCCACTCAATATTTAAAATAAAAATAAAAATTCTTCATGTATAACCTGAGAACATCTCATTTCCTTTCTGCTCCATCTTTCCCTCTCTTTCAACCTCAAATAGGTTTCTATCTTCAAACCTATTTGAGTTTGAGAGGAGGGTTATTATATCTATATCATGGTAAGTATGGTTATACACCATGCGAACCACCCAAGTTGTCCCCTTGGCGCACTACCTAAGCCGTCCCCTTGGCTCATTTTGTTCATTTCTAAGCTGTCTTTTGGCACACATGGTTCCTTTCCAAGCCACCCTTAGCGCACATGATTCTTTCTAATCTGCCCCCTGAGACACTTCTTCATCTATTGCCGTCACCAATCAATACCATGTCATAAGTTACGTGTGCCACGTTTGCTAGTTTAACACCCGTTCTTCTTCTACAACAGTCTGGAACAACCATAAATTGTCTCTCGGCATTAGCTCTGCTAGCTCTGGCTATGTTCCTATAACGGTTCGGCACAACCATAAACTGTCTCCTAACATGAGCTCATTTAGCTCCGACTTTGCTCTTACAATTGTCCGACATAACCATAAACTGGCTTTCAACATTAGCCCCAACTTCTGTTAGCTCCAATTGGTCTCTTTGCAACCATCTTGAGTTTGAGAGAGGCTGTTAGTGAATATATATATATATATATATATTATTCACTATATATTAGATGCTGTAATTAGGTTTTACCATATTAGAATATTTCCATAACTTTCTTGTTCTTACTACATATAGGCCTCTTCATTGTATTGTAAGATACACATAATATAATATTATTCCTTTCTTAGAGATTATAACATGGTATCAGAACTATAAGATTTAGGCCTATAACGATTTTGGTTTAGACCTGGCCTGTCTACTGTCATGGATCCAGAATTTCCTTACTATTTTTCATCTTATTGTTTGTTGGGTTGGGAGTTTTGGTTGAGTTTGAAATAGGTTTGGAGGTTAGTTTTTCAAAGTGTTGTTGCCTAGAAATTTGCCGGTTCACTCGAGCGAGCATACTTGCGCTCAAGCGGTTTTTTGCAGTCTGGAAAACTACTGAGAGTTTGAGTTCTTCACTCAAGTTATTATTCTTCGATCGAGTGAACTTTTACAGGTCTAAATTATAGGAAGGGGTGCATTGTGTGTTGGAGCAACCATTGTTGCACTCGAGCGATGTCTTCGTTGTGTCTGATTGCTCAAACGACCATTCTTGCGCTCGAGCGATCTGCGCATATATCAGTCCGAGGAAGTCACCATTTGGATCAGTTTTTTACATCTCTATCTCTCTCTCTCTTTAAACACTCCAAAATCTCAGATCTTCCCTCTCTCTCTCTCTCTCTTTAGAAACCATCTTTGACCTCAAATACACCTTGATCTAGTGATTTCTCAACCATTGTCCTTTGGGGGAAAATGTAGAGCTTGCCTAAAGCTTCCTTTTGATCAGAGCAAAGTTGATTGTTTCGTCAAAGTTTCCTATCTCTCTTTCTCTCTCCCTTGTCTTCTAGCTTTGAGGTAGGGATTTCTCCACACTTTAATATGATTTTTAGCTTAGTTATTTACTTTTCTAAATAAGATTGTGATTTGGGAAATTTTGGATAAACCTAGGGTTTTGGTCTTAAAATCAGAAGAGGGGTTTTCAAAATGGTTTCTTGAAAATGATTGTGAGGTTGTAAAAGTAGTTGAGTTGTGATAAACTAGTAGATTTTTATCCTTGAGATTGATTTATAAAGAAATGAGATTTTTTCCTAAAATGCGAATGTTCGATTTTGTAAAAAGAAAATGGAAATGATGTTTGATTTTATAAAATTGGAATAATGATGATGATAGTGGTGGAGTAAGATATGCATTTATTACTCCCATCTTGGAATTTGAGAAAGTATATATTTGTTGGAATTATTTATCTGTTTAGAGATATCTATTTTGAACTATCGATGGACAATAGTTATGATTGTTGTAGAAATTGCTTGAAAATTAGGAGAATTGAAACTAATTTCTCATCTATTTGCATTAAGCATTGTTACATATTTAAGACATTGAAAATGTATATTGTTTTGAAAAAAAATAGGTGAATACCTTGGTGAATCTGTGTAGCGGGTATGGTTGTGGTATTATTGTTAGCCTATGTATCCTTGGTGAAAGTCTAGAAACCCACGCGGTTAGGTGTCGAGCCTTTCGGTTAGTACTGGTAAAAATGACAATTAATAGAGCTTGTATAGCCTACTTGCAGACACGTACCTAGAGATTCCCAGTATTGTATCCACTGCCCTATTTTCTATTGTAAAGGAAATGATTTCATGAATTGTGATATAAACCTAGCATTGCATGGTTTTGGAAAGAGACATACAAACCTAAGGCTTTATTTGTATTAAGTTTAAACTTATTTTTGTTGTAGCCAAGCATCGCCTTGGAAAGTTGTAGCCTTTAGGGCATTTAATTATCTGTTTAACTTTTGAATTACATCTTTTGCTTATGGCACCTGTTATAGATTCAAGGGTAGAGCTTATGAATGTATAATTGCATGTGTCACCGTTTGTACAACTGAATCATATGAATGTAATGATACTTTATTCCGAAATTTATTATTATTTAATAATTGTCGTGGGATGAATTATGGTTATTATTTTGAGGCTTTACAAGGCCTGTGTTTCTTGTTCACTGACGAGCAGCCGATTAACAACTTTGCCTTCGTTGGCCGTTGAAATTTCAACACATACTTGTGTCAATCTCAATTTAGAGCCCAACTCTGTCATCTTCGTCACTTACTCTGGTGGCTTACTCCATCCAAAACCAATCTCCAGCTTGTGTCAATCTCCGTCCGTCATTCTCATGAACTTTTTCCCTTTTTTACAATTATTTTATTTATAATTATTATTTTAATCCTCTTATCCTTTCAACCTTGTTCCCCACTGTCATCCCTCTATAACAAACAAATTTTCAATTTTCCAACTTTCACTACCTCTCTCTTAATAAAAATAAAAAATAAAAAAAATATTTTTTTTTTTATATAATAAATTCTTATCACATTGGTTTATTCCTATCCAAACTCTTTTTATTTTATCTCTATCATATATTTTCTTTTTTACTCACAATTTTATTTATTTATTTATTTATTTTTTCTTTTTGCGCTTCTGCTTTACATTTGTGATGTTCCAAGAATGGATAAGCTTGTTTCCATGTGAGGTGGACTTTCTATTGATCTGGTCCACTCTTCTTGGGCTTTGTTGTCTAACCTATGGTAGAGCTCAACCGTTTGGTTGCCCAACCAGCATGTCAATGCTGCCAAGTGGCGTGCTCAGTCACTGCATGGTGTGGTGGAGTAGTAGCTCACAATTTACTTCCCACATAATGTAATATAAAAAATGTGAGTGTAAAGTGATTACTTTTATTAGGTAAATAGAAGTTCCTTGAAGTCAACTTAAATTTTTTTTTTTGCTACTCCAGTACAATCTTTATCACTGTTAATATAACTTATGTAATTTCATAGCAATAAAATTTATAAACAAAAAAAAAAAAATTGTTTATCTATTAGCAATGGCATGATCCACATTTATACCTGCAACTATTCTGGAAGCATTCTCAGGCTTCAGCCTAAAACCTATTCTATATACACTTTATATACATCAAAAATCTTTTTCAAGGCATCCCAAATATTGTGTTTCATAACCGCTTTTCTCTAAACTCTTGAAAAAAATTTAGTGATATTTTTTATCATTTTGAGAGAATTTTATGATAGTTTTGAAAAGAGATAATTGTTGAATAATCCAAGTTAAGGGGGGTAAGTCTAATGAATATTTTTTTGTTGATGAGAGATCCACCCCTTGTAAAATAGTTTGGTAAGAAGTCGTTTTCTTTGTTTTGAAGAATATTTTTTTTCAATTTTATCCCTTAATTTATCTATTGACTTTTTTTTTGTATCTGTTGACTTTCGTTGACTATCTGTTCAATTTTTTTCCGTATATGTTCAATTTTTTTACCCTATATGTTTAATTTTTTTAATTTATTTGTTTAATTTTATGGTCTTTTCAATTCAAATTTTATTCCTATCTATTTCAATATTTTTTCCTAAATTTTATATGTTAAAATTTTATCTGTTCAATTTTTATTTTTATTTTTTCTATCTGTTGAAATATCAAGCTGAAAACCAAATCCTATTGTTCAAAATTTATATCTGTTTAAATATTTATTCTCTTTATTTGTCTCTCTCTCACCCTTACTTTCACTCATTCATCAACAACAAATCCTATTTGTTCATCAACAAAAACAACATCATCATCAACAGCAACAACAACAATATTAAAAAATTAAAAATAAATAAATAAACAAATTTCTTGGTATCTCTTTCCATTTCTAAAGTAATCGTTTTTCCTGTCAAAGTCTTCCAAAGCATATGCTTTGAAAGAGACCTATATAATATATATATATATATATACCAATAAACTTAAAGAGCAAAAATATTAAACAAAAACCAGCGCAAGGCTTTCGAATATGTAAATAGATAATCATTTACAAACACATTCCGTGAGATTCATGATCCAAAAAACACATTTAGTTCAACTTTCTTCAGCTAATTCACTAGTCATCTCCAATCATTCATCAATCTTTTCATCAAACTTGTAGCAAATCAAGAGAAAGGAAACATTTTCTACAAATTAACGATGAAACAAATCTGAACCAAATGTCAAACTCAAATTTAAAGAATTTTTTGGAAGAGTGAGAATTTGAGATGGTTTTCTTTAATCAAAAATGGTTTTAAAAAAAGATTTTTAGGATTAAACCCAAACAAACAAAGATATCAATGTAAAGTTTTGCTTCAAATCTAGAGATGATAACAGTGTTCCAGATTAAACCTTTAAAAAAAATACAAGTAAATAAATGTGATTGCATGAAATAAAAGAGTTATGAAGAAGAAGAAGTAAATAACAGTTTTTCAGTTTCGGAGTTTGGAACAGAGAGAGAGAGAGAGAGAGAGAGAAAGAGAAAGAGAAAGAAAGAAATGCTTTCATGGCTAATCATAGAGGTCTGATGATATGTTGCAGAGATTCAAAATGCTTCAATATTGAAACGACGCCATCTTGGCGAGTAGAGATATTCCCCAACTCCATCAAGCTTTAGATCTTAAAGCTCAGCTACCGCTACGCCGCCGGAGTCCGACACCAACCTTCCTTCCCTCGTCACCTTCTTTCACTCCTTGATAGTAATTGATAGAGGAAGATCCAGATTGTCTTGCGATGGTGGTGGTGGATCTAGATTTCAAGGTCGGCAGTGGTGAAGCTACGGATGTAGATCTCACGATCTGACTCTCGTAGCAGCAGAAGATGGCGAAGTGACAACGGAGGAAACGAAGGAGACGGAGTGGTGACGGAGAATGAACAACAACTAAGAGAGAGAAAGAATAAGTAAGGGTTTTAAGAAAGAGAGAGAGAGAGAGAGAGAGAATGAGAAATTCTATTTCCACCCACATAATTAGCTTAGGTCACATCTTTTCTCAATACACACACTTAAAATTATAATTACAACCTTCAGTCATAGCCATCATACACACACCACTTTACCTTTAAATCCACACACTTTTATTGACCCTATTTCACATTTGTATTTCCACCCACACAAGTGAAGACCAAAGTCAGTGAAGTTTTCGTTCCCAAAAAAAAAAAAAAAAAGTGAAGTTCCCTCCTCTCTATTGAAGACCTCCATTCAAAACCATTGAAAACCCTTATTGAAGGTAAGGAATGTTTCCATTTTATTATTACACTTATCATTTGTTATTTTATTTACCATTTTTGGATCTATGTGCACTCAATTGGCATAAAAAAGTCATTTTTTTTAATGTTTTACGGTTTGGAGCTCTTAGCACTGGTTGTCCGAAATTGTAGGTTTAATTCGGAACTTAATCACTGAATAAATGGTACTATTTCAACCGATTAGATCCGAAAAAATATAAATATTCGCTATGTGTTTGCCGAATTTGATAAGTTGTTTCGATTCTATAGTTCCGAAAACATGCAATACTTTTGACATTTGATTTCCAAAATTTATGTGTTTCTTCGGCATTGAAGTTCCAAATGGATTTTGGTTGCCTTTTTTTTTTTTTTAATATATAAATTTAGACCAAGTTACACCTTAGGTTCTTTTCCAACAATTTTATTTTATGGGTATGTTTATATAGCGATTCTAGTTTAGACCCGAACCATTTGATGTTTTGGATCCAGATTTCATTGCCTTGTGTAGTTATTTATGTCTTATTTCCCTTGTACCTCTTTGAGTTTGGCTATTGAGTTGTATTGCTTGCGTTTGGAACTACTAGCTTGGTTTTCAAACTTTTGTTGATCAAAATTTTGCTGGTACACTCGAGCATCACTTTTTACGCTCTAGCGGTCTTTGTGAACTCTCAATACTTTTGCAGGTCTGCAAAAGTACTAGGAAGTGGTATTCTACGCTCAAGCAGGACTTTTTGCGCTCGAGCAATCTTGGCTCGAGCGACCCTTATTGCGCTCAAGTGTTGATCTTCTGTCTATAAAAGTACTTGGAGTTTGTATTTCACGCTCGAGAATCAACTTCTTGCATTCGAGCGGTCACATCTTTTGTGTCTAATGCTCGAGCGTCACTTCTTGCACTCGAGCGAACTGCACGTATATCAGTTCGTAAAAGTTACTTTTTATATTACTTTTTTATGTCTCTCTCTCTATAAGCATTTCAAAATCCTAATACCTCTCACTCTCTCTCTAAAACTCACATATTTCCCTTAAATACACCTAGATCTATTAATCTTTTCACCCGTGGGCCGTTGTTAAAAAGATAGAGCTTGAAGAGGGCTTCATTCCAATCAGAGTAAAGTTAGTTTTTGGCGTCTTTGGGTTTCCATCTCTCCTCCAATCATCTTCTAAGCTTGAGGTAGGGATTCTCCACACTCCTGTATAAGTTTTGTCTTAGTTATTTGCTATTTCAATGGAATATAGTATTTTGGGTTATTTTCGTGAAACCTAGGGTTTAAAATCAAAAATGCAAAAGAGCGATTTTCAAATGGTTTCCTGAAAAAAAACAACTTGTAGTTATGAAATTGGAGTTGATATATGTTGAAATAAGGTATTTCTTACATTTAAATTGATTTTCAAAGAGAAAGAGATTTTGCCCTAAAATGTGAATGTTTAAGATTGTATAGAGAAAATGGAATTGATTTTGAGAATTATGAGATTGAAATAATGTTGATGTCGATGGCGGAGTTGGATATGTATTATCACTCCCATTTTGAGAATTTGGAAAAGTATATCTTTAATAAAATTTATTTATCTGTTTAGAGATATCTGTTTTGAGCTATCGGTGGAGGATAGCTATGATTGTTGTAGAAATTACATAACAAGTAAGTGAACTAAAAATAATTTCTCTTCCATGTGCATTGAACATTTTTGCTCATTTAATACAATGAAAATGTATATAAGATTTTGAGAAAAATGGGTGACCATTAGAAAGAGGTGTGTATCACCAAATCAAGTTGGCTTGTGTGTGTTTAGGGTGAAAGTCTTGAAAAATGAGCGTATACATGGGTGCCAGTTCCCACAGACGAAATACCTGTAAAATGGCAATAGTAGTGCTTGTATAGACTACGTTTACATGGGTGTTGTTTGACGGTTTCCCGTAGATGAAATATCCGTGAAAGGTTGTAATGATCTGAGATTTCCTCCTTGTTTTCTATTGTAAAGAGCATGAATTTGAGAATTGTAATAAAGCCTAGGTATGGCTTTGTTTTTAAAAAGAAATGTGAAACGTTTTGATTGGACATTGCATATGCATAAAACCTTATGACTTTGTTAAAATTTATACATTGTGTTGTAGTATTTCTACTGGTGTTTGGCTCACCCTATCTAGGAAAAACATTTCAAGTACTGGTGATATGCCTCCACCAAGAGCTTGACTTGGGAGGACTGTGGAGCTAACGGCTCAATGTTGTTATTTGTATTTAATTTTGTACAAGCCTAGGGCTTTATCTGTGCTAAGCTTGAAACTCACTTTTGATGTACCCAAGCATTGACTCGGAAAGATGTAAGCCTTTAGGACATATGATTATCTGTTTAGTTTTCATTTCTTTTCACAATCTTGTAATACATACTTGGATTTAGGATGTACTGCTTATGAATGTATATTGCATGTATCACCTTTTGTATATCAAACTCTGATTAATAAAAGCTTATTAGTTCACTTATGTTGCCATCTATTGGTTATTACAAGATGGGTATATTGTATTAAATGTCGGGGCGTTACAACTTGGTATCAGAGCGTACTAGGTTTGAATACTTTGGGTACGTAGGAAATGATTATTACCACAATGGGTTTGTCTCGCTTGATACAGACATTTGTATATATGGCACACTATGTGATAACATACTTATGTGATCATATGGGTATGAGATTTAATTTCTAGGATATCGATTGGGCCTACGGGTTTCTAGAAATGCTATTAGAATAGCACCTAATCACTGTTGTTTCTAATTGGAACTCTGGCAATGCTATGGGATGGTCATTATCCAAGAAGGAAATTCGTATGTGTTTATGTGATTATGTGCTTATGTGGGATGAATTACTATTGTCCACCACATTAGGACATAAGTGAGTTACCTTTGGCACATTTGTAAATGTGATAATATCTTTTATTACCTTCATTAGGATGTTAGGCCGTGGACGTGGTGGTGGTTGGCATGGTAGGCCTAGAAGGCATGAGGTGCCTTTATCGGATAAAATTTCAGCACAAGAGGAAAGAGTTGGTTAGGCCAATGTGGCCAAACCAGTTGGTCAGCAGGCCATGGGTGCCTTAGCTCGCGAGATGACGGAAGCATTATGGGAATCTATGCACATTCTCAAAGTTGAGAATCAAGTCCAAGCCCATGTTGCTGAGACAGGGCCATTTTTTCTAAAGCAAAAGTTTTTCCGATCGAATTCGGACGAGTTTTTGGGTGATCCTAAGGAACCATTAAAGGCAGATGAGTGGCTAGAGCAGATAGTGAAGACGTTTGAGATGCTTGGCATCGAGGACGACGAATTGAGAGTGACCTTGGCATCCTTCTAACTGAAGGGAGATACGGGTCAATGGTGGAAGCATGCGCGTAGGCACATTGGAGTGACTTGGGAGGCTTTCGTCAATGCTTTCCAAGACAAGTTCTTACATCTCACTATTAGGGAGAAGTTGAGAAAGCAGCTCTCGGAGCTCAAGCAGTTGAACACACTGGTGCCGAGTTTGAGGTCGCATTTACTAGCCTTTCTAAGTTTGCACCAGAGTTAGTGGCAACTAAGGAGTACCGTTGTGTGGAGTTTGAGAAAAGATTAAGGACCGGGCTTCTTTTCAAGGTATCCAGCTCAATGATTAGAGATTACGGATGACTTGTAGAGTCGGCGGCTCATCTTGAGACTGTGATGCATATGGAGGAGGAGGAGGAGTTGGAACAGATGAGGGACTCTAGGAGGAGTCAGGATGTTCAGGGGGACAGTAAAAGGCATAGGGGTTCTACCCCACAGCAGTCCTAGGGAGCTCAGTCGAGGTCCACTTTTCCAATACCGAGTTCGGGTTCTGGAAGAGGTGGTTAGGGAGATTTCACTTGCTTCAAGTGTGGTCAGTTGGGCCACAAGTCACTAGTTTGCCCGCAGAGGGAAGGAGGGTAGTAGTCTACATCGTCTTCGACTCGTTCTCAGAGCTAGAATCAAGGGAGAGGGCAACCGCCTATTTACTACCAGTGTAAGCAGTCAGGGCATATGAAAAGGTTTTACCCGTAATTGGGTGGCACACCTGGTGAGTCTGGTTCGAGGCAAACACAGAGCCACCAGCTTGCACAATCAATTCAAGCCTCAAGGGCCAATTAGGGAGCCTCTTTGGCTCAATCAATGCATCAGACATATGCTTTGAGGGGTGAGCAGGTGAAACAGAGACCTACAGGACGTATGTATGTTGTTATTGTGCCAGACCTAGTACCAATGCCTTCAATAGTGAGAGGTACTTTCTTTTTATGCAATTCTATTGCTAATGTGTTAATTGATACAGGTGGATCCCATTCATTTATTTCATTTGCATTTGCATTTGCATTAGCTTTGGGGTTAGAATTGGTTCAGTTAGCATCTCTACTCAGTAGTGACATAGAGGTTGTCGATCGCCGACTTCCTTTTGGATTTGTGTCGATTGACATGTCAACTTTTGATGCTACTTTGGGTATGGATTGGTTGTCATCGTATCAGGCTGTCATAGATTGTTACCGTTAGAGAGTTACTGTATGTACATTGAACAGTGATTGATTTTATTTCATGGGAGACAGAGCCAATAAAGTCTTTTCACCGGTGTATGATCCGTGTGGACAGAGTGAGCTTAGTTGTCTTCTTGCCAACTTCTTGGGTAGTGAGTGTGAGGAAGTCTAAGTTGAGTTGTCGAGGGTAGTTTGTGAATACCCGAATGTTTTTCTCGAGGATCTTGATAGTTTACCACCTCACCAAGAAATTGAGTTCTCTATTGATTTAGTGCCTAGCACGGCACCGATTTCTATGGCGCCGTATAGTTTTGCACTTGTTGAGTTGAGTGAGTTAAAAATTCAACTCCAAGAATTATTATATAAGGGTTTTATCCGTCCTAGTACTTCGCCTTAGGGGGCACTGGCTCTCTTTGCCAAAAAGAAAGGTGGCACTTTGCGATTGTGTATTGTTCACCAAAAGTTAAATCGGGTGACTATTAAGAACAAGTACCTAATGCCTTGTATAGATGACTTATTTGATCAGTTGAAAAGGTCTTGTTGCTTTTCTAAGATAAACCTGAGATCGAGTTATCACAAATTGAGAGTAAAGGAGGAGGATATCTAGAAAACGGCATTTCGTACACGGTATGGCCATTATGAGTTCCTAGTGATGTTGTTTGGGCTAACCAACACACCTGTTATGTTTATGGATTTAATGAATTGGATCTTCTGTGAGTTCCTAGACCGTTTTGGGGTCATCTTTGTGAACAACATCTTGATACACTCACCCTCTGAGGAGGAACATGAGAAACACCTGCAAGTTGTACTCAAGTTGCTTAGAGCCCACAAACTATATGCTAAGTTTGGAAAATGTGAATTCTGGTTAAAAGAAGTTAAGTTCTTAGGCCATATGGTATCCAGGGAAGGAATGACTGTAGATTCATCCAAGATAGAAGTCGTTCAAGATTGGGAACAACCTAAGAATGCCTTTGAGATCCGTAGTTTCTTGGGTTTGGCCGGGTATTACCGTCTGTTTGTAAAAGATTTCTCCAGATTAACTTCACCATTGACTAGACTGACAAGGACAAGAATTAAGTTTGTGTGGAAAGAGACCTGTGAGAAGTTATTTTAAGAGCTTAAGGTTAGACTTACCACTGCTCCAATATTGATTATTTCGGAGAGGGGTTTAGGCTATTTGGTGTATTGTGATGCTTCATGAGAAGGTTTGGGTTGTGTATTGATGCAAGAGGAAAAAGTAGTAGCTTATGGCTCACGACAGTTGAAAACACATGAGAGAAACTATCCTACCCATGACCTAGAGTTAGCAGCTGTGATTTTTGCCTTGAAGATTTGGAGGCATTATTTGTATGATGAGAAGTTTGAAGTATTTTCTTATCACAAGAGTCTGAAATATCTGTTTAAATCTAAGGCAGAGGAGGTGGATGGAGTTTATAAAAGATTAGACTTCAAGTTACATTGTCATCCCGGGAAGGCCAATGTTGTGGCTGATGCCTTAAGTAGGAAATCCATCAGCAGTGTAGCGAGTATTGCCATTCAAGAATGGGAGATGTTGGGTGCTATTGGTGAGTTTGACTTGCATCTTGGCGAGTCCGTTGAGTCTGCAGCCTTGTTTTCGGTAGTTGCACAACCTACACTTGTGAGCCGGGTTATAGAAGCATAGAGGGGTGACCTTGAGGTAGAATCCCTTTGGGAGAAGATCTCTAGTGGAAAGATAGAGAAGGGCATGAATGTGTATTCTAATTTGAGTGTTAGATACCTTGACCATCTTTTCGTGCCAAAGTCTTGCCAAGAGCAAGTACTCCAAGAGTTTCACCATTCACGCCTTGCGGTACACCTAGGAGGCACAAAGACGTATCACGATCTTAGTTGGCAGTTTTGGTGGAAAGCGATGAAAAAGGATGTGGCCCCGTTTGTATCGAGGTGCCTTACTTGTCAACAAGTAAAGGCCAAACATCAAAAGCCAGCGGATTTGTTACAACCCTTGCCTATAGCCGAGTGGAAGTGGGAACATGTCACAATAGATTTTGTTATAGGTCTTCCGAGGACTTAACGGGGTAATGACGCCATTTGGGTGGTAATTGACCTATTGACCAAGTCAACACACTATGTACACGAATGACTTGGCAGAGCCGACCTTTATATTAGGGACATTGTCCGACTTCATGGGGTCCCTATGACTATCATTTTGGATGGAGACCTGCGTTTTACAGCTCGGTTATGGTAGGACCTACAGAATTCCTTTAGGCATGAGATTGACTTTTAGCACAGCATATTACCTTTAAGCTGACAGGCAATCAAGCACACCATTCACCATTCAAATTCTAGGGGATATGCTTAGAGGTTGTGTTCATGACTTTAACGGGTCGTGGGAGAGGCACTTGCCCTTAGTTGAGTTTGCCTATAATAATAGCTTTCAATCGCGTATTGGTATGGCATCGTTTGAGGCCTTGTATGGCCGATCGTGTAGATCTCATGTGTGTTGGGCCGAGGTGGGTGATACACCTTTGATAGGCCCTGAGTTGGTTCGGGAAATGACTGAGAAAGTTGGTCTTATTGGTTAGAGATTGGCTACTACCTAGAGTTGCCAGAAAAGTTATGCTGACCGTAGGAAGAGACTGTTGTCTTTTGAGGTAGGAGATCATGTCTTCTTGAAGATATCACCTAGGCGGGGTTTGATGAGGTTTGGGAAGAGTGGGAAGTTGTCCCCTAAATTTATTTGGCCTTTTGAGATCCTTGAGCGGATTTGAGAGGTAGAAAATCATTTGGCCTTGCCGCCACAGTTTTCCAGGATTCATGATGTGTTTCATATCTGTATGCTTTGGAAGTATGAGCTAGATCCATCTCATGTGTTGGATTGGACCGACTTAGAGGTAGATGAGGATGCCTCATATGAGGAGAGACCGGTAAGAGTCTTAGATAATTGAGACCAAGTCTTGCGAGACAAGACAATTACCTTGGTTAAGGTATTGTGGCAACATTACTAAGTTGAGAAAGCAACTTGGGAACGAGAGTTGGAAGTCTGTGAGAAGTATCCAAACCTATTTGTTAATGTTTAAGCATGTATTGAAACTTTTGGTTATGATTTAATATAAACATTGTATATGTTTTTGGAAATGTGAATTGTATATTCAGTATTGAGAACTCGTTTATCATATTTATGAGAATGAATGACTGGTGAATAGGTCATGGTATTGGAATTGATTGATTATCATTGTTGTAATTGATTTAAACATAGTTTTAAAGTTTGATTGATAATTTCAGGGACGAAATTCTTTAAGGAAGGAGATTATAGTGATTCTGGTTTAAACCTGAACCATTTGATGTTTTGGATTTAGGTTTCATTGCCTTGTATAGTCATTTATGTCTTATTTCCCTTATACCTCTTTGAGTTTGGCTATTGGGTTGTATTGGTTGCGTTTGGAACAAGTTGGTAGCTTGGTTTTCAAACTTTTGTTGCCTAGAATTTTGCTCCTACGCTCGAGCATCACTTCTTGCGCTCGAGCGGTCTTTGTGAACTCTCAGTACTTTTGCAAAAGTACTGAGAAATGGTATTCTACGCTCGAGCAAGACTTATTGCGCTCGAGCTTTGATCTTCTATCTGTAAAAGTACTCGGAGTTTGTATTTCACACTCGAGTGTCAATTTCTTGCACTCGAGCAGTCACATCTTTTGTGTCTAACGCTCGAGCGTCACTTCTTGCGCTCAAACAGACTGCGCGTGTATAAGTCCACAAAAGTCACTTTTTACATCACTTTTTCATGTCTCTCTCTTTCTCTAAGGATTTCAAAACCCTAATATCTCTCACTCTCTCTCTAAAACTCACATATTTCCCTCAAATACACCTAGATCTATCAATCTTTTCACTTGTAGGCCGTTCTTAAAAAGATAGAGCTCGAAGAGGGATTCATTCTAATCAGAGTAAAGTTGATTTTTGGCGTCTTTGGGTTTCCATCTCTCCTCCAATCATCTTCTAAGCTTGAGGTAGGTATTCTCCACACTCTTGTATAAGTTTTATCTTAGTTATTTGCTATTTCAATGGAATATAGTGTTTTGGGTTGTTTTGGTGAAACCTAAGGTTTGAAATCAAAAATCTAAAAAAGTGATTTTCAAATGGTTTCTTGAAAAAAAAAAACAAACAAACAAACAAACAAACTTGTAGTTATGAAATTGGAGTTGATATATGTTGAAATAAGGTATTTCTTACATTGAAATTGAATTTAAATATAAAGGAATTTTGCCCTAAGATGTGAATGTTTGAGATTGTATAGAGAAAATGGAATTGATGTTGATATGTATTATCACTCCTATTTTGAGAATTTGGAAAAATGTATCTTTAATAAAATTTATTTATCTGTTTAGAGATATCTACTTTGGGCTATCAGTGAAGGATAACTATGATTGTTGTGAAATTGCATAAGAATTAGGTGAACTAATACTAATTTCTCTTCCATGTGCATTAAACATTGTTGCTCATTTAATACATTGAAAATGTATATAAGATTTTGAGAAAAATAGGTGAACATTGGAGATAGGTGTGTATCACCAAATCAAGTTGGCTTGTGTGTCTAAGGTGAAAATCCCAAAAAATGCGCATATACATGAGTGCCGGTTCCTGTGAACGAAACATCTGTAAAATGGCAATAGTAGTGCTTATATAGACTACGTATACATGAGTGTTGTTTGACGGTTTCTCGAGGACAAAATATCCATGAAAGGTTGTAATGGTTTGAGATTTCCCCCTTGTTTTCTATTGTAAAGAGCATGAATTTGAGAATTGTAATATAGAATGGGTATGGCTTTGTTTTTGAAAAGAAATGTAAAACGTTTTGATTTGGACATTGCATATGCATAAAACCTTATGACTTTGTTAAAATTTATACATTGTGTTGTAGTGTTTCTATTAGGCTTTGGCTCATCCTATGTAGGAAAAACATTTCAGGTGCTAGTGATATGCCTCCACCAAGGGCTTGACTTGAGAGGACTATAGAGCTGAAGGCTCAGTGTTATTATTTTGTATTTAATTTTGCAGAAGTCTAGGTGTAACGACCCTACCACGTGTAATGATTAGCACTTAATTAATTAAGGAGGTTTCAAATTTAATTGTCAATTATTCTAAATCAATTTGAGATTTACGAAAATTATGGAGATTGATTCATATATGATTCTAATGAGGATTTATTTTGAAATTTGAAATTGAAAGCCTAAATGGCACAAGAAAATATAATTGGTGAATTGAATTATTTTAATTTCTAGTATCGAACCATATGGGAGTTTAATTAAATATTCGATTCAGATTTGTAAAATTGAGATTTGATTAATTGGGTTTGAATTAGAGCTAATTAAGCTATGAGAATTGAGAATTCAGATTATTATGAATTAAATTTATTTATGAAGTGTTCAATTGAATATGTAATTTATTGACAAAGATTTGAGGTTTAATCTGAAATTAAAAGCCTTAACGATTTAAGAAACCAAAATTGAGGACGGAAATAAGTTTAATTTAATATTTGGAGCATTTTGGGAGTTTGATTAAAAATCTGATTCAGATTGATAAATTTAATATAATTAATTAGGCTCTAATGAAAGTCAAATTAATCTAATTAAATTATGTGGGATTTGTAATTAGGTATGATTATTTTAATTATGTGTTAATCAAGATTTATTAAGAATAAGTGTTATTTAATTAAATTAATCTTAACCATAAATTCAATTGTAGAATGATTTAGAGTTTGAGGATATATGTGGGTGTATGCACTAAGGAATATGTGTGTGTGTGTAGAGAAGTTTGTGTATGTGCATGTGAGTGTTGTGTTGGAGCTCAAAGAAGAGGTGCAAGTGTGTGCACACGTGCGGCCTTATTAAGAAATGACGTGTGTGTGTCATATGTGAGTCAAGAAGAAGAGAGAGAGAGAGAGCACATTTTTTAGCCCATTTTTCTACTGGAAAGAAGCTTAGAAAGAGAGTGAGTTTGAAAGCTCAAAGGTGTAAAGAGACAAAACCCACTTTGTGATGGAAATTGATGGAATAACAAAGGGAATTCGAGGAAATCAACACATTACATCTGAAATTGAAGTTCAAGGTAAGGAATTTATGCTCAAATCATGTTGAATCTTCATATAATACTTGAAATTAAGGAGACTATGGAATCAATTTCTTGTAAATTATAAGAAATTGAGTTTTGAGTAAGAATTTAAGATTTAAGCTAAATACATGTTTATAAAATATTTGGTAAAGACTTCACATTACACCTGAAATTAAGAAGAGTTTAAGATCAATTCCATAGAATTTGTAAGGAAATGGGTTTGAATAAGAAAATAAATCTAGGATTCATGGTTATGGAAATAAACATGGAAATTGATTATTTTTGGTTTGATGTCGAATATCTTGCATGAATTTGGGTCTCATTTCTACATGCATGTAATTTGAAGGAAAAAAAATTAAAGAATAAATATGGGTTTTGATTTTAATTATTAATTCATGCATGTAATGTAATTTAAGAGTTTGACTCAAATTAAACATATTTTGGAATATCTATGATTTAAGGAAATAAGTCTGGAAAGTAGTTAGTTTGAACTTGATTTTGTCATTCTTCATAAATTTGGAACTCAACCTTACGTGCATCATGGAATTTTAAGGTTTTGAGATTTTAATTCATGTTTTATGAGTTTGAATTTGGATTTGGTATGAGGAAAATTAATAAAAATCTAAATTAGAGCAATCAAGATTTTAATTATGGTTTGAGCTTGATTATGTAGAATTGGTTGGATTTTGATAAATGTTTCATGCATGCAAATGATTTTCTAAGAAGTTTATAACTTTAATTTTATGTTTTGAAGGAAAATAGAAAAAGCTTGAAGTCAATTTTATGTAATTAAAAAGAAAATGAAGAATTGGAGCTGTGTTCAAATATATGGAAATTAATTTAGGAAGTAATCACTTTGGGTTTGAATTTAGTTGTCTTAACATGAAATTGAGTTTCAATTGTACATGCATCATGAGTGTTTAACAGTTTTGGAACATCAATTCATGTTTTAGAATTTGTGGGTTTAAAATTGGGCTTGATATGAAGAAAATGAATTAAATTTAAATTCAGACAAATATGGAAATATATTGTAATTTGTATTTGAGAGTCAAATATTAGTTTGATTTTGATTTAATTTTATACATGCAAACATTTATGAAAGGGCCTTATAGATTCAATTTTAAGTTTCATGAAACAAAGAAAGAATTGAAAGATGATTTTTAAGCATGAAAGCCAAGGTCTAAATTTGAATTAAAATCATGGAAGAAATCTTGAAGTATAAGTGGAATTAACCTTAAGTATATGTAATTGGGAATATTTTTGCATGTTCGAGTGAGTCATGCGTGAATTTGGAGACTTGGTAATGTGTTTTGAAGTGTAAACAACATTCTAAACCCAGAATTCGTCACCATCGCTTAAGCGAAGAAGTTGTCGCTCGAGCATAGAATGCAAGCAACCAGTATTTTTGCAGACCAAGGGGTCCGCTCGTTCAACCAATGTTACGCTCCAGCAAAGAGTCCTGTTTCAGAAAATTTTGAAAAGTAGTTTCATATTTCGATTTTCATTCTCTTTCACTTCCAAACATTCTAGACATGATTTATGACTCAATGAAGATTAATAAGCTAACAATCAATATAAATTAGTTGATTAAAGAATAAGTCATTAACCTAGTAGTAATTGATTAAGAAAAGTAAGAAATTGATTTATTTAGAAAAGAATAATTTAGTAATAAAAGAATACGTGAAATGAGAACCCGATTCATGTGACTAAATAAAGAATAAAGCGTGGAGGAACTTCAAACTATTTAGATAGAAAAAGACAAGAAAAGTTAAGTTTGATCAATGAATTGATATTGTGTTTCAATATGTATATGTTATGTGTTTGTGTAGGTCACGTGCTATTGTCTGCTTGATTTATCTGATTTATCCAATCTATCTGATTTGCCTCTGCAGTTATCTGTGAGTAATAACTTTGTAAAGCTATGTTTAATTATAAGTAATTTTCTGACTAATATGATATGATTTTCTCTCTGAAATGCTATTTTATGAAACGTGAATGAATGTCCATTTTTTTGAAATGTATTTGTGGCACCCTTAGTTCACGTGGCCCTCGCCTGGGGGTAACAATACCGTAGCTTATAATCACGTGGCCCTTGCCCAGGAGTAACAATACCGAGGCCTATATTCACGTGGCCATCGCCTGGGGGTAACAATATCATGGCTACTTTTGCGCAAGATATAGACTTTTATGGTCGTCGGTACTGACTATACATGGAGGTCTTAGGACCAAGTTGATATGATAGCTAATGGGTGTACCACGTATGATCTTATGCAAAATCTGAATATGAATATGAATATGAACATGTATATGAATCTATTTCTAATTTGAAATCTGAATAGGCATAAGACTCTATATCTTATAAGAATTTGTTTCTGATATAAACTATGATTCCTAACTCTGTGATGGACATCATTCATTAAAACCCTTTACCTTGTTATTATTCAGTGGGCTCCAGCTCACTATATTATTTATGTATGTAGGTTATCAGGCACATGATCAGGCTTAGATGCCTGGAATCTGTTTTGTTAGCCAACCTATGTGCCTCCCGTAGAGGTTCCCAATATGCCAAGTGGTTATGGCTATGTGATTAAAGTTCAAGTTTTGTTTTTCTTGTTTGTTTAAACAAGTTTCTGTTTATTTTTTAAATAGAGCTAAGTCCATTTTTGTCTAATTTGTATATGTATGATGATATAAGGAAGATGTGTAGATATGTATATAAAGGTTTAAAAATTTTCTGTCTCATGTAAGTCTGCACAGCTCAATGGATGTTGTATATTTGTTATTTGCTTCCGCTAACCCCTAATTATATGTTATTCTGTTAAGAGGCCTTTGGCAATCCAAGGATTACTAGCCAGTTACGACGTTAAACCTATAGGAGCGGGTTTGGGTCGTGACACTAGGGCTTTATCTGTATTGAGCTTGAGATTCACTTTTGATGTACCCAAGCATTGACTTAGAAAGATGTAAGCCTTTAGGGCATATGATTATCTGTTTAACTTTCATTTCTTTTCACAATACATGCAGTAGATTCAGGATGTACTGTTTATGAATGTATATCGCATGTATCATCTTTTGTATATCAAACTCTAATCAATAAAAGCTTATCAGTTCACTTATGTTGTCATCTATTGGTTATTACGAGATGGGTATATTGTATTAAATTTCGGGGTGTTACAGTTTATGTATTTATTTTGTTTGCAAACTTCAATACATAACAATAGGAAAAACAAATCTGTGCAATATTGGTGTTTCCACATTATATTGTTAACACAAGTAGTTGTTGTTGCCATATTGGTTAATCACTATAATTTGACTATTTGATTGTATATTTGTTAGTGTTTTCACTATAAATGCTACATTGGGTTGATGAGAACAACTTTCCTTATGCAAATGGATGCCAGTCCCAGTCAACGTCGGTCATTAACAGCTTCGAGTAGAAGATTCTGTGAATTAGAGAATGTTGAACGTGGACGTGTACGTGGACGTGGACGTAGTCATAGACATGCTCAAGTGCATGATGATGATGCACACATTGCCATGGATGATGATCCTATACATGATGCACTAGTTATGGATGATATTGCTATGGATGATGACCCTATTGGTGATGATGTTGACATTGTTGATGAAGATATCCTTACTCAGCCATTTTCGAGAGGGCTAACTGATCCATCAATTCTTAAAGTTTTAAAAGTCATATTGCTGCAGCTATTTGGAATGGTGATAAAATGGAGCCCTTGAAATGTCATAATCACTTGCCTAAGATTCGTTTGTGGCCGTGGTGGGAACAAGGCAACAATGCTACATTTGTAAACATTATGCAGATGTCAGGACTTGTACACTTAGCTCGTTGCACGTACCGATTTGTGAACAAAATTGTAGTGTTTAGCTTTGTTGAAAGATGGCAACCGGAGACAAACACCTTTCATTTGACTGTTAGAGAGATGACTATCACATTGGATGATGTCGCCACTATCCTAGGGCTTCCCATTGTAAGCAAATCTATTTGCGTGCGTAAGCTGTCAGAAATGCAGGTTGTTGCATTAGTAGTTAATACCTTGGAAATTGATGAGCAAGCGGTCAGACATGAAATATCTAGTGCTGGAGGCAATTCAGTGAGGCTTGAGTGGTTGAGGGCACACATTCATAATGTTGCAAACAATGATTCAATAAAAAGAATTGCATGTGCAGGTATAGCATACTTGCTATTTTTGTTGGGTTGTACACTTTTCAGTGACAAGATTAGTACTAGGGTCCCGTTGTTTATTTGAGTTTGTTGTCTAATTTGACGATCGTATCTTCATATGCTTGGAGTGTTACTGCATTGGCATACTTATACAGACAATTAGGGTATGCTAGCAGGTTCGATGTGAAACAAATAGCCGGTTACATAACACTCCTTGAGGGATGAATTTATGAGCACCTTTGTGGATTCCGAACACCTGAATATGAATTACACTCAAAACATGCCACATGTTTACCGTTGGACTTCTCGGACAAAGTCTGGTGAAGAGACACAGTTGCAGACTTTTCAAGAGGAGCTTGATAGGTTGGGTGTACACGATGTAAGTTAAAAAGTCCTTCAAAATTTGAAACTCTATTTCATATAAAATTTACAGTTGTCATATCTTACAGTTATTATTGTTTGTAGGTTATTTGGGACCTATACCAGAGTTGTAGAGATGTCCATCTGTGTCACCCAGTTACGTTCTACCACGGTTGCCTAAAGTGTTTTGAAATAGTTGAACCATATCACCCTGATAGAGTTTTAAGACAGTTTGGCAGAGTGCAGACAATCCCTAATCCACCACTTGGCCCTATGCGTGCTTCTCGAGGAGCCACAGCTCTACGCTATAATGTTATGTATGCATACTTCGACATCATTTGGAAAGCATGGGACAACCATGTGTTATTTGATCAGAGAAAGAGTACATCGGTACGGCAACCTTGATTACATAGATTGGTACCAAACTATTACCCATATGTACGTTCAAAACCCAACGCGTCGTTCTCAGTTGAACCCGAATATTCATCATTATCAGTATCCTAGCCAAGACGCACAAGTATCCTCTTTTTCATTTACATTACAAATTATTTATTTAAACTGTTATTGGTTTATATATAATGTTGTATTTGTTCTCATAATGCAGCATATGTCACAAATATATCAGATTACTCATCTTTTCGTTGAGGCTGGCTATGAGGACAGTGTTCAACATCCTGATAGGCTTTACTACGCAATTAATGCAATTGAACAACTCCTTCAAGATCAGCACATTGGTGAAGCTGCGCACAGCACATTTGCTTATGGTTGGTCTGCACCGAGCTCTTCTACTGCACATCGTTTTGGAGCACATTACACTCATCGATTACGTAGTTAATAGTAGTTCATAATGTTCGCACAAGTAATTTATGATGGTGTTGGTGGATGTATAAGGAAACGAATATTAGTATCATCTTTGGATTATGTACTTGTTGGATACTTTGGTGAATTTAGTAGTATGTATTTATCTATGGTACTCTTTCATATTATTATTACTCTTTGGATTATGTACAAAGAGACATGTATTTGTGACGATGTGGATGGATTGAACTACTAGTTAATATTATTATTTCTTTTTAGATACTTGTTGGTTAATAGTATTACTCTTTAACAGTTGTTGTACTTGGTTAATATTATTTTCATTACATTTTGTGTTCAGACAATGTAAACATAATATGATATCGATTATAAGAGAACTATAACTCATATGATATTCTATTTAAAAAAATGACCATTACAAAATCCAATGGCAAAATAATACCCATTTCGTTACTCTATGCTAGTAAATCATAAAAACTAATGTCTTAAACCTCTCTTGACTACTCTCTAATATATCAATCTATGTCAACTACATCAATCTATGTCAACTACATCAAATGTCTCTCGAGTAGCTACATTAGGTCCTATGTTGTCTTGGAATTTTTGAATACGGCTAACCTATGCATTCTCTCATTCTGATGCACGAGGGTGATGGTAAACTCGCCAAAGCACAACAATGGAAGGAACTGGATGACCGGCCTCCAAAAATACCTACACGTACATCCAATGAAAATTCAACCAAATTAATATAATTAAAAAAATTAAATATTTTTACCAAATCCATCAAATTTGCAATTACATAAATATTAAATCCAATGTTAGGTTATTTTCATAGGTTATACCTGCACAAAATGATTTTCATTGACAAATCCAATGGCAATCTCGTGACGATCAGCTGGGGTTATTGGTGGTGATCTCAAAGGTAAGAGAGTGAGACATTGTTGCAATGACAAGTGGTACAATACTACATTATAAAATGATGCAATAAAATGCCCCATGTCAGGCATAGTCATTCAACAATCAAAGCCTAGGCTATCTTCAAAATATGAAAAGTTGTGTGTCAACTCCTCAACCCTCTCATGCGACGCGTATAGTATGACGTATTTATTTCTATGATTATTCAATTCATGTAGCAGATCACGCCTAACTTGCATCCAGTCATTCTCTCCAAGACCAAGTAAACCCACAATAGCTCTAAAACCACAATTCCCATCATCATCTACATCCTTCATCAACTTTATGAATGGTTTTAACATAAGCAAGAAGTCACCACCATGTGCACTCAGTAAACTTGTTCTTGTACGATATGCCTTTGTCTTCGCATTCCACTTTTTCTCACGCACTTTCAAAACTCTCTTTTTCTTTGATTGACTGGAATCTAATGTGCTCTGGCTATCATGGCCATCGTCAACCAACTCAAATGCATACAAGTCACGACAGTAAGATATATCAATTTTCTTATGTCCTCGACGTACATTAGGCTTCACATCAGGCTTAATAAGGAAAGTGGTCGTTGGATTTGCAATTTCCCTCAACTTCTTCAACATATCCAATTGCGTAGCAATATCAGACTCATTGAACCACTTCAAAATCATCTCAAGTTCTAGGATACAAGTCAATTCCAATTTCTCAACCTTCGAATTATGCACACATATAGTAAGTCGTGTCCAATGTACATGTATGCTACTGAGTGGAATAGGACGGCCTTGTCTCATGTAATCTAGAATCTCGTGAGCACAAGGTAAACCATTCATGCGCCTAAGAACACACTCACATGCTGCAACATCAATTCCAATTGAATTTGTCTCTTACTTTCTACCAACACATACTCCAATGCACAAATAGACACATTACTCGAAGCTCTCTGACTTGAGAAGGTTTGAATTGATGTTCCACAACAGTCAAACTCTTCCCGAATGATGCTTTTAGTTAAATGTGCTGCAACTCAAGTAGAGAATGTATTTTTTAAAATGAAATCTCAAATATCGTTTGACTTGAACTTAATTGCCTCTTCAATCTAGCATGAGCACTCTCAATCCTGTTCATATGGATGTAAACAAAAAATAGTCAAGCATAATAATTAAAAATAACAATATAATTTATAAGAAAATAAAAATAAGAACAACTATTATCAATTGGTTATAACATTGCCAAAAATGTATACACATGTCTGTATGTATCGCAATGAATTTTTTTTTATACGAATTTAACCAACTCACAGTAATGTACTTGATTGCCTCCGAATAGTTATTAAAATCCTTATGCAGTACTGCAAGGTCATCATTGTACTCCTCCTCAGTCGATTACAATACTAAATAGTTCCATGCAGCGTTAAACTTCTCCTATTTTTCTTTTGTCTCAAATATTTTCTTGCATTTCGCCTGTACGGGAAAGAAATACACCTTCTCGTATAATCCTGTTGATCAAGTCTGCGTCCCTCCGTACGACGTCGTTCCACCACCTGAAAATACCAACGTGAGCTAGCCGGCGGGTGTGTGCCGGAAACCTCTCCGATGCCTAAGTCAGTAAGCAAGACAAACAGGCAAAAGCTCTATGTATTCAGGGAGCAAAAGTTGCATTACCTCTCCAAAGGTGATATTGATGAGCTTATATAGGTTTCGCGTGGCACAGTCTTGGTAGGACTCTTATTTCTCTATGTAGAGTCCTTTTAGGATTACTCCTCCTTGCGTAGAGTCCTCCTAGGATTCATATTCCTGGAAGATAATGCTTATCCTCCAACACCCTCCTCACTGCATAAGCCAAGTGGGATGGCTTCACTATGGCCGAACTTCTTTACAACCGAAGTAACCCATAATCCGAACTTCACTTTCACATCTCTTACCTCGGTTTTCCCATGCTATGACCGAGCTAACCATAAGAGAGCAGAGCCACACTAAAGGACAGCCAAAACCGGACTGGCAAGTCCGAACCGGTGTCATCCAAGACCGATCTATTTCTCCGAAATACCATTAGACCGACCTACCTTCTTGGACCGGACTAGCTTGCTACTTGCCGCAACCGAGCTACGATTGCCCATTTGACTGCCGAACTATCCACACTATTCCTCTGCGGCCGGTATACTTACTATCTCCCATACCTGGGCTTACCTCGGCCCAACGCCTAGCTCGGCCCAATTCATGAATATAAATTACCCTCTCAATTGCCCCTTAATTCCATCGCAGCATGGTGGGATTACGTCCTACGGCGAACTACAGTTTCAATTACTACAGCCGAGCTAAAACTCTAAGCTTCACCAGCCGAGCTAAAACATATTTAGCTTATTCAGCCGAGCTAAACTTGAGCCGCACCGCGCACGTCCGGTCAACACGACTCTTCAGTCTGCAGAAACTGAATCGATTGTCCTTCCAATGACACGTGGCACGCCCAGATTGGCTATCCCCAGCTGTAACGCCGTCTTCGTGTTTCACAACTTTTGAACAGTTCCCGCTCATTTTGGCCTTTTGCACAAAACCAAAAAACCCTTCACTTCAGAATCACTCTCTACACTATTCAGCCTCTCTCTCTCCCTGTGTTCTTTCTGTTCTTCCTGCTCCTGAGCTCATGCCATTGCTGTGTTTGAAGCTTCCACCCTCTTTTTATCCTCTTCATCTGGTAAGTAACTCCAATCCATTTCTCTTGTTTTTGCTTTCGCTTCATTCCAGTGCAGTTTATCTTATATATTTGCCAAGCATGTTTTCGTTTTGGTTTTTCTGAAAAACCTCCCTCAAGAACACTTATGAACACAATGAAACAGCACGTAGAACACCCTTTTGATCTAAAAAACACGACCAACCGAACTAGGAAACTGTTTCTGCTATCTAGGCAAACTGGAACCGAACTAACCCTTGAATACATCACAGTAGTATTTAATAGGTTTTCATCCGATTCACTTCAGCCGAAATAAAAACACACTTGAACCAGAAATTCCGATCCTCGACCGAGCTAAGCCCTGGGGGCAAAGCCAGCTTCCTGAGTTCTAAACCGAACTCATATAAGCTGCCCCCTGAGGCCTAACCGGAGTAAGAAAACCCATAGGTGAAACAGAAATAACAACACACTTTTCGAACCGAGATAACGCGCAACTCTCAGAAGCCGAGGTAGATAGCATAGCACCCTGTAGAGCCAAAATAGGACCTGTCTTTTCTTGCTTTGTTTTCGTAGCACGGTCGATGATCTGTGCTTGACCGCTTTGTTCTTCCACTTTGCAGACTTTAGGTTGTCCAGGCCATTCTCTTTGAAGGCTCAACCAAGCTACTAAGCACAACTTCTCCGGCCGAAGTAATTTATTTATAACTTATACAATAAAATTGGGAAGTATAGGTGTCTAGTAGAAACCCCAGGAGGCTTAGCCGAATTCAGAAAGGATTACAACATTCCAACCGATGTAAATCTCACACTAGCCGAACCGGATATAGAGCCATGGGACCATGAAGGCTTTGTCCCCTTTACCATTCAGTCCATAGTAGAGACCGGACTCAGATTCCCAGTCCAGCCCCTGATATGTGAATTTTTAAGACAAACCAGACTATGCCCCACCCAACTGTCCACCAATACATACCGAATAATAATGGGTATAGCCGCTTTAAACCAACAAACCGGTCTCAACCTCGGTTTAGCCGAAATACTACACCAATACTCAATAGGCTCAAAGAATGAAGGCTGGTGTTATTACTTGAGAATACGCCGTGGCCGAGAAAAAATAATAAAACATACACCAGATAAGGACTTAAACGACGACGACTTCTTTTGGGTTTCTGGAAATTTTGAAGACTTTCAGGCCCAGATCCCCGGCCGAAGAATAAATGGGAAGAAAGGAGAGCCCGGTATCCATACTTCGGTTGCATTCCTTAATTTTGTTTATCTCGGTTTTCCTCTCTATAACCGAACTAACGCCTTCTGTTTTTTGCAGATTCAGCTTTCCTCCATTCCCAGTACGGCCACCCCAACTTAGGTGTTCTCCACAGACCGCGAGTTCGAGAGAAGTTGGGCTAAACTCCTCGACCTCGATCCGACTTTTCGCTTCTCCGGTCGCCGCAAAGCAAGAGTGACTGACTTCCTCCTTGAAGACCCACCAGAACCGGACCCAACCTTGCCAGAGATTGTCCTTGTTCCCTAATAAATTAAACAAGAGATGGCGAAGAAGAACAGGATGAAGGCCATGCTTACTGCCACCACAAGGGCCGAAGTGCCACCAACTCACCAAACCACGGAAGCCGTGGTAGCTCTTCCCTCACAACAGCCATCCTCCTCACGCCGAGCTAAACGCGCCCGGACTACTGAGACCGAGCAGCGTTTGGTTGATGAGGTTGACCCCATCCTTCCACCGAGCCCCGAACTCAACCTTCAACCGGAATCATCTGACCGAGCTGCGCCGAACAACAAATGGGCTCCACCCTTCGTCTTCAACAACCGAGATATCGACGAAGGTGACTCCGTTGTTGCTGACAAGGATCACCTACTGGCCTTCAACCTGGCCAGGGGTGTTTGTCTTCCCAAAGACATGGAGCACCACAGTAAGCAGCTAAATACCGAGCTGAAGGCCATCCGGTCATCCACCAAGTCCATGATTTTGGTAAGCAGGACTGTTTTTTTCTTTGATCAGTCTAATTTTTTCCAACTCTTAGCTCGGCTAACAAGGAACTCTCATTTTGCAGGCCATTCAAAAGAACACCATTGCCCATAAGCAAATAATGGAACTTCGCAAAACAACAAGGCACGCAATAAGGGACGCTGGCTGTGACGGCCGGTAACCTTGTCGAAGCAAAGGTCGGCCGAACTAGAGGCCGAGGTAGCGCGTCTGACCGGACTGGTTGCCTCGGCTGATAGTGACAAACAGCGGGCCGTGACCGAGACGAAAGATAAATATTTGTGGGAGATGGCGGCTCTTGAAACCAAGAAGAACGCCGAAATAACGGAGTTGGAGAAAAAGATCGAAGATGCATCCAAGGAAGGCTTCAAAGAAGCCGAAGCCGGCTACACTTTGCAATGCGAAGCTGCGAAGGATTTATTCTTCAAGTGTGGCTGGCGAAGTGCCGTGGAGAAGCTCGGTTGTGGACCCGAAACCGATGTCTACAATGCTCCCGAGTACTTTATTCCGGCTTCGCTGAAGGAATATGCTGACGAGATCCAGAACCAGTTTCTTGGTTCATCTGATGAGGAAGATGATGATGAAGAAGAAGCAACTGAGACTCCGGCCATCCAAGAGCAAGCCGGCGATCAATCAGCTCGGTTGGATTCAATAGTTGAAAATGCGGCGAACTTCCAACCGAGACTACGCTAACAAAGAAATGCCGAGTAAGTCGACCTTGGGGCCGATCCGATGCCGAGATAGATAACTGCTTGATTGAACTTGTACTTTTTTCTTTCTTTTGTCTTTAACCCTCTTGTAACCAAGCATGATTTCACGCTTGTACTTGGTTTGATCTTTAATGGAAAAATCATCGACTCTCGTTTGATTGTGAATGTGCATTTGTAGTTGTAATGAATTTTCCATACCTTTATATGCCCAAACTGTGATCTTGGTTAACTATCTAACTCACTAGCCAACCACTTTTCAGCCGATATAACATACTTCGGCTGAAGAGTATAAAGAGTTGGTTTAATCCAGCCAACCACTCTTCAGCCGATATAACTTACTTCGGCTGAAGAGTACCAAGAGTTGGTTTAATCCAGCCAACCAGTCTTCAGCCATGCCCATACTTCGGCTGAAGAGTATAGAGAGTTGGTTTAATCCAGCCAACCACTCTTTAGCCATGCCCATACTTCGGCTGAAGAGTACAGAGTGTTGGTTTAATCCAGCCAACCACTCTTCAGCCATGCCCATACTTCGGCTGAAGAGTACAGAGTGTTGGTTTAATCCAGCCAACCACTCTTCAGCCATGCCCATACTTCGGCTGAAGTGTACAGAGTGTTGGTTTAATCCAGCCAACCACTCTTCAGCCATGCCCATACTTCGGCTGAAGAGTACAAAGAGTTGGTTTAATCCCGCCAACCACTCTTCAGCCGATATAACTTACTTCGGCTGAAGAGTACCAAGAGTTGGTTTAATCCAGCCAACCAGTCTTCAGCCAT
Source organism: Camellia lanceoleosa (assembly GCA_025200525.1). NCBI lineage: Eukaryota > Viridiplantae > Streptophyta > Magnoliopsida > Ericales > Theaceae > Camellia > Camellia lanceoleosa. Next base: position 22,662,660 of record CM045766.1, on the reverse strand, counting down.
GCCCATACTTCGGCTGAAGAGTACAGAGAGTTGGTTTAATCCAGCCAACCACTCTTTAGCCATGCCCATACTTCGGCTGAAGAGTACAGAGTGTTGGTTAAATCCAGCCAACCACTCTTCAGCCATGCCCATACTTCGGCTGAAGAGTACAAAGTGTTGGATTAATCCAGCCAACCTCTAAGTTGGTTTTTCCAGCCAACCTGGAATATAGTGTTTGGCTATTCCGACCAAACGTCCTATAGCCTGGATCCTTATCCTGGGCGTAGGAGGGGTCATAGTTGGTTTAATCCGGCCAACTATGGTTACAATGCTATTAGCTTACAAAAAGTTACTTTCTACTAGAAACAAATATGCTAAAAAAGAATCGATTTGTTTTTATTGAAAGTAAAAAATTACACATACTTAAAAGAAAAAAGCTAAAAATAAAATAACTTAAGATTGGCAGTGTTCCATGGTCTAGGAATTGTTGTGCCGTCCTCATCTTCCAAGTGGTATGCCCCTTTGCCCGCTAATCCGACCACTTTGTAAGGACCTTCCCAGTTAGGCCCTAACTTGCCATCTCCTGGGACCAATGTGTTGCCCATAACTTTGCGTAGTACCCAATCGCCGATCTTGAACGCCTTGGATGCCTTTGTTTTGTTGTATTTCTGGACAATTCTTGCTTTGGTAGGAGGCGATGTGAACTAATGCCTTTTCTCTTCTTTCTTCTCCAAGTCAAGTTCTAACGTGATGGCTTCCCATTCAGTGTCCGGATCAAAATTTCGCTCGAATTGTAGGAAGGCCAACCGATGGGATGACCGCTTCCATGCCATATGCTAAGGAGAATGGTGTTTCTCCTTGATCGTCGAGGTGTGGTGCGGTAAGCCCATAAAACATGAGGAGCTCTTACGCCCACTTGCCTTTGGCTTTTTCCAACCTTTTCTTCAATCCGTCCAAGACTACCTTGTTTGACGCCTCTGCCTGACCATTTGCTTGGGGATATGCCGGGGTGGAGTTGTAGAACTCTATCTTGTACTCTTCACAAAAGCTTCAAAATTTCGCCATCAAACCGAAAGTGCCGAAATCAAATCGCTTTTGGTATGCCAGCAGTAATGATGTTCGGAAAGACAAACTTCTTCACATCTTTTTCCTTGATTGATGCCAAGGCTTCTGCTCCCACCTACCCTGTGAATTACTCAGTTGCAGCAAGAAAGAACTTCTGCTGTTCGTGTTGGGGAGTGGTCCCACTATGTCTAAGCCCCACATTGCGAAAGGCCATGGACTAGTGAGAGGTAGGAGTTCTCTGGCGAGTTGATGTATTTGATGTGCAAACTTCGACACTTTTCGCATTTTTGACATACTTCTCAATCCTCTTGCATGTATGGCCACCAATACCCTTGTGAAATAGCTCGGTATGCCAATGATCTTCCTCCTTGATGGTCGCCACAAACCCCTTCGTGTATTTCAAACAAGAATGCTTCTACCTTCTTTGGGGTGGACACATTTTAAGTAAGGTCCCGAGAACGACTTCTTGTATAATTCCAGGATGGAGAGAGCCAAAATCGCTATGACTTGGCTCTTATTCTGCTGGCTTCTTTCTTATCTTACGGTAGAGTGCCGTCTTTTCAGAATGAGATGATGGGATCCATCCAAGAAGGACCTAACTCCGCACAACATACCTCTTCACGGGTCTTCAATACTTGGTGCAGGCGGATAGTCGATCAATAGAGGATGTGGGATGGAGGTATTCCGCCATTGAGGCGAAGCTCGCTAGTTCGTCTGCTCTACTATTCTCCTCCCCGCTAACTGTTCTATCCTCACCACTTCGAACTTCTTGATCTCGGTTCGACTAGCTCTTGGCACTTAGCCATTCTGCGTCCCTTGCTTCGTAGTCGCCGTAAATTTGATTCACCACCAACTGTGAGTCATCAGAGACCATGAGTTCGGTGGCCTTCATGTAGGCCGACTTGAGTCTGCAAGAAGCGCCAGACTGGGCTTCATTGTTTGATCTTTGGGAAGCCAAGGTTGATCGCTGTTCCACTACTAGGCCGTTCGGAGAGATGAGGACTATGCCAAGTCCTGCTCCATGTCGGTTGGATGCCCCATCCACAAAGAGCTTCCACATCTCCCCAACGAACAACTTCCAACAAGTGGAGGGGTCGGACGATGCCTTGGGGTCTTCCATGCTAGTGTCTTCTTCAGAGTCCATAATTGCAGTTTGTCCCTTGTCTTCTGATGGGCCCAAGTCATTAATCGCTAGTGAATTTTGACTTGGTGTAGTAAGGTTGGCTTCCTCGCCTCTCTACTGGGTTCCGCCTTGGGTTCTCGATCGAGTAGCCTGTACTAGGGGTTGCGCTATTCCGGCGTCAATCTCCATCCCTAGTTTGGTTATGTCAGTCAGGTCGATTGGGCAGACTTGGTGGCTTCCAGGAGTGAACTCTGCGACGAAGTCTGCCAAAGATTGGGCCTTTACTGCGGTTTTGGGTTGGAACTTCACATCATATTGTCCTAACTCCACTGCCCACTTCAAAATTCGCCCGGAAAAGTTGGCCCTCTCAAACAGAGCTTTTAGTGGAAAAGCTGTGAGGACGACAATGGTGTGGGCGTGAAAGTAGTGCGCCAATTTCCTGGATGCCATCATTAAGGCCAGTGCTAGCTTCTCTAGAGGCAAGTACCTCGTTTCGGCTCCCAGTAATGTCTTGCTGACATAGAAGATGGGTAGATGTTGGAGTCCTTCTGCTCGAACCAACACTGCACTTACTGCGTGCTGAGATACTGCCAAGTAGAGGAAGAGTTCTTCTCCGGGTACGGGGGTGACAAGTAGTGGTGGAGAAGACATGTATTCCTTCAAACTTTCCAGAGCTTGGTCGCATTCTTCGTCCCACTCAAACTTAGCTTTTAATGACTGAAAGAATGGATTAATCTGTCGAAGACCGGTGATGAATCGGTTAAGTCTTTGCCGCCATGCAGTAAGGTCTTGCACTTCTTTCACGAGTTAGGCCTTTCTAACTCTGAATTGCTTTGATCCGAGAAGGATCTGCTTCTATACCTCGGTTGGTCACCAAGAAGCCTAAGAATTTGCTCGATCCTACTCCGAAGCACACTTCGACGCGTTGAGTCGTAACTTATGCTTTTTCAGGATCTCGAACATCTCACTCAGGTCCTTGAGATGGTCACTCTCATCCTTGCTCTTGACCACCATATCATCGATGTAAGCCTCCATTGTTTTTCCTAACAATGGCTCGAACATCTTGGTGACCATCCTCTGGAATGTCGCCCCTGCGTTCTTTAGGCCAAAGGGCATGACCTTGTAATGATAGTCCTCTTGGAGTGGTGAAGGATGTAACCTCCTGGTCTGGTTCATGCATTGCGATCTGGTGGTAGCCTCTGTATGCGTCAAGGAAGCTAAGCCTGCTGTGACCAGCCGTTAGGTCCACCAATTGATCTATCCTTGGTAGGGGGAAGCTATCCTTGGGGCATGCTTTGTTGACAGTTTTATAGTCGACGCAGACGCGCCACTTCCCATTCTTCTTTGGCACTACGACTGTGTTGGAGATCCACCTGGAGTAGTGCACCTCTCTGATTGCCCCTGCTTCCAACAAGTTTCCAACTTCTTCTGCCACTATCTCGGCGTGGTGGAGTGCCGATCTGCGAGTCTTGAATGACCGCCCGGCAGATGGGTGGACGTTGAGTTGGTGGCAGATGAAGTTGGGATCAATGCGGCATGTCGTATGGGGTCGAGCAAACACTTCGATGTTAGAGGTCAAAATTCCAAGACCTCTAGCCTCAAAGATCGGACAACGATGAACCAAGCGAAAGAACTTGTCCGGTTCTTTTCATCTATCCCGACTTCCACCAAGTCTTCCACCGCTCGCTTTACGGCTTGCCGACGTCGTCTGCGAATAGTTCGTTACTCCGGTTCTTCCACGAATGAACATACCCGCTCATGGCTTCCAGTTCTTGTCACAAAGCATTGTTTCGACATGATCTCGATCCCCATAAACCTCCTCTATTACTCCGTGTCGTTGGGGAACCTCATCACTTGGTGGTAGGAGGATGCCACCGGCGCATGGCATGCAGACCATGTTCTGTCTAAGATGATGTTGTAGGTGGAGGGACCTTGACACCGTAACTCCACTTGCTTCGGCCACACTTCCCGCCCGACCGAAGGATGATTTTGCCGATCGCCACTCCCAAGATAGAATTGAATCCAATCAAAGGGATACGAGGGCTAAGTCCTTGTCTTGCAGCTTGAGTTGCTTGAAAGTTTCATAGTACATGATTTCACACGAACTACCTTGGTCAATCAGAATCCGCTTGACGTCAAAATCCTTGACTCGGAGAGTGACGACCAAGGCATCATTGTGTGGGCAATATATTCTGTCCAAGTCTTTATCTGAAAAAGTCATGACGTTTGTAGCTTCTGTCCTCCCCTTTTTGACGACTGGTTGGGCACTTAGTACTTCTCTTAAGTGCTCTGTTTTTTTTATTGAACCTCTGAGTTCGTGACACGCTCGTTCAAAGACTCCATGAATTACGTTGATGACGCCTTGTGGCGCGCCCATCCATCGGCATCCCGTTAGGTTTGTTGTGATCTCGAGTGGCCGCGCCTCCTCTATGTATTTATCCGTGGCCCGCCGCCACCAACTCTTCGAATCTTTGCCTCAATGGCGTGCGTTCTCGCCGGTGCCCTTTTCCTTATGGTAGGTGCATCCGGATCTGTCATCATAGTCCTTCGGCTCGCCTAACTTGGCAGGCCACTTGACAAAAGGCTCGTCTCGAATCTCGCTAAGTATACGGTAGATCGGCTTCTTGAATACCGTGGTTATGGCGGTGCGGACTCTTAGCCATCTCTTATCCTGGTCCTCGCCATTGTCTCGCCTGCCTCGTCTGTTTCGGTTTTGGCGATCTACAGTATTGACCTTTGCTGAGGTCTTCTTCTCCGGTGTCGGGGTTGTGCCCATTTTTCCCTTGGCATGAGCGCCATTCTCTTCTACCCTGATGTGCTGATGCACTCTCTCCATCAGGGCCTCCATGGTGAGGGGTGGCGCCATGGTAATAGAGTCCTCACCGTTCTCGATCGAAGACCTCTTTGTATTACGCAATGGCGAGGTTGGTTGGGCGATCCCCAACTGCTTGAATATCTCCCAAGAGCGATTGTATGACCTCGAGTCTCCTTATCGCCCATGTCGATGGAGAGTAGGGTCGATCTCCACCGGGTCTTTGTGTTCGATTCGAACCGTTACAAACGCCTCGCCAATTGCGCCGGAGGCTATCTTGCCTCTGAAGCTTCTCAAACCAAGTCAAGCCTAGGTCGCGAGGCTTGAAGGAATAGGATACATCAACGCCTCATTCCGCAGATACTGACCATAACCTGGCGAAAGTGGCTCAAGTGGGTGTAAGGGTCCGTCTTTCCTTCATACGTCGTGAATTTGGGTTGTAGGAAGCCCGACGGAAGGGGCGCGTTCTCAATCTCTGGGACGAATGGTGAGGTCTGCAGCCTCGCCAATGCCTTATCCGTTGGTTCGTATGACAAGTGCGGCCTTGGCATTCCAACCTCGACGCTTCCATGCGTCCGAGGAGCCAATCGCTGCAAGGCAGGAACCCTATGGGGATCGCGCGCCCTGGCGTCCTCCTTCCATCGTGTCTTTTCTTCCAACATGGACCTTAGGTCGGACGACCTAGGTAATTCCGTCTGTCTGGACCTCGTATGATGCGTATGTAAGGGCCAATAGGTACTCCCCTCAGTGTATGACCTCTCAGGCCTCGTCCTCTCAGACCTGGAGTGACGAGTCCTGGAAGATACGGATCGCGTGTCGCTTTGCCCCGAGGCTTGCCCTCTGGTTGAGAGGGTGTAGAATTCCTACCATGACCCTCCGAGTGGCGAGGGCGTCTTCTTGTTGCGCCTCTGCCGCCACTTCTTTCCTTTCATTTGGCGCCAGAGACTCCATGTCCGCCGCCATCTTACGGATCGATTCGTCTTGCTCTCGACGCGATCCTCCAATTTGAGGATCAACTCTGCGCCTTTGTCTTTCTCGGGCTTTATGAACGAGAGGGATGAGGGTGTTATTCCTCCTTCGCCCCTCGCATCCCTCCCGGAATTACGCCTCGTGGTTCCGGGTTCGCCATGGAGGGACCAAAGGTAGGCCTTCGCCTTTGCACCTCCTTCGAGTTTGTCCATCAATGGCGATCGAGGCGCTTCTTCGTTGTTCGCCATTGATGTTCGAGAAAAACTTGATCAAGAGGTTGTTCTTGTCTGCTATTCCCACAGACGGCGCCAATTGTACGGGAAAGAAATACACCTTCTCGTATAATCCTGTTGATCAAGTCTGCGTCCCTCCGTACGACGTCGTTCCACCACCTGAAAATACCAACGTGAGCTAGCCGGCGGGTGTGTGCCGGAAACCTCTCCGATGCCTAAGTCAGTAAGCAAGACAAACAGGCAAAAGCTCTATGTATTCAGGGAGCAAAATTTGCATTACCTCTCCAAAGGTGATATTGATGAGCTTATATAGGTTTCGCGTGGCACAGTCTTGGTAGGACTCTTATTTCTCTATGTAGAGTCCTTTTAGGATTACTCCTCCTTGCGTAGAGTCCTCCTAGGATTCATATTCCTGGAAGATAATGCTTATCCTCCAACACCCTCCTCACTGCATAAGCCAAGTGGGATGGCTTCACTATGGCGAACTTCTTTACAACCCATAATCCGAACTTCACTTTCACATCTCTTACCTCGGTTTTCCCATGCTATGACCGAGCTAACCATAAGAGAGCGAGCCACACTAAAGGAACCAAAAACCGATGGCAAGTCCGAACCGGTGTCATCCAAGACCGATCTATTTCTCCGAAATACCATTAGACCGACCTACCTTCTTGGACCGGACTAGCTTGCTACTTGCCGCAACCGAGCTACGATTGCCCATTTGACAGCCGAACTATCCACACTATTCCTCTGCGGCCGGTATACTTACTATCTCCCATACCTGGGCTTACCTCGGCCCAACGCCTAGCTCGGCCCAATTCATGAATATAAATTACCCTCTCATCGCCAATACATTTTTATTAATATGCCAACGACATAACAAATGTCGAGCATTCGGAAAGGTGTTGTCAATGGCATTCATCAAAGCAAGCTCTCTATGTCTATGATAATGACTTTAGGTAAAACATTGTTGTTCATAAGATCTTGCAATGTTTGCAATGCCCACGCATAATTATTAACCCGATCAGTTTGCAAGTATATGAAAGCCACGGAGAATGTCATATGAGTTAATGTCACTCCCACAATTTCAAGAAGAGGAAGCCCATATCTATTCGTCCTATATGTGCAATCCATAATTAACACACGAGGGAATGTACCGTGTACGAAGCAAATCCAAACTCACTAGATGTGTCCAAAACAAGTCCGTGATAGTCATAGAGCCTTCCTCACATCGATGACGCTCAATGTACTTATGTTTTGCTAATTTGCCCAACAGTTGTTGCTTCTGGGATCTATCAGTAGATCCCTACATCGATGTCGTACATTGTAAACTATCTTCATTGTGCTCATATTAAGGGCATTTCTCTGTTTAAGTGTAATGAGTATCTATTTTGGTCTTACTAGGCTCTTTGACATATCTACTAACAATGACTTTTCATTGGCTGACTCTCCCTACATATGAATGTCCTTGGAGATGCTCTGCAGCTGGATGATTATGCAGTCCACAAACTGTATTCAATGTCCATTCATCGTTTGTTTTCAACTTGTATGCCCTCAAATCAAATGGACATTCGCACTTCTTCGTACAAGTTTGTCTCAACAAGTCTTTCGAGCTATCTTTCAACTTCTTACGCAATCTATATTTCCCACTCTACTCACAAGCAAGATAAATTCTTGATCTGTTGCGACCGCCACCATTGTCCAACGTCCTTATAATAATAACAAAACCATTTGTCCTTCCAATATCATGTAGCCAAGTGAGCAATTCATCTTTGTTGTCGAAAACCTGTATATAATGTCACACAACTTTCATAAGAACAAACTAAACAAACTAACTAATAAAAATTATGAACTTACGAATTTCATGTTAAAGCTTACCTGTTTAGCTGTAAAATGACTAATACAATCCACCATAATATCCGATCGAACCTCAGTTTCTTCAGTGCATGCCATCTGAAAAGGAAGGGGAAAAAAACATGCATTCAGTTGTACAGAGCCAAAAATAATAATAACATTCAGCACTTAACTACCAAAATAAAATAACAAATTCTGTATTTAAGTATCGAAAAAAATTTAAAAATTCGAAACTTGACTATCGAACTTAATTAGAATTTTCGTATTTCAAGTATAGACAGATAAATAATATTTCGGAAGTTGATTTCCGAATATAGTGACGAAATTCAGCACTGGTTATTTGTCTGAAAACTGGAAGGAAAAAAAAATACTACACGAAACAACTAACCTTTTCAACACTGATTTTGCTGTCACCAGACATATTTTTGTTTGAGTTTAAACTTTTATTGGTTTACAACTATTCCGTATCAAAATCAAGTAAAAATTGTGAAACTAATAAGAAAATGATTTAAATAATAGAGTATAAACCTAGATATTATATTAAAAAAAAAAAAAACCTAGATATTAAAACAATATGAGAGATGTTTTGAGAGTATTGTTTTGTAAGCAATAAATGAGTATAGAGTGTGTAACAAGCAAAGTGACAACAATGGAAAAAAGTAAGATTTAATTTTTTTTAACTCAAAAAGTGTATATTAAGAATTTTTTTATCTTAAAATATATGTACAGAAAATTTTTATACATAATATTATGGGTGTTGCTACTTGTCTATTATGATCATTTTTATTTAAGATATAATTGTCATTAAATTAATATTTCATTAAGTGTGTGCCATGAGCTAATTAGATACATTAAAATAGAATTTCCCAAGGAGAAGAGAGTGATTTATATTTGTTCATTGTCGTGTATATGATATATATATATATATATAGTATTTTGGTCATTTTATTTAAGTTTATTCTTTTAAATAAAGGATTCCAGTCCATGAACTTTTAGCCTAACAAAATTTAAATTTAAATTTATAAACCAAGTGCCCTTTTCAGAAACGTCAAAATTTTACTTATCATTGCATTGTTTTGTTCTTGCACTATTCAAGAACAAAGATAGAAGTGTGTTGCTTCATGGTGTTCAGTAGATCAAGAAAGCTGATTGACAGTTGTAAGTCTTCTCGTCTATTTTGTAATCATGATTCTCATAGTAAATTTTATTTGGATGTTGGGACCATGATTTTTTTCTCTATTGGAGATTTTTTCAATTGGATTTTCTACTTAAATTACTATGTTATTGTGTTAAGTATTTTGTGGTTTGTCAAATTGAACAGAGTTCAAAATTAACTAGTTAGTAGTAAAAAAAATTAAGAAAAAATTGGCCTACTCACACCCTTTAGGCATAATTAATTGAGACTTCAATATTAGTATTAGTTCGATCATTAGAGTTGATTCTTGTTTTCTTCCATATTAGATTCTATAATAGAGTCTGAAATGGAAAGAGAGACAAGTTTCTGTTTGAGATCACTAGAAATAATTTTCGCCCCTAACCAGAGCAATTTGGTGATCTTGATGCAAACTACTTCTTCCACAGAGGAAACTGCGATGCTAGAGTCCTATATTTCACCATGTAATTGCAGAACCACTGTTATTGTTTTTATTTTTAAAACCGAAATACAATTTTTATATCGATTCTACTTTCAAAGTTATGCAAAAAGAAAGTCCCTAAGCAGCTGGAACCGATGACTCCACAACACATGACAAGTGGAACAAAAAAGAAGTGATGGGTAAAGTTTGACCCCTCTAAACTACCGCTTAGAAAACGAGAATCATTTGATTGATTGACATGCACATGCTACAACCAAAAATCATTTGGCTAACAGGGACTCTTTTTAGCAGCAGCACAAAATGGTCCAGTCTTTAAGGCACAGAAGGCATGACAATATTCATGGTCAAAATTCACAAATCAAGATTACCAAGACAAGCAAGTGGACTAGATCTTAGCAAGTAGCAAAACTACCAAACAACAACATATGCAACAATAAGTTGAAAAAAGTGAAAATAAAAAATTTGGTACTGAGTATTCTGGAGAGACAATACCAGCAATAATACTAGACAAATTCAAACTGAAAAAAGTGAGACACATCATCCATGAAAAGAAATAGAGAAACATTATTGAAGGGGAGAACTAAGAGCTAATCTGTACTCTACCACTACTAGCACATAGCAGCCACCCATCCCGCTTGACCAAGCACTGCCCACCCAAATAGTAGAATTTTGGATCAGAAGACACTTCCTTTGTAAGCTGAATTATCATTTGTAACAAGAGAGAATATCAAAATAATTCCTAAACAAGCCACACCATCACCAACAAGAATGCCCCAAGTTAATCTGCTCTCGACTGTCCAGCACGAGAAGAGAGGATAATGCCGACAATAAGGCCATAGAGGGCAAGCGCTTCAGCAAAGATGAGAATGAGGATCATACCAACAAAAAGTTTTGGCTGTTGAGCATTGGCTCTGCAAAATACATTATTAGAATTAGAAAAGCTACTATTTACTCAACTAAAGGAAATCAGCAGTACAACCAACCAAAAAGTGTCGCTTCCAATCAAATTTAAATCGATGATGGTTTGGCTCAGCATTAAATGGAATTCAAAGAACAGGATGAAATATACAAAAATCTTCCCAATTCACAAGGAACAAGCAAGAGTAAGTGCAAACAACCACCAACGTAGAGAAATCGTTTAAATCTGTTTGCCAATAAAACAGTAATATAATTCATTTATGCTTACGAATGGTAAGATCTCACTGCATCCAAGTTTACAAGTTTCCTTTATTACAAGCCCTACTCCTATCATTCCTCCCTCATTTACTATCTATTGCACACAGCCTCAGCATCATAGAAATCAAGCCACCCAAAGCACTCTCAATTCCCAAACTATACAAAACAACAATCTTTTGCAAATAAATGCAGCAGTTACAGAAAGCCTTTTGAGAATGCTAGAAATAAAACAAATGTGAACAACCTAACCATAAACCATTAAGTGGGTTTTGCAGGGGGGGGGGGCAAAGAATAATTTTACAAACTTTGGAGAGGTTAAGTAAAATTATTTAAACTTTTGGAGGGGCCAATATACTATTCCTTTAATATAAATACCCACATATATACATAAATATATAAGGCCCAAGTAAAAAAATTACAACCATTGAGAGCATTGATCAACTCAAAAGATTGATACAACAGTACGTAATATAATTAACAACGCAGCTAAATCATTAGATACGTTGAGTAGTGTGGATTATGATATGATGATAAGTATTGAACAATAACTACTCGACTCCAAATTTTTTACTAAAGGTATTTTTGGTAGTTCACACTTGTATCATGTTGCCCGAATATTATGCATTTATAGTTGAAGTGTCGCATTTCTCTACACTGTAACTCCTTCAAATCAGAGTAAAACAGTAGCAACCGTAAACATGTCCTGGCATGAACCCACGTAAACCTTTGTGTAGATTCTTATTTTATTCACATTTGTGTCTGACCGATCCTGTTGATGTGAATCAATTCCTAACAAGATTCAGATCAAGACACTTGAAGCACCGCAAATAACATACAAATTCATGTCATAATTCTTTTTAGTTTCTAGCAATCTTGTAACTTAATGAATCACAGGATATACAACATTCAGACTTTTTCAGTTGAACCAAGACGTCACAAATCAAGTAATTTGACAATGATACATGCTACAAATAATTAAAAAAGATAGAAACTTTAAAAATAAAACTACACGAATCTTTCATGAACAATGATCTGGAAATACACACAATGAATCAATTAAAATTGTAGAGAGAGAGGAAGGAGTACCTAACACCGGCATCGCCGACGATGCCAATAGCCATACCAGCAGATAGACCAGCGAGGCCACAAGCAAGACCAGAAGAAAGATGAGCATAGCCATCAAAAAGGTAATAAGACTTGGCCTTAGGGTTAATACCAGTACTGATGATCACAGCAATAATCAATCCATAGATACCCAACACACCAGCCATAACCACTGGAACAATCGACTTCATCACAAGCTCTGGCCTCATCACACCCATTGACGCCACTCCAACGCCACTCTTCGCTGTCCCATACGCAGCCCCCATACCTAAAAAACACATCCATATATAAGAATTGCAGATCCAAAAACAAGAAGAAGAAGAAGAAGAAGATCCGATTCAAATTGAAATCGGACAAGGGAGATTGAGAGTTGGTGGTGTTACAGGAGAAGACTAGGGCAGCTGCAGCGCCGAGGAAGCCGAAGAACGGTGCCGTTTCATCGCCGCTGAAGGTTGAAGCCATTGTTTTGTTGTTTGTGGTTTCGAGGGTTTGGAATTTGCAGAGAAATCGATCGGATCTGAGAGAGAATTCTGTGAATTTCCTGTTTCTAGTTTCCTCTCTCCGCAGAACTGGGTTTGTTGTTCGATCGATGCCTCTCTTCTCCTTTTCGTGTCTGCAATCTGCAAGAAAAATTTAAATATAAAATAAAATAAGGGCAAATTACGTGGCCAACTAGGAGTATTTTAATCTTAGTGGCCACCATTAAGGCTAAGTTTGGCAAGAGCTTTTTTTGGGCTTTTTGGTTATTTTAGCCACAAAAGATAAAATAGGCTTTTTTAGTCACAAAAAATAAAACATCACATCCAACCCATAATCATTACACTCCTCTCTCACAAAAAAACTCAAAAAAGTCAAAAAGCCAAAAAGCCGTTCCCAAATCAAACTTTTAAGTCCAGGCTAAAAAAGCCAAAAAAGTCAAAAAGCCAAAAAGCCAACCCACTTCCCAAACGGAGGCTAAATTTTAAATAGTGATGCTGTTAATTATTTAATTTTTTTATTTTTATTTTTATAGATTTAAATATTCTATTTTCGTGTGAATTATATAAAATATCAAACATAAACATATATGTGTTGTGTGTTGAGGAATAAATAAAAATTTTCTCATAATATTAAATTTTTAAGCGTAATATTATTATTTTTTTTTTTAAATTTTAATTATTTTTTTTATAAACGTAACACTTCAATATAACACCCTAAAAACATAACGTTCTAATGTAACATATTAAAAAATTTCTTAGTATATTTTTCTCAAATATAACAACATAATATTTTCAAAAAAAATCATTAGTGTACTTTCTCCAAACGTAACATTCGAAAGTAACATACTAAAAAACTCTTTAGTATATTTTTTCCAAACGTAACAATGTAACATTTCAAAAAAACTTCATTGTGTTAATCAATCTAAAACATAAAAACTCTATAGCCATCAGTCCCCCAAAAAGAATCTTCAACATTTCACATTTCCATTCTCATCCCAAAAATAAATTAAAAAATTAAAAAAATGAATCACAAAAGGGTAAATGGCACTTATGGAAGCAGAAATTGTCCCACATATATAAATCGAGAGATCAACGAAGAATTGAGTCGTATTGTTCCGAATCTACAAAAGAATAAACGATTAGTGCCTCCTGATTGGTGATTGTCGACCGAAAGGCACTCCGACAATCAAGTTAAATAGCATATATCAAAATAAATCTGAATAAGTAAATAGAATAGTTTAGACGTACCTCTCCTTGAAGTTGGACATTACATCCTCTTATATAAGCTAACTTGCTACTTATTTTGTCCAAAAACCTTTATGATGCATGTATATCAAAGCAGCTTGACAAGTTGCAAGTTGTATTGCAAGTTCTTTTTTTCTTTTTTTTTGACGAGGCAGCAAGGTATTATTTTATTATCTTAATTTTATTTTCATGTAGGCATTGGGTGGGCCCACTTTACATGGGTTAATTTTTATCCCTTCACAACACCAAATCAAATAAATACAACTTTCTAAAATAAAAAATGACTAATTGGTTCGTAAAAAAAAATTTAGGACTAAATTGATCAATATTCCTCATATAGGATTTATGAATAAATTTTTCTTTAATCTTTGTGTCATTTTGATTTTTTTTAATTTTATTATTTTAACTTTAATTTTAAATTTATAATTTTGTCTTATAAGTGTTTATAATTATTAACATTTTTTAATAAAAAAATATGTATATAAGTAATATATATCATGTTTTTATTGATAAAATTATAAATTTACTCAACTCAGTGAATTAATCTCAACTAATTTAATTATTAGTTTTTGTCAAAAACACTAACGACGTTATTAATTTGATCAAATTGACACAAAATTTAAAATTAAGAATCAAAATTAAGTCAATTAAAAGTATAAAGATCAAAATAGCATAAGAGATAAAATATAAGAACTATCACCATAATTTGTTTTAAAATAAAAAACAAATAATATCAAAGCATAATTATTAATTTGCCCTCAATTTGAGGTGATTATGCTTACTGGGACTGAATGCACAACCCAGGGAAATTGTGGGTGTCACGACCCAAACATGTCCCTAAAAGTTTAGGCCATAACCGACCTACATTTAGGCCTCAAAACAAAAATTCGAAATATTTAAATCATATTAGGGCCTAAAGCGAAAGCAAAATAAATAATAGAACGTTTATTGAGTAGTGCTTATATGCCAAGATTAATCATGCCATATAAAGAGTTCGCATTCACAATTCTCCTGTATACAGGTCCAAGTCATATCAATATATATAGAAGGTTCACAACCCAAAATTTACATATTAACCCAGCGTTCAACAAAAGCTATCAAAGACTTAACTAAAATGTGGCATCAAAGGAACTCTTCAAAAGGACAAAAGGCTCCAATTTTGAAGGCTTAGCAAAACAGGTCCCTCAAAAGTTTCTTGAAGCTGACCTCCGAGCTGATCATCTACATAAATATATATATAAACAGAGTGAGCGAAGCTCAGTGAATAATACTAAAGTAAAGAGAATTCAATGAAGAGGTTTGAATTAAATAAGAGCATGTGACGTAAACCCAATGTTTTCAAAGGTACAACATTCAAAGCATTCATTATAGTCACGTTAAGCATAGCGTTATTCATAATTACAATTTCAAAACGGCCTCAAGCCCACTTATTGCGAAACGGCTTCAGGCCCACATGTAACAGAACAGCCTCAGGCCCAATCACATGTTAATAGAACAACCTCGAGCCCACATATGACAGAACGGCCTCGGGTCCAATCATAATAACAGAACGGCCTCAGGCCCAATCATAATAACAGAATGACCTCAGGTCCATTTCATATGCCATTATAATCGAGTATTCAATCATTTCCAATAAAACATAAGTTGTATAAAACATGTCTGTCACACCCCAAACCCGCCCCTAAAAGTTTGGGCATGACCCATTCGAAAACAGACACTAAACCTGTTATACATATCATACGGGGCCTGAACGGAAGCATTTAATATCATATAATAGCGTAAAATAATATCCATTGAGCTACCACTATTATGCCAGGATCACAGACAGAACATAATGCAGATAAATATACAATGATGTGCATCTAGAGATAGCTAAATACATATACATATACAGACCCAGCCCTTAAGATCGGGCGTATAACGAAAACATGGGAAGATATACGGATTACATACACATCAAGCTTAAAAGACACTTAGGGTACAAATTGATAATTTAGTAAAACTCCATAACATGAGCGGTCATCCTCTAGGGGTTTAGATACTCAGGGGTTGACAACTAGGTGACGGTAGCCACAGGCTGAGACTGACCTCCAGGTTGAGTGCCTACAGAGACAGACATAAAATAAAGTGAGTCAAGCTCAGTGAATAATAGCACATAACAATTCAATGCTCAACATGAATTGTAATACATATCCGTGCATTTATCAATAAAGAGAACATATTGTTAATTTGTTTCTGTATGCATAGCAAATTATCTTATTCAAAGAACTTGTCATATCTTGAACATTCGGAGTTTCGTAGCATATCTAGGCATTTCGGGAAAATTATCTAGAAAGCGTATCATATCATAAACATGTCGGAAGTTCATAGCATTTTTATCATTTCAGAAAATACTTATCATATTAAACATTTCGTAACCCAAAATATGGATTTCATTAAACACACTTTCATATACCAATATAAAGTTCACATAACGAGTCTGAATTTGTATTTAATCATAATGGTCTTAGACCTTATCTTGGAACATATCCATAACTTCATAAATTGGCCCTCGGCCTCATTGATTCATAACTTCACAAATTATATCTTTCACAGAACGGCCGTAGGCCTCATAACGTTCACATATGTACGGACTCAAGAGGTGGCTCGTACGGATTCTAGAGGTGGCTCCCACTAACGTGTAGCACTTAGTTCCGTACAGCACTTTGTTCCATACTAGAAATCATCATAACATATTAACTTCATAATTATGCAGAAAGTACATACATTCTTCCCATTATTCACATGCATTACCATCGGTATTATAAGTTTAACAGAACGTTACTGATATTTGTTAGCAAAAGGGAACCACATTCCAGAGATACGTAGATATTATAGTTTCATAATACACATAATCACATCAATAGGTCAGAACAGTTCATATCATAGCATGAATCATGTAACAATGTTATTGATACTTAATTCCTTTCTGCTAACCAACTTCACAGTGTTAATAGTTTGTATGCAATTCTTATGCAGAAGCCTGAGTAATTCGTAGGATGGTACATTAATAGTAAACATTAGCCATAACCAAAATCTGAGAGGAGGTTGAGTCATACCAATGTATACCAAAATCTTTCAATGTTTCCACTGATTCCCAACATAATATTCACATAACTATTTGTGAAGAATAGAACGTTAAACAAAAGAATCATCACTGGTAATTAAATGTGCGATTCCTGTACTATTACTCACAGTGTTTGGCTGCTTGGTCTGCCCCTGTAGTTGTCCCTACATAATTTGTAATACACAAAGAAATCGGATCACATAAACTTATTTCGTTCTTAATTAATTCTCTTTATTCTAATTACACATCACTTTGCACTTCAACATAATTCAAACTAAATCTTTGAATCTCATTTCAACACCCACAATTGAGCTCATGCCATCCAGATCCTTACTAAATTATTTCCCTAATTTTTCCTTTACTTTATTACATGAATTCCAACATTTATAACAAAGTCCATTCGCTAAATTTAAACATAATTTCGAAACATCTCAGAAATCCAATTAAACTTGTACACGTATAATTCAACCCACCAATTCCATGATTCTATGTTTAATTTGGGCAAACTTAGTATTCATCATCACCAATTAATCTAGGGTTTCAAGAATAATGAGGGTTTTTAGCAAAAATTCAAACTTCTTAAATCACCACTTTTAATTCCAATTTTCCCAATGATTCTACACCTAGGATTCACAATCCATCATTTAAACTCATCAATTGGACCCTCAATGCTTCAAACCCGAAATTCCCCAAATCTCATAATTTACTCTATATGCTCAAAATACAAATTTGAACATCAATACAATGGAAATACCACAAATCAAGCTCTTAATGTAAGTATTGAAGAGTATTAGAACCCTTACCTCAAGAATCAACAAAAGAGCAAGCTTGAGGAGTAACCTTTCGCAAATCCAAGTTTCAATCGGTTAAAAACATTGATCTCTCCTTAGTCTCCATTCTTGATGTAAAAACCATGGTGGATTGTTGCTCAAAATAAAGGAAATCAAGGTTTTGAGGCTAGGGTTTCGGAGGATTTCGGACATAGATGAAGAGGAAAGAAGAGAGGAGAAAGAAAATGTGGAAAAATATCTCAAAATCCCGTTTTTAAGTCTGTTCGTAATTCCCGCTCGAGCGGAGAAATTCCCGCTCGAGCGGACCTGTTTCCAGCACAAATCCCGAAACTTCAAACATGCGTAACTCTCCCATCCGGACTCCGTTTTAGGTCGTTCTTGTGTCCAAATTGAAGCCCCGGAAATAAGCTTTCCAACGATTCAAACCTCACATCCAAACTCAAAGTGTGGAAAAAGAAAAGGGCAAATGAGTGACGGTTGGTCGCAAACAAATTATTCAAAATAAAGTTTTTGATCCAATCTTACTCTACTATCATATTACCACCACAATCAATACCCCAAAATAAAATAAGGAGGTTCCCAAATACCTTATTAAAAATGCCTCAGACGAACCCACGTGCCTCAAAATTCAAGCTCAATAAGGCGACACTCGGCGCCCATTATTGCGCTCGGCGCCAGACGAACAAAGACGTCCGCTCGAGCGTCCACTTCTACGCTCGAGCGGAAATCGACAACCCTCAGAATCTCGAGCAGCCTGCAAAAATACTGGGAGCCTCACAAGTCCGCTCGAGCGGCCACTCCTCCGCTCGAGCGGAGGAAAGAATTTCTGGGTCGTCACAATGTCAAAGTACATAAACATAACATATAAGCATAACATATCGTTACACTACTATTACTCACAGTGGTTTTCCAGAAATGGTTGACCAGTCTTCAAATCTTGACCTGCAATCACAATGCACAACATATTGAAATGTAGAATTACTCTCTTGATCAAATTTACTTCTCTTAATCTTTTCTTAATCAAATAAACCGATCCCTTACTTTGCTCTTTAACCAATTATTTATGTTGCTTCCAAACTTATTAGTTCTCAATGGGTCATAATCTGTGTCTAGGAAAATAGGAAGAAACAAAAGAAAACTGAGTTAGGAGAGTAAATACCATGAAACGGTTAGAAAGAAAGTAAACAGCCTTCACGAATTTGAACATATCTATTTGTGTACTTTGAATTTGGATGTGGACTACCACCATTGAAAACTAGACTTATGGAGCTTGAATTTAGGCTTGAGAATCACTTAAAACGGAGTCTGGATGAGAGAGATATGTCTATTCGAAGTTGGGCTGAAATAAGAGAGTTCCGCACGTGCAGGACCAAAACTACACGTGCGAGAGAGCCAAGGCATGTGCGGGAGCACATGCAATTATT
This sequence comes from Camellia lanceoleosa, assembly GCA_025200525.1. NCBI lineage: Eukaryota > Viridiplantae > Streptophyta > Magnoliopsida > Ericales > Theaceae > Camellia > Camellia lanceoleosa. The sequence goes on along the minus strand of CM045766.1, from coordinate 22,643,705 downwards.
TTAGAATACAAAATGTTGCTGGAAAGAGACTTCCACATGTGTGGGAAGCCCACTGCACGTACGGCTCCAGGCAAATTCTGCTGCCGAAAATATTTGTTAGTTCTAACACTTGCTCTTCCATTTTTCAAGCTAGGTTTCAACTCAAATCACTCAAAAATATGTAAAACTAATAGAAATCATGAGATTATGATTGTTTTCTAAATCAAAAAACATCAAAAATACAATGAATCTTCAAACAAGAAAGATCAAAATCCTTATTTTAGTTCTTTTTCAAACTTTTCAAAACTTCTTTCAAATTCACTTAGATCTTCATTTCATGTATAATTTAATGAGTTCAAACCATACAAACCCTCAAGATTAGGGCTCAACTTCTCACAATCAACTTCATTTTACACAAATCAAGGCCCAAAACCTTTCAAACCATGTTGAATTAAACAATTCTAACTTCAATGAAAATCATGATTTCAAAGCAAAGCCAAAATTCCATATACAAGCTCAAAGACTTAAAGTCAAGAACAAAATCAAAAGCTATACATGTGATGAGTTCTAATTCCAAAATCCATGGAGAAAGTCCCTTGAAATCTTTATGAATCTTAGAAATAATGCAAGAAAACAAGTTATAAACATGAATCTTAGGAAATCATGCTATGTTCTTGCCTTATGTGACAAAATACATGTAAAAGCCTCCATAAAATTTCATAAATCCAACTCTTAATTCCTGATCTTGAAGGTTTGAGAGGTAAAATCGTACCTAGAATCTTCATAGATACTTAATCTTGCATAATCTTGATGTATTCTAGCCTGATCTTGAGCCTTCTCTTCCATCTCTTCATTTCTCTCTCTATTTCTCTTTACTTTCTTCTCTTGAATGACTCTCCAGAATTTTCCACTCTCAAAATGTGAGGAGATGAGTTCAAAAAGGGGCTTATATCACATCTATATATGTATTTAGCTAGGACACTAGCCAAACACACCTTAACGAATCAGACTGAATCAATTTTCAATTAAACTTCCCAAATTGCTCTAAAAATTCACATTAGCATATCCATGTACTCAATTTCGGTTTCTGAACCCATTAAAGTAGTCAATGTCAGCTTACTTAAGGGTTTGTCTTAAATAAATCTACTAAATTCATTACGATAAATTTTTACAAAACTTCTTATTATATTCTAAAAATCATGCTAATCATAACTATAAAGTCAATTTCGGTTTATTGCACCTCTAAGCCTTTCAATTTGCAGTCCAAAAGTCATAATTTCAACAGATTTTTCTTATAACTAACAGATACAATCTCATAAGCACATAATTCATACATTTAAACAAGGAATTTCACATCAAATATATAATCACACAAATAATGAGGGAATTAGAGTATTAGCAATATATGAGAGAGTCGGGTTATTACAGTGGGTTTGTGGATATAGTGAGATTTGGGGTTTGAATCTAAGCCTTCTAAGAACATCTTTACTCAAATCTTTAAAATTTGATATGTTAAATTCTTTTGGAGGTTCAAGTAGTGAATTGATATATATTAACAAAGCTATTGAGTAGCTTGAAAGTGAAGTGGCCTAAATGGCTCGAAATATTTTTCCCTCTCAAAATATCATGCGTGTCGACTCCACATGATTGTTCAATAAATCACTCACTGCATATTTTGAAATCAATCAATCAATCAATCTCTCTCTCTCTCTCTCTCTCTCTCTCTCTCTCGCATACAAGTGTTTTTGCTGAGCATTCATCAATGGCGAAAAACATAGTTCATTTTGTTGTAGCATTTCTAATTTCTTTTCTAATGATTTGTGCTCTATGGTTCTTCATTGACCCCACTCTACCTTCTTAGAACCCCACTCCACCGCCTCAGACGGTGGCATTATCATCGCATACGATTGCACCACTGATTTTCACTATGCTAATCTGAACCAAAACTCGCTAGACAGAACTTTCTATGACAACCCATCTCTCAGCTACTTATTTGGGTTACCAGTGAGACACTAGGATAAGAAGAGACGAGAGTGGCTAAAGTGCGACCTATCGTTCGCCGACACGCACAACAACGTAGTAGTGGTGACCAGAAGTTAGCCGCTGCTGTTAAAGAACCCAATCGACGATCACTTGTTGTTTCGATTGTTCAAGAACAATGTCAATTAATGTCGAATCAGTGACTATGAAATTTTTTACAACAACACATTTCTACACTCAAAATGGTCGATGTTTGAGTGACACTCCCACCAATTAGAGCGGCGATGGTGGCGTATTCGGAGACAGAGTGAATCTGGTAGGTTGACTCAGATGCAGTAATCATCGACATAGAATTCAAGCTCCCAATGAAAAAGTATAAAAGCTACAATTTTTGGGACAATCTTCACTATATTCAAAGAAAGGATAAAAGAAAGAAAGAGACTGTTTGATTACAAAAATCAAAACAGTGTATAAAAATGAATAAATAAAACAGATTTTTGTTTTGTTACAAAAACAAAATCAAAATCTGGAACAAGAAAAATAATTAAACAGAAAAGTAATTAAGGTACTTACTTTATTATTTTTCTCAAACAAATTTTTGATCAAGTCCAGTGTTTAACACTGTGTCCTTAAGACAAATTCGTCCTCTCAACGATGCTTTCAAATTGTGGACGTCTATCTCCTAGGATAAAATGATCAACAACAAATAATAACAGCACTACAAATTATTTGCTCAACGAACACACTTTGTGTTTACACTCTTTCTCACAGAAAAACAATGCAGCAAAATGCAAAGATAGCAATGGTAGAATTGAGTACGAAAATTAAGTACAAATCCAAATGAAGGACTTGTCCATTTATAGGTGCAATGGTGGCTTTTAGATTTGAATTCAGCAGGTATAGTACCTATTCGGTTTGAATTAAACAGATACAAATATATTTGAATTTAAATTAAACAGATAGAGGTTTTAAACTTAATTTGTTTGGACAGATATAAAATCTGTACAAAAAGGTGCAAGCCAAAACTAAATTTTCCAACTAAAATTCGAATTCAAACGGTCAGAATTTATTTTCCAAAATTAAAAAATAAATTCAAATGTTTTTGGTCCAAAAAGAATTAGTATTGGATCGGATAAGCCCAACCCAACCTCACATTATACACCCACGCCCAAGCCCAGGTCCATCCCAACCTGCTCGATCGACCGGACAGATGGCGGTGGTGGCACGTGCGTGTGTGTTTATTTTGAGTCCAATGGGTCAAGCCCACTTTACCCATAACCTCTCCCTCTACAAAACTTTAGTACCCCTTAGGGCCTACCCTAAGTTCCAAACTCGAGCTTTATAAACGCACACAAAGTTTGCCCACCAAACCAATGTAGGACAAACCTTTAAGGAAATTTCACCAATATACCATTTCCATGGAGCTCACTTTGACTTCAATTTCTCATTCACCCGATAATGGTTTTGAGCAACAAAATATACTACATGAATCACAACGCGGCATAGAACACGTTACCACTTAGACCCACCAACTTTGGTGCATGGGTCCTACCTAAAAATTAGACCAAAGTTTAGGAAAAATCTATTTTTCCAAAACCATTTCTAACAATCCCCCATATGAATGGAATTTGATGACAACGGAAATGCCACAATATGTAGAATTTTGTCGAAAGAGTATAAATCAAAAAAATCTTGCATCAGGATAGGTAGCTTTCGACCTTGAACCTTCCCTAGTAATAACCTATCGGACTTACTAGCTAACCAATGGACACGATGCCTTGAATTGTTCAGCCATTTGTGTAAGCCAAGATAATAGATTTCACACAAAATATTTTCTGACACATCATGGTTCTCACGGTTATGTTCATTTTGGCCTTGAACGCTTCTGGTTATTCATAAGTGCTTTTACAGAATTTAGCCTCTTCATTCTCATAAAACCAACCTAGTTCGACACTCATATAGGTGGTTCTTATTGTGAGTATCTCTTACACTCGTCTTGATTTTTATGCCTAAATCAAGATATAAGTAATCATTAAAGGCAAAGCTTATCCTTAAACCTCTACATACAACACATGTTGCAGATATCACCTTCACTATAGGAATGGGTAGGGAATTTTCAATCCCTTGGTAATTTCTAGCGAGCCACACATAACTTAGTTGTCCCTTAGAATTTAGTTCTTGGGATCTCCAGTCATTAAAGTAGGGTTACCATTATGATGACTCTTATGTAATAGGCTTTAATCCAATCCTCTTCAATGAACTATACACTTACTCTTTTGTTAAACCTTTCGTTAATGGATCCGCAATATTCTCTTTAGATTTTATATAATCTATTGAGATTATTCCATTTGAGAGCAATTGCCTTACGATATTATGTCGACGACGAATATGTCGTGACTTACCATTGTACATATGATTCTATACCCTACCTATTGTAGATTGCCTATCACAATGAATGCAAATAGCTGGCACAGGTTTTGCCCACATTGGAACGTCTTCTAAGAAGTGGCAAAGCTATCCTACTTCTTCTCTTGCTTTGTCTAAAGCAATGAACTCAAATTCCATTGTGGAATGTGCGATTCATGTTTGTTTCATGGATTTCCAAGAAACAACAGTGCCTCCCAGAGTAAAGACATATCCACTAGTGGATTTTGAATCTTTAGTATCCGATATCCAACTTACATCACAATAGCCTTCAAGTACTACTGGATATCAAGTAAAGTTTACGCCATAATCACGAGTAAATTTTAGATATCTAAGAACTCGAATAATGGTTTTCCAATGGTCTTCTCCGGGGTTACTAGTGTACCTACTCAATTTCTTGTGACAAAGATAAGTCGATCGTAACCAAAGACAATTCATTAGGTACATTAGGCTTCTAATGATTTGGGAGTATTTTAACTAAGACACCGCATCACCTTTGTTTTTCGATAAATAAAGATTGATGTCTATAGGTGTTCTAGCTACATTCATATCATCCTTGATAAATTTACCAAAAAATTTCTCAATATAATGAGATTGAGATAATGCATACCCATCAAATGCTTTAGTAATTTTCATTTCTAATATAACATCTATGACCCCCATATCTTTCATATCAAATCTTTTGTTCATCATTTGCTTGGTTGATTTGATCATGTTTAGACTGCTTCTAATGATAAGCATGACATCCACATAAAGACAAACGATGACATAACCTTTGTCAGTGTTTTTAACATAGGCGCACTTGTTACATTCGTTTATCTTAAACCCATTAGTAAGCATAGCATAATAAAATTTTTCATGCTATTTCTTAGGAGCTTGTTTTAATCCATAAAGAGATTTTACAAGCCGACAAACTTTTTTTTCTTGCCCTGGTACTACAACCCCTTCGGGTTGCTCTATATAGATCTCTTCATTTATATCACCATTTAAGAAAGCTGTCTTAACATCCATTCGATATATTTCTAAATTATACAATGTTGCTATGGTAATACGCATGCGGATGGATGTTATTATTGTCACAGAGGAATATGTGTCAAAATAATTCGGACCTTCCTTTTGTCTGTAACCTTTTACCACAACTCTTATTTTATACTTGTCTATTGAACCATCTACTTTCATTTTTCTCTTGAATATCCATTTATATCCAAGAGGTTTAGAACCGGGTGAAAAATCCGCTAATTCCCAAGTATGATTTTGCATAATGGATTTAATTTTATTATTAGCAGCCTCTTTCCACAAAAGTGTTTCAGGACCTGTCATTACTTCCTTAAAGCTTTGAGGTTCATTTTCTAACAGATATGTCAGAAAATTTGAACCAAATGATTTTGATGTTCTAACTCTTTTACTTTGTCTTAGTTCATTATCAGTTAAATCCTGTTGGTCAAGACCATTACTAGTCTCTTCGGTTTGATTGTCATTAGTCTCTTGACTTTGTGTACAATCATAAGTTCTTTTCTGTGAACTTAATTCCTATCATTTCTTATAAGGAAAAACATGTTCAAAAAACACAGCATTCCTTGATTCTATAATAGTGTTCACATTTATATCTGATATTTCTGATTTATAAGTTAGAAACCGACATGCACTACTATTTTGAGTATAACTAATAAACACACAATCCACTATTTTTGGTTCTATCTTAGTCTTTTTCGGAACAAGAACTTCTATCTTTGCCACGCACATCCACACTTTTAAGTATTTGTAGGAAGGTAATCGACCTTTCCACAATTTATAAGGAGTGCAGTTAGTTTTCTTGTGGGGTATTCTGTTAAGAATATAATTAGCAGACAATATTGCTTCCCCTCACAAGTTCTGTGGTAAGCTTGAACTTAGTAACATGGCATTCATCATTTCTTTAAGGGTTCTATTTTTTCTTTCAGCAATTCCATTTTGCTATAGAGAATAGGGTGCTGTAGTTTGGTGAATAATGCCATGTTGTGCACAAAATTCATTTAAAGGTGCATCATACTCACCACCGCTATCACTTCTAACCATTTTAATGGTTTTACCAAGTTGATTTTTAACTTCAGTTTTGTAGAGTTTAAACATTTCTGTGGCTTCATCTTTACTTATACATAACAATATTTTGTGCAATTATCGATAAATGTTATGAAATACTTTTTTCCTCCTCTAGTTTGAACAAATTTAAGATCACATACATCTGTATGAATTAATTCTAGAGGTTTGGTTTTTCTTTCAACTAATTTAAATGGAGCCTTAGTTAGTTCCACTTCTACACAAATCTCACATTTGTGATTAGGATCAATTTCAAACTTTGGTATATAATCCAAACAAATTAATCTACGCAAAGCATCAAAATTTACGTGTCCTAATCTGCCATGCCATAAATTTGACTCAAGAATATAAGCAAAAAATGTGTTATTCTTATTAATAAAAAGTTTTGGTACAACAGTCATTACATTCAATTTGAAAAGACCATCACTCATGTATCCCTTACCAATATACATACCACTCTTTGTTAATACAAATTTATCAGACTAAAAAATAAGTCTAAAACCATTCTTACTTAACAAAGAACCAAAAACTAAATTCTTTCGAATGTGTGGTATATGCAGCACGCTGTTGAGGGTAAGTTTCTTCCTCGATGTTATCTTCAAAACAACTTTCCCTTGTCCAGCCACAGCAGAAGTAGATGAATTTTCTATGAATAGTTGCTCACCATTTGCAACCTCATTATAAGTAGTGAACATCTTCTTGTTTGTGCAAATGTGTCGAGTTGCCCCAGTGTCAACCTACCATTCTTTGGGATTTCCAACCAAATTAGCCTCAGACACCATAGCAGAAAGATTGATGTCATTCACCCCGTTAGAGATGCAATCAAGTTCTATCACATTAGCTTGATTAGCAGTCTTCTTGCTTGTACTTCCGCGATCTTTCTTACGGCGTCGGTAATCAAAGGCACGATGTCTAGTCTTGCCACAGTTATAGCATTTACCTTTGAACTTTTTATTGCCATTGTTGTCGCCTTGTTTAGAACCATCTCCAACAAATTCTCTCTTTTTGTTATGTGGTTTGGACACATGTTCAACCACATTAGCCTTGGACTTAATGAAATTTTTACCATCCCTCTTTTTAGTCTTTTGGTTATCTTCCTCAATTCTCAATCTTACAATCAGTTCATCCATGGTCATCTCTTTGCGTTTATGTTTTAAATAATTTTTAAAATCTTTCCAAGCCGGTGGTAATTTTTCCACTAATGCAACGACTTGAAAAGACTCGCTCAGAGATATACCCTCAGCATGAATATCATGCAAAATTAATTGAAAACTTTGAACTTGAAAAATTAATGTTTGGGAGTCTACCATAAATTTACCAACGACAAATTTCTTTATACCGGCATCTTCTGTCTTGTATTTTTTCTCCAAAGAATCCCACAACTCTTTTGCTATTTTTAGAGGGTTGTAAACATTATACAACATGTTGTTTAGGTCATTGAGAATGTAGTTTCTGCACAGAAAATCAGAATATTTTCAGGCATCTACAGCGGCAACAACTTGTCGATCACTTTCATCCTCTTTAAGTACTGAAGCCTGTTCACGGAGAAACTGGACCAGATTAAAAGTTATAAGATAAAATAGGATTTTTTGCTACCATCTCTTAAACTCGGTGCCATTAAATTTTTTTGATTTTTCTCTATGATTTATTGGAACTTGCACATGGTTCTAGATAGGGACTGGAGTTGTTGTAACAATTGGAGTACCATTTTCAGTTGCAGTAGCCATAATATCTGATTGCAAAAATCAGAAAAACCAAAATACAAATTATTTTCTAGTTACTAAAACCAGAAAATAAATTATAACACAAAATAATTTTACTTTTCTTGTTACTAAAACTAGAAAAATAAAATACCACACAATAATTTTCTGTGACACTACTACACAAATTAATATTCTTAAATTGTTAATGATACCAATATATTACTACTAGTTGTCAAAGAAAATAAACAGTATATTACTACTATTTGTCAAACAGTATATGACTATTATTTGTATTTTCCAACTAGAATATCACTTTGTAAAAACACAGAAAAATTAATACAATGAAGACACAGAAAATAAAAATATGTCTTAAGATTGTTGGACAATCTGCATTGTATTCAAAGAAAGGATAAAAGAATGAGAGAGACTGTTTGATTACAAAAATCAAAACAATGTATAAAAATAAATAAATAAAAATAGATTTTGTTTTGTTACAACAACAAAATCAAAATCTGGAACAGGAAAAATAATTAAACAGAAAAATAATTAAGGCACTTACTTTATTATTTTCTCGAACAAATTTTTGATTAAGTCTAATGTTTAACACTATGTCCTTAAGACAGATTCGTCCTCTCCACGGTGATTTCAGATTGTGGACGTCTATCTCACAGGATAAAATGATCAACAATGAATAATAGCAGCACTACAAATTATTCGTACAATGAACACACTTTGTGTTTACACTCTTTCTCATAAAAAAATAATACAACAAAATGTAGAGATAGCAATGGCAGAATTGAGTATGAAAATTAAGTGCAAATCCAAATGAAGGACTTGTCTATTTATAGGTGCAACGGTGGCTTTTAGATTTGAATTCAACAGATATAGTACATGTTCGGTTTGAATTAAACAGATACAAATATGTTTGTATTTAAATTAACAGGTAGGGGTTTTGAACTTAATCTGTTTGGACAGATATAAAATCCGTAGAGCAAGGTGTACGCTAAAACTGAATTTTCCAACTGAAATTTGAATTCAAGTGATTAGAATTTATTTTCCAAAATAAAAAAATAAATTCAAATGTTTTTGGCCCAAAAAGAATTAGTATTGGGTCAGACAAGCCCAACCCAAGATATAAAATCTGTACAAAAAGTACAAGCCAAAACTGAATTTTCTAACTGAAATTTGAATTCAAACGGTCAGAATTTATTTTCCAAAATTAAAAAATAAATTCAAATGTTTTTGGCACCAAAAAATTAGTATTGGGCTGGACAAGCCTAATCCAATCTCACACCACTCACCTGCGCCCAGTCCGCTCGACCAATCAGACGAACGACGACGCGTGCGTGTTTATTTTGGGTCCAATGGGTCTAGCCCACTTTGCCCATAACCTTCCCTTCTACAAAACTTGAGTGCCCCTTGAGGTTTACCCCAAGTTCCAAACTCAAGCCTTATAAGCCTACACAAAGTTTGTCCACTAAACCAATGTGGGACAAACTTTTAATTCAAACCTTTAAGAAAACTTCACCAATATACCATTTCCATGGAGCTCACTTTGGCTTCAATTTCTCATTTACCTGATAATGGTTTTGAACAACCAAATATACTACGTGAATCACAATGTGGCATAGAACGCGTTACCATTTAGACCCCGCCAACTTTGGCGTATGGGTCCCACCTAAAAATTAGACCAAAGTATAGGAAAATTTTGTTTTTCCAAAACCATTTCTAACAACAATTTCATTATCAATGGTTGGGAAACACATGATTCATGAGAGAAAAAATTGGTTTGCGATGAACACGGTAGTCGGATGAGGGAGTGATAAGAGCAATAGGGTTTCCTAGAGAAGACAAAGAATGATGAGAAACAGAGAGATAGAGAGAGTGTCACGCCCCAAACCTGTCCCTAAAAGTTTGGGCATGACCTATTCGAAAATGGACACTAAACCTGTTATATATATATCATACGGGGCCTGAAGGGAAGCATTCAAGAATATAAAATACATAAAATAACATCCATTGAGCTATTCCTAACATGCCAGGATCCCAACATCACACTGAGTAAATATTATACAGAAAGTTTACACACATATGCCTTGACTCAACCCCACAAATAATAAAAATATTAATGAAGGAGGAATTATATATAAACAACCATAAATAGACGTCCAAAGCATAAATCAAAACTCCTTAAAACTTTACAAAATGCACGGCTTCAGGTGGTGCCTGGACGCATCAAAGGTGACAAGAGAGACACAAGCCTTAAAGGTTAGGACTGAACTCCCGGATGGTTACCTACAGAAATAGACAGACAAAATACAGAATGAGCGAACTCAGTGAATAATAGTACATAAACAATGTAATAATTAACCTGAATAATCAAACATATAACTGCATATATATATGATTAACTACATTCCATAATTATTTCCAAAAGACATGGGTCCAACTTCCGTAACAGAATAGCTTTAAGCTCAGTATATACAGAATTGCCATAAGCCTACAGATGCAGAACGACCATAGGTCCAGAATATCAGAAGTAACAGAAATAACAGAGATAACAGAGCTAACAGAAATAACGGAAATAACAGAACTAACAGAAATAACAGAAATAACAGAGATAATGGAAATAACAGAACTAACAGAAATAACAGAACTAACAGAAATAACAGAACTAACAGAAAGAACAGAACTAACAGAAATAACAGAACTAACAGAAAGAACAGAATGGCTATCGGCCCAGAACATAACGGTAATAACAGAACGCATAAGCGTGGTAACAGAACGCATAAGCGTGGGTAACAGAACGCATAAAGCGTGGATACAGAACACATAAAGCGTGGGTACAGAGGATACAGAACGCATAAAGCATGGGTACAGAGGGTACAGAACGCATAAAGCGTGGAGTGCGAGCGCATAAAGCGTGATAATGAAAATAACCAATGTATGGACTCAAGAGGTGGCTCGTCACAGATTCCAGAGGTGGCTCCACCAAAGTGTAGCGCCGTTAAAGACTTTGTTCCATACTAGAAAATATCGAGAATGACCTAACGGTCGAAATAATGAACGGCCTAGCGCCCGAAATATCTATGTATGGACTCGAGGTGGCTTGCAGATTCGAGGTGGCTCCCACCAAAGTGTAGCACTTCCGTCTGACAAAGACTTTGCTCCATACTAGATAACATCGAGAGATTAACCCGAATCATACGTAACATACATATATTCTTTCCTTTATTACATGAATTAACATAAATAATATCGGTTTAACGAGCGTTGCTGATAGTTATTAGTAAACGGTAAATACATTTTTCAGATTGAACACTTTCAGAAATACGTATATACCATGGTTTCATACCATAAATCAATAGATCTCAGGACAAACCACAAAGCAGAATAACTTCAGATATCATCAGAACTGATTAGTCCCAAGTTAGACAGAGGCATACAGATTCTTTTAATCATTTACATGAGTTAACGTAATTAGTTTACGTTTAACAGAATACTAATGGTAACCGTTAGCAATACATATAACGTATCTCACATTTGCGCATGTGCCATCACAATACTATTCATAGGGACAAAATAATTACCTCATAACAGTCTTAAATCATCATTGACAAAACGGAATGATTTGCAATGCCCAAGCGTCATTATTCTATTTAATTATCGCACTTCCTTAAAATTAATTTATGGATAACAAAACATACATTAAATCAAACAGAAGTCAATAGCAAGTTTCCGGTAAACGGGGTTTACTTCCATGGGTACAATTCTTATGCGGAATCACCGATAATTTATAAGTTATGGTACATTATTGATAAACGATAAACGTAGCCGGAATACAGAATGGTTCCAGAGTCATTTTGTTGAGTGCTACTTCTTTCAATGCCCACTTTGATTCCCAACCAACACACATGTTGACATATTTACTCAGAGAGAAGAAAATGTCAGTAACAATAATAATTAACAATAAATAACGTACGGTTGAGGTACTATTACTCACAGTGTTTAGATGATAGGCCCATCCCTGTAGCTAACCCTACACAATTTAATTCAACAACATTAACACAACCCAACATAATTATCACCATCCAATATAATCCATACTATTTAACATTATTCCACTCAATGCTACCAAGTGTAATTTCACATAATTCCAATTAAATTGCTAAGGCTCAATTTACATCATCCACATCATCAACAAACCTTTCCCCCCAATCTCCTTCCTCACTAAGACATGATTCACAATGCTTAAAACAAAGTTCATTCGCAAATTTAAACATAATTTCCAAGCATCACCAAATTCCAATTAAACTTGCATATACATAATTCAATACCTCAATTTCATTAATCTACTTTCAATTTGGGTCAAATCTTTGGTTATCATCCTTAAGTAACTTAGGGTTTCAAGAAAAATATTGAGATTTCAAGAAATAATCAAACTTATTAACCCAACACTTTTATTCCAATTTTTCCATTGATTAACATCTAGGACTCATAATCCATCACTTAAACCCATCAATTTCAAGTAGTCAAACCCTTACCTCAATAATCAGGCAAAGAGATGAGCTTGAGAAGAAGCCTCCACAAATCCAAGTTCTAATCGGTTAAAAACATTGATCCTCCTTAGTTCTCCATCCTACATGCCAAAAAACATGGTGGATTGTTGATCAAAGTAGAGGAAATCAAGGATTTGGGGCTAGGGTTTCGGACTTAGGCAAAGAGGAAGGAAGAGGAAAGAAGAAAATATAAGAAATGATCCAAAAATCTCGTTCTTAAAGCTGCTGTCCCGTAATTCCCGCTCGAGCAGACCTGCCCTCAGCACAGATTTCGAAACTTTGAACAGGCATAACTCTTCCATCCGGACTCCGTTTTAGGTCGTTCTTGTATCCAAATTGAAGCCCCGGAAATAAGCTTTCCAATGGTTCTAACCTCACATCCATATTCAAAGTGTGGAAAAAGAAAAAGACAAAAGAGTGACGGCTGATTGTAAGGCAACTATCCGAATTAAATTCTTTGGTCCAATCTTACTTTACCATCATTTTACCACCTCAACCAATACCCCAAAATAAGATAAGAACATTCCAAATACATTAATAAAATATAAAAAACGAGCCCACGTGCCTTAGAAGTACAACTCAACCTAGAGGCCCGCTCGAGCGCCCAACCCTGCGCTCGAGCGTGCAGACTAACAAAGCCGTCCGCTCGAGCATAAACTCTCCCGCTCGAGCGGAGAATTACCACTCCCAGAATATCAGGCCGTCTGCAGAATTGCTGAAAACCCCAAAAGTCCGCTCGAGCGGAGGGAAAATTATGGGTCGTCACAGAGAGACTTTGGGTCTGAGACAAAGAAAGAGAGAGAGAAAGAGAGAGGTATTAGGGGCGCGTGAGCCCACACTTTCAGGCCATTCGAGCCTTCACTTTCGAGCAATAAATCATTTTTCATATATTAATTTGACATTTTATACAATAAAGTTCTCAAATGAGTATGTTAATTTTATTATTGTATTGTATTGTATTGTGCATCATTGTTTTTTTACCATTAGACTTCTTTTCCATAATGTCATTGTTGAACTTCATTAAAAACCGGGAAAAAACCAAAAAAAGAAAAAAAAGAAAAGAAAATGACAGGAGCTCTGGAGCATGTCAAAATTGACATGCCATGTTCATGCCAAAAGCCAAGTCACATTTTGCAGTATTAAGTGGAGTGCTTATTTGATGTCAAATGTTATTTGTAGCATGCCATCATGGATTTGAATTAGCAGGTGGAGGTGCTCTAAGGCCTTGTTTGTTTTCGAAAATAGTGCATTGAATTGGGACTAATAATGAGTAGGACTTATTAATATTGTATTTGTTTGTAAGTAGTTTTAACGGATTGTTAGTTATAATGGGATGTGAATTTCATGGATGGAGGAGATTAACAAGGGTTAAGGAAACTTGGTATTGAGATTTAATCCATTGGAATTAACCTGTAAAAGACTATTTTGTCCTCTTGTTAGCCTGTTTAAGATTAGTACAGTTTTTCTTCTACCATTTTAAAAAAAATATTTTTCCACCATTCTTTATAAATAATTTAATATTAAAATATAATAGTATAATAATATATTTATCCCAATATAGTACCAAAAAAATAAAATATTTATAAAATATAATTTTTAATATTAAAATATATAAAAAATATCAAGGGTATTTTTCATATGGTCATTCTCATCTAGAGGTGAAAAATGGGTGGGTCAAAAAGGATTATGAATTTAAAGTAATCCAATTCAAACTTGCCGATTTAATAAATGAGTTTAAATAAGTTGGGTTAAATTAGGTAAGGATTGGACAAATGAGAACCCAACCAACTTATTTATTTAATTTCTTATTATTATTATTTTTTAAAATTTATTTTTAATTTTTAATTTTATGATGATGATGGCGGTGGCGAAATGGTGGTGGTGGTGGCAAAGTGATGGTGGAGTGGCGACAGTGGTGGCGGTGGCGGTGGTAGTGCATCAACGACAGTAGTGATGGAATGATAGTGGTAGAGGAGGTGGTGGAGTGGCGATGGTGGAGGTGGTAGAAGTGGTGTGTATTTAGACGGACTTAAATGAGTACTCATGTTCAACCCATGTAAACTCAATTTTAATTGGGTTGACAATGAATAACTCATTTAAGCCCATTTATTGATTTAGACAAATTTATATGGGTTTTAAATAAGTATAATTGAGCGGGGTCATGAGTTTGAGTTGTGTTTGCCACCTCTAATCTCATCATAAAGTGACAAAACAAACAATAATTATTACTAGTTCGGCAATGATGAAACAAATATAATTTTTGTTAATCCCCGCACTCAACTTACAATACTAATAATCTCTTCACTAACAATTCTTATAGTAACAATTCCATTCAATCTAACTATAAAAACAATTTAAAATGTGTGGATAAAATTAAGCCCCATTTGTTGATTTAATCAAAAAGTTATACAAATATTAAATAAGTTTAAAAAGTCAAAATTTCATGTCACACAATAATCATTTTTTTTGTTTCTTTACAACTATCGATTTATGAAATTTGCTAAAAGTGTATACCATATATACAATAACACAAGTTATGACATTTATTGTATTACTTATTACAAATATCTTAACTTATTCTCACTCATAACTAAAAATTAGGAGAACTTGCTTGTAAGTCTCATTCACAAAATTCAAAACGCATCGAATTTCAAAACAAAACATTTACATCAATTAGTCCTACATATTTTTAATTGTTACAAAAAGATTCTATATATATTTTTTAATTTACAGACTCTACTACATTTCACCATCGTCAGACTTTCGTCAATGGTCATCGGAGACTTGTCGGATTGTTCAATATCACTGGAAAAGTTGTTGGAAGTTTGCAAGAGTATCGCCGGAATGTTTTGAATGTCACTGGAAGTCACCGGACTGTCCAGAACATTTGCTGGACGTTAAGAATATCATCGGAGACTCATCAGAATGTCCAAATATTGTCGAAAAAAATAAATGGAGAAATTAGAGCGAAAAAATTAAGCAAGATGTGTTAAATATTGACGACAAATTGAAAAAAAATATATATGTAACAATAACAAACAACAACAATAGAAAAAAAAAACATATGTTATTTTTCAATTTTTGTAGTGTTTAAACAAATAATCTCCAATATTGATTAAACTGAAAAGTAAGCTTTGAAACTGTAATACAAAAATCTATGAAACATTTATCTTTATTAATCAAACTGAAAAACATATTATAAAACTGTAAAATTTTATAATTCTAAAAAATGTTATGAAATTGCAAAATTTCACAATTCTAAAATATATTATGAAATTACAAAATTTTATAGTTTAAAGCATGATTAATTTCAATACCAAAAAAATTGAAATTGTAAAATTTTATAGTTTTTACCACCTGTAACTAAACTAAAAAACAACTTGTTCATAATTTGAACTTTTTTTTCCATTAAAACAGGAAAAAAGAAGTGTGTAGCACAAAAAATGCAAAAAAATTGAGAGATCGAATGATAGAAACAAATATAGAGAGAATTGTATTTCGGTAACTATTTTTGGTTTAGATCTAGTTGGATCTGATGTAAATCTACATCAGATCCAACTAGATCTACATCACATTTGAGTAAATCTACCTATCTTCTTCTAAGGAAACTTACCTCATTCGTCATCAGTGATAGTGAAATAAGGAGTTGGTGGTTAGTGGTTGCCGGTGAATCCCAATCAATAGCGGTTGTCGGTTGCTGGTGACTATATATCAAAAAGAGAAAGACAAGAAGCAAAACATGGTCGTCGGTCCCCGATCGCCAATTGTTGGAAATCAAGAAAAGAAAGAGAGAAGAACGAAAATAGAGAAGAAGAAAAATGCTACAGGACTTTTGGGTATAAATAAAAGGTTGTGGGACTAAAAATGCCGCACCTTTTTCAAAGAGGACTTGTTGGTAATTTGTCCAAACAATTATAATTAGGAAAAACTTCTTCTTTAGTCCATATCGAATTAGAGGGTGTTATTGGGTCTCTGTGGGCTCATTATGGAGTTTGCTGATCCAAATCGTTGAATGTGTATAGCTTGTGGAGTGTTTTGTTGCTGTAAAAAATCACATTGATTAAATATCGATAGCTATTTGAACAAAACACATTTGTATCACCATGCCTTTAAAAATAAATTGTTGATACAAATGTATTTTGAGCAATTGACTATCGATATCTAATCAACTAATTTTGTTTAGAAGAATAAAATATTGAACGAGTTCTATACATTAAATAATTTATATATATATATATAAATTTTGTGATAAGTTTCACGAAAATCTAACAACACTCTTTAATTGAGAAATCCAACTAAAACAATTCCTTTGCCTATAAAAAAGAATAATATTAGAAATCTCAAAACTTTTATCAAAAACTCTACCAAATGTCTCACATGAGTGTGAGACCCACATATGTAAGTTCCACATCATATGAGATATTTGATAAAATTTTTAAAATCTCTAACATTTTTACATAAATAAACAAAATCTTAAGTTATGATAATTTTTTTTAATTATAATTAAAATAACAAAAATGATGGAGACGTTCAATTTTGGAGAACTCATGACCTCCAAAATAATTTAGGCTACTTATGTATTTGATTTTTTTTTAAATTTTTTTTATCCCTCTCACATAAGTCATTTAGATGATTTTAGGATCATAACAATTTTTAAAATTGGGGATCATGGTCACTATAATAACGCAATAAATAGCTGATAAGACAAATTCTCCAGAGTGTTCTGGAGAAGGAAACGAAGAGAGACAGAGTGAGACTGAGAGTGAGACGACTGAAGAGGAAGAGAGAAGACAGAAAACGCAGAGAGAGAAAAGAGCGAAGAGAGGATCGTCATTTCTTGTTCATCAATGGCAGTCACGTCTCTTCTTCTTCTTCTGCACCCGGGTTTCAGCTCTGTTTCCTTCACCAATTGCACTGGCTCCTTCCCTAACCATTATTCCCTTCCTTGGAGCCAAAAGCTCTACGCCCACAGAAGCTCAAGTTTCAACCTCCATGGACCCAGAATTGTGGGACCCTTCAGGATTCGAGCCATGTCTGCTTCTTTCGGCTCTCGATTGGAGGATTCCGTCAAGAAGACAATCTTTGAAAACCCAGTTGTTGTCTACTCCAAATCATGGTGTTCGTGAGTCCCCCAACCCAAATCTCTTCAATCTTTGATTGATTTCATTTCATTTGATGATAATTACAGTAACTTTTTTTGGTGAATTACGTTTCAAATTATTATTTTTTGATTAGATTAGATTTGATTTATATGGTTGTTTAATTTGCGGTGAAGGTATTCCTCGGAGGTGAAATCTTTGTTTAAACGGCTTGGTGTGCAGCCACTCGTTATTGAATTGGACCAAATGGGTGCGCTTTCTCCATCCTTTTATATGCTATTTTGCAATTGAATCATTGATAATAAGCTAGTGTTTGGTTCACTGGAATGAACTGGAATGGAATGATCATTCCATCAAAAATTTCATTACCATGTTTGGTTTGACGAAAAAGATAATGAAAAATGTATTGCAAATGGAATCATTCCATAGGAGTGCCAAAGCAATCATCATTCCATTATATTCCAGTGAACCAAATAGAGCATAACTGTTAAATTAAAACTACGAGCTTGTAAAGGGCATCTAACTCATCATCATTCAAAAAATTTAGGTTCCTTATTGAATAGATGAAGTCAGACTTTCCTTTTTGTATGTTATTGCTTACTGCATATACAAAGGGATCTATATATTTTCTATAGACATAAATGTGCACCTATGAAGCACGTGTAGGGGTATGAGTATGGGGACTGGTACGATACGGGTATATCGATACGGTAAAATCTAAAAAAAGGTAGGGTACAGGTACGACTGGGTATGTTTGTAAAAAATATTTATTTTCAATTTAAAGTAACACAAAAATTAGTTAAATGACTTAGTTTCTTGAGATCCAACCTACAATTCATATTTAATGCCAAAAAGTAAAGATATAAATCAAAATTAAATATCATTATATTAAATAACTTACAAATTATAACTTAATTTAAAAATCATACTAAGCATTAAAATAAATACATAAATAAATTCTAATGAAACTAATTTTACCTTTGTATTAGAAGAAAATATTGTTTCGACTGAGGTACGGTACAACTTGGGTATACACTAGATACGTTTGGGGTATGACAAAAATTACTAACCAACCAACTAACCAAACTAAGCCTTAAGTCCCATCAAATGGGGTCGGCTACATGAATCCTTCGTCTCAACACGACTCTATCAAAGGTCATTTGGTTAGTCAAATTAAGGAGATTCATATCTCTATTTATTATACTAGCCCACGTCAATCTAGGTATGCTCCTTCCCCTAATACTTCCATTTACTGTCACTGTATTGCATCTCTTCACTATTGCCTCTGTTGATCTCCGTTGTATATGACCAAATCATCTCAATCTGTTCTCTCTCAGCTTATCTTTTATCGCTATTACTGTTACTCATTCACGAATACACTCATTCCTAATTCTGTCTTTTCTAATCTTACTATACATCTACCTTAGCATCCTCATCTTAGCAACACTCATCCTATCCAAGGTTGTTGAGATTGGGATCTTACAGGATTGTTTTGGGGGTTTGTTGGATCGGATTGAGGATCGTAAGATCCTACTAAAATGATAAAAAAATGCAATAATTTTTATATGACTAACTAATACTATCAAAATATATATAGAATAAGCCCCCAAAAAAGAAATATAATAATTCAAGGTAGCATTCAAACATTTTTTTTTTCAAAAAAAGAAGTCAAAACATAATAAAAGCAAATACCAACACTTGCACACCATTGTCATTGTTTCTTAATGAAAACAAAACAAACTAAATAAAGGAAGAACAAATAAAGGACTAAAATAAGTCATCATGGTCGCCGAAATTATCATCATTATTGCCACAATCAACATTAATCATTGCCACATCATCATCATCATCATCATCATCATCATCATCCATAGTGCCATCCAAGTCCTCAATGTCTTCACCAATAGTAGCATCTTTAAAGTCATGATCAAAATCCCTTCGAGCATCCATGTTTTGATCCATAACATCATCATCACTTACTTCATGAACTTCATCATGTTCTCCACCAATATGATCACGACCTAAGTTGGAGTAAACAAAAAAATTAAAAGTAAAATTAAAGTTATAATTTCTAATTAAAACTAAAAGATGTGTACATAAACTTAAAAGCTTGTTCCAAATTCCTTGCAAGGGCCTTCACTTCATCTTCATCCGAATCAAATCCATGTCGAGCATTCCTATCAAGTGCACACAACCAATTTCCTTCTCTTGGAAGAGTCGGAGTCTCTCTCTTTGTTATCCATTCATCATTTGATGGGACATCATCCAAATATAATGGATTCACGATTGCTTGTCTATTCATGTGTCGTTGTCTCAATTTCAAATTGTACATGACAAACACTAAGTCATTCATTCTCTTTTGGTGCAAACGATTCCTCCACTTTGAATGTACCATCTCAAAAATACTCCAATTGCGCTCACACCCCGATGAACTGCATGTTAAACTTAATGTCCTAATTGCACACCTCTTCAACTCAGGGCATTCATCACCAAAAGAGTTCCACCAATCAGCTACATGAAAGTTTAGTTATAAATTTAAAATTGATGAAATGAAAACAAATAATAAGATATTAAAAATGATACAAATCAACTTATAGTAAAAATAAAAAAACACCTGGAGATTTCTTTTTTCTAGTCATGATTGCATTTTGTATGCCAAAGAGTCCTCTTGCACTCTTGAATTCATCGATTTGCAATTTTATCTTCACCCTCTCATTAGCATCTGGAACCATTCTTTCAGGACATTTGTACAGCCTAATTTTAACCTCAGCATCGGGCTGAAAATTGGAATTGTAATGAAACTGAGGGTTCAAGAAGTATGCTGCAGCATGCAATGGGTGATGGAGTTGGGATTCCCATCTTCTATCAATGATGGTCCATATAGGATTCATAGTTAACACCATTGAATAAAGAGTATTAATAAACAAATAAAAAGTTTAGGGAAATATAGTAGTAAAGTAAATAAGTTTAACTAAATAAAAGTTTACTATGAGAAAACATTATTGAAATTGTTTTGAATTTCCTCTTTCGCACGATCCATTGCCTCGTAAGTGAATCCCATCGCCGGATGCTCATCCGAATCCACCAATCTAAGTACTTTAATGAGAGGTACCGCAGCCTTCAAGCACATAGAAACGCCCTTCCAAAAAAATACGATTATCTAAAACAATATCTTTAATTTTTTTACCCTTTTCTAACCTTGCAAATCGACTATTCTTCCACTTGGATGATGTAAACAAAGAGAACAATGCACCCTTTTGCTCATGAAGGCGCCTCAAGGTCAAGTAAGATGTGGCAAACCGCGTTACCTCGGGCCTAATATGTTCAATACCTTTGGTGAACTCCTTCATCCAATGAATAAGATTTGTTCTTGAATAAATGTATGCCACAATTCTTTTTCCTTTTTTAATTGTAACTTGATGAAGTTGGATTTGCTTCTCAAAATCCTCTAACATCAAATCTATACAATGAGCGGCACAAGGCGTCCAAAACAAGCTCTTCCTCTTATCCATTAACATTTCTCTCGCCAACTTATAATTAGAAACATTGTCGGTCACCACTTGCACAACATACCTCATCCAACATTTCAAAAACCTTTTCGCTGGTTTTTGAAATGTTGGATGTATCCAATGATGATAGAAAGATAGTTCCATTAGGGCTATTGACAAGAAAATTACAAATTGATTTTCTCTTTCTATCCGACCATCCATCGGACATAATTGTACACCCGGTCTTTTCTCCACTGTTCCTTGAACTCGTCAAGTAATTGCAATGTCTCACGTACTTCTGTTTTTAAAAATGTCACCCTAATTTCATGGTAAGATGGTGGCACAAGGCCTTTTCCATAATCTCCAATTTTCTTAACCATAAGTGGAAATATAAGGTTGTTGACACAATTAAAAGGAATTGCACTAGTGTAAAAAAATCGGGCAATTGTTTGACAAACATCATCTCTCTCTTCTTTCTTAAATAATTGATTGATAGTTTTTTGAGTTTGGTGCCGAGACTTATTCACCACAAATTTATCCATACGCCCATAATGTTTTTGTTTGTTTTCATAGCCAACATGCAATAATTCCACTTCTCATAAATTTTTCTAACATCTTCCGGAACTTGGTGACATGGTTCAACATTTTGATGAGTGCATGCCAAATGGTGTTTTAATCTATATATTCCACCAGAACGAGTAACATTACAGTATTTGCATTTTACCTTTTTGCTTGCAGCATCCATTTCAATGTTGTATTTTCAACCAGGATTAGATCTGTGACTAGCAACATTTTTCCTCTTCCTCCCTCTTCCTGAACCAGAGGCTGACATTGTGTGCTGCAATTGCAAATTGTGAAAATTAAAAGTAATTTTTTTAGCAAAGCTTAGGAATAAAGCAACAAAGAAGAACAACAGTAGCATAGTAGCAAAGAAGAACCAAGAAAAATGAAGATGAACAAAAAAAAGGAAAAGAGAAACAGAACAAGAGAACTCATTGTTTGACAAGCTTAAATTGGTTAGATTTGGTAGTGAATCAAACCAATGAGGGAAGGTACCATTGAAGAAATTTCCATCCAGTTTGAGAGTTTGAAGCTTCACCATTCTAGAAATCTGAGGAGGAACAGAACCAAATATAAAATTTGAACTCAAATCCAAATGTTCAAGTGATCAACACATCATTCATACAAAAATATATATATATATAATATATAATTTACAGAAAAAAAATAATGAGCCAAAAAAAAAAAAAAAGCAGCGAATTTGGTATATATATATATATATATAATATACAAAAACAGAACAAAATGAGAGCAATGAAGAAAGAAAAAGAACAGTAGCAAAGAAAGAGCTGAGCAGTGAAGAAGTAGATTAGTGAAGAGAAAGGAAGAAGAGCTAAGTAGCAAAGAAAGAAAAAAGAAGAGAAGATTGAAGAACAACAACGAAGAGAGAGGAAGAAGAACAACGAAGAAAAAGAAGAAAAAAAAATTAGGTCAGACTTGAAGAACAACAACGAAGAGAGAGGAAGATTAGAAGAAGAAGAAGAAGCGTACCTAGTTTGTGGTTGCAAATTTTGAAATTCGATGTTGAATTTCTCTTTCCCCAAGTTGTATTGCCCTAATTGCAGGTCTGGCTTCTCTGCTTGCTTTGCTTCTCTGGTTCCCTTCCTTCTTTGCTCCCGATTTTGCCTTTAAGTTGCCAAAAAACCCTTCAATCTGGATCGCATGGAGTCGCAATCTAGATACGATCCCAACGATCCTTCCACAATCCCACTACGATCTTGATCTGGGGTCTATCCAAAGCACGAGTCGGATTGAATGATGTCAATTGGATCGTAGGATCGTACGATCCTACGATCCGGATTGCGATCTTAACAACCTTGATCTTATCTACACGTTCTTTCTTAGTTACCTAATATTCCGTCCCATACAACATCGTTGGTCTAATAGTTGTTCTATAGAATTTTCCTTTTAGTCTAGTGGGTACTCGTTTATCGCATAGTGCCTCAGACGCACTCCTCCATTTAAGCCACCCTGCTTTAATTTTATAGACCACATTTGCTCCAATCTCCCTAGCCATTGTGATAATTAATTCTAAATAACAAAAATGTTCACTCTTAGGTAGTTCTTGATTCTTAATCTGCACTTTTCCTATGTTTCCATTGTTACTGTTATTAAAATTACACTCCATGTACTCTGTCTTAGTTCTGCTTATCCTAAATCCTTTAGATTCAAGTGCTTTTCTTCAACTCTCCAACTTAGTGTTAACTCCTTCTCTAGTCTCATCCACTAACACGATATCATTTGCAAAAAGCATACACAATGGTACATCATCCTGAATATTTCTCGTCAACTCATTCATAACTAAAGTAAAAAGATAAAGACTTAAGGTTGATCCTTGATGTAATCTCATAGTAATTGAAAATTCACTTATCTTTTTAGTCGGCAATCTAATAGTGGTCACCACACTTTTATATATGTCCCTAATCACATTAATGTAGCCTTTGTCACCCCTTTCTTCTTTAATACCCACCAGATTATATCCCGAGACACTCTATCATATGCTTTCTCAAGATCGATAAAAACTATATGAATGTTTCTTTTCTTCTATCTATACTTTTCTATTATTCTTCTCAAAAAATAAATTACTTTCATTGTTGACCTACTGGGCATAAATCCAAATTGACTCTTTGATATCTTTGTTATATCTTGCAATCAACGTTCCATCACTCTCTCACACACTTTCATTATATGACACATCAACTTGATTCCTCTATGATTGTTGCAATTCTGGACATCTCTTTTATTCTTATAGATTGGCACTAAAATACTCTTCCTCCACTCTGACATTTTCCTAGTCAACAAAATCTTACTAAATAACCTAGTCAACGAAGTAATCTTTTCTTACCCAAACATTTCGAATCTTTAATAGGGATATCATCGGGTTCTAAAGCCTTATTTGATTTCTTCTTCTTAAGCGTAATCTCCACGTTAAAGTTTCTAATCCTGTGATAGAACCTGTAGTCTTGGTTTTACTTATTATTGGCTACTTCCTCTCCTTTTGACCTCCTTCAATGTTCCTCATTAAATAGCTTCTCAAAATAGTTCTTTCACCTCTCCTTAATCTCTTCATCCTTCACCAACATCTTGGAGTCCTCACTCTTGATACATTTAAATTGATTAAAATCTCTTGGTACGTGTTTCGTGTACGGGGTACATATGCAGAAATACCATACGAAGTATTGGTAGTACTCGGTACGGGTACGGTATGTTTGTCAAAGTACCCATGCTTCATAGATGTGCACAATAAGAAAGGACATAAACATATTGAGGGTGTTGCCTTACATTTTTTAGTGCTGATATTTTTAAGAAATGCAAAATTCTTTGAAAATAATAGTTTGCCTGCCTCTTTGCATACATGTAGTATATAGTAGGAGTCATAAACTACAATATTTATAGATGTTGATAATTTTGTCAGTGTCTTGTTTGCTTATATAGCAAAAGAGTGAAGCTTGAGTACTTTGAAAATATTACCGTACTAGTACTGGGTACTTACCTGGTATAGGCGTACGCAAAATATGTCTCAGGTACAGCTCGGATATGGCATGGGTATGGGATGGGTACGGCTTAGGTGTGGGATGGGTATGTTTCAGGTATAGAATGGGTACATTTTTGGTACTTTTGTGGGTAATTTGGGGTGTAAATGTAATTTTATTTAAAAAAAATATAGGGTTTTTTGCAATTATAAAAATATAAAAAATACTTGAGGTTCTATTTTTTTTTTCATTAAAAAAAACTTTAATTATTTTTTGCATTTAATTCTTTAATTGTTATATGTCATGTACTACTACAATTACAAACTATAAAATTATATTTTTTTATGGATTGGCCACTAACCGGACTATAACCATATCCTAGCTTTTTAAGTTTTACCATATCGGCGTACATACCTACCCGCACACATGCTTCCTAGGCAAGAGATGTTTTTGTTTCATTAATCCTAGATACCTTCTCTTAAAGAAGTCGTCATCAACTTATGCATTTACTATCCGGGCAGCTCCTTATCCTTCCTTTTAAAGCCAGGGAAAGAAGTTTTATTAGTGGACTCAGCCAGTGGAAAAATATTTTCTGATCTTTCATATACACTGTTTTAATTCATTTATGTAATTCGATTTTGTACCTATGAATCTATCACAAAATTTTGGTTATGTATACCTTTTGCCATTTGATGGAAGATGGGATTGAAGTAGGCATTGATTTTGCTACCATGATTCAAAATGCATCTCTTTAATTCATAGTTTTGCTTATGCCTGAGAATTTCTTCTCACTTTCAGGTCCTCAAGGACCACAAATGCAGAAGGTTCTAGAAAGGCTAACTGGACAACACACTGTCCCAAATGTTTTTATTGGTAAGAAGTGCTTTTAGAATGCTGAATATTTGTACTCTCCTTTGAATATAGAATGTAGTTAATCTTGGTTCTGTAAATCCTGGTTTAAAGCAAACTGTTGAGTTACGAATTCATAATTGGTGAACTATCATTCTGCAATGACATGCTTAACAAAGCAGAAAAATGGTACTTGTCTGAGTGAATAAACCTAAAATACTAGGTTAGAACTGCATGCATACGAGTGTTGCTCATAAATGATATAACAAGCATTTATTTCAAGACTGATTATATATTATGTTATGGTACTTTTGGTAGAATTGCACCTCTCATGCAGCCCTACTTGCTGCTGCTTGAGACTAAGGCCAACTGCTTTATACAACATAGTATTTTCTAAAGAGAATGTATCATGCTAAGTATTAAAGCTTGCTATTGCCATTGCTTCTTCACTTAAGCTTTGTCAAAATGTTTTAGAGAGTTGGAAGTTTCGGTATGCTTAGTTGCTCTTAGAATGTAGTTTGATGAGGTATTGGTGATGAATAAATCTGTAGCCCAAAGTGTTTTCGGTGTTTCTCATTGTGATTCTACATAGAACATGATATTCACAACAATATTGCTTACCTTGCTGCCATGAAGCATAGACACTTCAAAAAGGTGCTGTAGCGTGTCCTTTATTTAATTAATTTGTTTTTAAGGGACACGCTGAATACACAACCACTAGTTTTTTCTACCTCTTCTTTACTGCTTTTGATGGATATTGAATGTTTATTATTTTTTGCTTAGATTTAAATAATTAATAGATTATCCACAAAAAAAAAGACATAAATGAGAAGAGTTAACCTAAGAGTGAGTTTTTGTTTTTATTTTTTGGTTTTGTTTTGTCTTTTTTTATTAATTTTGATTGTTTGTAGATATAATATTAAGGGGACATTACAACTCATGGTATAGGATAAATAAATAAATAAAAATAGTAAAAAACATTGGGGGTGCAACTCACAAAGAGGCTGGGTGCAACTCAAACACTGGGGGATGTTTGTGATTTTTTTTGTCTGTTCGATTGAACTGTAATTCCCTCTAATATTTAATCTATATAACCCAAAAAAAAAAAAAAAATATTGCCGTGATTGTGTCTTTTTTTTTGAATTCCTCGTGTCCCCTGTCCGCATTCGTGTTTGTGACCATGCTTCTCTTAGCCCTACTGCAATGGATGGGACTTTTATTCTGGTGGTTGAGAGATTGACATATGCTCTTGGAAAATTACTTAAAGTTTTAATATTATCAATTTTCATGTTAGTTATTCTATTTTCTCTAGTTTCGTGTTCAATTTTCAAGGATCTTTGGTGGGGCAAACATCCACCGAAATTTCTCATTTCGCGAATTTTTCTCCTCATTCAACCTCCTTCCATCCATCCGTCTTGGGGTTTTTCTCTCAAGTTGTGTTAGATGTTATGGTTTATTTGAGTCCAAGAGTTTATGGTATTGATTGATGTAAATTGTAATTGTCTATTCATATAAATACATGGGTCTAAGAGGAGAAGCCTAATTTTTTGGATTGTCTTTTGCATTTACCGTATACTGTGTATTCTCATTTTCCTCCTCTCTTCTTTATTTTTCTACTGTAAATTTGACATGGTATTAGAGAGACATCCTCATACTTGAAGATTTTTTCCCCCCTTCTAGTTTGGCTTATTTTTTCCTTGGATTGTAAAAAATACAATAAAATAAAATTCCGCCATGATCGACTAAGGATTGGTAGTTCACCATATTTTTCGTTTAACCTTCTACAAAGCCTTTGTTATTTTTTCCATCTTTTTAGTGAGTTTTTTCACAACTCTTTGATCAAGCCCATTCAATTTTTTTGCTTGTAGTCAGTGCCTTCCCTTCCATGGGTGCCGACTAGATGTTTCAAGGGACCTTGCTGTCATTTTCTTCAAACTATTTTTTCGGTTCCACTTTGA
Organism: Camellia lanceoleosa; assembly: GCA_025200525.1. Lineage (NCBI taxonomy): Eukaryota > Viridiplantae > Streptophyta > Magnoliopsida > Ericales > Theaceae > Camellia > Camellia lanceoleosa. The sequence goes on along the minus strand of CM045766.1, from coordinate 22,616,057 downwards.
TTCACATACCTTGGGTTCCAATTGATTGAGTTTGCATGCCATGGTTTTGTCAGATTGCTTAGAATCTGTGTGGTTTTGCCTTGTTTTTGACTTCTAGAGGTGTTACAGCTGTAAAGGTTTTCTTGGTTTTTTTATTTTCTGGTATTGTCAATTTCTTGAGTCATTATTGGCCTTGTGATCTCTTTGCAGTGGTTATTGTTTGTGCTATACCTCCATTAATATGGCTGATAGTAGTAAGGCACCCAAGGGCAGTGAGGAGAGTGGATTGAGTTGTGTTGTGACTCTTGGGGATAGCCCCTCAGTTCAAATTAGTCTTGTTAAGCTTGATGGTACCAACTACTTGATTTGGGCTCGCTTTTGTAGTTTGGCCATCGCTATACACGTTTGACTGGCTATATCACTAGAGTACTCATGAAACTCGTTGAAGATGGACGTCTGTGTACTCAATGGCTTTCATAGAATGCTTTGGTTATTACTTGGCTCATTAATCCTGTGCAGCCTACTATCATTCAGTCTTTTCTATTATTGGACACAACTGACCAGATTTGGGCAACTGCACTCTTAGAAGGGTGATGATGCCCAGGCATATGAATTGAGGAAGAAGATCCGGACTTGGATTAGAAGGATAGATCTCTTGTTGAGTACTATGCTGAGTTAAGTAGCTTGTGGCAAGAACTTGATTATTACCGAAGCTTTCAGGCTATCTGTTCCAAGGACGGAACTTTGTTTCAACAATTAGTGGAGGAGTACGTTTATGACTTTCTTGCCGGCCTTAATTTGGAGTACAATCAGATTTGGGTTCAAGTATTGATTCGCTCTTCTTTTCCTACTTTGCAGGAGGCTTAGCTCTTGTTCAGTAGGAGGAGAGTTGGCGTAGTGCCGTGGTGCATTCCTCTAGTCAGGATTGGTCTACTTTGGTTGTTAGAGCTATAACAGGCTTGGGGTATCAAAATGCCGTCATTAAGTCAGAGCCATGACTCTCATGAAGATGGAGAATGTGAGATCTAAAAGCAAGGAGTCTCCTTCCCATAGATGAGATTACCTAGGCCAAAGGAGCTTACCCCAATCGCGATGGAAGGTCCTGAGAAGTTCTTGAGGCTTGGTGTGTGGCATAGTGTAGCTGATACAAGGCTGCTCTATGACCTTTTATTGGGACACTTAGGAAGCTTGTGGCGTGGCTTGGTGGTTAAGAGTAGGGGTTCACTGAAGTGCTTGCGAGTTTGGTTGACACAAGGTTACGCTTCTTAAATAAGGTCCTACTGAGCAGGGGTGAAACTACTAAGAAAGAGGTATTAAGCAAGTCCAAGCAGCCAAGTCAAGTTTAAACAAGTCTAAACGGTTTGGTCAGGATTTAAACAACTTAAATAATTATAAAAATTAACAAATTTATATGAAAAATAAGTCAATAAATAATAAAACTCTGAATGTGTTCCAAGAACTTGAACTTTGATGATTCACCACTATAAAAATGCAAATTAGAAGTAATATCACAAGCAAAGAATATATTTCACATAATTCACCTAACACATGAACGGTAATGAGTTATAAATTGCATTGTGTACACTCGTACTAATAAGTGAAATAGAGAAATAATTAAGCAAATAGGGGACAGAGCAAGGGGATGGATGCTAGGGTTAGAGCTACAGAAGGAGTTCAGAGCAAGGGGACAAAGGAGAAGGCTTGGGAAAGGAAAACAGGAGTGAACAGAGGAAGGAAGTTTGTTGATTTGTTCATTGAGAATCGAATGGGCAATTTAAGAGCTGATATGTAGCGGGCGGTAGTCTCTGTCAGATGTGATTTTTCAAGTAGCTGGGCTCAAATTGAAAAGGAATTGAGCAAATATTTAAAGAAGTCTATTGCACTTCGGCCATTTCAAATCAATAGAGCTCTGTTCTGGGTAAGTAATAGAGAGGAAGCGAATTTTATTGGAAACAAGGGACTGAGGTTCTTCAACAAAGGTGTGGCGATCAGTTTGGAGAAGTGGTCAGAGGTGAAGCATGTTAAACTAGAGGTGATTGTCTCTTATGGAGGGTGGATTGCAGTGTGTGACTTGCCATTTATCCTTTGGAATGAAAAGGTATTCCAGTACGTAGGTCAAAGATGTGGTGGTTTGTTGGAAGTGGATAGAAGAACTGTCTTTTTGGAAAATCTATTTGAAGTAAGATTGAAAGTCAGAGGCTTTGATTGTGATTTTCTGCCAGCTTGTATGGAGATCAAGGAGGGAGATTGATCTTCTATGGTGTGTCTCAAGCTATTGTCCAAGTCAGTGTGACAGAATGGGGATGTTTGGCCAAGCTATTGTCCAAGTCAGTGCGACAGAATGGGGATGTTTGGCCAACGATCTTCCGGCAACGGTCTTCTGGCGAATCTTTCGCCAGCGACGAGGAAGACGAAGGGAGGGAAAGCCAGGGTGGACACGTGGTGGCTTCGAAGGGGAAAATCGAAGGGGTGCAGAAGTCAAAAGGGCTGGGGTTAGCTCTCGTGCGGTGGCTGAGATGGAGGGAAGATCAAGGGATAAGGGGCTTGGGAAGGCTCCAACTGGGCCAGTGGGGTGTAGTGGGCCAACTTTTATTTTGGACCCAAGTGATTTTTATGATAAGGGCCAGAGGTTTATGAATCAACAGCCTAGGTTGTATTCTCCAAGAGCTGGCCGGTCTATAAGCAGCAAATGGATTGTAATGTTGGGTCTCAAAGTGTGGATGTGGTCTATTCAACTAATTTGGGCCCAGTGGGTCAATTGAAAGGGGTTCCTGGTTCGGAAGAGAGGATCTGTGATGCTGATCCACCCAATTTGCTTGTAGAGGAGAGACGATCATTGGGGAGGAGGCTCAGCGCCGGTAGTCGTCTGAGGTGCGAGAGGCTGTGGATGTGTATCGCGAGATGAATTCTTTGAGGACTAATTAGTTTCGACTAACGAGGGACGAGATTCAGCTAGGATTAGCTGATTTCATAAATGGTTTTGTCGAGGATCTGTAGAAAACAGAGGGGAATATGGAGGAGTGGGTCGATGAAAAGACAGAGGATGTGAACGATGCTGATTTGTTGAGTCGCAAGGTTGATGATGGATGTTTCGAGCTTGACGAAGCGCTGCAAGCTTTGGAAATGTATGGGTCTGAGACAAGCTCTGAGTTTGTCTCTGGTTCAGAAGGCGATGGAGGTGATCAAGAAGAGTATGATTTTCAGCTATGTAATTTCTTTAAGGAACAAGGCACTGTTGAGAATGAGGAGGCCGAGGGTATCTCTGAAACTATGGATCATGTTAGTGACATTGTTATCCAAGATCCCACAGCTCCAGCATCTGAGAGGGGTAACACTGCTAGTCAAATCTTTTCTTCTCTTGGGGATGGGGTAGGGGGATCTCAGAGTCAGGGTCTTGATGGTTCTGTTAGGGGAATGGATGATCAAGGAGTCTTGCTGGATATTTCTAGAGCCATGATGACTGGTTCTACCATTAATCTTGTGTCCTATAATGCTAACATTCCTGTAGGCCAAGTAAATGATGCTCAAGTAGGAGATTTTGTTAATCATATGCCCAGGAGAAGCTGTGTTTTTAGTGGAGTGAGGGATAGTGAGGTTGAAACAGAGCATTGGTTGATGGAGTTAAGCAAGTATGCGTCTTGTTCTATTGAGGAAAATGAAGTACCTCTTTTCAAGCATTTACTTCAAGTTATGGGGCTTTCGTTAGTAAGGTTAAACGGAAGGAAGGGGGTTAGTGGAAAGGAACTTAGTGTCTCCAGGGGGGAGTGTGTTAGAAGGGGAGGGGCTTCGGTTAGAAGGGGGGCTAGGGAGTTAAGGAACTTGGTGAGCACAATTAATTATGATAGGAGACATGAGGAGGTTAGGGGTGACAATGTTTCTCAATGAAGATTGTTAGTTGGAATGTGAGGGGTTTGGTCTCCCGGAAGAAGAGGGGGGTCATTAGGGATTTTTTGAGGAAGCATCAACCTGATATAGTCATTTTTCAGGAAATTAAAGTGGAAGCTTGTAATAGGAATTTCATTAAAAGTGTTGGGGGAGTTAGGCATAAAAAGTGGGCTTTTGTACCATCAGTGGGAAGGTCTGGAGGTCTTTTATGTATTTGGGATGAGAGGGTGGTTTTTGAGTGTGACTCATTAGTTGGGGAGTTTTCATTATCTGTTAGGTTCAGGAATCTAGATAATAGTGAGTGGTGGTTGTCGGGGGTATATGGCCCAAATTGCCTCGCTAAGAGACAGGCTTTGTGGGAGGAGTTAGGTGGGTTATATGGATTATGCTACCCCAACTGGTGTTTAGGGGGGGATTTCAATGTGGTTACGAAGGTTTCAGAGAAGCGTAATGGGGGTAGAATCAATAGGAGTATGAGAGATTTTGATGGGTTTATTAGAGGATGTGTGTTAGTGGATCCTCCTTTATTTAATGCAAGATTCAAATGGTCTAATCTTAAGGAAAGCAGGTTATGTTCTGGATTGGATAGATTTTTATTTTCTTTGGGTTGGGAGGGGGTTTTCCCCAATGTGAGACAGGAGGCGTTTCCAAGATTGGTGTCCGATCATTGTCCCATTATGATCAAGAGTTGTCCTTTTAGGTGGGGTCCGGCCCCATTTAGGTTTGAGAATGTAGTTGGATCATCATTTATTTAAGGAGAACTTTGCAGGGTGGTGGAATAATGCTAGATGTCACGGGTGGGAGGGTTTTAAATTCATGAGAAAGTTGAAGGTCATTAAAGAGCGAGCGAAGCTTTGGAATAGGGAGGTGTTTGGAAATTTGGAATCATCTAAACTTCATGTTATGGGTAGAATGGAGGAGATAGATTCTTTGGAAATGCAGGGGAATGAGGTCGAGGATTTGAGGGGAGAAAGGAGGGAGCTAGGCGTGAAGTTGGAAGAGTGGACTCTCATAGAGCAGATTTTTTGGGCACAAAAAGCAAAGGTGAGGTTGTTAAGGAAGGGGGATGTTAGTTCAAAATTCTTTCATAGGGTTGCGGATGGAAAAAGGAAGAAAAAGTTCATTAAGAGGTTGGAAGTAAGGCCAGGGGTAGTGGTGGACTCAGAGGAGCAAATAGTCCAAGGGATATTTTTACTCAAAATTGTTTTCGAAAGATGAGATAGTCAGGCTTGGGATAGAAGGGATTGAGTGGAGGCCTATTGATCAGGAAAGTGCCATCTGGTTAGAGAGGCCTTTTGAGGAAATAGAGATTGAGGATGCAATTTTTGAGTGCGAGAGGGACAAGGCTCCAAGCCCCAACGGGTTTTCAATGGCAGTTTTTCAAGATTGTTAGGAGGTGGTGAAGAGGGATTTAGGGAAGGTTTTCATGGAATTTTATGAGACAGGGGTGGTTAATTTATGTGCTAATGCCACGTTTATCTGTTTGATTCCTAAGAGAGATGGAGCCATCCGAATTGGTGATTTTAGACCAATTAGTTTGGTGACATCACTCTACAAGATTTTGGGGAAGATTTTGTCAAAAAGGTTGAGGGCTTCTTTAGGGGATACAATCTCTTCGACTCAAGGGGCTTTTTGTGCAAGGTAGACAGATTCTAGATGTGGTTCTGGTGGCGAATGAGGTGGTCGAGGAGTGTAAAAAGTCTGGAAAGAGAGGTCTTGTGTTTAAGGTAGATTTTGAGAAAGCGTATGATTATGTAGATTGGCATTTTTTGGATTAAGGGTATGGTGAGAGATGGAGGTCCTGGATTAGGGGATGTTTGGCGTCTTGCAATATGTCGGTAATAATCAATGGTAAACCAGGGCAGACTTTTAAGGCATCTCGAGGGTTGAGACAGGGCGATCCTTTATCTCATTTTCTCTTTATCATGGTAGCAGACGTGTTAGGAAGGATGGTGGATAGGGCTAAAGAGGTTGGTCTGTTTGAAGGGTTATAGGTCGGTAGAGATAAGATTAATGTGACACATTTGCAGTTTGCAGATGACACTATTGTCTTCTCTGAGGGGGACGAGAGCCAAATGGTGAATCTCTTTTCGATGGTTAAGCTTTTTGGGGTGCTCTTTGGTCTCGGGATAAATTTAGAGAAAAGTAGGGTTGCGGGTATTAATGTTGATTCAAGTTTGATTCAGAGAGTGGTTGGGTTAATTGGGTGTGGTATAGAGACATTTCCGATGATGTATTTGGGGCTTTCGCTGGGAGGTAACCCAAGGGGTGAAGTGTTTTGGAATCCGGTTGTGGAAAAGATAGGAAAGAGGTTAGAAGGGTGGAGTAGGGCTTTACTATCTCGTGGGGGTAGGTACACTCTGGTTAAGACAGTGCTAAGTAGAATTCCCATTTATTTCATGTCTATGTTTAAGATTCTAGTCAAGGTAGCAAAATCTATTGAAAAGTTAATGAGGGATTTTCTATGGGAAGGGAAAGATGAGGGAAGGGAGGATCATTTGGTGAACTGGGAAACGGTGTGCTTATCTAAGGAGAAGGGGGGTTTGGCCATTGGTAATATAATGGCTAGAAACATGGTTCTGTTGGGCAAGTGGTCTCCAATGAATGTGGTTCATTATAGCATGTGGTTATTAAAAGTAAATATGGGATTCAGGTTAATGTAGGGACTCTCAGGTGGTATCGAGGGGTAGCGGGCATGCTCCTTGGAAGTCCATTTCTCAGATTTTTCCAGTTTGGTCCCGATTCATTTCTATGAGGGTGGGTAATGAAGAAATGGTCAAATTTTGGGAGGATGTTTGGGTGGGCTCGACGTCCTTGGCTGAGTCCTATCCACTTCTGTATGGCGTTTCTCAGTCTCATAATTGTTCTGTTGCGTCTGTGGCGGGTTCTTTGGTGGTTTCTTTTGTAGTTTTGGAGAAGAGAAAAGTTAGAGGTATGAGTCCTATCTCATCCCCTTTTATGTTAGATCATTAGCAAAATTACAGGAGCCCAAGGCATAAATAAATATACTAAATATAAATAAGAATGAAATAGGAAATATTCCTAATACATCCTAGCACTCCCTTTCAAGTTGGTGCAAAGATATCTCTCATGCCCAGCTTGGCGAGAATGTCATGAAATGGTTTATTTCCTAATCCTTTGGTAAAAACATCAGCCAGTTGGTCCCCAAACCTCACAAATGGCGTACATATAGTGCCATTAGTGAGTTTTTCCTTGATAAAATGCCTGTCAATCTCCATATGCTTGGTCCTGTCATACTGAACTGGATTATGAGTTATGTTGATTGTGGCCTTGTTGTCACAGTATAATCTCATGGAATGAGTCTGATGTATCCCCAAGTCTCCCAACAATAGTCTAATCCATAGTAACTCACATACATGTTGAGCCATAGCCCTGAATTCTGCCTCAGCGCTAGATCGAGCAACCACATTCTGTTTCTTACTGCGCCACGTGACTAGGTTGCCTCCAACCAATGTGCAATATCTTGAAGTTGATCGTCTGTCAGTGACGGATCCAGCCCAATCTGCATCAGTGAATGCTTCCACACTGAGATGTCCATGTTTTGAGAAATAGAGGCCCTTTCCAAGAGAGGCCTTTAGGTATCTCAAGATTTTCATAACTGCCTCTAAGTGCGAATTTCTAGGAGCATGCATGAACTAGCTAACCATGCTCACTGCAATGGCAATGTTTGGACGTGAGTGAGATAAATATATAAGCTTACCCACTAGTCGTTGGTATCTCCCCTTGTCCACTAGATTTCCCTCTTGATCCTCACATAGTTTCTGGCCCGAGTCTAGAGGTGTGTCACATGGTCTACCTCCAAGTATGCTAGTTTCCTTTAGCAAGTCAAGTACATACTTCCGTTGGCATATGAAGATGCCATTCTTGGACTGAGCTACTTCAATGCCCAAAAAATACTTCAAATTGCCCAAGTTTTTGATTTCAAACTCCGTGGCTAAGTATTTCTTCAAACGAGGAATCTCCTCAACATCATCTCCTGTCAGAACAATATCATCAACGTAGACAATAAGAGTTGTGATCTTACCATGGGAGGAGTTATTTACAAACAAGGTGTGGTTAGCTTGACTTTGCCTGAACCCATATTTCAGCATTGCTTGAGCAAACCTTTCAAACCAAGCCCTAGGAGACTGCTTTAGCCCATAAAGCGACTTTCGGAACCTGCATACTTTACCTTTGGACTTAGCATCTGCAAAACCAGGGGGAATATCCATATAGACCTCCTCTGCGAGGTCTCCATGAAGGAAGGCATTCTTCACATCAAACTGATGAAGTGGCCAATCTAAATTTGCAGCAAGAGAGAGTAAGATTCTCACGGAGTTCATCTTAGCAACCGTTGCAAATGTCTCATGGTAATCTACTCCATAAGTCTGAGTAAAGCCCTTAGCAACCAGTCTTGCCTTGTACAGCTCTACGGAACCATCTGTTTTGTGTTTGACTGTGTATATCCACTTACACCCAATTGGATTTTTGCCTCTAGGTAACTCCACTAACTCCCAAGTGCCACTCTTGCTGAGAGCTCTCATTTCTTCCATCATGGCATGTTTCTATTTTGGAATAGAGAGAGCATCTTGAAAATTGGTAGGTAGACTCACAGAAGACACTTTAGACAGAAAGGCTTTATATGAGGAAGATCGATTAGAATAAGATGCATGATTAGTAATAGGATGCTGAGTATATGTCCTAACCCCCTTCGTAGTAGCAATGGGAACATCAAGATCGGAAAACTCAGGAATACTAGAATTAGAATTACCTAGACTCTCAAGAGAGGAGAGTGACTCTGGACACTCATCCGGAAAAGAAGTTGGCAGTAGAGGAGGGAAGGTAGGCTCTTGCATCCAGGGGACTTGTTGTCTGTTCTTGTCCCCGATATAAACTTTGCTTGCTTCCTTTTCCTCAACAACGGCTGGCTCACCATCCTCTCTTATCGGAAGTGGAACAGGAATCTCTTCACACGAAGGCTCCCTCTGAAGGGATGACTGGGATACCGAGGAGGTCGGAAAGTAAGGCAGAGACTCAAAAACAGTGACATCCATGGAGACAAACCATTTTCGAGTGGGAGGATGATAACACTTATAACCTTTTTGGGTAGCAGAATAACCCAGAAAAACACACTTAAGAGACCTAGGATCTAATTTACCACGAGTTGGTGAATGATTATGAACAAAGCAAACACAACCAAAGGTCTTAGGGGAAATAGAGAACTCAGAAGAGGTGGATCCGAACAAAACTTGAAGAGGTGATTGTTTTTGAAGGACTTGGGTAGGAAGACGATTAATCAAATGAGCGGCTATAAGAACCGCTTCCCCCCAATAGGATCGAGGAACCCGCATCTCAAAGGATAGACAACGGGTGACATCAAGGAGATGGCGATTTTTGCGTTCGGCAGCACCATTTTGTTGAGGGGTATTAGTGCAGGAAGTTTGGTGAATAATGCCATGAGTGGCAAGACCAGAGTCAATATATTCCTCCCCATTATCAGAACGTAGAATTTGGACAATCGCCCCAAACTGAGTGCAAACCATTTTATGGAAGTTTTGAAACACAACTTTTATCTTTCATCAAATATACCCAAGTGGCCTGGGAACAATCATCTATGAAGGTAACAAACCATTTGTGACCAGTGACAGACACAAAATGGGAAAGACCCCATACACCAGAATGAATCAAAGAAAATGGAACTGAACTTTTATTATTAGAAGGAGCAAAAGAGGCTCTGTGTTGTTTTTTAAGTTGACAAGACTCACATTGAAAATCCGACACATTATTTTTCTCAAAAACAAAAGGAAATAAATGCTTAAGTAATAAAAAAGAGGGATGTCCTAAGCGACGGTGTCACAGCCAAATATCGTCCTTGGTAGATGGTAACTGAATAGATGAATGAGCCAGCTTGTCTGTCTGATTTAGAATGTAGAGACCATGCTCCTCTCTACCATTGCCAATCCTCTTCCTTATAATGAGGTCCTGAAAAAGACAATGATTAGGAAAAAACGTCACGCTAAAATTTAAGTCACGGGTAATACGACTCAAAGATAAAAGATTAACACCAAAATTTGGAACATGGAGGACAGAGGACAAAGGGAGGGAAGAGGTAGCATGAATTAAATCTTTCTCGGACACTGACGACGTAGTACCATCAGCAATACGTACTTTTTCCTGACCTAATGAGGGGTTATACTCGGAAAATAAATTAGAGGAGCCAGACATATGGTTGGAAGCACCAGAATCAATAATCCACGGTATAGTTGTATGAGAGAGTAATGCACACGGGGAGGAAGCCAAGTTACCTGAATGGGCAAAAGAAGAAGAAGGTGCACCTATAGCAAAAGTGGACGCTCGACGGTCCAGTAAGTGGCGAAGAGCAATCTCAAAATCCGAGGCAGATAACCCCGAAATATCAGTAGCAGGGGAGACAACTGGAGAAGAAGATGGTGGCTCAATAGTGTTTGAATGATGTGCCCGAGCATTGGCCCCTCGGCCTTTAGACTGACCAGACCTACCCCCTTGAGTACCAGGATGGTCTCCTCGGCCACCAGAAGGAGTCCCATGCAGCTTCCAATAGGTCTCTCGTGTGTGGTGAGGTCGACGACAATAGTCACAGAAAATATTATCCTTCTTAGAGGAAGAACGAGAACCACGAGTCACACGGTCGCCATTGCGAGGAGGGGCAAAGACCAAGGCCGAGCGATCAGGAGTGGCAGAAGGAAGCATCATAGAGCAGTGACTCTCTTCATTTTGTACAAAAGCAAAGGCTTCCTGGAGAGAAGGAAGCACATCCATGTCAAGGACTTTGCTTCGCATTGGATCATACTCCACATTGAGGCCGTCCAAGAACTTGAAGACCCTCTTTTGTGCCACAAACTTCCGATAACCTGCAAAATCAGTGGGACAGACTGGTTTGTAATCTTGAAGATGATGAAGTCGTTTCCACCCATTGCTAAGGAAGGTAAAATACTGAAGGATAGTCATCTCACCTTGTACCGACCTTTCAATGGAGTGACGTAACTCAAAAGCCTGGGAGAAGTTCCCCTTCCGGGGGTAAGTGGTAGTCACGGCCTCCTAAATATCATGTGCAGTGTCCATAGAGAGATACCCCTCTTCAATCTCGGGGACCATAGAATGGATCAGCCAACCCATAATGAGGGAGTTGGTGATCTTCCACTGATCATAACTCGGGTCCGTGGTGGTGGGTACCGGTATCTGGCCATCAACATAACTCATCTTCCCTCTGCTCTTCAAGAAAATAGTTAGACTCTTCGACCACGCTAGATAGTTCTGACCATTGAATAGAGAAGTGGTGATTTTAAAGCCAGGGTTGAGAGTATCAATCATAGTAGAAGGGAGCAGGGAGCTCTCACTCTTAAGTGACTGAGAAGTGGTTGACTCACTAGTGAACTCTGCCATGAATATTCTACTAAGTAACCTTCAAACTCAGGACTAATTACAAACTCGGAAGATAATAGTGGAGACAAGGCACAATTATCCTATGAAAGCATAAAGAATAAAAGATCTTTTTTTTTTTTTTTAAAATTTTTTTTTGTTTTTACGACAAGAACATAGTTATTGTTTTATATAGAGAAGACAAGATCAGCGACTAATATTTATAGGAGTGAGGCGAGCCGACCAACTAGGGAGCACCGACCAACCAGAGAGCACCGAAGGGCCCTAGTCGACCATCAAGGAAGCCACGATGGCCCTAGTCGAACAAGTCAGGGCTGCCGACGAGCCTGGGTACACCGGTGGTGGAGAGGAACCTTGCCGACAAACCCCTAGAAGGCCGGAGAGGCTATCGGCAAGGCCTAAAAGGTTGTCAGACGGCACAGGAAGGTTGCCGATGGTCTAAACAAGAGAGTGTGAGATTCGGATGGACTGTAGAGGGGCTAGGTGATAGGCTACAGTAGTCGACTGAGAAGGGAGACAGCCGACAGAGGTAAGGGTTAGGGTTTTGGCTCTGATACCATGTAGTTTTGGAGAAGAGAAAAGTTAGAGGTATGAGTCTTATCTCATCCGCTTTTATATTAGATCATTAGCAAAGTTACAGGAGCCCTCTAAGGCATAAATAAATATACTAAATATAAATAAGAATGAAATAGGAAATATTCCTAATACATTCTAACACTTTTATCTTGGAATTTTAATTTCCGTCAGAATCTTCATGACAGGGAAATTCCGGAATTGATTTCTCTTTTGTCAAGGCTCGAAAATATTTCTTTGTCTCCAATGTTGAAGGATAGGTTGGTTTGAAATATTCATTCGTCGGATTCTTTTACTTGTAGGTCTTTTCTTGATAAAATCATTGATACTTCTCATGTTCCTCAATTTCTATTTCATAACAAGATTTGGAAGGCGTGTGCTCCTCTCAAAGTGAAAGTGTTCATGTGGATCTTGGTTCATGGGGGCACTCTGACAAATGATTCATTGCAAAAGAAGAGACCTTTGCGGTATCTTAATCCTCAATGGTGCATCATGTGTTGCAAAAGTGGAGAATCTTTGGATCATCTCTTTTTGCATTGCTCTGTGGCTAGGTGGTTATGGCATAGGGTGTTTGGATTGGGTAGTGTGATGTGGGTGGCCCCAAAAGGATGTACTCAAATGTTATTTGTAACGCCCTGGAAATAATGACATTTAACCCAACAATATTGACATGCTAAGATATATAAAAGATCCACGTTCTTTCATTCAACAGGGTTCTATTACAAAACGTATTACATGTTAACAACAAAAGCAAATGCCCTAAGGGCTTCTGACTTTCAAGTTAACACTTGGTTACAAGAAAATAGAGTGCTAGCTCATTTACACATTAAGCCCTAGGCTTGAATTTACATGTAACACGCAAAAAGGAAAGACAAACAAAAGTCCATCCGCCACTAGCCTTCCAAGCTAAGCCCTTGGAGGTGGCATGCTACCGATACTGAAAATGATGTTCCCATATAGGGTGAGCCAGAAATATACTAAACCAGGTTATAAATAATGACTAAAAGACTAACAATTGATAGATGGCCAACTGTTTTACATTCTTTCATCACTTCAACAAATATAAACAAAAGCAGATATATTCACACTTTCCATGACAAGCATACATGCTCGCCAATATTTTCTAGATAAGCATACATGCTCTATCTCGGAGTTCATCCCTATCTCCTCGGTAACATCCGGTTTAGAGGTCCATCCCTATCTTCCCTAAACGAGTCCATCCCCTATCTCCTCCAACACAACACAATGCATATATATAACAATTATACACATCACATATCAATACATAAAATCAATGTATTCTTTCCATCATAACCCATGACCCAATTCTATCTCAATTCCTCATTTTCCACAATTAATTATTCAAATTAATAAATCCATGTAATTAGGACATTTCCATAATTAACATTACAACCCTTAGGTTCCAATTTCACTAATGTTCCAACATTAATTCCATGTTTCTATACCAAACATGCTTCTAGGTTTATTATAGACAAAACCCCAACTTTTGTAAAATTACACAATGGCCCAAAGTTTCCCAAAATTTCTAGCGACTACCAACATATCAAAATGCTAAAATTTAAAGACAATATCTATAAAAAGGAGTAGGATATCCCTACCTCAAAGTTTGAGCTCAAAAGGAGATGAAGACCCAAGAATCAAAGTGCTCCAAACACTTTTTGATTAAATCGAAGCCCTCGACAACCTCTACCTTTTAACAAAGCAAGATGGAAAGGAAATGATCCTAGATAGATCAAACCTTAGAGAGTGTAATGTTAGAGGAGGATTGAATCAAAAGTTTATAAAAATCGATTTGAAACTTCGGGCTCGAATCGAACAAATACTCAGGCTCGCTTCGAAGACGAAACTCGCGCGCGGCCAGACGCTCGAGCCAAAAGGTCTCGCTCGAGCCAACATCCTAAGCTTCGCTCGGCGAATCGCTCGGCGAAGAATCACCGCCGAGCGAAATCATGGTGTGGCGACAAACTCCGGCGAAGGACAAAAACCCTTGGCTCCCGAATACAACCAACTGAAACAAACATCCTATAACTCAAATACAATATATGAAAGGGCGTCGCAGGACAACAATCCACTACCAACATCCACGGACACATGTCAGGATCACCAAAGGTAAACACGTAAACCCGGATCGCTATAACCTCCTTAAAGAATTGAAATCAAAACAAGTTTTTGAAAAAGCAAGCCCTTTTTTTTTTTTTAAACAATGTCATAACACAACATTTAACAATTCGACCCATTACGGTCATCCATCTCCTATTAAGAGGCATTTCTCAACATGTACATCTCAAGATGCAATTTCTTTCCATTTCAACCATTTCCCACATATATGGTTTACAATTTATATCGTAAGCAATAATCATGATACAATTTTATTTCTATAATATAGCCAACATATGCAATATTATAATCAACTCCCATAACAAGGCAAGTTCTACAACATTTACATTAACCAAAACATACACCATGTTTTACAACTTAAGACATTTCAAATGTTCTTAAAGTTCATTACAATTTACAAAATTGCAACACTTGATTACACATCAACAAATAAGTCAGGATATTTCTCACGGACTTGACTCTCACTCCCCAAGTGGCCTCCTCCTTCCGTGATGTTTCCACAAAACCTTAACCAACGGGATGGTCTTACCACGCAGACTTGATCCCGCCTATCCAAGACGAAACGGCCTCTCCTCATCTGAGGCATCCTCATCTACCTCTAAGTCGGTCCAATCCAACGTGTGATGGATCCGGCTCATACTTACATGAACACGTCATGAACTCTGGCGGCAAAGCTAAGCGATAAGCAACCTCGCCAATCCGCTCAAGGACCTCAAAAGGACCAATAAACCGAGGGACAACTTCCCTCTTCCCAAATCTCAACAAACCCGCCTAGGTGATATCTTCAAAAGACATGATCACCCACCTCAAACTCTAACGGTCTCCTTCAAGGCATAGGACTTGCGACGACTCGGGCGTAACAAGCCTCCTACGGATAAGCTCAACTTTCTCGTCGTCTCCCTAACCAACTCGGACCCAACAAAGGTGTGTCACCCACCTCGGCCCAACAAACTGGAGACCCATACAAGGCCTCAAATGGTGCCATACCGATACTAGGTAGCGTTATTGTAGGCAAACTCGTGCCTCTCCATGTCCCGAAATCAAGGACACAACCGAAGCATATCCTCAAGGATCGAGGATGGTAACTAAAGGTCAACTTAGTACCTAAAGCACTCTGCAAACTCTGCCACAACCTAGCGAGGATCTCTAGGGACCCGATGCAATCTCACTATGTCCCGAACATACAAGTCGGCAAGATGATCTCTTGAATCTCTCACGCATTGGAATGAAATCGCCGACTTGGTCAACCGGTCTACAACCACCCAAATAGTATCACTACCAGTCTTGGAAGACCTACAACGAAGTCCATGGTGACATGCTCCCACTTCCACTCGGCAATAGGCAAGGGTTGTAACAAACCCTTTGATGCTCGGCCTTCACTTGGCGACAAGTAAGGCACTTAATGTTGCCACATCTCTCTTCATACCCGCCACCAACCCAAATCCCGATACATCTTAGTACCTCCGGATGCACGCGTGAATGATGAAACTCTCGAGTACCTCCTCTCCCGGTACAAACAAACGGTCTCGGTATCTCACACTCGGTCGGGATACACCGTCAAACCCTTCTCAACCTTCCCATTGGAGATCCTCTCTGAGGATTCTACCTCAAGATCACCTCTCGTGCCTCTAACACTCGAGTCACAAGTGTAGAAAACAAGGCCATCTCAGCGGATTCGCCGAAGCAAGTCAAACTCGCCAAGTGCCCCAACATCTCCCACTCTCGGATGGCTACACAAGCTACATCACTAATGGATTTCCTACTAAGAGCATCGGCCACAACATTGGCCTTCGGTGATAATGCAACTCGAAGTCGTAATCTTCTATAAACTCCATCCACCTTCTCGACTCAAGTTCAAGTCTACTTTATGATCGAGAACACCTCGAATCTCTCACCATAAAGGTAGTGCCTCCAGTTTTCAAGGCAAAGATCACCCGCTAGCCAACTCTGGAGTCGTGTGTAGGGTAATTCTTCTCGTGTATTTTTAAGCGGCGTGAGCCATAGGCTACTACTTTCCCCTCTTGCATTAACACACAACCCAAACCCTCTCGTGAGGCATCACAAATAACCCAACCCTCTCTCGGGATAATCAAGGCTGGGCGGTGGTCAATCTAACCTTCAATTCCGACTTTTCACAAGTCTCATCCCATACAAATTTGACTCCTGGCGAGTCAACCTAGTCAAGCTAACACGGAGAAATCTTTCACAAACCGGCTAATCGCTGCGAATCTCAAACACATTCTTAGGGTGCCCGCTGCCTCTTGCCTCAATCTTGGATGTATCAGACACCCCTTCCGAAACTACATGGCCTAAGAACTTGACTTCTCTTAGCACTTCCCAAACTTGGCATATGGGCTCTAAGCAATTCAAGCACCACTCTCAAGTGTTCCTCGTGCTCTTGCTCGAGGGTGAATAGATAAGAATATCATCCACAAAAGCGACCACAACGATCCAAGAATTCCGGAAGATCCGGTTCATCAAGTCCATAAAGGCTGGCGTTAGTAAGCCCAAATGGCATCACCGAAACTCATAATGGCCATACGGAATGCCGTCTTGAATATCCTCCTCTCGACCCTCAACCGGTGGTAACCCGATCTCAAGTCTATCTTAGAGAAACAACGGGAACCCTTCAAGGGTCAAACAAGTCATCTATGCATAGGGTATTTATTCTTGATTCAACTTCGTGTCGATACACAATCTCAAGGCACCGTCTTTCTTTTTTTAGCAAAGAGGGCGGTGCTCCCAGCGATACACTAAAGCCCTTATCTAGCAATTCTTGGGTGAACTTTCAACTCAATCAACTCTGCGGTGCAAAAGCGATAAGGTGCCATAGAAATCACTAAATCAATAGAGAACTCTGTCTCTCGGTGGGGTGGCAAATCAATAAGATCCTCGGGAAAGACATCTGCGTATTCACAAACTACCTAGCAACTCAATCTGGGTCTCATCACACTCGCCATTCTCAAAACTAGCAAGTAAACTACTAAGCTCATTCCAATACTACCAACCGGTCTCCTAAAAAGTGGAAAAACTCCGTAACCTCTGGCGGTAGCAATCAATAACCGCCGGTATGGCGATAACGATCCATACCCAAAATAACATCAAAGCCCTTCATGGGCATAACTACAAATGGAAAAGGAAGGCGATGACCTCTATATCACCTCTACATCCGTGCCTCAAAATTAACTCACCCCAATAGGTGACACAAGCAAATAGGAGATGCTAAAAGTGCTAACTCGGTTCAACACAGATGCAAATCGTGAGATACAAAAGAATGAGATGCACGTGTCAATCAACACTCTAGCACGAATTGCAAAACAAAAAGTACCTCTCACTCTTGATGGCTAGGTCTGTGATAACGCCTCTCGAGCATAGGAAGCCCCGGATTGGCCCTCGAGGCTTTTTGTGTGGTGGTGAAATCCTGCGTCTGTCTAGAAGTGGCACTCAACCGTGGGCAATACCTCTTCATGTGCGACTCACGGTGGGTGGTGTGTGAAGAAGCGCTCTCCCCCCGCCCTTGGTGGCAAAGCGAAGCCTTGTGGTGAACTCTCACTTCAGTCTTGGGAAAGTCGACGAGGGTTATAACCGCCTCTGCCATCCTGTCCCTCTTGGCCCCTCTTGGAGCCCCCATGTTTCTCCTCTTCTCCTGCTGCATCCCACATAAATGCTGTACTCTCGAATGTAAGGTCCTGACTTTCAACTTGAGGTCCCACCTCAACTTCGCTCAAACGCCAGACAAGCTAGTAAATGTAGCCTCAGACAAACCCTTTAGTCTCTCCAGCCCTTTGCGGATAAAAACCTCTCTGGAAAGCATTCAAGTACCACCTGCCGAACTTTCTCATACTTCCACCATTGACCCGCATCTCCTGGAAGGATGCCAAGGTCACTTTCAGCTCCATCCTCAATGCCTAGCATTTGAGCGTTTTATTCATCTGTTCTAGCCACTCGTGCGCCTTCAATGGCTCCTTAGGATCTCCAACAAACTCCTCCGGGTTAGGCAGGAAGAACTCCCTCTTCAAGAAAGAAGGTCTTGCACGATTTTACGCTAATACCTAAGGCCCCGCTATCTCGGGCCAAGGCACCGACCAACCCCTTCGGAACCTCATCCGGTAATGGCACTTCACGCCTCCTAGGCCTACCACGCCTACCACCTCTTGCTCGACATCCTAATAAAGGTAACACGAACGTTAGCACATTTGTAAAACTAAACACTCACGTCCTAATGCACGGATAAGCGTAATTCATTCACGTAAGCACATAAACACATATAGCACTTACAATTTCATTTCGGGATGATGATAGTCCGTTACTAGAGTGGTTAATTGATCAAGTGCCTTTCAACAAGACTCCCGAAACCCAAAGGCCCAATCAACATCCTAGAAACTAAATCCCATACCCATATAATCACATAAGCATGTTATCACATAAACATATAACGGTACACCTAAGTCTCTATCAGCGAGACAAACCCATTGTGATCCTAATCACTTCAAAGTATTGAACTGCGCTCGATACCAAGTTGTAAATAATGACATTTAACCCAATATTGACATGCTAAGATATATAAAAGATCCACGTTCTTTCATTCAACGGGGTTCTATTACAAAGCGTATTACATGTTAACAACAAAAGCAAATGCCCTAAGGGCTTCTGACTTTCAAGTTAACACTTGGTTACAAGAAAATAGAGTGCTAGCTCATTTACACATTAAGCCCTAGGCTTGAATTTACATGTAACGCAAAAGGAAAAGACAAACAAAAGTCCATCCGCCACTAGCCTTCCAAGCTAAGCCCTTGGAGGTGGCATGCTACCAACGACTCAAAATGATGTTCCCATATAGGGTGAGCCGAAATATACTAAACGGTTATAAATAATGACTAAAAGACTAACAATTGATAGATGGCCATTTGTTTTACATTCTTTCATCACTTCAACAAATATAAACAAAAGCAGATATATTCACACTTTCCATGACAAGCATACATGCATATTTTCTAGATAAGCATACATGCTCTATCTACGGAGTTCATCTATCTCCTCGGTAACATCGGTTTAGAGGTCCATCCTATCTTCCCTAAGAGTCCATCCTATCTCCTCGACAACACAATGCATATATATAACAATTATACACATCACATATCAATACATAAAATCAATGTATTCTTTCCATCGTCATAACCCATGACCCAATTCTATCTCAATTCCTCATTTTCCACAATTAATTATTCAAATTAATAAATCCATGTAATTAGGACATTTCCATAATTAACATTACAACCCTTAGGTTCCAATTTCACTAATGTTCCAACATTAATTCCATGTTTCTATACCAAACATGCTTCTAGGTTTATTATAGACAAAACCCCAACTTTTGTAAAATTACACAATGGCCCAAAGTCTCCCAAAATTTCTAGCGACTACCAACATATCAAAATGCTAAAATTTAAAGACAATATCTATAAAAAGGGTAGGATATCCCTACCTCAAAGTTTGAGCTCAAAAGGAGATGAAGACCCAAGAATCAAAGTGCTCCAAACCTTTTGATTAAATCGAAGCCCTCGACAACCTCTACCTTTTAACAAAGCAAGATGGAAAGGAAATGATCCTAGATAGATCAAACCTTAGAGAGTGTAATGTTAGAGAAAGCTCAGATCTGGAGGATTGAATCAAAGTTTATAAAAATCGATTTGAAACTTGTCGGCGATATATGAAACCGTAGCTCGAGCCAAAAAGGTCTCGCTCGAGCCAACATCCTAGAAGCTTCGCTCGGCGAAAAAGCTTCGCTCGAGCGAAGAATCGCTCGAGCGAAATCACAAAACTCAACGCCGCTCGGCGACAAACTCCGGCGAAGGACAAAAACCCTTGGCTCCGAATACAACCAACTGAAACAAAACACATCCTATAACTCAAATACAATATATGAAAGGACGTAAACAGGACAACAATCCACTACCAACATCCACGGACACATGTCCGGATCACTGTACGACAAGGGTAAACCCGGGATCGCTATATTATTATTTGATTTTCAAGTTTTTGGAAGGTCGAAGAGGGCTAAATTACTTTGGAGTAGTGTCGTCTTTGCAATTTTCTAGGTTATTTGGTTTGAAAGAAATACCCGTGTTTTTGAAGGAGTTGCCCGGGATATAGACTACTTATGGGATAGGGTGAGATACTTGACATCTTTTTGGGCCTCGATGAGCTCAGTATTCCAAGGGATTCCACTTTTTTTGCTTGCTACCGATTGGGTGTCAGTTTGTTCTGTGTGGTAGTTTTTGAGTTTGGTATTTTTGGTTTTTGAGTTTAATATTTTTCTATTTTCTTTTTTCTCTTTTTGGTTTTTCCATTTCTCTTGTAAGAGGATGCCTTATCTTCTTTTTTCTTGGCCTTGAGCCTTAATAAATCTTTGTTTGTTGCTAATCAAAAAAAAAAAAAAAAAAGAAATAATTAAGCAAATGTGTCACAACCCACCCAGAAGATAGTTAATAAATCTCCTCTGGATAGGGTGAAACCTATACACTTGCCACATACACATTAAGGACAATAATAAGAGACAAACAAAAACACCGGCCAGGTGTAAAGAAAATTCAACTTCATCCTACTACATATATACAAAATTTAGTGCGGAAAACATTTACTCAAAAACATTTGCAAACTAGGGTGTAATTCCCACCTATGTACATATATAATATTTACACGCATCTTCTCTCAAACAGACTTCTCAACATAAAATCTAGACTTGGCGGTGAACCCACATTTCTCTTGCACACCTGAAACAAAAACACGACAGGAGTGTGAGCTATCAACAAGCTCAATGAATGTACTAATTCATAATAATAACTGAAAAGAGAGATAAAAAGCTTAATAGCAATTAACGTTCACTTAAGTACATCTCATACATGTTATGCATCGGCCCTAGGCCACGATAATATATAATTTGCCTAAAGGCATCGTCCCCAGGACAGTGTATTAAACGTCTCTAAGACAATGTAATATAACGTCCCCTGGACAATAAGATGTAGCATCTCCAAGACAATGCAAATAATCGGCCCAAAGCCAAATGAATTTGTTACATCCATTAACAAGAATCACATGAACAATCCAATTAGTACTAAATATGAATTTATACACTCACCTCAAGGATCAATACTAAGTACCACTCACAAGGTTATTTCTTAAGTGAAGTCGGAGTACTTTTTGCTGCTTCAGTACCTAATATATTTAGCACACTTAAATAGATGAAAAATATGA
Organism: Camellia lanceoleosa; assembly: GCA_025200525.1. NCBI lineage: Eukaryota > Viridiplantae > Streptophyta > Magnoliopsida > Ericales > Theaceae > Camellia > Camellia lanceoleosa. The sequence goes on along the minus strand of CM045766.1, from coordinate 22,594,811 downwards.
TAATTTAAATGCTCATAATATTGCATCATGATGAAAGAGAGAAGTCATAATACTATTTAACATAAATTGGATTTGAAATCAAGGTTTGAACAATGACACTATGACATAGGTGCATGGTAGAAAAATACTTTTAAAATACTGAACATTTAAATGTGACATTGATACATTGAAAAGTGAACTTAAATTGCTTCAGAACTATAGCTCTTGAGAAGAGAACAGAGTTCGGACAACAAAGTTGTGTCCCCCCGAAGTATGTTTAATAACAGAGTTGTAGATGCAGTTTTTGGGTCAACTTTGAACTCACATCTGTATTCACTCGGCTGGAATTAAAATGCAAGGCCTACACCATTTGAAAGATATCCGAGTCCAGTTTCTATCCAAAAAAAAAAATGGTGCGTGACTTCGAGTTTTCTAGAGAAAGTTATGCCCGTTTTCCCTCGGCTTGACAGTACTACCTATTCTATGCAGGTTTCAAATTCAAACATTGTTTTCACTCTCTTTCCAAGTTTTTAAGCTTCATTTTGATACCCGCAAACTTGTTTCAACATGAAAAACATTCTATTCCCAGCAAATCAATGAAAACACAGCTCAAGTTATAGCAATTAGTTGTCAATTTTCAATGCCTAAAATAATTTCAGCAATTAAACACAATTTTCCAGAACTTGCAAAGAAATTGTTGCTGTTAAGTAATATTCTAATTTGTATTCACTAATTACCTACTGCTACATAACAAATTCAGCATTTGAAGCTTCAATTTCAAACACTAGATATAAATAAATAATCTATTTGATAATTTCCAGCCTTAACACTCACACCATAAACAAATTCTCATTCAATTGGAATTTAAAAATTGATTTAATGTAACTACTAAAGAACAAGAATAAATTCTTACCGACGTGATTCCATTTCATAATATAATCCCAACCCAGCCAAACATTTAATTGGATTGAACAATAATCATATAAGAACTATTCTCTATAATCAGGTATATATATACACACACATGTATATATATAACCACAAGATTCAAAACCCTAGAGCAATTTAGTTCATAGAATTATAATTTCTACACAAACATGGTTAATATATTTAATGGATAAATAATGGGAATTACTTACAGATTCTAAAGCTACCCCTTTTTCCTTTCCTTTCTTTCTCTTTTCCTTTTCTCTTCGTTCCAGCCTTCTTCTGTCTTCTTCTTTTTTGTTTTTTGTTTTTTTTTGTATTTTTGTTTAAGAGTAGTTCAGCCAAAGTAATAAGAAAACAGAGGGTTGCTAGGTGTGAGGCATGCAAGGGTTTGCACGTGACCTGCTAAGAATTTGAAATCAATCCTAAGTCTTTTCCTTTATTTGCATTCTCCTCCCTTACTACTTAAATTACACTTAAACCAACCATAGTTTATTATAACAACTATAATAACCCCTCTTAATATTTTATAATCATTACTAATAGGTTCAATTAAATTATAAACCTCTCTATTTAGAGTGTGAATATTACAGAAGGTGAGTAAGACTAAAGAGGGAAAAGGGAAAAAAAAAAAAAAAAAAAAAAAATGAAGACAAATTTAGGTGAGAAAAAAAGGGAGTTATTTGTCAATTGAATGATGTGGATCAATGTGGACCTTTCACTTTAAAATAAAACACCTATAAAGTTGACTTAAATTATAAAAAATACATTGCCACATAATTATTGTGTTGTTTTTTGTTGAGTTTTTTGTATGAATAAATATTTTTTTTTTAAATATAGTAAATGAGTGAAATATACAAGAAATTTGGGAGGGCCAAGTAGAATTATATTATATGAATTCCAACTATCTTATACATATTACATGAGGCTTGTAGAATTGAGCAACGGCCAGGCCCCCTACCCCCTGCCTCTGCCCTTGCTATTGAGGGACTTACAAGGTCCTGAGATGGAAAGACCAAGGGAAGCACACATCCATTAAGGCCTGGCATCTAGGGAAAGGAATATTCCCACGTGACTCTTGAGACACATGGCATCACCCTATTGGCTACTTGGCCAACTGTGAGCCAAGGAAATGCCTATAAATAAGGCTCATTTTCCATAGTTCAAGGGTGATGATTTTGGGGATTCACATAGCTTGAAAAGCGATTCTAGGGTTCCCATAGCTCGTTAGAAAGTGATTTTGGGATCCTCCTAGCCCAATAAGAGAGTGAAAATGGGGAAAACGGAAGTGTCTTCATTGCCATTACCTTTCCTGATTTGCTTGCCCTACTCTCACCCAACTACTCTCTTCTCCATCTCTGACTTACTGTTCACATTACTCGCCTCTTTGGTGATGCGACTTCTCATACAAACACCATACATCAGGCTATGAGGATCCCAAAGTGTCTCTCAAGCTTTTGGGAACCCCAAGATCGCTTTGTATCGAGATATGGGAGCACCCTAGAATTGCTCTCTCAAGATATGGGAATCTCCTAAATTATCACCCTTGAGCTGTGGGAAATGAGCCCTATTTATAGGTGTGTTTCCTTAGCCCACAGGTGGTCAAGTAGCCAATAGGGTGATGCCACGTGTCTTACGGATCATGCGGGAATATTTTTTCCCTACCTGCTAGGCCTTGATGTGTGCGTGCTTCCCTTGGTCTTTCCATCTCAGGACTTTACTCAGGAAGTATAGCATTGTATCAGCTAAACTCGCAGCCACTTCAATGAATCCCTACTCTTAGCTACCAAGCAATAAGCTTCCCATCGTCCCGACAAAGGGTCATAATGCAGCCATGTATAAGCTGGGCTATGCCATGGACCAAGCCTTGGGGACTTCTCGGGTCTTGCCATTACAACTGGATGGTCTCCTTTGGCCTGGATAATTTTATTTTATCTATGGGAAGGAGACTAATTGCTTTCAGATCTCGCATTCTCCATCTTTGTGAGAGTCATGGTTCTGACTATTCACGATATTTCAATACCCTAATTCTGCTATCAGCCCCAAGGGGATCTTGCCTTTAGGGGATTTGGTTTACCTCAAGGGCTACACTCACCTTAGAGGGTTTTGCCTCAATTGTCCTCACCTTGGCTAGTTGTGCCTTAGTTGGTCTTATCTCAGCTGGTTGTACCTCAGCTGCTCTTACCTCAGATGGTTGTAGCTCGGTTGGTTTTACCTCACCCTTTGGGGCCATCTCAGTGAGTTCATTTTGCTAGTTTTGGGGATAATCTTCTTGCCTTGACTAGCTTGTTGAAGGTCTTATGATTCGCATGGTGGATCGCATGCGGGTCGATTCATGCACTAATTGTGGTTTACTTTTGATTAATTTCTGTTAGGATTGTGCCTATCTTCCCTTTTTCAAAAGTGTTCTTCCCGCCAAGGCAATTTGGGTTGTGTTTTCATATTTCAAATATGACCCTCCTGCAGTCTTTAATTGTGGTATTTTTTATTTCGGAAATTTTAAATTAGGGGTTTTTTTTTTGGTTGCCTAAAATAGAACATTATGTTTCAACCACGCAAACTTGAATTAAGAATATTATTATTGACTATTGAGATTTAGTTTATTCTTTGGGTGTGGTTCGCTCTTTCATTTACATTATTTTTATTTTTTGGCTGTCCTACATCAAATAGTTTTATGTCTTTTCATGATCAAAATGCAGCAGCAAATTTCTTTCATATAATAAAGCTGTTTGAACGTAGCACTCAAAGTATGTCCTTGTATTGGAGAATCCTAGTGATTCTCTCTACTTGTAAGGGGACAAAAAGGGCAGGAGGATATTTGTTTTTCATCATTCTCTGTTTAATGGATTGAAAGCTTTTTGTTAGTAGAAGAGATCTATGTTACATGAACTTGGGTATGGTTGAAGGTAAGGGTACGTATCTAGAGGTCAGGCCTATCAAAACTCAAATTTAAGGGCACAGAGACTTGGCAAAAAGAAGTGTTATTTTTTTATGTTCTAATCCATTATGTGAAGTGTTCAATGGAAAATATAGGACACATCCCACACTCGTCCAAGTGTTGGGTGTCCAACACATCTAATATTTGATTTATTTTTCAAGAATCCATGTAACATAGGAGGAGATGCCTTTGGAAGTTGGTAACTTTGGTGTTTCTTGTGTAATGTTGCAATAATCATAATAAAAAATAAATATGCGATTTGGTTGCAAAATTAGTAATTATGTTGACATGGATGTATAGATCAATTTAAAAGAAAGCAATTTTCCTTTCTTCTTCTTTATTAATATTTCCCCTAAAAGTGAAGTAAATTCTTGTAGACAGATTGTTATGTATCTGCCCCAGTGGGTTGTGGTTTTTGGTTTCTTTCATTGTTTCTCTTCTCTGTGATTGCTTCTTTCTCTTTCTCCATGAGTGTGTCTCCTCTCCTCCTTTGACCTCCACCTTTATCCTCATAAATTTACATCATGCCTTTTTTTGTTGTAGAAGTCTTAAAGTTGAAAGGTCAATTCTATTATGTACAAGAACCTATATGAATGTAACATTGAAAGTATGTGTTTGCTTTTTTGCTTGGACATCCAAGAAAATAATTGCTGAATCATCTGCCTTTTCCGTGACCAGGGGGCAATCACGTTGGCGGTTGTACAGGTACCTTGTTTAACTCCCTTATTATTATTATTTTTTTAATGACCATGCCATTTATCAGAACTTATCAGTTGGTTTATTATATTTATTTATTATTATTATTATTATTATTATGGTCCTTAATTTGTGCAAGTTTTATTGAGGTTGTGGATCTTAATTATATGATATGACTAATGATTAAAGTGATTTGCTTTATAGGGTCATGTCATTTGCTTTGTGCATTAGAAATTGTTCATTGTTTTTTCTTTTGGATAGTGGTAAGGAGATTTGACTTGAGTCTTTTAATTGGGTTAATGCATGCTGGGTTGTCCTAGGGGGATTAATAAGTAATAATTGTATTTTTTTTTTATTTTTTATGATTCGATGTTCGGGCTAGTTTATGCGCACCTTGACTAATCTTGGGACCCACACAAAGCGCCCCCTCCACATGGTCGGGTAGATCTCGGGTAGAGTTCGCGCCCCAAGGAGTTGATAGCATTTAGTGGGAGTTGAACTTGAGACCTGGAGGGAGCACACCTCTATGTCCTAAGTTGCACTCACTAGGCCAACCACTTGGAGTTATCATTGTAATTTGTCCTTTGAGACCCTGAAACCCGTTCCATCTCTTTTTGATTTGGTAAATGTTGTAATAAATCAGTACTTCCAACTTTTACACCATATTGGGTAGTTATAATAATGAGAAATTTGGGGGTAAATTACACTTTGGACCAAATTTCACTTTAGTCCTTACATATGAAATTGTGAGAGTCAACCCCCTACACTTCCAATCAAATCTCACTTTGGTCTTTATACATAAAATCGTGATAGTCAATCCCTTACACTTCTGGTCAAGTGTCAATTTCCTCCCTAACCGTATAAGTCTTTAATAGAAATCAGTAATGTGACAAGCATATATGACTACAAAATGAGGACAAAAGAAGAAAATCACCCAAATTTTCCGTCTTTACACATTTCGTCCCAAAGTTTACATCAATTTTTGATGGTATTCGGTTAAAACAAAATGTAGATTGTGGGTGATTAAGGAGACAAACTCGGGTTTTGCAAAAGTTGGAATCACGAGACTTTGTTTTCCATAGTGACACAATCTTTTGTCCATTCCTCTTCATTTCTCTTCTATTTCTTTGCTACTTTTTTTTATTTTATTTTTTTATTTCAGAAGTTTTATTTTCTTGCTTCTTCGTCCCAATTTTCAGCATATGAACATATATATATATTGTATTATATAACTTCCACATAGACAAAGTGTATATTGGTGGGAAATGAGGATGATTCTCCTTGTTCTCATTTCGTAGTCATATGCTTATCACATGACTAGATTCTGGTAAAGACTTAAACCATGGAGTAACAGAATGAAAAAATTGACATTGAAGTGCAGGGGGTTGATTGTCACGATTTCATGTGTACAGACTAAAGTGGGATTTGGTGCGAAGTGTAATTATCCAAAATTTGGCCTTCCTGGCTATATATATGTATATATACTCCCTTGTATTTGCTTCAGTGTCTGGCAATTTACATGGTCAGTTCTAGAAGATTGATTGTGTGATTAATATAGTTATTAAAACTGAAATGTACAAGAATTAGATAAAAATTTTGACTCTCATGTTGCTTTTTTTTTTTTTTTTTTTCCCTCACAGATACTGTTAAACTATATCGGAAAGGGGAGCTTGAACCTTTGCTCTCAGAATCTGGTGCCACGAAAACAGAGAGCTAGTTTTCTTAAGTTCTTATCCTGTGAAAGATTGGCTTTCCTTGCTATCTGTGGACTTCATAACAATTTATGTGCCATATTTCTGTCTATCAAAAATGAAATTTTCTTTTTATTGACATCATTTAATTCCTTCTCATGTTCCAGAAGTGATATTTATGCATCTTCCTAATGAAATTGTATAGAGGATTCATTTTAAAGGCCAACGTAGATTGCATATGAGCCTTGTTTAATTGTTTATTTGCGCAACCTTTCAGATCGGATATTGGATGCAGGGCTTGTGGAGCTGTAAAATGCTGTATTATGTTCAGATGAACTGTTTTGATTGTATTAATAAGCTTTGCTGCTTATTTGTTCTATGCACTGGATTTGTAAATGACCCATTTTATGAAAGAAATGTCGCCCGTTCTGTTCACACTAAACTCATTTTGCAAATAATGTGGGAATTCCAAAATATTTGCCGTGATTAGGACCTTTGCAAGGAGAGCAATTTTAATCCCTTGGAGGTTTTAGACTCCACAACAAGAACCCATCTGCGTAGAAACGTAGAGTCGTCAATATAACCGCATGCATAATCTATTTTTAGTGATTTTTGTCGAGAACTCTCCCTCATTCCAAAGCAACTTGACCTTGGTTAGTGTGATTTGCGTCCGTAGCGCAATTATGTTGTATATTTGAATGAAGACAATAGGTTCTATTAAATAGGAAATGAGAACTCACATTATTAAAATTTGAGGTAACTTGGTGTACAATTTACCGAAACAACTGTTATCAATTTAGTGTCGTCAAATCAAAGTCGGTACTTATTGACAAGAGCACCTATTGTTAAGACTAAGAGCATCTACAATGGATGTGTTAAAATTGTTTGTTAAAGTGTGTTATATAACAAAAAGTGATAAAAGTGGAGCAAAAAAATGTGTGTTAAAGTGTGTTAAGAGTTTGTTAATTTTAGAGAGTGAATGATGGTACAATGGATATGTTAAAGTGTGTGTTAAAAATATACATATATATATATAAAATAAAATAATCAAACACCTCTCTCTCTCTCTCTCTCACTCTCACTCATGCTACCCAATTCTGCAAATGTCAAACACACCCAACTCCTACTGAAGAACACTCCCAAACACCCACCCCTCTCTCTCTCTCTCTCTCTCTCTCATGCTACCCAGCTTCTCCAAATGTCCCTCTCTTCCTTCATTGTCACTGTTCTCGCTCATTGGTTCAACTGTTTCCACTTCAAATTCCCATGAAATCGAGTTCAAAAAAAAAAAAAAAAAAATCCCATGAAATCACCAATTCCTCTTCTTGTCCCTAAATTTCAATCACCTCCAAAAACTCTCCGGCTTTCGCTCCTCCTTCGTTGACGTTCAAACCCACTGTCACTATCTCCACCATAATTCTTTACCAGACCCAATCGATGCTTCTTGAATCTTCAAATCATTGACCTCGGGATGAAGTTTCAATGCATCATCCGAAACCAAATTCAGTCTTACAAAACAGGCCCAGTCTAGCCGTTTGGCTGGTCGACCGGCTGGACATCCGGTTGGACAACCCCGCTCAATGTCCCTCTCTTTCTCTCTCCTTCTCTTGCTGGCTAGAAGGTTCGCTGCAGTTAATAAACAAATTAACAAATGACACTAATGACTGGCATTAACACTAACACTAACACTAACACATCCCTAAACAGCTCCATTGGAGCATCATTTGAGCCTTTCAGTAGCTAAAATATTAGCAGCTGACACTTGACACGTCTCTTAACAGCTCCATCATGGATGCTCTAAGGGATGTATTGTATAGCAGTTGTCTTTTTCAAGTTTGTAGGTATAATGACTAAAGTTGAATGTGAAAAGACGACACTTTATTCGTTACGATGATAAAGCAAAAAGTTTGATAAAGCAATGTAATATGATGATATGGCAAGTCATTGAGATAGGACGTCATTGAAAAAAGCAATGTCTAATAAACTCGATGCATGCAAACACGCAATGACAAGTCATTGCAATAGATGACAATTAAACAGGACAAGTCACGATAGTGGTGGATTGCCAAAAAAAACAAAAACAACAAATGTTGGCAAGTTGTTGTTGTCACCATAGTAATTAAACACGTAGCTTACTGCAACTTGTCTCTTGATTTAATGGACAATAAAACTAGACTTGAGGTTACAATTATTCATAGTCATCCTCGGATAAACACAATGATGCAGACTTTCAAACTTTGTTATCTCAAAGAAATCTTTATTCTTCAGCTTCGTTGCCCGGACCGTCCAGTTGCAGTCGTGCTTGCACTTTGACACCCTGCTTCTTTCTTTCGATTCAACAACCACGTCTTCCTGATTGCACTTTACGTTATACAAATAAACGACATGCCTCAGGCTTGTTTTATCCTTGAAAACCATCCCTTTCTCCGATTCAGCTGTTTCAGAGTTCCACAACGGCCAACATTCGACGACATGATGGAACCATCTTTGGAAAATCAACATTATGGTAGAAAGGTATACCTGGGTTTGACCATGGATGTCACCATTCCCTCTGGCTTCATCATCGCAATATAAATCCTCTTCATCCTCATATATTTCAATTATGGATAAAATTATGAATAATTTTTTTATGTAGCATAATTGGTTTTTGAATATATTGGCTTCATTTCATGAAATGATGAAACAATACTAGTATCAATCTTGGAGGCCTTGACAGAAAATAAACACAGTAAAGTAAATACGGTCAGTCTACATATCTACTCCTACATAAACACAGATAAAGAGAACATCATATATGAATGATTTCAGTGAACTTACTTGTAAGGTTAGAAAAGCATTTCTACATGTCAACTAATTAAAAAGTGCCTAAAATTCTTTTATCATCATCTTAGAGCATCTCGAAAGCTTCATCAAATTTTTTTTTATTAAATTTGAGTAAAAATTTGATGAAAATTTTGATCTAATATGAAGCACTTAAATAGTAAATTACAAGTTTGGTTGTCCAAGGAGACATCTAGCCATGAGTGAAAATTGACATTCGGAATGATAAAAAAATAAGAAATTGTGAAAATATTGATATTGTGAGAATAAAAAACAGAGCATTGTTATTTATAGGCAGAGCAACATCTGTAATCTGCAAAATTTGAAGTCCAACGGCTACCTGCAAAATTTGAAGTCCAACCGCTACCTACAAAATTTGATGAAAGGATAAAACTCGTTTGATTTGATAAAAAATTTAACTCTCCATTCATTTGATATCAATTTGATGAAATAGTTGGAGCTGAGTTTTAACACATTTTTCATCAAATTTAAATTTGATAGAACATTTGATGAAGAATTGGTTGTTATAACATTCATGTTGAAGTGCATAACGTGCAAGTGGTTCATTCATGTGAATGAGCTACTTGCATAGTATCAAGGTGATTTATTGTATGTCTTTTCATCTCCAAGTCGTCATTATCTAAATGTGTATATAAATGTGGAGTAAAGTTGTTGGCTATATATTTTGTATAAGCTAATTACAATTCAACACGTGGCAAAATAAGGGTAATACGTGAAGACTATTCAAGTCTTCGATCGTGATCGTACACGTGGTAGTTGGTATTAGTTCTTACAAGATCTGCGTAGCACTGAATCAACAAAGAGATGCAAAGTGATGTGGTTTTAATGGTTGCTCACATTCAAATTCAAAATCAGGAGGGAAGCCTAACTGCAAGTGATGGCATAGTGGAGCTAATTATAAGGCAACATGATCAGCGATCATGGAGGAACGATTCGACGGTTAGAAGTGCAGTTCGATGGTCATCCTTGAGAAGTATAAATAGCAAAGAAGGCCCCAGAAAAAAGCTTCAAACTCAGATCCAGAAAACCAATTTTATTCTACTTTATTTCTTTTACAGTTTTTACATTTCTTGTTCTTTACATTTCTGTACTTCAAATTCCTACACTGCATTTCATATATAGGAGTAGTTTCAAGTAGATTGTTGTTGTAAACCTCTACGAGGCTGAATTAGATCATTGTAAGTCTTTCATTTTACTTAATGAAATACTGCAATTGTCTTCAATTAATCATTGTCAGTTTATTCCTTCTAAGCAAAGCCACCAGTAAAAGTCCTCTTCATTGAGGCTGAAAGAACTAAAACACAATCGTCTGATAATTGGTTGGCAATTAAATTTTTGTAAGGACTGATTGATCCTTACTAGCACGCTCACAATTACAAAAATAACCTTTGAAAGCCAAAAAAGCCAACATATATTTTTGGCACGCGCCAGTGGGACAAATTGAAATGGGTAGACGTAGAAGACAAAGAGAAAATGAACGCTTGGAAGAAGGCTTAGAAAGAGAGGTAGAAATACCTAATTTAGAGAATAATGTGATAACACCTCCTGTGGAGACACCAATTGTATCAGAACCTATAGTCGAACAGACCAGCACTTCGGAACAAGTACCACATGTTCATAATATTGGGCGAGGCCAAGGAATTGGACCATTCACTGTTCCATCTACTCAGCCAATGAATCCATGGGGTGGCCTAGTAGATGCCATGGGACAGCAGTTAATGAACACAATGGAAAGATGGGCAACATCCTTTTTGAATCGAATGAATACCCATCAACCAACAAACATAAGACACATGGAGGAAATTTCAAATGTCCCTCAACAAAGATTGGCTAGAGATAAACAGCCTATGCAAATTAATGGACATTCTAATGGTCAAACTAGTAATCAGAACTATGAAAGACCATTACCTCAGTCTTGGTATGAACCTATTTCGAGGCCTATAGCAGGTCAAAATGCCTCAGTACTTAACAGTGATGCTATGCAAATTGGTGTATCTGGCCCAGTACAAGAAAATGGCATAACAATGGTTCCAAATCCCATGTTCGAAGCCATACCTGGCACGAGGGGGTTCACTAATCCTTATTCGAATTTATACCCGGCGGGTTGGAAGGTTTTCCTACAACTGGAAGAGACACAACACCTGTTCCAGCACCTTTCGCAGGACAAGCTCAAAGGGATCACCCATACCCTCAACAGCAGCCGGCACCACAAGGACAACCAGTCCCAAATATACCACCTTATGGACCAAGAGGACCCCAGGCACAAGGTTGTCCACCAAATCCTGTGTTTATTCCTCCAGTAATGGATCAACAGGCACAAAATATGGTCTCTAGTGACCAAATTGTTGATATTGTTAGAGAGATATGTAGACCAATGGCTCGGGGGGTTCAAACTCTTGTGTACAAGAAACCATATCCAGAATGGGTGGATAGGGTACATGAATAGCCAAGAGGATTTAGGATACTAGATTTTGCCCTTTTTTATGGGAATGGAAACCAGTCAACAGTGGAACATATTGCTAGGTTTGCTGCTCAATGTGGTGAATTTACCAATAATGATTACATGAAGTTAAGATTGTTCCCAAATTCTCTTACAAGGGCAGCCTTCGTATGGTATATTAACCTTACGCCTGGCTCCATTCAGACTTGGCAACAAATGGAAGAGGCATTTCATGCCCAATTCTTCCAAACGGAGCCAGAAGTGTCCATGGCAGATTTGGCAAGGTTGGGCCAAAGGCCTGATGAAAAGGCTGCTCAATTTATTGCCAGATTTAAAAGAGCACGAAACAAATGTAGGGTCATCCTACCAGAGCCAGAATTCGTGAGATTGGCTCAAAATGGCTTAGAGTTTAGGCTTCGAAAGAAGTTTGACTCAACTGAGTTTAGAGACTTAGTGGAACTAACTTATAAGGTGTCTAGGTATGAAGCATTACTAGAGGAAGAACAAGATCGAAATAATGCATCATACAAGACATATTATAGAGATCCTAATTATGAGATTGATGCAGCAGAGATTATGGGGAAAGAACCTGTGATCTGTGAGGCATTAATTCATAAGGACACAACAATTGACCAGCAGTTTAAAAAGAAAGACATTCATATGAAATATTCTTTCGATTTAACAAAGGCAAGTGACATTTTTGATCATTTGCTTGTGGTTGACTTCCTTAAGTTACCAAAAAGAGTCAAAATTCCATCTCCAGATGAACTTAAAGGAAAAGTGTATTGTAAATGGCATAATTCTTGGTCTCCCTCGACTAAAAATTGTATTGTTTTTCGAGACAAGATCCAAGAATAAATTCGGAAAGGAAGTTTAAAATTCTTAGCTAAAGCAGAAAAGGCCATGGGGATCAACAGTAATCCATTCCCAAAAGTTGGAGAAAGTGTAGCTCATGTTGTTGTACCAGACTTCCAGAATTTATCTTTGAAGGAATTGGAAGAGGTCAATGTGCAAATACATGTTGCCAGCCAGACTACTGTCAAGAAAGACACTAGAAGTTCACCAGTTGTTAGACAAGGCTCTACAGGTCAGGAAAAAGACTCTGATGAGGAAGCACTGAATGATGATTCTTTAGAGGCAGCAGTTATCTAAAGAATGTGTCCCAGGTGTAGGTTGAGCTATAAGTGGCTGAAAGGGCTTCCAATTGATGGGAAGCAATACTACAGGGATGTGTAGAGACGTCCTAAGCCAACCAGTGCTCATAACAAAAGGCCATATCCAACTAGTCCTAGGCAGCAGCCAATCATGGCTGGATCAGCAGCTACTAGAATGCAATCCAAGGGTAAGAGGCCTTTACATGAGTCCAGACCTCCCAACTATTACAGAATGGAAGGCAATTGTCCTGAAAGAAGGACTGAAGTAGGTTCAAGTTATGGGAGCAAAGCCAGAAATTGGCCCCCTAGACCAGCCTCACACAAGATGGGAAGTGGCTACCTTTATGGAAGGCCTAAATTAGGCCCAAAACAAGGAGTCAGGGCTAAGCAATGGCATTCACAGACAGCTTCGAAACTGGCTTCGAAGGAAGAAAGAGACAGCTCAACGATTGAGTTGGTGGGTTCATGGGTACCTGGAGTCCCAGATTGGTTTGTCATGCAGAACAAACCTAGGGAGATACTTGCCCAAAGAAATGCTGTTGGAGATCAGGGTAGGATGGTTAAACCTCCCCTGGTGGCTCCAAATAATTGGGTGTTACTAAAGCATCCAAAAACAAAGGAACCAAACATGGTCCCAGTAATTTTTAGATCACAAAGGAGGAAGATCCAACATAGGTACACTCAGTACCAGAAAGACTTGAAAGAAAGTGGAGAAAGCTTTTCATTGGTCCAGGCAAAGGGGCAGACAGAAGGAAAAAAAAATCCAAAGTCAGACCATAGTCTAAAATCAACTCTACAAGACAAAATGGGTTGCAGTAGAGAACAGTTGGCCAAAGTTCACTCTGAACTAAAAGCCAAAGAGAGGTCTAGTTTAGCAAGATTGGAGAAGGCTTTGATGGAGAGTGATAGCGAGACAGAGGGAGAAGTTGGCCTAGGCCAAAAGAAAGAAATGGTTGAGGAAGAAATGTTCGAAGCCTTCATGGCTAAACATACATTTTTGGTTAAAAAGCCAGCAGAAGCAGACTATTCGAAGGAGTTTGTTAGTAATGAAGTGCTAGAATGCAGCATGGAAGATGCTTCTGAAATAGTTGAGCAAGGTGGCCAAGAGGAGAAACAGGTACAACCAGCCATCTAATTTGGCTCGTTTCCTCTAGTATTACTGAATATGGTACATATACTACCACATGAATTCCAAGCTGGAGATGAGAACTAAGAGGGTCAAGCAATTGACCCAATTTCAGTCTCTAGTAAAGACTCACAAGTGAGTATGGTACAAGATGAATCCGAAATGGCTACCCCAATGGAAACTGAATACGAGAGTGAAGAAGAGGTGAGTATTAACCTCTCATATCCTTTTGAGTATCCCACGACATCAATGACACAGCATGTCAAGCCTTTGTATATCAAGGCTTTCTTCGACGGGATATAATTGAACCGAGTCTTGGTGGATAATGGGGCAACAGTGAACCTGCTTCCAAAATCTTCCTTGAAGAAACTAGGAAAAAGGAACCCTAGGTTAATCCCAACCAGCACAACCATTGCTGGTTTTGCTGGAGACAAACAGATGGCTCAGGGAATTTTGCCCATCAACTTGAGTGTGGGAACCAAGGACTGCATGACGGCATTCTTCGTTATTGACAGCAATGCTAAGTACAATGCTTTACTTGGCAGAGATTGGATTCACATTAACAAGTGTGTGCCTTCCTCTTTGCATTAGAAAATAATGATGGCCTTGGGCAATGGGGAGACAGAGGAAATCGATGCAGATCCTCAACCCTTCATAGCTTGTGCAAACTTCGCAGAGGCCAAATTGTATAGTGAAGGAGTGACACCACTCAGTATACTGAGAAAACCTGATGGATCAGCCGAAGTGACGGCTGATGAGGAATTGGCGCACCTGAAGCATTTAGTCCAGGAAAGTGCTGATGAAGAGTTTGTCGTTAAGGATGACAATGATGCCTGGTTGTAGGCCAAGAGATGAAACCCAAGAAGTCAGGTCTTTGGCTCTAATTAAGTTCTCAATATTGGATGTAAAATCAATAGTCCAAAAGGTGCAAAGACAAGAAAGAGAAGCCATGATAATTGGCTGTAAGCAGGAGCAGTAACAGGCCAGGGTTTTGGTCCTTGATAAATAATGTGCATTGGACATTGAAACAAAAGCCTATGAGATACAGGAATAAGAAGCCTTATGGACAGACTTTGTTTATGAGGAGGAGGGTAGAGATGTTGAATCAAAGAAGTTGGAAGCAGAACAAAGCAAGTAGATTGCTTCGAAGGCAGAAGGAATCAAAGAAGAAACTTCAGTAAGTTCTTAGATACAAGACCCCTTGGAAGAAGTAAATTTAGGGGAAGGTTCTTTACAACAGCCCACCTATATAAGTGCTTGGTTGAATGCTCTTGATAGGGACCAGTTGTTGGTTGTTTTGAAGAAATATAAGGATTGTTTTGCATGGTCTTATAATGAACTACCAGGATTGGATAGGTCATTAGTAGAACATAGGCTCCCTATGAGGCATAATTTCAAGCCATACAAGCAAAAACCAAGAAGAATGAGTCCAGAAGTGATTCAGAAAGTTAAGGAGGAAATTCTTAGACTCCTCAAGGCAGGCTTTATTAGGACAGCCAGGTACGTTGAATGGCTATCCAATATTGTGCCTGTAGTTAAGAAGAATGGTAAAATGAGGGTATGCATCGATTTCAGAAATTTGAATTTAGCAACCCCAAAAGATGAGTATCCTATACCTATAGTGGATTTGTTGGTAGATAGTTCAGCAGGGCATCAAGTTTTATCAATGATGGATGGACATTTTGGTTATAACCAAATTTGTATTGCAGAGGAGGATATCCACAAGACAGCATTCAGATGTCCTGGAAATATTGGCACCTTCGAATGGGTTAAAATGCCATTTGGTTTGAAGAATGCTGGGGCTACATATCAAAGGGCTATGAACACTATCTTTCATGACCTCATAGGAGGGTATTTAGAGTGTTATATTGATGATATTGTAGTGAAATCCCAATCCATGGAGGAATATTTGTTTCACTTAGAAGCAGCTTTCGAAAGGATGATAAAGTTTAAGTTGAAACTCAATCCTCTTAAATGTGCTTTTGGCGTATCATCTGGAAACTTCTTGGGCTATGTAATACATAAGAAAGGAATACAGATTGACCAGAATAAAGCCAAAGCCATTATTGAAGCCAGACCTCTATCAAGTAAGAAAGAATTACAAAAGTTCATTGGACAGGTTAATTTTCTTCGAAGATTCATTTCTAATATTGCAGGGAAAACTAAAGTATTTTCTTCCTTGTTAAGGTTAAAAGATGAAGAGGAGTTTGTGTGGACAGCAGAGCATCAAACTACTTTTGAAGGAATCAAAGCCCACTTGGCCAACCCTCCAGTGCTGATGCCACCAAAGGGTAATAAGCCCTTGAAATTGTACATAGCTGCAGCAGAAGATTCATTGGGAGCTTTCTTAGCCCAAGACAATGAAGAAGGTAAGGAGCAAACTGTTTATTACCTTAGTAGGTTTCTAAATTCTTGTGAATGTAAATACTCAGCTATAGAAAAGCTGTGCCTTGCATTGTATTTTGCTGCAATGAAATTAAAATACTATATTTTGCCTACAATTGTCTTGGTAATTGCAACCACAGATTTGGTTAAATATATGTTATCTAGACCCATGTTGAGGGGAAGAATTGGCAAATGGATACTAGCTTTATCAGAATTTCATCTAAAATATGTCCCCCCAAAAGGCAGTAAAAGGACAAGTTTTGGCTAATTTTTTGGCAAACCATCCATGTCAAACAGAAAGCCAAGAGATAATGGAACTTGGTATGGCTTGTGTTGAACCATGGAAAATGTGGTTCGACGGATCAAAAGGAAATGGTCTAATTGGAATTGGTGTAGTAATTATGTCACCACAAGGAGTAGAAACCACACATGGTTTTAGAGTGGATGAAATTACTTGTTCCAATAATCAAGCTGAATATGAAGCCTTAATAATGGGACTGAAAATACTTACTGGATTACAAGCTTATGCAGTTGACATATTTGGAGATTCTCAATTGGTAGTTAACCAAGTGAAAGAGATTTTCAAATGTCAAAGTATAAGCATGTTTCCATATTATGTTGTTGCATTACATCTGCTTTCTCAATTTCAGATAGCAAATATAACTCATGTCCCAAGATTCTTGAATAATAAAACCAATGATGTGGCTCAGAAAGCTTCGAATTTCAAGAGAATGGATAATACTCAAAGGGACATAAGCCAAACAGCATATCAGAAATTAATACCACCCTTAAATAAAAGGAATGTGGTCCTGGAAGTCAATCATAATGACTTACAAGAACAAGATTAGAGGCATCCAATAATGTAGTATATGGCTGGCCCATCTTCGAAGGCCAACAGGAAAATTAAATTGCAGTCTATGCAATACATAATGTATGGTAATGCTCTCTACAAAGGGGGGGGGGGAGATGGGTTATTGTTGGAATGTTTAGGCCCAAAAGAAGCATTGACCACTATGGCTGAGGTTCATGAAGGCATCTGTGGTGCTCATCAGCCCGGTATGAAGATGAGATGGCTGCTTTGAAGGCATTCCTACTATTGGCCAACTATCCTTAAAGACTGCATAGAATATGCAAGAGGTTGCCAGGCATGCCAAAGGCATGGCACAATAAGGCATGTGCCCATAACTGACCTGCATGCAGTTGTGAAGCCTTGGCCATTTAGAGGATGGGCCATGGATATAATGGGAAAAATACACCCACCCTCTTCGAAGCATCATTGCTTCATCTTAGTGGCCACTGATTACTTCGCCAAGTGGGTCGAAGCTAAGCCATACAAGGCTGTAGACCAGATTGAAGTCATTAGATTTATTAAGGATTTAATCCATAGATTTGGCATCCCACAGACTATAACTGTTGATAATGGGACTGTATTTGATGGGAAAATGGTATAGTTTTTTGTGGCAGAATTTGGAATTAGCCTTGTTAATTCCACCCCCTATTATGCACAAGCCAATGGTCAAACTGAATCATCCAATAAGTCTTTGAAAAAAGGAATACAGAAAGTTGTGGAAGACAATCCTAGGGATTGGTATAACTTATTATTGGATGTATTATGGGCTTATAGGACTTTTCCAAGGTCAAGCATAGGGATCACTCCTTTTGCCTTAGTATATGGGCATGATGCAGTGCTACCTGTGGAAATTAATGTTAAGTCCTTGAGGGTGAGATGCCAGGATCAGTTAGATCTTGAGCAATAACATCAGAGTATGTGCTTGGAGTTAGAAAGTATAGATGAAGTTAGAATTCTGGCATTAAATAGCATTCTTTTCCAAAAGAAGAAAGCAGCCAAAAATTATAATAAGAAAGTCAAACACATTTGTTTTGATGAAGGTGATTTGGTATGGAAGACAATACTCCTAATAGGGATTAAAAGCTATAAGTTTGGCAAATGGTCACCTAACTGGGAAGGACCATATCAAGTTCATAGAGTCTTGCCTTTTGGAGCATACCATTGAGAAATTTGAATGGATATGTACATCCCAAAAAGATTAATGGCAGATATTTAAAACCTTATTATCCAATCGTGTAGGAAACACAAGGAGTAGAATAAGTGCTAAATAAAAGAACATGAGAAAACTTCAATGATAAATAAGAATTTATTTCATAAAGAGTCAAATACATGTAGCCATAGATTGGCCCAAAAGTCAGTACAATGTTTAAATTGTTTTTTTACAATAGATGCTTTATTCTTGAGGGATGGAAACAATTGAATGGCAGTAGTCATTTCTTGCTTTCGATCAGCTAGCTCTTGATTAGTGATTTGCAGCTTGGTAGTAGTCCGATTCAAAGCTTGGTTAACTGTTGATAATTCTTCCTCAAGTTGAGCCTTATTTTCCAATAATTGAGCTTGAAATTGAGAGACAGAAGAATGTTGTTCTTTCAGTTCTGACACTTCAGCATGAACTTTAGAAACAAAACTCTGATCTCTCAGCAACTTCTCCTTTGCAGCCTTAGCAGCATGACAGATGTTGATGTAAAAATCTATGGCGGCTGCTGCCTGAGATAAATGACTTGAAACAGTCATGCCGGATTGCTCAACAATCTTGCAGCACTGGAGGAAGCCATTTCTTATTATAGACCTCTGTAAGGCTTCGAAAAGGATCCTCAAGAAGGATGTCAGCAGCTCTAGATAGCTGTCCAAGTCTACCGGAGGCAAGGAAGTCTTGTTACTGGTGGAAGAGCTCTCAAAAATTTCTAGCAGAGAATCAACCAGAACTAATGGCTTAGTTTCATTGCTAGCCATTGGAGAGGTGGAAGGTATGTCGAAGAGACTAGCTAGTCTAGCTTCGAAGATGTCCAGCTCATCTGTGGACATGAAAGGTGCAGAAAGAGCTTTGGTGGAAGGAAGAAAGGACTGCATAGGAATAGGAGAAGTGGGTGGAACATTTTCAGCAGTCTCTATTGTTCTGGCCACCAATAGGTCGAGGGAAGAAGGACTGGAGCTGGGCAGAGATAATGGACCATGAGTTGGAGGGCTACCAGTACCTTCTCTACAGGAATCAGCTACCATCAAAGATGAAGTGTTAGTCGGAATATCCTTAGGAAGGGGAGGAGAAGCAAGTCTCGAAAGAGGATCAAATTGAGTAAAATCAAAAGATAAATGAGGGAGATATGGAGTTAAGCTAGAAAAAAGAGGAGCAGGAATACTTGGCCTCAAGAAGGGTATGGAAAATATAGGGCCAGGAAGTGGGAGAATTATTTGAATGGGCTCCACATCTTGAGGTTGTTCAACTTTGACTGAAACTGATGGAGTCTTTATTGGAAGGATATGCAAAGTAGTGGTTGCTGCAAAAGAAGAAATACAAAACGATGTCAAGCCTCAGCATTGAGAATTTGAGAAAGATGAATAGAAGTACGAAGGAGCTTACTAGTTTCAGAAGTAATGGCTATGATTGGGAAGCTGCAAAGAGTATAGTGTCCAGCAGCTTGCTGTTTTCTTGCAACCTCTTTCTGGAGTGCATTGGCGGCGGCTGCTTTATCCCTGAGCATTTGTTGTTGCTTTCTCTTCTCAGCCCTTTGGAATACAATAAGCTCTTTGGAATGCTCTGCTTGCACTGCTTTAGCAGATGCTTCGTGGATAGGATCTCCAGTGAAGTCAGTAAGAGAGACAATCACCTTCTTTCTTCTTTTTAAGGGTGTTTCTTGCTCTTGTTCTGCTTCTTCTTCTTTTGCTACCTGAACCCCAAGTGCTTCCTCTTCAAGATCAAGTAAAAGCTTCCTTTTCTCTTGTTGCTGTTTGCTCCTAAGAAGATTTAAAGCTTGGACCTTTTGGGGAGAATCCCCTTGTGAGGCACCTGCACCACCTTCAAAAAGAAGAACTAGAGGTAAGGCTAAAAGCATTATAAAGAAGAAGAAGAGAAAAGAAACAAGGGTATATACTTTTCTTCGAGGTAGCTCGAGTAACTCTAGGAGGAGTTAAGGCAGTAGGAGTAGACTGTGTGGTGGCAGGCACAGGAACTAAAGTAGTAGGAGCAGTGGAAAAGGTGACAACTCCAACTCCTTTGGGCTTGGTTTGGGGCACATCTAGCACCATTAATAGGTCTTGAGGAGGAATGGCCAAGTATACCTCCATATTGGTTACCCACCAGTTTTGGCACCTTTTCAATAGGTTACCTTGAGGAATGAAAGGGATATACTCAAACTCAATCAAGTCCTGTATAAATTTAGAAGTTGCTTCTTTTAGTCTGGATCTTCGAACCTTTAAATCCCTACTGGTAAGACTTAAATTGGTGTTGCTGCAGAGAGGTATTGGGACCCCTTGTGAGAGACCAAATTCCTAGCAAATTGAGCAGGACAATAGAGCTCAGCAATGCACTTGTAAGCTCTGGGGTTCATAGTCCCAATGAATAACTCTCTGGGGATCAGAATAGAGGCCCATATGTTATTGTGATAAGGTGAAGCACAGAACCTATCACTTAGAAAGTTTTTCAACCAAGATGGGCCAATGGTAGTAGGTTCGAAGGGACGAAAGCTGTAAGAAGGAAGGGAAGCTGGAAGATTGTGGAAGAAAGAGAAGTAAAAAGCAAAGGTAGAAGGATAGAGTGAAGCGTTGGCTAGCCTCATGCCATGAGTAGTAGGGTTTGGCTCAAAAAATTTAAGGCATTTGGATTGTAGCTTAGTAAAATAAGCAAAAAGCCAAAGCTGAAGTATCCAAAATGGACCCCCTTGATTGGCATCCAAGGGATTCTCACAAAAAAGAGAACAGGCTCTATATACATAACCTAGAACATATGGAGCTAAGGCCACCTTTTTCTGTAAAACAAGGGCTTTGGTAAGAGGGGCAAATTCAAGCATGATTCTTTGAGAAGAGGTGCATAAAAGGAATTTGCAAAGCCAATATAGTATGAAAGAAAAGAATTCCCTATCAGTCATAGGGTCCTCCCTTCTATTCTCAGCCTTGACAAAGTCACTATAGGATGAGTTAAGAGAGGGAAGGGAAAAAGGGATTGGTAGGTCAGGATAATCTGGTCCAATGGGGGTTCCAATGGGGGACAATCCTAATGGATGACAGATATCAAGAACAGTAGGGGCCATCATTCCACATCTGAATTGAAAGAAATTAAAGGCAGAATTCCAAAAGCAAAGGGCAGCAAGTATTAAGAAAGGGTCCTCTAAGATAGTGAACCTGGATAACTGGAGGGCGTCGAAAAGGCAGAGCTCTTGAAGGTCCAGAGTCCTATCAGGGACAACTCGATCATACCATTCTTGCCACTCTGGTCTCACCGTGGGCCAGCAGCGATGGGGGCGGTTCATACTCCAGTTTTCCCAGTCAAGACCACCTTCGTAAAGGAGATAATGGTCTTCTAGACGTGGATATAAAGCTGGAAGCTCAGTAAGAATCTCCTTGACGATGGGCCCAAGCACATAGTCTTGCTGCTCATGACGAGGAGGGATGAAGATACGTCCGTCAATGGCACTTTTCTCACCAGCCTTGTACTTCTCACATTCTGCCTCAATGATCCTTTTCAGGGTTACAGATGGGCTCACACGCTCTACGACTGGTATTTTCAACAAAGAAGAAGCCATTAATAGAAAGCTTTTTCAGAGGACGAAGTTGGGAAAGAGAGTAGAGAGAAGTGGAAGGTCGGTAGAAATAAAGGGTTTGTGTGATAGACAAATAGGTGAATTCCGAGCACGAAATAAAGGGTTTTAAAACTTTTGTGTCTGAAAATATACCTGGTCGTGTGACACGGATGGAATTCACAAAAAGTACTAAAAATACGGATGCGAAAGGTTTCCTTCAATGTTGATAGTTTTGGAGGGAAACATATCTCAAATATTGATATCAGCTTCGAAATACAGCATTTGGCTTTGAAGCCAAATTTTGGCACTGAGATCCGATAACAAATAGCTTCGAAGGCAAGAAGCCGACTTCGAAACACATCCCACACCTAAGGATGCAAGAAAGCTCAAGTATTTGTATACCTTAACAAGATTGAAAGCCTGTTTTAAGGTTTCTTAGTGAGAATAAATCCTTCAGAGCAAAACTTGAGATCCTTTAAGGATGGAAATTGTTGTTCGAAGTATCAAAACCAATAGTTGGTTTGAAGATTGCTTTTTGGATTAAAGCAGTGCAACCCTCGAGGGGGGCTTCCATATTTTTGAAAGTATGGACTGTTGTTCGAAGCAAAAAATGGTCAATTTAAAACTGATTGATCGTACTAACTATAACCATATGTTGGATATGATTAAGATAAGCTTTAAGGGGCAAGGTTGTTAAATTCGAAGCATTGATTCTAAATAGAAACCAGCAAAATTTGTCAACTGTATTCCATGAATTGGAAAAGGTCATATTGATTTTTTTTTAGTGTTTCATTTGAGATGATTCGAAGGATGAGATTGTTGAGTTTGAAGCCCTAAATTTGCTTGTAAAGGCAAACGAAGATAAAGTCAAACCATGCCAAACAAAGAGAAAAGTCTTAGCTATATTGAAACAAAAGAAATTACATCAAAAGGCCTCTCTGGGTACAAATTCGAGTTCATAAAAGTAAGAAATAGAATAAATAACAAGATCATGAAATTTAGTCCAGCTATGGTCAATAAATTTCTATTCCTTTTTTATTCTATCTTTTATTTTCTCTAGGCTTGGTTGCTGAAGTTGATGTGCTCTTACTTGATAAAAGAGTTCTTCAGCCTTTATTTTGAATGATGTTTCTTTTAACCCTTGTTCCAGCTCGTCGATATAAAAGTCATCCCAGTACAGAGAGTCTTTATTCTTGAAGTCATCATATTCTTCGATGAGGTTCTCTGCTTCGTACTGGGTATGAACTCAAAGGGATGAAAGCTGGTTCAAAGATTGGGTGGTGGCCACAGAAGTCCGGTGCCAATAGAGAAGCAATGGGAGTTGGTCCAAAAACATTTGGAGTTTTGCTTGGGCGATGGGGTTGAGGACGTGCCCCGAGTCATAATATCACAAGCCCATCAAAGGTTCTTGAGAGGAACATCGTCTTCAAGAACATCGAAAGGCAAGTGAGAAAAGGCCGCAAGCAGGAGTTGGGCTTGCTTTCGCTGAGCTGGAGTAGGGGAAGGTGGAGGCTTATAAGGAGGAAAGGCCTTGTCCACAGAGAGGGTAAGCCTTACTCTCTCTGTCCAGCAGGGATTTTGCAGAGGAGGAGGTATAGGGGTTTCCATTGCGAAAGAAGGAGGAAACTAAGGGGCATTAATACAATCAAGCCAGTCAGAAGAGCAAGGCCTCGCCTTCTGGGCTAAGAACGAAAGGTTATAGCCTTGTGCCTCTTTTAGGCGTCGGGTAGCTTGTACTATTTTTGTAGGCATGGAGGATGTGTACCATGCTACAAGCAGATTGTCCTCTAAACTGCGTCGGCGGTCGATGGGCACGTAAGGATAAACCACCGAACTTCGAACATCAGAAGGGAATTCTAGAGGATCAGTGAACTTGACAAAGTGGTGATTAACTCGCTCTCTTAACTCACATGCCTCAGGTTCCGACCAGCTTCTCCAACCAGAAGCCCCAGAGGAAGAAGAAGCCACAGCCTCATCCCATGCAGAAGATTGTGGATTATAAGAAGCACTTCCCATGTCCATATTTGCAAATTTCTGAATCAAAGGATTGTGGATAGTGTGTTCGTAGTCTGAGGGTTGATAATTTGCAAAAGCTTCCATGACTTGAATATAGAAAGGTGGGTAAAAGTGGCCAATCAATGCATGAAGGTTCTTTCGAGGGAGAACAGCATCATCAGATGACTCTTCGTATACTCAATCAATAGAAGAGAGAATTGGTTTGGCCATAAAAGATGTATCAATCTGTTCGAATACTAAGGTGGTAGGGATGTTCAAAAGATTAAAAGAGAATTTAATGCAAATGATGAATGACGGTTGCATTTTTAGAAGAATGCAAAGCCTATGCACGTTCTAAAATGTGGATAAAAGACCTTGATCCACTAATATCACCAAGTATTGGGTATATTAGTGCGGGGGTAATGTTGGCTATATATTTTGTATAAGCCAATTACAATTCAACACATGGCAGAATAAGGGTAATACGGAAAGACTATTCAAGTTTTCGATCGTGATCGTACACGTGGCAGTTGGTATTGGTTCTTACAAGATCTCCGTAGCACTGGATCAGCAAAGAGATGCAAAGTGATGTGGCTTCAACGGTTACTCACATTCAAATTCAAAATTAGGAAGGAAGCCTAATTGCAAGTGATGGCATAGTGGAGCTAATTATAAGGCAACATGATCAACGATCATGGAGGAATAATTCGACGGTTAGAAGTGCAGTTCGATGGTCATCCTTAAGAAGTATAAATAGCAGAGAAGGCCCCAGAAAAAAGCCCCAGACTCAGATCCAGAAAACCAGTTTTATTCTACTTTATTTCTTTTATAGCTTTTACATTTCTTGTTCTTTACATTTCTGTACTTCAAATTCTTGCACTGCATTTCGTTCATAGAAGTAGTTTCAAGTAAATTGTTGCTGTAAACCTCTACGATGCTGAATTGGATCATTGTAAGTCTTTCGTTTTACTTAATGAAGTACTGCAATTGTTCTTCAATTAATCATTGTCAGTTTATTCCTCCTAAGTAAAGCCACCAGTAAAAGTCCTCTTCATTGAGGCTGAAAGAACTAAAACACAATCGTCTGATAATTGGTTGGCAATTAAATTTCTGTAAGGACTGATTGATCCTCACTGGCACGCTCACAATTACAAAAATAACCTTCGAAAGCCAAAAAAGCCAACAAAAGTATTTCATCAATGTGTGAGTAAATAGAGTTGTGTATAATTTCTTTTATATATTCTTATAGTGTTTATATAGAGATTATTAGTTAACCTATAAAGGTGTTTATATGGTGGAGTTTTGGACTCAATCGCTTGTGCAGGGTTGCTTTGAGTCAACACAACTATGAGTCCGGTTGTTGTATCTTGGAAGAGATAGACCAATGAAATATTCTATTGCATCGATAGTGATGATTTTGCCAACCGAGAAGGACTTAAATCTCCTTAAAATTGGCATGGGAATCTCGCTCTCTTTAAGGAGATTCAAGCCCTTCTCAATTGGGAAAATCACAACTCCTCGGTGTGGCTGGATATCTCATATGGCATGTTTCTTTTCTTCCTTTCGTAGGACTCACCGTGATTGCTCTCGGTCGTAGAGGACACTCCTATCCAACTATGACACTTTAAATGATAAGATAAAAGTATACAACAGAACTTTGAATTTGAAAAGATTCTGAGAAATAACAAACTAGTATTTATCTCTAATAGGAAGGATTAGGTGAATTAACTATATTATCAAGTGAAAAAAAAAACATGTCAGCAAAATTTGAATATACCATTTTAATTGTTATTTTGAATATCAAAAAGAGTGATTTACATATTAAATTTTCAAATTAAATTATTAAATATAAGAAACTTATTTAAAATTGTCCCTTGAACATCTTAAATTATCTTCAGCAGGATGTGATTGATTAAAATCTCTTTTTTCAAATTGGAGCCCCTAAATCAAAATCCTAATTTTGCCTGTGTTTTTTAAAAAATTGATAAAGAAAAAAAAAAGAAGAAAAGTGCGTTATAGCGATCCCGGGTTTTCCCCTTTATGTACTGTATTCCGGGCTTGGGTTCTTCGGTTGAGTAATGTTGTGTATGTCGCATTTCCGTCCTTTAATTCTTTGTATTTGAGTTTTGGGATGTATTGTGCAGGTTTGTAACATGTTGGGTGTGTTTTGAAACAAATGGTTACTGCCCAGTTTTTGGTGTCTTCGCTCGAGCTCGGCTTTTATCACTCGAGCGAGCTCTTTTGCTCGAGCCAGGGTTCCTTCGCTCGAGCGAGCTTTGAGTGGTGTGTCTGTTGGCTCGACCGAGCATTCTTGCGCTTGAGCGTGCGTCTGCGTCTAAGTTTGGACCTGAAGGTTGTGTTTCTTGGCTCGAGCGAGCTTTTCTTCGCTCATGCGTGTTTCTGGGTTGCAGACCTGAAGCTTCGTGTTATTGGCTCGAGCGAGGCTTTCTACGCTCGAGCAAGGTTTCTTTGTGTCTGGTCGCTCGAGCGACCACTCCTTCGCTCGAGTGAGGATCGATTATATCAGATCGTTGCAACAGTCTTCTCTCTTACTTTTTGATTTCATTTTCTTCTCAAACCCTAGATCAGCTATCTCTCCCTCTACATACACCTTCTCTCTAGAAGTATATTTGGTTCTTGGGTGTGTCTACTCTAGTCCCTTTGTAAAAAGTGTGGAGCTTGGTGTGGGCTACGTTTTGATCCCAAAATCATTGGGTTTGGAGCACCTTGAGTTTTCTCCATCTTCTCCTTTGGATCTCTTCATTTGAGGTAGGGATACCCTACTTCTTCTTATGAGTTTTGACATAGATTTTAGTCATTTTGTATAAATGATGGATTATGGAAATTTTGGGAAGTTTGGGGTTTGTTTAAGGTTATAAAAAGGGGGTTTTAAATTGTTAAACTCCATGTGTATGTGAGGCCTTGGAAAATGGAATTATTGTTGCTAAATTGATGAAATTGAGCCTTAGGGTTGATATTTGAAAAAAGGGGAAAATGCCTTAATTATGTTGAATAATTAATTTGAATAATTAATTTGGGGAAACATGAAATTGAGTTGAGAATCATGAAATGAGGAAATTGTGAGATTGAATGGTGTAGTTGGATTGATTAATCACTCATCCATGAAAATGTTGATAATTTATCTGTTTGATGAATTTATTATCTGTTTAGAGATAACTGCTTTGGGTTATCGGTGGAGGTTAGTCTTGATTGTTGTAGACACTATATGTTGATTAGGGAAAACTGAAACTAATCAAATGGTTAAGTCATTGAATATGACCTTTGAATTAACACATTGAATATGTGCCTGGATTGATCATTGTATATGATGAACTATTTAAATACATTGCATATGTATCTTGTTTAGGAGGAGATAGGGGATGTACTCTCAAACCCGTTTGGGAGAAGATAGGGGATGGACTCTATTGATAACTAAGTTGGCCGAAGTGTCCAGAGTGAAAGTCCCGAAATCCTAATTACATTTGTATAACGTAAATAATTGAAGCATTGAAATGTTTTAATATGAGTTGTAGTCTCATTTGAATTGTGGAAAATGGAAGTGTTTTGATATAAGTTGTAGTCTAATTTAATTGTTTGACTGGATAATGAGCCATGTTTATGACTTTGAATTGGATAAGGAAAGGAAAGTGGAATGAAACACGGACGTATTTGTCAGGGAGCTGGGAAGTGTTGTAAATTGGTTTACAAGTGTTAACCGTTTATTGAATGCTAATGTTTTAGTTATTTCTCATATTTGGTTTAGTATATCTCTACTAGGCTTTGGCTCACTCTTTAGGGGACATCATTTTCAGGTGCAGGTGATATGTCACCTCCAAGGACGTAGCTTGGGAGGCTGAAAAATCTTTTTGTTGTTATCTTTTTGTATTACATGTAAATCAAGCCAAGGGCTTATTTTGTATAAAGAGTTAGAACTCTTTTTTTGTTGAACCCAAGTGTTGACTTGGAAAGTTGTAAGCCCGTAGGACATTTACTTTTGTCATCAACATGTAATACTTTTGTACTTAATACTCTGATGTATGGAATATGATATCTCTTTCTTGTATCATGAATGTATGATTTATGGGTTTATTTTGAGGGCGTTACATGTGTAACATACATTATTTAAGTACTCATAGAATCCAATCTTTAATGAGAAATTTGGCCATAAACCTCTCTTAGTTTCATTTTCTTGTTAAAAGGACAAAACAAAAAAGGATAAAAAAAAAAAATTTAAAAATACTTTCAATACCCCTTTCATAATTATAAAATTCTGTATGAATGACAAAATTTGTTATTTGAATATTTTATTTGTCCATTATACTCTCTTTCTTCTCTTTCTTTTACAATACTCTCTCTTCACCAACTTGATAATAGTTCATCACCTCTACCATCTTCATCGTTTATCGGCGTCGCTTATCCTCACTGTTGGTCGACGACCACCAATTTTACTGTCAAACCACCACCATCTTAGATTTGATAATTACGAACTTAGATTTAAGATAAATAACCTCAGATTTGAGATAAATGAAGTTAGATTTGTTTAAAAAAAAAGAAAAAAAAAAAAGAAATTGAGAGATTACAATAAAAAATCAAGAGCTTTTAGTTTGTTTGTCCATAAATCTAAAAGTAAAATTTGACTCTGGTTAGTTCATTATGTATTATGTTTTTTGTAACAGTAAAATTTTACTTCGAATCATAGTAAATTTTACTTTGATTCAAAGTAAAATTTTACTCTGAAACATACTACAAGAATGGGTTTACAAGAGAGGGCTGCAACATGAACCAGAGTAAAATTTTATTGTTCAAAGAACAGAGCATCATGAGAAGAAAAGATAGATAGGGAGACAAAATTCGAAAACAGAACATCATGAGAAGAAGAAGAAGAAGAAGAAGAGAGAGTATGAGAGAGAGCATAAATTGCGAGTGACACACACACATAGAGAACAAGAACCGTTAGAACTAGAGGGAGAGAGAGTGAAGAATCTCAAATTTGAGGTTCGTGAACCTCAGATTGTCATTTTCCGTTGATGACGACGGTGAATGATCTCAGATTTGAGGTCGTGGACGTGACAAACGACGATGGCGATGAAGATGGTGGAGAAAGAGTTCCATGGAAAGCGATGGTGGCGTCAGTGGAGAGCAACGGTGGTAGAGAGAGAGAGAGAGAGAGAGAGAGAGAGAGAGAGTTTGCAAATCTAATATGTACATATACATATATATATATACACACACGTGATGGTAGTATAGTAAAAGAAACAAGTTTTAAAATATTAGGGGGTTTTAAAAATATTCATATAATTCTAATTAGACAGTGGAGGGTCTATCATCAATTCTCCATTTTTAATTACAAAGTGCTCCATATAAAAAGTAATTCCATATAATCATGGAGGCCAAACTTTAACTATGATGTGTTAACTGAATCAAGATAGGAAGAACTTAAACTTTTTACAACATAAAAATAAAATAATAAAATAAAATTAAATATCAAAATCAAAATCAAAATACAAATAGAATACCATTGCTTGAAGAAGTAACTAACTCAAAATCAGAAAGTTTAGCCAACTCAAAAATTTAGGATCTTGTTAATATGTGCATGTTAAGAGAATTTTAAAATATTATATGTTCTATAATGCATTCACTTTCATGCATATTGTACGTTCTTTTTATGCATCTTACTATGTGTCCTAAAGATGCACATTAACAAAAATCTAAAAATTTATACCAAGTTTCACTGAAGTGCTAATTGTATAACTTCAAATCAAAAGACCTTTTCATCACACTTCAAAAAACAAACTCTGAATCTGAACTATCTTTATATCTAGATATATGGTAACATTATCTCTTGAACTACTTCTTAATTGATTGCATAACCAGTGAATTGTTGTAGAAAAATTCTTTTGTTCAGGTAATCATGGATCTTATTTCAAAAACTTATTATCTTAAATCATTTTTGGTTGCAATGAATTCCCACAAAATTGTCCATCTAATTTATAATTTATTTCATCTGCAATCTATGTTTTGATTTTATGGGTGTGGCACATGGTGTTGTGAATTTATATGAATTCTGTTATGTTTCATTTAGTTTCTTCATTGAAAACTTTTGTTATTAGTCTCTTTCTTCATTTGTCAATGTCTAAAATTTTACTTTGTTTTAATAGACTATATGCTGATGTGGTGTTTCAATACTGTTGTGTTTCATTGTTCGAAAGTTTCTCCATTGAAATTTTTTGTTATTAGTTTCCTTTTTCATTTGTCATTGTGTCTATAATTTTACTTTGATTTGGCAGACTATATGTGTGTATAGTGTTTGATAAAATGTCTATGCGAATTGTGAGGAAAGAATGTTAAAATAGTTGACATGTTGTTGGATATGAATGACCCATTCACAATCAATTGGACTACCTATGGTACTCTTTTTTGAGTTTTGTTTGTTTCTTTTTCTTTTTCTTTTTCATTTCTTTTTCCCCTCCCTGGTTTGGAGTCGTTAATTGAAGTGTTTATGTTTTTGTCTTTTTGCAACTAAATCTGTTCTTTTTACAAAAACAAACTCTATGTTCAATGATTTTTCATTGAAATTTTTATGTGATTTTCATTAAAAAGCAACACAAGCTCATAGATAAATCTAACCATAAACCTTTACAAATAACTCACAAATTACTTTTCCATCCACTTTCTTTCAAATAACTTTTGCATAATTTTTACATAAACCATGACACTTGTGAATAATACCATATTCCTTGTCATACAGGATGTTCAATGAAAATGAAACTACCAGGATAAATTATGGGCAATTCAAATGTGAAATTGATGAAACAAGATTTGTGTAAATATTATAGATTTAAGTTGTATTGTTTTTGTTGTTTTAGATAGTAAGATGACACATAATAATTTATGTCATTCTAGATAGTAACGTTATGAATAATTAATATTGTTTCAAAGTGGATGCATTCATATGGAAAGAAAAAAAAAAAAAATCCAGAAACTTCATATCATTAATTTGTATGACGAAGAACTTATTCATATCATAAATTTCATATCAATTTTTTTTATATGGTTATAAGAAATTTATTATTTAAAAAATATAATTATATTAGATGAAACACCACGTGCAACGCACGTGATCACCACTAGTGTAGTTAAAAATGTATATGTAGTTTTACCTCATTGATTTAATTTTTGGTGGTGTTATTAGTTTTTAAGTTAGATTTAGTTTTAGGTGTTTAAACTCATTTCACGACAAAAGGTTTAAAAGGTTATTGTTGATGCACTACAAAAATTTCAATTTTTTGCAACGGCAAAATGCCGTCGCTAATACTCCTAATGTTGTCTCAAAAAACTTTTAGCGACAGCAAAGGGGGGGTCACAATAGATGGCCTTGCTAAAATGTTTTAGCGACGGTTGGCGGATTATAAATTTTAAAAATTAAACAGCAATTAGCGGTTAGAGCAGTGCAGATTGATGTGGATCAATGCGGTTTTAGCAGATTGGGCAGTATTTTGCACAACTATAAGAGCAAACTTTTCACATGAAACCCTTTAATTTTTGTATAGAATTTTCAATACATAATGGTGTGGCTTCTTATGATCCGCTCATTTCCAAATGAAAACAAATACAATTGTCCTCAAAATTTCACAAATAACACTACCACATCATTTTTGTCATGAATTTTGTATAAAAATTATATAAGAATATCATTTTTGAACTGGTAATTATAATAAGTCTACTTGCAAATGTAAAGTCAGCAGCAGCCATGAGATTCAAACCGAACAACAAAAGCTCAAAATAAAAAACTGAAGACAGATGTTAAGTTCAAAACACATGTTCTCTAAGCTCCATACCATAAGTTCCTGACTTTCTTTTTTGAAAAAACAAACACACCATAAGTTTCTGACTTTCTTTAAAAAAAAAAAATGGAAAAAAAGAAAGTGTATTACACTGTCTATAACCACTATCCATACCCAATCAAGCCTTTTTTTTGCAAAGGCAAATGTTGTCTTTTGCGACGGCATTTTACTATCGCCTATAATATGTAAAAAATTGAGATCTTTTGCGACAGCAATGTTGTACCGTCGCTAAAAGTTTTATTTGAGACGGCAAAAAAATGCTGTCGCAAAATGTTTTTTGTTGCAACGGCATGACCTCTGGCGCCAATTTCTTTTGCGACAGCATTGCCTATGTCGCCAAAAAAAGTACATTTTAGTTCTAATGTTTTTTGCAACGATGTGGTGACATTGCAAAAAAAAAAAAAAAAGCCTACAATAAAATTATTAAAAATATTAAAATTACCTATATTAAATTAAAAAAATTTGAAAACGAAACCAATAATTGCATAATAATATAAAAATTCCTGTATAGAAATAACAATTTCTCCATAATAAAAATATTCTTGCATTCATAATTACACATCAATAAAATTACCCTAGTACATAATGTCCCATAATGCGTATATAATGTTTAATTTCACAAATAACACTGACACATCATTTTTGTCATGAATTTTGTATAAAAATTATATAAGAATATCATTTTTGAACTGGTAATTATAATAAGCCTACTTATAAATGTAAAGTCAGTAGCAGCCATGAGATTTAAACCGAACAACAAAAGCTCAAAATAAAAAACTGAAGACAGATACTATGTTCAAAACACATGTTCTCTAAGCTCCACACCATAAGTTCCTGACTTTATTTTTTGAAAAAACAAACACACCATAAGTTTCTGACTTTCCTTAAAAAAAGAAAAATGAAAAAAAAGAAAGTATATTGCTCTGTCTATAACCACTATCCATACCCAATCAAGCCTTTTTTTTGCAATGGGAAATGTTGTCTTTTGCAACGGCATTTTACTATCGCCTATAATATGTAAAAAATTGAGATCTTTTGTGACGGCAATGTTGTATCGTCACCAAAAGTTTTATTTGAGACGGCAAAAAAATGCTGTCGCAAAATATTTTTTGTTGTGAAGGCATGACCTCTGTCGCCAATTTCTTTTGCGACTGCATTGCCTGTGTCGCAAAAAAAAAAAAACATTTTAGTTCTAATGTTTTTTGCAACGGTGTGATGATGTTGCAAAAAAAAAAAAAAAAAAAAAAACCTACAATAAAATTATTAAAAATATTAAAATTACCTATATTAAATTAAAAAAAATTGAAAAAGAAACCCATAATTGCATAATAATATAAAAATTCCGGCATGGAAATAACAATTTCTCCATAATAAAAATATTCTTGCATTCATAATTACACTTCAAGAAAATTACCCCAGTACATAATGTCCCATAATGCGTATATAATGTTTAATTTCACAAACACATCATTTTTGTCATGAATTTTGTATAAAAATTATATAAGAATATCATTTTTGAACTAGTAATTATAATAAGCCTACTTGCAAATGTAAAGTCAGCAGTAGCCATGAGATTCAAACCGAATAACAAAAGCTCAAAATAAAAAACTGAAGACAGATACTATGTTCAAAACACATGTTCTCTAAGCTCCATACCATAAGTTCCTGACTTTCTTTTCTGAAAAAACAAACACACCATAAGTTTTTGACTTTCCTTAAAAAAAAGAAAGTATATTGCTCTGTCTATAACCGCTATCCATACCCAATCAAGCCTTTTTTTTGCAATGGTAAATGTTGTCTTTTGCGACGGCATTTTACTATTGCCTATAATATGTAAAAAATTGAGATCTTTTGCGACGGCATTGTTGTACCGTCGCAAAAAGTTTTATTTGAGACGGCAAAAAATACTGTCGCAAAATATTTTTTGTTGTGACGGCATGACCTCTGTCGCCAATTTCTTTTGCGACGGCATTGCCTATGTCGCCAAAAAAAATACATTTTAGTTCTAATGTTTTTTGCAACGGTGTGGTGACGTTGCAAAAAAAAAAAAAAAAAACCTACAATAAAATTATTAAAAATATTAAAATTACCTGTATTAAATTAAAAAAATTGAAAAAGAAACCAATAATTGCATAATAATATAAAAATTCCTGTATAGAAATAACAATTTCTCCATAATAAAAATATTTTTGCATTCATAATTACACATCAACAAAATTACCCCAGTACATAATGTCCCATAATGTGTATTTAATGTTTAATTTCACAAATAACACTGCCACATCATTTTTGTCATGAATTTTGTATAAAAAATTATATAAGAATATCATTTTTGAACTGGTAATTATAATAAGCCTACTTGCAAATGTAAAGTCAGTAGCAACCATGAGATTCAAACCGAAAGACAAAAGCTCAAAATAAAAAACTGAAGACAGATACTATGTTCAAAACACATGTTCTCTAAGCTCCATACCATAAGTTCCTGACTTTGTTTTTCGAAAAAAGAAACACACCATAAGTTTCTGACTTTCCTTAAAAAAAGAAAGTATATTGCTCTGTCTATAACCACTATCCATACCCAATCAAGCCTTTTTTTTGCAATGGTAAATGTTGTCTTTTGCGATGGCATTTTACTATTGCCTATAATATATAAAAAATTGAGATCTTTTGCGACGACAATGTTGTACTGTCGCTGAAAGTTTTATTTGAGACGGCAAAAAAATGCTGTCGCAAAATACTTTTTGTTGCGACGGCATGACCTCTGTCGCCAATTTCTTTTGCGACGGCATTGCCTATGTCGCCAAAAAAAATACATTTTAGTTCTAATGTTTTTTGCAACGGTGTGGTGACGTTGCCAAAAAAAAAAAAAAAAAAAAAAAAAAAAAAAAAAAAAAACCTACAATAAAATTATTAAAAATATTAAAATTACCTATGTTGAATTAAAAAAATTGAAAAAGAAACCAATAATTGCATAATAATATAAAAATTCCTGTATAGAAATAACAATTTCTCCATAATAAAGATATTCTTGCATTCATAATTATACATCAACAAAATTACCCCAATACATAATGTCCCATAATGCGTATATAATGTTTAATTTCACAAATAACACTACCACATCATTTTTGTCATGAATTTTGTATAAAAATTATATAAGAATATCATTTTTGAATTGGTAATTATAATAAGCCTACTTGCAAATGTAAAGTCAGTAGCAGCCATGAGATTCAAACTGAACAACAAAAGCTCAAAATAAAAAACTGAAGACAGATACTATGTTCAAAACACATGTTCTCTAAGCTCCATACCATAAGTTCCTGACTTTCTTTTTTGAAAAAACAAACACACCATAAGTTTCTGACTTTCCTTAAAAAAAGAAAGTATATTGCTCTGTCTATAACCACTATCCATACCCAATCAAGCCTTTTTTTTTGCAATGGCAAATGTTTTCTTTTGTGACGGCATTTTACTATCGCCTATAATATGTAAAAAATTGAGATCTTTTGCGACGGCAATGTTGTACCGTCGCTAAAAGTTTTATTTGAGACGGCAAAAAAATGCTGTTGCAAAATATTTTTTGTTGCGACGGCATGACCTCTGTCGCCAATTTCTTTTGCGATGGCATTGCCTATGTCGCCAAAAAAAATACATTTTAGTTCTAATATTTTTTGCGACGGTGTGGTGACGTTGCAAAAAAAAAAAAAACCTGCAATAAAATTATTAAAAATATTAAAATTACCTGTATTAAATTAAAAAAAATTGAAAAAGAAACCAATAATGGCATAATAATATAAAAATTCTTGTATAGAAATAACAATTTCTTCATAATAAAAATATTCTTGCATTCATAATTACACATCAACAAAATTATCCCACTACATAATGTCCCATAATGCGTATACAATGTTTAAATAAATAATGTTGTTTACAATTCAAAATAACATAAATCAAAAACAAAAGTTTTCCACATCATTCTCCGTAGGTAACAAAAACAAAAGTTAGTAGCATTCTTCACAGGCATGCATTCCGTAAGAAGCAAACTCCTACTCGAGAAATATTTGAAAACAGAAAACAAAAATAATTAATGACAATATAATTATGTGTCAATATGTTAATTACAAAAAAACATAAAAATTTAACTACTATACAATTACAAAGATAATTAAGTAAATAATTTTGCCTAGACCAAAATCTGGCTCTAACTCTCAAACCAGAAACCTGATTCAAGTCCCATTTTCACTCACAAGTCTCTCATGCCAAGGTGGTCGTGTGTGCCAAGTTTCATGCTAATCTGACGCTATTTGGTGATTTTGGGGCGTCAACATCTCTAATTCTAAATTTCTTAAGGAAGTAGTTTGCCTAGACTGAAATCTGGCTCTAACTCCTAAACCGGTAACCCGATTCGAGTGCCGTCTTCTCCCACAAGTCTCTCATGCCTAGGTGGTCGTGTGTTCCAAGTTTCATGCTAATCTGATGCTGTTTGGTGATTTTGGGGCGTCAACACCTCGAATTCTAAGTTTCTTAAGGAACTAGTTTGCCTAGATCAAAATTTGGCTCTAACTCCCAAACCGGGAGCTCGATTCCAATCTTGTCTTCTCCCACAAGTCTCTCGTGCCTAGGCGGTCGTGTGTGCCAAGTTTTGTGTTAATCTGACACCATTTGGTGATTTTGGGGCGTTAACACCTCGAATTCTGAGTTTATTAAGGAACTAGTTTGCCTAGACCTATATCCGGCTCTAACTCCTAAACCAGGAATCCGATTCGAGTGCCGTCTTCTCCCACAAGTCTCTCGTTCCTAGGCGGTCATGTGTGCCAAGTTTCGTGCTAATCCAACGCCATTTGATAATTTTGGGGCTTCAACACCTTGAATTTTAAGTTTTTCAAGGAACTAGTTTGCCTAGACCGAAATCCGGCTCTAACTCCCAAACTAGGAATCTGATTCGAGTGCCATCTTCTCCCACAAGTCTTTCGTTCCTAGGTGGTCATGTGTGCCAAGTTTCATGCTAATCCAACACCATTTGGTGATTTTGGGGCATCAACACCTTGAATTCTAAGTTTCTTAAGGAACTAGTTTGCTTAGACCAAAATTTGCCTCTAACTCCCAAACCAGGAACCTGATTCGAGTCCTGTCTTCTTCCATAAGTCTCTCATGCCTAGGTGGTAGTATGTGCCAAGTTTCGTGCTAATTCGACGTCGTTTGGTGATTTTGGGGCGTCAACACCTCGAATTCCAAGTTTTTTAGGGAACTAGTTTGCCTAGACAGAAATCTGGCTCTAACTACCAAACCGGGAACCCGGTTCTAGTTCTGTCTTCTTCCACAAATCTCTTGTTCCTAGGCGGTCATGTGTACCAAGGTTCGTGCTAATTCGACGTCGTTTGGTAATTTTGGGGCGTCAACACCTCGAATTCTAAGTTTGTTAAGGAACTAGTTTGCCTATACTGAAATCCAGCTCTAACTCCCTAATCAAGAACCCGATTCTAGTCTCGTCTTGTCCCACAAGTCTCTTGTGCCAAGGCGGTCGTGTATGCCAAGTTTCGTGCTAATCCGGCGTCGTTTGGTGATTTTGGGGTGTTAACACCTTGAATTCTATGTTTTTTAAGGAACTAGTTTGCCTAGACTAAAA
This sequence comes from Camellia lanceoleosa, assembly GCA_025200525.1. NCBI lineage: Eukaryota > Viridiplantae > Streptophyta > Magnoliopsida > Ericales > Theaceae > Camellia > Camellia lanceoleosa. The sequence continues at coordinate 22,557,586 of CM045766.1, read as the reverse complement.
TTCGGCTATAACTCTCAAATCGGCAATTTGATTCGAGTCCTGTCTTCTCCCACAAGTCTCTCGTGTCTAGGCGGTCGTGTGTGCCAAGTTTCATGCTAATCCGATGCCATTTGGTGATTTTGGGGCGTCAACACCGCAAATTCTAAGTTTATTAAGGAACTAGTTTGCCTAGACCGAAATCCGGCTATAACTCCCAAACCGGGAACCCCATTTGAGTCCCAATTTCTCCCACAAGTCTCTCGTGCATAGGCAGTCGTGTGTGCCAAGTTTCGTGTTAATCTAATGCCGTTTGGTGATTTTGGGGCATTAACACCTCGAATTCTAAGTTTCTTAAGGAACTAGTTTGCCTAGACCGAAATCTGGCTCTAACTCCCAAACCGAGAACCCGATTCGAGTGCCGTCTTCTCCCACAAGTCTCTTGTCCCTAGGTGATTGTATGTACCAAGTTTCGTACTAATCCGACGCCGTTTGGTGATTTTGGGGCATCAACACCTCGAATTCTAAGTTTCTTAAGGAACTAGTTTGCCTAGACTGAAATCTGGCTCTAACTCCCAAACCAAGAACCCGATTCGAGTGCTGTCTTCTCCCACAAGTCTCTTATGCCTAGGCGGTCGTGTGTGCCAAGTTTCATGCTAATCCAAAATCGTTTGGTGATTTTGGGGTGTCAACATCTCGAATTTTAAGTTTTTTGAATGCAGTGACGTCTTAATTAAAATCAAGAGACGTTACAATCTCCAATGTAATTATGAATCTTAAACTTTAAATCCTTGAACTATTTCATATGGCATATATAAGAAAATCTAGTTGAGACCCACCTTCATGTATTGAGATAGGTCTTTTCTTCTTATAAACAACTTCATAACATTTTTTTTTCTAGATTTATAAAAATTATAACAACAACACAATGTGTCAAGTGTTTCCAAAACATCTCTTATGGGTTTCAAGAATCCATCCCTAGATGTTTGCCAATAACATGTACGGTAAAAAAAAATCCTAAATTGTCTTTGTTGTTTGGAAAGAGAGTTTTGGGTGACTTTGGTGCAGACTAGAGAAACATCAACATGGATAGTGAATACAAGCACATAGAAGATAACTAAAGCATCACAGTTAGAAATATACTTACTTTTATATCAAGTGATGAGTACTTCTTTCTGAGTGTGTGTACCTAAAAACCACATTTATGGACTATGGAAATGAGAAGGATGGAATAACAACATCAATATAAATAACAATGGTTTACGCACCCATCATTTTTGGCATGAACTTTTGTCCACCAAATCTAGGTTCCACAGTCATCACAATAACCATTTCCACAAGATTTTCACCATCAAGCTATGGAGTAGGAAAGAGGAAATAACTGCTAAATGCAAGGTGTCAAACAATCTTTATTTTAATTACGGTGTAACTTTACTCCGTTCGAGAAGCATGCATTTTGTTTCTACTTTCCAGCACATGTATCAAATAATCTTTAGTTTAAATACTTCAGTTTAACTCCACTTCATTAAAGGGAAAATGCCAGGTAAATAGCAAAACTTGAGAACTTAAAAGAACAATAAATAGGGCAAATGCTTACTAGTGGATACACATCTTCAATAGGAGTTCCAGGCTTTAATGCCACACCAGGCCTTATGCCCTTTGACTTAATCTGCTGGACAAGTTCTTGCCAATTGTCTGTAAAAGGTAACCCTGTGACCATTCTATTACCAAAATATTGAAAAACAAAAGTAGAAAATAAAACTAATTAGGTGGGGTCAAAATGGAAAATACTTCACTGTTTACAAATCAATATAGGTAACATTTCTTTCAACAAAGAAATATGTGTCAAAAAGCTAATACCAAAGGAAAAACATAAGTACAATAACACCGTACACATAACTCATGCTAACTTGGCACTCAAGTTGCAAACAAGATCATCATGAGCAACTTGCATAAGAGACAAACAAATTAGGGTTTTCAAATTGGGGTTTTCAAATAAAAATACAGGCCAGCAAACCCCAAATCAAACCAAAAATTCAATCCCCAAATCAAATCCAAAAATTCAATCCCAAATCAGTCCCCAAATCAAGCCCCATAGTGATACATTCAAGCCCCATGGTATCAGAGACAAACCCCAAATCAATGAGCAATACTTGATAAAAATATAGAGGGAAAAAAAATCAAGCAAGAATAAAGAGAGGCAACCCCAAATCAAACCCAAGAATCAATCCCAAATCAAACCCCAAATGACGTCCCATTGTGATATATTGTGCAAAGCAAAATTAGGGAACAATGCCACCAAACTCTGTATATCATAAGAGAAGAAGGCTTACCAAAGAGAAGAACAAGCACAAAAAAAAAAAAAAAACACTCGCAAAGTAGCGAGGAAGACCCAATGTCGACCATGACGAACGACCCAACGACAAAGGTATCGGCAAAGGTATCTGAGATGCCGCACCGCTGCTACTGCTGCTAGCCGTCGTCATTCGCTGCTCGCCATCGTCCCCCCTTGTTGCTGCTGCCACTGCCGCTACTTGCAGTCGTGAGAGAGAGAGAGAGAGAGAGAGAGAGAGAGAGAGATAGTATCGTATTTTGGGAATTTTTTGTTTAAAGGATTGGGGATTGGGGATTTGAGATCGTGAGAAACAAAAGTGGGGAAGAAATAGGGGAGATTTGGATAGAAAGAGCGAGAAAATGAAAAGAAAAAAAAGAAAAGAAGAGGAGAGTTAGGATAGGCAGTGTGAACAACCTTGTTTTATTTATTTTTTGTTAAAATAAATTTATTTTTTTGTAGTTAATGAATTTTTTTTTATTTTCGATTTTTTTTTTTAGTTACTAAGGTTGAAAATTTATTTGTTTCACTTTTATTTTAATGAAAAAAATTATTATTTTTTTGGTAGAAGTAGGGTAATATTTTAATGAAAAATATTTTCCATTAAAATAAAGTTAATTTTTTGTGGTCAATGAAAAATATTTTTCTGTAGCCCATTTTTTTTGTTATTAAAAATCAGGAACTAATTTTTGTGGTAGAGGAGAGGGAGCGACAATAGTGGCGAAGATGGTGGATAAGAGGTGATGGTGGCGGTGGTGGCGGCGATGAAGGAGATTAGTGGTGAAGTTGTGGTAGTGGTAGAGGAGATGGAGTGGCGGTGGTAAAGGAGAGGTAATGGTAGTAGTAGTGGCAGTAGTGGTGGTGGTGGTAGTGGAGTGGTGGCAATGGTGGTAGTAATGGTAGTCGTAGAGGTGGAATGGCAACAATAGTAGTAGTGGTGGTAGTGGAATGGCATTTGCAGTAGTGGTGAAGGTGGTAGAGGAGATGGGTGGTGAGAGAGAAATGAGTGAGAGACAGATAGAGAAGAGAGATAGAGAAAGCAAGAGAGAGACAAAGTGATGAGAGAGATAGAGACAAAATGGTCGCTAAAAGTGCATTTTCTTGTAGTGGATCGATAAATCGAGAGAGAGCTCGGTAAATAGAAAATATGGGAGGGAGAGAGTGAGCAAGGCTAACACAGTGGGGGAGAAAGAGAGAGACATACAAACAGACAGACAGGCAGACAGAGAGAGAAAAAGAGAGAGAAGAGTGATGAGTGTGAGAGAGAGACAGAGAAAGAAGGAGATAGAGAGAGATAGAAAAAAAGAAAGAAACAAGAGATGAGCGAGAGATAGACAAAGAGAGAGAGAGAAAAAAACGAAAAGAGATGAACGAGAGAGAGAGACATAGAAAAAGAGAGAGATAGAGAGAGAAGAGAGATGAGCGAAAGAGACAGAGAGAGAGAGAAGAGAGATAAGATAGACAGAAAGAAGTGAGATGAGCGAGAGACACAAAGAGAGAGAGAGGCACAGAGACAGGAAGATGAAAAAATGGGTGAAAAGAGAAATGTTATATCAAAAAAGTAAGACGACATCGTTTTTTTTTTAATTTTTTTTTTTGCGACAGAAAAATACCGTTGCATTTATTCAAACAATTTTGTGACTGTATATATATGAAGCCGTCTCAAAGCCACAATATTTTTTTTTACTTTTTTTTTTCTTGCAATGGTACCTATTATAGTCGCAAAAAACTCACTTTTTTTTTTTTGCTACTTTGCGACAACAATCTTTGGCATTGCAAATACTCTCCTTTTTTCATGACAGCATTTTCTGCCATGGCAAATACTCTATTTTTCCGCGACAGCAAATTGTACCGTAGCAAAAACTCACCTTTTTTGCAACAGCAAGTTGTGTCGTCGTAAAAACTTACTTTTTTCGTGATAGCAAGTTGTGCCGTCGCAAAAAGTCACTTTTTGAGACGGCAAGTGTGCCGTCACAAATGCTTTCGTCTTTTAAGCTCACTTTTCTTGTAGTGATGACAAAAACCTATTATTTAGTTTTTCAATTAATAACTATTATCTTATCGTGAAAATTTAATGATAGTTGTTCTTTACTTTTGTCTAGTATCTTTAGCTTGGGATTTGAAGTGGAATTCAGTTTCGAATGTTTGAATTCACTTCATAACAAAAAGTTTAAAGGGTTGTTATCAACAAAAATCTATCATTCGTTTTTCAATTACTAACAGTTGTCGTACCACAAAAGCTTAAATGGTAATTGTTGTCCCTTCTTGGTAAGGCTCCCGTGGTTGGGATCCAAATGTGTGATTTAGTTTTAGGTATTTAAGCTCACTCCCTGATAAAAAAAGCTTTAAAAGATTATTGCTATTATTTATTCTTCAGTTACTAACTGTTACCTTTCCACAAAAGTTTAAATGATAATTGATTTTCCATTTTGTTGAGTGTCTTGAGCTTGCGATTTGAGGTGGGATTTAGTTTTAGGTGTTTAAACTCACTTCACGATAAAAAGTTTAAAGCATTTTTGTACACAAAAATGTAGCATTCTTGTTTGGTTACTAACTATTGTCTTACTTCGAAAGTTTAAATGGTAGTTGTTCTCCCTTTTTGGTAAGTGTCTCGAGTTGGAGATCTGAAGGTGAGATTCAATTTTTAAGTGTTTAAGTTCACTTCACGACAAAAAATTTAAAAAGGTTGTCGCTGCCAATAAAAAAATTGCCATTTGTTTTTAAGTCAATAACTATTGTCTTACGTGCAAAATTTTAAATGGTAAATAAATTTTGTTTGTCATTTATTCATTATCAAGTCATTGTGAAATTTAAAATGTAGTTAGGGTTAACGATCAAATTTATTTAAGCCAACTTCATGGCAAAAAAAAAAAAGGGGGGGGGGGGGGGGGGGGGGGTGGGTTTGGAAGGTAGTTGGAAATGTTGCCAACAAAAATTTGTAAGTTGTGTTGCAGTTACTAGTTGTTGTCTATTGCCAAAATTTAAATGGTAGTTAAACTTTTAAGTCGTTTATTCATTTATTGTCTCACTAACAAATTTAAAAGACAATTGAAGTTAACGATCAAACTTATGATTTAAATTAAAAGTAGTTAAGATTATAATTTAATATGCTCAGGTTAAGTTAGCATTATATATAGTATTTCATAATGACCTTATAATCAAAATTGTGAGGATATGTATTTATTTCACTATTCACTTTTTGCTTAATTTTGAAACATAATCAAAATATTTATTTATTATTATAACTCAGGGTATATATTTTATACTTACGATAAAACTCTAAAAAAATAAAAAATTCTATTATCAAACACATTACCTCACGTTGGCAATATAAAAAAATATTCAAATGTAACTCCGTGCTTGTTTTATTGTGAAATTCAGGGTAATACATTTTGATTTTGTTGGATTGGATACAAATTATTTATTTTCTCTATTTTATTGATTTATTGAAAATAAAAATATCACTAAAGCTGAACAAGGAAGGAGGCATTCATGGCGTTAAAAAAATTGCCACTATAAGTCAATGTTGACGTCGGTTGTAGAACATAATTTGTTGCCGCCAAAGATTGATATGATCGTTTTGAATGTCACTAAAAGTATTAGTGTGGCATTTGAAAGCATCCCTAACCTAAAATGGCGGGCACATGGTCAACTTGTTATAAACATCTAAATTGTTAGCGGGGTTTTTACTTGTTTTAGTGGCTTTTTGAAATGCCTAAAAGTACCAAATCTTTTATAGTGATGGCAAGATGCCTCCTTCGTTAAAAACCAATTTTTCAATCAATGGTTAACAAACATAACTTTAGGTTCAATCTTTTATTGGTGTGCAAATTATGTTTGTGTTGCATGCTCCAGCCCTACAATTATTATGCTATCAATATATATCACACTGACATTTTCCCCATAATTTATTTGTCATTAACTGTCAATATCGTTTCCCTCACTCACAATAACATGCATACATAATAATACAAACTCCTAAACTAATAAAACTTCATAAACTGTTTAATTTTAACGGATAACAAATATGTAAAGAAATTAAATAAAATCACATGCGATACACGTGCACTGCCACTAATAATTCACAAATGTGTGAAATTGGTTTTCTCATAACATTTAATTTCACCAAACCATTAACCAATTTATTTTCTCAGTTGTTGTAGCTAGCAATCGTAAAATATAGCCCCATTTTCCAGGTATAATTTTTGGTAGAGCACCAGACATAATATACCAATCCAGCATCTTACAAATTTTAAAATATAATAGGATACTTTTATAAATCCACCATTTTATTTTTCTCTTTCTAGATCCAAATACAAATTTCATATGATTCAAAAGTATGCCACAAATCACAATTTGCCTTGATAGTAATCCTGTTAAATATTCTCCAAAAGACAATGTCAAAAATAATTTGTATAGCAAAAGCTATTATAATAATATAAACTTTAACACCTCCACTAATCCAAAAATTAGTCTTTAAAAATTCTGATAGCTTACAAGTCATTGAATTTTATATAATATTTAACTAAAGATCAAATACCGAATAGCTAAGTGATTCTATTTGTACCCAAATAGTAACTCAGTATGGCCACCTAAAATTTTGAAATTTTAGTTCCTATTATATCGTAATGTAAATTTACTAATAAAGCCAATACACGTTAAATCCTAAAATAATTTTTTTTCCCCTCATGGCGCACCCTAATCATTTATATATATTCTTCATATTCAAAACTCTTCATCTTCTTTCCCAAATTTTAATTATTTTCTCTTCTCTTCTTTCTCACTCCGAAATTCCAATTCACCCCGTCAAAACTCACCATTATCATCAACATCATTGCTTCTTATTGTGTTGTTATTTGCAAATAGAAGAAAGTTTGAACAAAAGCAAACAATGGATGAAAATAATAATCAAATGTTTTTTTGAAGCAATCTATCAAAAAGGAGGTAAGTATTTACATAAATATCAAAGTACAATTCTTAATTTTTATATATTTTTTTTTACATAAAAACACATTCTACATCTACACTGTTCAGCTTTGTAAGGCTGAACAAAGGCAATATGTTTGGCATACCAAGGTCTAAATGGCTTCAGTGAAGATCAAAATTTGAAATCAACTACAACCACTATTCCAAACAATGAAAAATGCAATTAACGAAAAAACAAGAGGAATTTACCTGTTTATGGGGATGAAACAATTCCATCTTTCATCTTCTTCTTCTTCAATATTTGCCAATGACAAGAGTGAGGGTGTACAATGGATGAGAAGAGAGGGAGACAGTCTTTTTTGAATTGATTTGTTTATTAGTTGGGTGTACCACAAATTATGATTTTATCTTGAAGGGTAATTTGTAAAAAAACATAGGGTATATTGAGATTAAATTATTATATCGATTCTGGTTTGGACTCGAACCATTTCATGTTTTGGATTCGGGCTTTATTGCCTTGTATAGTCATTTATGTCTTGTTTCCCCTTATATTTCTTTGAGTTTGGCTTTTAGGTTGTGTTGGTTTCGTTTGGAACAGGTTGGTACCTTGTTTTTCAAAAACCTTCCTGTCCAAAATTTTGCCTCTACGCTTTAGCATTACTTCTTGCATTCGAGCGGCCTTTGTGAACTCTCAGTACTTTTGCAGGTCTGCAAAACTATTGGGAGAGTGTTGTCTATGCTCGAGCAGTTCTTCCTACGCTCAAATGGTTGCACGCTCGAGTGACTCTTCTTGAGCTCAAGTGGTAGGCGTCTGTCTGTAAAACTACTGGGAGAGTGTGATGACTGGGTATGTAACCCATCTCGTTCTTCTTTTGTTTGTATTGTGGTTACTCATGTTAGAGTGTTGGGGATTAACTTAAGGCCTTGTCGGTCGTTTGGGTTTATCATTTTTTTGAAACCTTCTTCGAATTTTCGTCCTTATTTTATTCTTATGTTGAGTTTTGCTTGTTTTGAAAGGCATGAGGTGGGATCCGAGGTTTCTCAGTTTCAGCGGCTGAAATTTTTGACTAGGTAGCAGAACCGCACGCACGGGGGCTTAAGCCGCACATGCAAGAAATGGGTTGCACATGTGGAATGTGAGGTCGCACATGCAGTGATGAGTGGCTGCCGAGGTGCAAGGTTGCTTTAATTGCAGATGAAATCATAGGTGTGGGGAGCGGGTCGCATGTGCGGTGAAGGGCGTGCCACACATACAGGAAAAGGCACGCACGTGCGAGAGTGTTGAGTCCAAAATTTCCTCTTATTTTCTTCACTTTAAGATGGGTGTATCTCACTTTTTGTATCTCTCTCTCTCTCTCTCTCTCTAAAACTCATTTCTCTCCCTTCTCTCTACATTTACCTACACTAAATTAGATCAAACCTTGGATTCCTTCAAATCCATTAGAGTTTTGACCCTAGCTCATTAATCAAAATTGGAGAACTCTTCGAGGGCTACGTTGTGTGCAGTGGAGATCAAGTTTCGACATCGTTGATTTTGGGCTTTCTTCTCTCTTTCCTTCAAAAATTTGAGGTAGGGATTTCTCTTTGAGTTATATAGACATTTTTGCAAGTTATGTTGATGTTGGAACTTCCTCTTGTTGTATTGGACTTGTGGATGATTTTAAAGGAGGGTTTTCATAATGTTTTCTAAAAACCCTTGAGATTTTGAGCTATATTGTGGAAGAGAAGTGTTGTCTTTGAAAAACTCTTTCAAAATGAGGAGAAACCTAGTTTATGAAAACCCTAAAAATTTGGGGATTTTTTAGAAAATGTTGAGATGTTATGAAATTGATACTTGACAAATATAATGATGAATGTATGATTGAGAAATTCCTATGATTATGTATAACGAGGAGATTCCTTGGAAATTTGAAAAATGATTAAATTGAGTTTTCTTGTTGGTTCGTCTTGGAAACCCAAATTTAGAAAATGATGTTTTGTATGTGGGAAATACATGATTGTGATATTGTTGTACTATCTCTTGGGATTGAATTATGATGTTATATTGAATAGAAATATGGAAATTGTGATCACAATGGGAGGTTGTGGAGAGGAAATTGAAAATGGAAAAAATATTATAATGCACTGATAAATGCTGCATTAGCATTTTAATGTGTTTGGTTGTTACAAATTTTGAATTGAGATTTGAAAACTTCTGCATTGAGAAAGGAAATGTTTGTGAAACAAGATCTCATTGATTTGTTTTTGGGGTAAATACGTTGGTAAGTTCGGATAAGGGGTGTAGTTGATATTGTTTAAGTTGGCCTGAGTGTCCAAGATGAAAGACCGAAAACACGCGCGGAGGAGGTACCACGTGCCTTTCGGTTAGTTACCGGTAAAGTAGGGGATTTGGCAGTGCTAGTTATGCCTACTTGCAGACACCAACCTAGGGATTACCTGAGTCGTATTTACCGCTCCTTGAACTTAATTGAAATTATTGAATTGTTGAATTTTCAAGATTTCATTGTGTATGATGGTTTTCAAAAAAATGAAGATGTGATTTTCTTTTAAAAATATAGCATGGCATATGCATTTCATCTCATGAGAATTATATAAAATGTATATATTTTGTTAAAAATTTCTTACTCGGCTTTGTGCTCACCCTATGAGATTTTGTGCAGGAAAAGATGTGGGGATTCCTCCAAATTAAGGGCGTGGAGTGTATTTTGAGAGCACAAGGCTCTTGTTTTGTTGTGATTATTTTTACAAATCAAGGGCTATATGTGTGTGGGTTCGAGCAACCATTTTGTGTAACTGGGCTTAAGCCTTGGACTTTGTAGCCCTCGAGGGCATTTGTTTAATCTTGACTGGTTGTTTTACATTTTATAGATTCACGTACTAAGGTTGTTGAATGTATATTCGCACGTGGGCCTCCTTTTATAAACCTCTTATGATTATGAATGCAAATGTTGGAGATTTGGGGTTGACGTCGATATTGACATTTACTTATGTTTACCTTAAGGATTGGTAGTTGGTGCATCTTTATTATGTAAATTTTTGAGGCATTACAGAGAGTGTATTCTATGCTCGAGCGACACATCTTGTTCTCGAGCGATTACTGTTTTTGTATCTGGACGCTCGAGCGTCACTTTTTGAGCTCGAGCGGATTGTGGGTATATCAATCCGTAAAAATCACTTTTTACATCACTTTTTCATATCTCTCTCTCTCTCTCTCTCGCACTAAACTTTCTAAAAACCCTAAATTGAGACTCTTTCTCTCTAAAACTCACATTCTCTCTTCTAAAACACTTTGATCCATTGATTTCTCTACCCAACTTCTGTTGAGAAATAAGGTATAGCTTACCTAGAGTTTCGTTTTCATCCGAATAAAGTTTGGTTTCGGTGTTGTGGAAGTGTCATCACTCTCTTCTTGGTCTTCTAGCTTCGAGGTAGTGATTCTCTAAGCTCTTTTATGAATTTTAACTTAGCTATATGTTTTTGTGAATCAATCTCATGATTTTGGAGGATTTTGAACAAACCTAGCGTTTTGGTTTGAAATCAAAAGAGGGGTTTTCAAATATATGTATTGAAAATGGTTGTGGGATTGGAAATGAGGTTGAGTTGTGATAAAATTATTGAGTTGGTACTTGGATTGGATTTTGGAAGAAAAAAAGGGTTTTGCCCTAAATGTCTCAAATATTTATTTTATATAAATAAATGGAATTGATGTTGAAAATGTGAAATTGGGTGGATATTGATATGGATGATGGAGTTGGATATGTATTATCGCTCACATCTCAAATTTTGAAAAGTTTATCTGTATTAGAGATTTTATATCTATTTAGAAATATCTGTTTTGGGTTATCAATGGGGGATAGCTATGATTGTTGTAGAAATTGCATAAGGATTAGATGGATTAAAACTAATTTCTCATCCATGTGCATTGAACACTTTGCTCATTTAATACATTGCAAATGTATATGAATTTGAGAAAAATAGATGAATGTTAGAAAGAGGTGTGTATCACCAAATTAAGTTGTCCTGTGTGTCCAGGGTGAAAGTTCCAAAAAAGTGCGTGTGTACATGGGTGCCGATTGTTGCGGACGAAATATCCATAAAATGGCAATAGTAGTGCTTGTATAGTATGTTTACATGGGTATCGTTTGACAGTTTCCCGTGGATGAAATATCCATGAAAGGTTGTACTAGTTTGAGAATTTCCCCTTGTTTTCTACGGTAAAGAACACGATTAGAATTTTGATATAAATTAAGCATGACATGGCTTTGGAGAAAGAAAGGTAAAGCATTTTGACATGAGCATTGCATATGCATTTCACCCTTATATCTTTGTTAAGATTCATATATTGTGTTGGATTATTTCTATTGGGCTTTGGCTCACCCTATATGGGAAAAACCATTTTCAGTTGTTGTTGACATGCCTCCACCAAGGACTTAGCTTGAGAGGACTGTGGAGTTAAAGGCTCAGTTTTGTTATTTTGTATTTAATTTCTGTACAAGCCTAGGGTTTTATCTGTATTGAGCTTCAAACTCACTTTTGATGTACCCAAGCATTGTCTTGGAAAGTTGTAGCGTTTAGGGCATTTCTATTATTTGTTTAACTTCTATTTCAATTTTTTTTTTTTTGGTTATTAACACTTGCTATAGATTCAGGTTTATGGCTTATGAATGTATATTCACATGTGTCACCTCTCTTGTACAACTGAGTTTCATGTAATGGAAGGATATTATACTCTGATTTATCTTGTTATTTAATTATCATTATGGGTGGTTTATTGTATTTATTTCAGGGCGTTACAACTTGGTATCAGAGCATACCGGGTTTGAATACTTTGGATACGTGAGAAATGGTTATTACCATAATGGGTTTGTGTCGCTTAACAGAGATGTTTATGTGCATGGTATGCTTATGTGATAGCATGCTTACGTGATTATATGGGTATGAAATTAACTCCTAAGATATTGATTGGGTCTACGGGTTTCTAGAAATTCGATTAGAAGAGCACCTGATCGCTGTTGTTTCTAATTGGAACTCTAGCAATGCCACGAGACAGTTATTATCGAGAAAGGCAATTTGTATATGTTTATGTGACTATGTACTTATGTGGAATGAATTATTGTTGTCCACAGCATTAGGACGCGAGTGAGTTAGCTTCGGCACATTTGTAAATGTGCTAATCTCTTTTGTTACCTTTATTAAGATGTCAGGATGTAGTCGCGGTGGTAGGCATAGTAGGCCTAGACGGGAGGAGGTGCCGATACCGAATGATATTCTGGTACAAGAGGAAGGACTTGGTCAGGCCAATGTGGCTAAACTAGTTAGTCAGCAGACCATGCGTGTCTTAGCCTGTGAGATAGTCGGAGCATTACGGCAATCTATGGACATTCTTAGAGCTGAGAATCAAGTCCAGGCCCATGTTGTTGAGACGGGGTTATCTTTTCTGAAGCGAGAGTTTTTTCGGTCTAACTCGGACGAGTTTTTGGGCGATCCTAAAGAGCCTTTGAAAGCGGATGAATGGCTCGAAGAAATGGTGAAGACATTTGAGATGCTCGACATTGAAGAAGGTGGTTTGAGAGTGACCTTGGCATCCTTCAAGGGAGATGGAAGTCAATGGTGGAAGTATGTGCGTGGGCGCATTGAAGTAACTTGGGAGGCTTTCGTCGACGCCTTCCAGAAGAAGTTGAGGGAGTAGTTCTCACAACTCAAGCAGTTGAACACACCGATGGCCGAGTTTGAAGCTGCATTTACTAGTCTATCTAGGTTTACACCAGAGTTAGTGGCGACAGAGGAATGCTGCTATGTGGAGTTTGACAAAAGGTTAAAGATCGGGTTTCTTTTCAAGGTAGCTGGTTCAATGATTAGAGATTACGGGTGCCTTGTAGAGTCGGCAGCTCATTTTGAGACTGTGATGGAAATGGATGAAGGATGGATGAGGGTCTTCAAGAGGAGTTAGGATGCTCAAGGGGGCAGTAAGAGGCAGAGGGGTCCTAACCTACAGTAGCCCTTGGGAGCTTAGTCAAGGTCCACTTTTCCAGTACTGAGTTCGGGTTCAGGAAGAGGTGGTCAGGGAGATTTCACTTGCTTTAAGTGTGGTCAGTTGGGCCACAAGTCTCCAGCTTGCCCGCAGAGGGGAGGAGGGCAGCGGTCCGCATCGTTTTCAACTTGTTCTTAGGGCCAGAGTCAGGGGAGAGGGCAGCGCTCACTTATTATCAGTGTAGGCAGACAGGGCATATGAAAAGATTTTGTCATCAGTTAGGCGACACACTTGGTGCATTTGGTTTGAGGCAAACACAGAGCCACCAGCCTGCACAGTTAGTTCAGGCCTTGAGGGCCAATTAGGGAGCCTCTTCGGCTCAGTCAGTGCATCAGACTTATGCTCCGAGGGGTGAGTAGGTAGAGCAGAGCCTTCAGGGTGTATGTATGCTGTTACTGTGCCTGATCTTGTACTAGCGCCTACGATAGTAAGAGGTACTTTATTGTTATGCAATTATATTGCTAACGTGTTGATTGATACGGGTGCATCCCATTCCTTTATCTCGTCTGTTTTTGCATCATCTTTGGGGTTAGAATTGGCTCGGTTAGCATCTCCACTCAGTGTAGAGTCACCTATTGGTGGTAAGATTGTTTTGGAGCAAGGGTGTCAGGGTTGTGACATAGAGGTTGCCGATTGTCGACTTTTTTTTGCATTTGTGTTGATTAACATGTCGATTTTTGATGCTATATTGGTTATGGATTGGTTATCATCGTATCAGGCTGTCATAGATTGTTACTGTTAGAGGGTTACTGTATATACCTTGAGCGGTGATTGTTTTTATTTCATGGGGGACAAAGCCGATAGAGTCTTATCATCGGTGTATGATCCGTTTAGGTGGAGTGAGCTTAGTTGTCTTCTTGCCAACTTCTTGGGTAGTGAGTGTGATGAAGTCCGAGTTGAGTTGCCAAGGGTAGTTTGTGAATACCCGGATGTTTTTCCTGAGGATCTCACTAGATTACCACATCATTGTGAGATTGAGTTCTCTATCGACTTAGTGCCTAGCATGACATCGATTTCTATGGCACCGTATAGGTTTGCATCTGCTGAGTTGAGTGAGTTAAAGATTCAATTCCAAGAATTTTTAGGTAAGGGTTTTATCCGCCCTAGTACTTCACCTTGGGGAGCACCAGCTCTCTTTGCTAAAAAAAAAGATGGTGTGTTGCGACTTTGTATTGATTACCGGAAGTTGAACTGGGTGACTGTTAAGAACAAGTACCCAATGCCTTGTATAGATGATTAGTTTGATCAGTTGAAAGGGTCTTGTTGTTTTTCCAAGATAGACCTAAGATCTGGTTATCACCAGTTGAGGGTAATGGAGGATGATATCCAGAATACGGCATTCTGTATGCAGTATGGTCATTATGAGTTTCTAGTGATGCCTTTTGGGCTAACCAATGCACTAGCCGTGATTATGGATTTGATGAACCAGATCTTCTTTAAGTTCCTAGACCGTTTTGTGGTCGTCTTTGTTGATGACATCTTGATTTACTCACCCTTTGAGGAGGAACACGAAGAACACTTGCGGGTAGTACTTGAGTTACTTAGAGCTCACAAACTATATGCCAAGTTCAGAAAGTGTGAATTCTGGTTGAGAGAAATAAAGTTCTTAGGCCATGTGATATTCAGATAAGGGGTAACTATAGATTCATCCAAGATAGAAGTCGTGTAAGATTGGGAGCAACCTTAAGAATGCCTTTGAGATCCGTAGTTTCTTGGGGTTAGCTGGGTATTACTGGCAGTTTGTGAAAGATTTATCTAGATTAGCCTCATCATTGACTAGACTGACGAGGAAATGAATCAAGTTTGAGTGGAGTGAGGCTTGTGAGAAGTCATTTCTAGAGTTTAAAGTTAGACTCACTACTGCTCCAGTATTGATTATTCCGGAGAGGGGTTTGGGCTATTCGGTGTATTGTGATGCGTTACGAGAAGGTTTGGGTTGTGTATTGATGCAAGAGGGAAAAGTAGTAGCTTATGGCTCACGGCAGTTGAAAACTCATGAGAGAAATTATCCGACCCATGATTTAGAGCTAACGGCAGTGATCTTTGCCTTGAAGATTTAGAGGAATTATTTGTATGGTGAGAAGTTTGAGGTATTTTCTAATCACAAGAGTCAGAAATATCTATTTACACCAAAAAACTTGAAACTGAGGCAGAGAATGTGGGTGGAGTTTATAGAAGATTATGACTTTGAGTTACATTATCATCTGGGGAAGACCAATGTTGTGGTCGATGCCTTAAGTAGGAAATCCATCAGTAGTGTATCTAGTATTGCCATTCGGGAATGGGAGATGTTGGGTGCTATTAGTAAGTTTGACTTGCATCTTGGCGAGTCCGTTGAGTTAGCAGCCATGTTTTGATAGTTGCACAACCTACACTTGTCAGCCGAGTGGTAGTAGCACAGAGGGGTGACCTTGAGGTAGAAACCCTTTGGGAGAAGATCTATAGTGGAAAGGTAAAGAAAGGCTTGAACGTGTATCCCTATTGAGTGTTAGATACTGTGACCGTCTTTTCATTTCGGAGTCGTGTCGAGAGGAAGTACTCTGAGAGTTTCAGCATTTACGTCTTGTGGTGCATCCGGGAGGCACAAAGATGTATCACGACCTTAGTTGCTAGTTTTGATTGAGGGGAATGAAGAAGCATGTGGCCGTGTTCGTATTGAGGTGCCTTACTTGTTAACAAGTGAAGGTCGAACATCAGAGGCTAATAGGTTTGTTGCAACCCTTGCCTATAGCCGAATGGAAGTGGGAGCATGTCACGATGGATTTTGTTGTGGGTCTTCCTAGGACTCAACGGGGTAGTAATGCGATTTGGATAGTAGTTGATCGATTAACCAAGTCAGCACATTTTGTAGCTATGCGCATGAGTGACTTGGTAGATTATCTTGCCGACCTTTATATTATGGACATAGTGAGATTGCACAAGGTCCCTGTAATGATTGTTTCGGATAAAGATCCGCATTTCACGGCTTGGTTGTGGCAGAGCCTACAAAGTGCCTTAGGCACTAGATTGACTTTTAGCACCGCGTATCATCCTCAGATTGACGGGCAGTCAAAGCGCACCATTCAAATTTTAAAGGATGCACTTCGAGGTTGTGTCCTTGACTTAAAGGGGTCGTGGGAGAGACACTTATCCTTAGTGGAGTTTTCCTATAACAATAGCTTCTAGTCAAGTATTGGCATGGCACTGTTTGAGGCCTTGTATGGCCGACTGTGTAGATCTTCTGTGTGTTGGGCCGAGGTGAGTGATGCACCTTTGATAGGTCTTGAGTTGGTTTGGGAAATGACTGAGAAAGTCGCTCTTATTCGTAAGAGGTTGGCTACTGTCCAAAGTCACCAGAAAAGTTATGTCATGTTTTCTTAAAGATATCACCTAGGCGGGGTTTGATGTGGTTTGGGAAGAGTGGAAAGTTGTCCCCTAGATTTATTGGGCCTTTTGAGATCCTTGAGCCGATTGGAAAGGTAACTTATTGCTTGGCTTTACCGCCACAACTTTCCAGGGTCCATGATGTGTTTCATATTTGTATGCTTCGGAAGTATGAGCCAGATCCATCACACGTGTTGGATTGGACCGACTTAGAAGTAAATGAGAATGCCTCGTATGAGGAGAGACCGGTGAGAGTCTTGGATACTTGAGACCAAGTCTTGCAAGGCAAGATAATTCCTTTGGTAAAAGTATTATGGCGACATCACAGAGTTGAGGAAGCAACCTGGGAACGTGAGTTGGAAGTCTGTGAGAAGTATTCAGACCTATTTGCCAATGTTTGAGAAAATTTTGCTATGTTGATTTAATATAAACATTGTATATGTTTTGGACATGTGAATTGTATATTCAGTATTGAGAACTTATTTATCATGTTGATGAGAATGAATGACCAATGGATGGGTCATGGTATTGGAATTGATTGATTATCATTGTTGTAAATTCGTTTAAACATGGTTTTATGGTTTGATTTATAATTTCGGGGACAAAATTCCTTAAGGGGGGAGGTTATGGTGATTCTGGTTTGGACCTGAACCATTTGATGTTTTGGATCCAGGTTTCATTGCCTTGTATAGTCATTTATGTCTTATTTCCCCTTATACCTTTTTAAGTTTGGCTTTTGGGTTGTGTTGGTTGCGTTTGGAACAGGTTGGTATCTTGTTTTCCAAAAACCTTGTTGCCCAAAATTTTACCTTTATGCTCGAGCGTCACTTTTTGTGCTTGAGCGGCCTTTATGAACTCTTAGTACTTTTGCAGGTATGCAAAACTACTAGGAGAGTGTTTTCTACGCTCGAGTGGTTCTTCCTAGGCTTGAGCAGTTGCGCGCTCGAGCGACTCTTCTTGAGCTCAAGCGGTAGGTGTCTATCTGTAAAACTACTGGGAGAGTGTATTCTACGCTCGAGTGACACATCTTGCGCTCAAGCGGTAACTATTTTTGTGTCTGGATGCTCGAGTGTCACTTCTTGCACTCGAACGGACTGTGCGTATATCAGTCCGTAAAAATCACTTTTTACATAACTTTTTCATATATCTCTCTCTAAACTTTCTAAAACCCCTAAGTTGAGACTCTTTTTCTCTAAAACTCACATTCTCTCTTCTAAAACACTTGGATCCATTGATTTCTCTATCCTACTTCATTTGAGAAAAAGGTATAACTCACCTAGAGCTTCGTTTTCATCCGAATAGAGTTTTTGTAAATCAATCACATGATTTTGGAAGATTTTGAACAAACCTAAGGTTTTGGTTTGAAATCAAAAGAGGGGTTTTCAAATAGATACTGAAAATGATTGTGGGATTGGAAATGAGGTTGAGTTGTGATAAAATTATTGAGTTGGTACTTGGATTGAATTTTGGAAAAAAATGTGTTTTGCCCTAAATGTCTCAAATATTTATTTTGTGTAAATAAATGGAAATTATGTTGAAAATGTAAAATTGGATGGATATTGATATGGAAGATGGAGTTGAATATATATTATCGCTCACATTTTAAATTTTGGAAAGTTCATCTGTATTGGAGATTTTATATCTATTTAGAAATATCTGTTTTGGGCTATCGGTGGAGGATAGCTATGATTGTTGTAGAAATTGCATGAGGATTAGGTGACTTGAAACTAATTTCTCATCCATGTGCATTGAACACTGCTGCTCATTTAATACATTGCAAATGTATATGAATTTGAGAAAAATGGATGAAAGTTGGAAAGATGTATGTATTACCAAATTAAGTTGCCCTGTGTGTCTAGGGTAAAAGTCTTGAAAACATGCGTGTACATAGGTGCTGATTACTACGGACGAAATATCCGTAAAATAGCAATAGTAGTGCTTGTATAAGCTACGTTTACATAGGTATCGTTTGACTATTTCCCGCGGACAAATTATCCGTGAAAGGTTGTACCAGTTTGAGAATTCCCCATTGTTTTCTATGGTAAAGAACATGATTTGAGAATTTGAAATCAATTGCACGTGGCATGGTTTTGGGGAAAGAAAGGTAAAACGTTTTGACATGAACATTGCATATGCATTTCACCCTTATATCTTTGTTAAGATTCATATATTGTGTTGGATTATTTCTACTAGGCTTTCGCTTACCCTATATGGGGAAAACTATTTTCAAGTGTTAGTAATATGCCTCCACCAAGGACTTACCTTGGGAGGACTATGGAGCTGAAGGCTTAGTTTTGTTATTTGTATTTAATTTCTGTACAAGCCTAGGGCTTTATCTGTATTAAGCTTCAGACTCACTTTCGATGTACTCAAGTATTGTCTTAGAAAGTTATAACCTTTAGGGCATTTTTATTATCTGTTTAACTTCTATTTCATATATATATATATATATATATTTGTTGACACATGCTATAGATTTAGGGTTAGGGTTTATGAATGTATATTTGCATGTGTCACCTCTTTGTACAACTAAGTTTCATGTAATGGAAGGATATTATACTCTGATTTATCTTGTTATTTAAGTATCGTTATGGATGGTTTATTGTATTTATTTTTGGTCATTACAATTGTAACCCTAAATAATTTAATAGCTAGTACTGAGAAATTATGTGTACTAAATAATTTTTTTGGAGCAAATAGAATCACCCCGAAAAGTTCACAAATTTAATTCTGAATTCAAAAGGCAAAAAATCCACAAGTAACCCAAATGACTTAAATTGAGCACTCACGGGGCTATACAATTATGGACCAGTGTTGAAAATATTTTGTTTTGTGGAAAAAAAAAATTTTAAAATAGAAATTTTCACATCATCATCTTATTCAAAAATAAAAAATGGTCACATCCCATCACTTACAATCTCTAACCCAAAATTATAGTTGAAGCCAATTTTTGTTGAGTAAAAAACTTAACCTCAAATTAATTTTCTTAGATGGAACTTATAGATTTTTGAAAACTAGCACCCATCTAGAGATTCATCTCAATTTAACCTCACTACTCCCAATCACCCTGGTTGAACAAAAGTCACCAAGCAAATGATATTTTCAAGTTTTAAGGGAGTATACTATTTAAATCAATTTTTATTGTAGCAAATGAGCTTAAAAGCATTAATGCCTACACACCACCCTTTTACTATCTATAAATATAGTCATAAAAGACTCATCGGTAGCGTTAGTCTTGGGAATAGGCTTGCGTTTCTGATATTTACAAAATCAAGTAATATGCCCACTCTTATCACAAACAAAATAATGGGTTATTGATTCTATAACTCATTTAACTTGGATTTCCCATACCGTGAGGTTTATCAAAAAAATGTTTCTCAATTTTTTACAATTTCAATAGAACAAAAAATTTTTTTTTTGGGTAAATGACATAAGCCAAAAAATAAATTTACACCTCCAATATGGATACCTCCATACATCAATTCACAGAAAAGCATATGATCAAGGTATTTCCTTTCGGTGCACCAGTAGGGCTTGCTCAAATTTCCATTTTTAATCTCATATGGCTAGTAGTCTATCACCTACTAGTAACCACAATTTTCCCACCATCTTTTTTTTGGACTTCTCGTGTTTTTCACTCCATTTGAATCTCCTTAAAATTGTTGGAGTATTTACCAAACAAAAAAATAATTATGGACAGATACCAAATTTATGTGGTTCGGGAAATTATGCCTACATTCATAGATATTACCTCTCATCTATTATATTTAGTATGTATTTACATATCACCCATTACTATTAAAATGATAGCAACTACAAAACATCTCCAAATTAATGGATATGCAAATTTGAATTGAGGCTTAGTAATTTCACTTTCTTTAAGAAGATTCAAGCCTTTTCGATTGGCAAAACTACCACTCATGGTGTAGTCAAAATATCTCATCTTGGTTTGTCCAATCATTTTATTTTTTTGCATGAACATCCTACTCAACGAGTCTTAAAGAGTGATGGTTCGGATCATTGAAATTGGTCCCAAAATGAGCCTACCAAGCCCAAACACCTTCTCAAATTGAGATGACAACTTGAGAGAAGCAAAATTCAAAATAAAAAAAAAGGTCCTAACTTAAAACCATATAAGATATAACTGGGGCATATGATACACACAAAAAAATGGGGGTGTTTATTATAGAATTTCTCATATATATATATAGTAGATTTGCTGGTGCACACAATGCGTAAGGGTGTAACTCAAGTGGGTTTGGGCAGGTTGAGAGGTTGTCCAAGCCCAGCCCAAGTTATGTTAAGAGCTGCCCATGCTCGAATTGTAATTCAAGGTTGTCTACCCAAACCTGACCCAAGTTAAACACGAATTGCCAATTAGACTATTTCCAATTTATTATTATTATTATTATTATTATTTATAAAATCATTAATAACATCAAAATAAATAATTTATGTAATGTAAGAGAGATGCGGCTATGATGGTCTTTAAAATTTGGGGGTTAATTACAAAGAACTCCAAGGTTTTATGCATTTTGCATGTTACCCCAGTGTTTCAATTTCAACAAATTAAGCCCTGGAATTCCATCCGTGTTTCAATGTGCCCCCTCAGTCCATCTTTGCTTGTATAAGGTATCAGAGAATCGTTTTGGGGTTTAAAGTGAAAAACTGGGGTTTAAAATGAAAAACACATGAAAACTTGAAGTTTTTTTTTTTTGGTAATTAATGCTAATATTTATTTATTTATTTTGGTGAACATATTACTTACATATCTTATATATGTATATGTGTTCTTGTATATATGGTGAATTTTTTTATTCAAATTTTGACTCTTCTGATGATAAAATTTTGATTTTGTCCCTAATTTTGATGACTATTGTGGTGGGAAAAAATTGAACCACCAAGCTGCGGCGCTTTGGCGATTGTTGGACTCTTATGAACCTGAAAAACACTCACAAATGGTGAAGGGTCTGGCTATGGAGCAGCCTGGGGACTCTCCGATGCCTAAGTTAGCAAACAAGTATACAAAAGAGGGCTACTTGTAGGTCATTTTTGCTTCCCACAACTATGTAAGAAGGCCTACTCAAAATGTAAATTTATTTTAAGTCTACGTTAGAGTGTTTGGTGCAATTTTTGTTTACAGCTTATGAGGTAAATATAACTTAAATAAGTTTTAAAAAAAAAAAAAAAATCTTTTTTGTGTTGTTTGGTGCAACTTATCTAACTTGTTTAGAATTTTTTATTTTGGGAGTACGTGACAAATTATTTGGTACAACTTTTACCTTATTAGCTAAAAATAACTTAAATAAGTTGATGAAAAATAAATTTATGGAATCTGGGCGAAGGGTACGTTTGCCTTATGCTTTTAGATTATCAGCTTTTAGCTTACAATAAATCACACCAAACACACCATTTGAAAGCTGGAAATTGGTACTTTTGACTTATGTTTTCTTATTATCAATTTTTAACTTACAATAAATTACATCAAACAACTCCTCTTCTTTTGATAGAAAGTAGCAACAGAGTGAGGTTGATACATGAATCACTTGAAGAAGTCTCTCATTATTTGGCTCTTAAGTTCATGAACTTTGTGTAGTTATTAAATTTATGTCATTTTTAAATAATTTTTTTAATAAAAAAATATGAGTTATTTTAAACTTAATTTTAAAATTTAAATTATTTTTTGAAACTTTGTTCTCAAAACACCAATCAAAACTCAAAGTTGTGTTTTCAAAAAATGACTTTAAAAATTTTCACAAGCTTAGAGTCCTATTTTGAGAGGGGATTTGATGAATGTTCTTTTAATGATTTTTTTGGTTGACTTTTTTTTTTTTTTTAGTGATTTTAATTTAAAAAAGGTTATTACAACAACAACAAAAAAAAAAAAAAAAAAAAAAACCTTCAACATTTCACGTATTTTTCATTTTAAACCTCGTTACCTTACATAGGCAGAGATGGACATAGGGGGTACATTGAAACACAAATAAAACTCTAGGGTTTAATTTGTCGAAATTGAAACACTGGGTTTAAAGTGAAAAATCCGTGAGACCTTGGGATTTTTATTTTTATTTTTATTTTATTTATTTTAATTAACCCTAAAATTTATGAATGAGAAAATTTAAATAAGTAAAATTTTGAATTGTGTTACTTGTGTATATAATATATATTCAATAAGATCTAACGATCTAAATTACTTTAATTATCATTAAATGGATAATAATTTCTATGTATATATAATATTTTTACATATTTATATATATAATTCGGGTTGTTTGGGTTCTTTGATGTCTTTGCCCAAGTATGCCGAAATTGAATTCGAGTTTTTGAATTTGTACCCAAGCCCTTATAGAATTTAAAAATATTTTGTCCAAATCCTTAAAAAAATTTAGGTTGGGCTCGAATTGCTTGGGTTGAGCATGCCTAAATTGCACCCCTAACTATGCATGTAACTTCCCAAAATAACAACAACCCACATCATGATATTCAATAGAAAAATAGACACTTCTATAATATTGACCTTTCATTGATTCTCTTTTACTGTACAAAAGATGACATATGCATGTATACATTTATAAATTTTAAATCTTAAATCTATAGCATATAACATGTATGAAGGAACTGAAACAAAAGAAAGTACTGATAAGTTAATACCTTATTGGCTACATCTTTCCAAGTCGATACTCGGGAACAACAAAATGAGTTAAACTCCATACATATAATGATCCTGGTTTAGACCTGACCCATTTTATGTTTTGGATCTGGGTTTCATTGTCTTATATAGTTGTTCATGTCTTATTTCCCTTTATATTCTCTTTGAGTTTGGCTATTGGGATGTGTTGGTTGGGTTTGGAACAAGTTGATAGCTAGTTTTTCAAACCGTTGTTGCCCAGAATTTTGCTTCTTTGCTCAAGCGGAACTTTTTGCACTCGAGTGGTCTTTGTGAACTCTCAATAGTTTTGCAGGTTTGCAAAACTACTAGGAGGTAGTATTCTTCGCTCGAGCGAAGCTTCTTGCGTTTGAGTGGTGCAACCTAGTGTGTCTAGTCGCTCGAGCGACACTTCTTGCACTTGAGCGGTCTTTGAGAACTCTTAGTACTTTTGCAAGCCTGCAAAACTACAAGGAGTTGGCATTCTTTGCTCGAGCGGTCATTCTTGCGCTCGAGCTGTGTTGGCTTGAGTAGTCCTTCTTGAGCTCGAGCAATGATTGTCTATTTGTGTAACTTTTGAGAGTTTGTATTCTTCGCTCGAGTGGTCACTTCTTGCGTTCGAGAGGTCACACTTATTGTGTCTGATCACTCGAGCGACACTTCTTGCACTTGAGTGATCTACGCGTATATCAGTTTGCAAAAAGCCACTTTTGAGTCACTTTTTTGTTTCTCTCTCTCTCTCTCTCTAAACATTTTAAAAACTCTAGATCTACACCCTCTCTTCCTAAAACTCTACTTCTCTCTACAAATACACCTAAATCCATCGAGTTCTTCACTAGTGTCCCTTTGTTAAAAAAGTAGAGCACGTTGTGGGCTTCCTTTTGATCCGAACAAAGTTGGGTTTGTGCGTTGTTGAAGTTCATTCACTATTTCCCTCATCTCCTAAGCTTGAGGTAGGAATTTTCTGCACTTTTTTATGATTTTTAACTTAGATATTTGTTTTTATAAAATAACATTGTGATTTGGAGGAATTTTGGACAAACCTAGGGTTTGGCTTGATTTCAAAGGGGGGTTTTCAAATGTTTTGTTGGAAATGATTAAGAGAACGTATTTATTGTTGAGTTATGATGAATTAGTGGACTTTTACCTTTGAAATTGGTTTATAAAGAAATGAGGGTTTTATTCTAAATATATCAATTGTTGATTTTGAAAGGATAAATGAAATTGATGTTGGAAATGTGGAATTGGGTTGATATTGATGAGGATGGTGGAGTTAGATATGTATTATCATTCACATCTTGAAAGTTGGAAAGTTTATCTTTATTGAAAATTGTTTATCTGTTTAGAAATATCTGTCTTTGGGCTATCAGTGGAGGATAGCTATGATTGTTGTAGAAATTGCATGAGAATAAGGAGAATTGAAACTATTGTCTCATCCATTTGCATCGAGCATTATTTCATATTTATACATTGGAAATGTTTATCGTTTTGAAAAAAAGGGTAAATCTGGGAAACATGTGTTGTCTTGTTGAAATAAGTTGGCCTGAGTGTCCATGATGAAAGTCTTAAAAATCGCACGTATACATGGGTACCGATCCCACGGACGAAATTTCCGTGAAATGGCAATAGTAGTGCTTGTAAAGCCTACGTTTACATGGGTGCCGGTCTACAGTTTCCTACGGCCGAAATTTCTGTGAAAGGTTATATTTGTTTTGACATTCCCGGAGATTGTGATTCACTGCTATGTTTTCTATTGGAAATGAAATGATTTCATAATTGTGATAACCTTGACATGGCATGGTTTTAGGAAAGTGATATAAAATGTTTTGGCATGATCATTGCATATGCATATCACCTTATATCTTTGTTAAGATTCATATACTGTGTTAGATCATTTCTATTGGGCTTTGGCTCACCCTATGTGGGAAAACCATTTTTAGGTGCTGATGATATGCCTCTGCCAAGGCAAGAGCTTGGGAGGACTTGGAAGAAGAGCTTCATTTTGGTTGTTTTATTTTATTTATTTTGTACAAGCCTAGAGCTTTAACTGTAGTAGATTTAAATCCATTTTGTTGTAACCAAGCACTGTCTTGGAAAGCTGTAAGCCTTTAGGGCATTCCTTATTTGTTCAACCTTCATTCTATTTCCTTATCATGTAATATATGCTATAGATTCAGGGTTGGACTTGTAAATGTATATCTGCATATGTTATCCTTTTGTACAAGTATTTGGGATTAATAGAAGATAATTATTTCATCATGTGTTGTTATTTAGCTAATGTATTATATGGGTTATTGTCATTTATTTCGAGGCGTTACAATACATATAAAGCCCAAGGCTTGTACAACAAGTATTTACATAAATGAACAAAAAGAAGCTTTCGGCTTTAAGGTCCTCTCAAGCTACATCCTTGGTGGAGACATATCATCAGTACTTGAAAGTTATTTTCCACATGGGATGAGCTAAAGCCTAGTAGAGATACTTGAACACAACGTATGAAGCTTAACAAACTCATTTGGTGAATGTATATGCATGCCATTTGCCAGAACATTATACTTTCTCTTTCAAAACAATGCAATTGTAATAACCCCGACCCGTAATTAGCTATTAATCGGCATTTAAGGATGCTACTGAATGGATTAAAATGAATTATGGGATTAATATGTAATCTGCATGATAATTGGCTTTCTATCTGTCACTTATAAAAATATCTGCTTAGAATCCCGCTTTAAAATGAAAATTGAAAGCCTTATCGGCATCCAAACCTGGAATTGGTTGTACCATTGTGTTACTTGGAATTTTTAGAACTTTATGGTATATTTAATTAAAATGTGATTTGGTATGATTAAATTAGATTAAATAAGCTAATTAAAGAGTTGGACTTATTTACCATTTTGCCACCTAGTGGCCAAATCCATACAAAACATATTTTAGCCCCCTTTAGCTCATTTTGAGCTCATCTTTCATCTCCTTAGTGGAAAATTCTGAGATAACATCTTAGAGAGAGAGTGTGTGCAATTTTAGAGAGAGAAAGGAGAATTCAAGAGAGATTGAAGACTAGAGTTTAAATTAAACAAGGATTGTGCTAGAACAAGAGAATTTGAGGGCTCTAGGTAAGAACCTAAGCTATAATGCTTGTAGATTTTATGTTTAATTGTTGAATTCATGAAGATTATAGGTTTAGTCATGTAATGGAGCTTAGAATGAGGAGTGGAGTTTCAAATCATGCATGCATGCATAAATTCTTGCATTTTGTAGTTAATTTCATAAAAATCTACATGCATGTTTATAATTATGTTCAAGGCCATGGATTCATCATGTTTTTGAAAAGACGGGCTCATTAGAGCATGTATTTGGAGCTTGGTTGTTGTTTTAATTCATGCATGTATACATTTACATAGTAGGTTGTCATTGAGTTTGATTTTGAGCATCTAACTTGTTTTGGGAGTTATTTGGTGCATACATGTTTGAATCATCATGTTTTAAAGCTTAAATTCATGTTTTGGAAAGGATTTCTTGCATGCATGGGGCTTAGAAGCTCAAATTGCAAGTTTCATGAGTTTTAAAGACAAGAGTTTTAAAGAATTCACATGCATGTCTTACTTCTTGAAATTCAAGTTGAAATTGTGAGTTTTGACAAACCTTGGGCCATGATTTTATAAATTGATCTTTAAACTTTCATATTCTACAAGTTTTCTGGGTTATCTCAAGTTTTAGGGCCCAAGAGATGAGTTTTGAAAGGTTGAATGTCGAATTTGAACTTGGAGGTGCAACCTGGAAATTCCAGATTCTGCAACCTCGCTCGAGCGAAGGAATTCTCGCTCGAGCTCCCACTCTGAGATCGTGCTCTTCGTTCGAGCGACCAAGAGTCCGCTTGAGCGTAAATTTCAAGCTCCCAGAAGTTTGCATCATTTACAGATCGCTCGAGCGAAGGAATGTGCGCTCGAGTGACCAGTCACATTTTTGCATGCTCGCTCGAGCGAGGAAAGCTTCGCTTGAGCGAGGACTTAAAATTCTGGAATTTTGCCTAAGTATTCCAAGGCATGTTTTGACAACCTCATTGCATCTTAAGCATTCCTAAGCCTTAATTAAGTCATAGTAATGAGGTTATGGGCTAGAAACGCACACTAAGAAAAGAATGTAGCAAAATTTTGAACGACAAATGTACGTGTGAGTTGAGCATTGTAACAAGTGTTAATCACACTAAAAGATTGCAAGGGTGTGTGTGTTCTAAGCCATGTGATAAGAATAAACATGAACCAACGTGATGTAAGCTAAGCCTTAATGGCCACATGAATAAGTAATGATAAGATTCGTTGGTGCTATGTATTTTGTGATTGTAGGTCAATGTCCGAGGAAGTGATTGACCATCTACGAAACCACTGTGAGTAACGTTATCGTAAAGATACGTTTATATGAAATTATGTTCCAAATGTGATATATCAAGCTATGATTTCTGAAATGATATATGTTCCTGTGAACAAAGATCCATGTTTGAAATCTATTATGGCATCCATAGATAGTCCCAAGTCATGGGGGACGGCATGAAAATGCGGGTCCATGACAGTTACGAGATCTCGTTAGCCACTTCATTGTGGTGATATGTGTTTAATCGGTGTCCGGGACCGGTTACTCTAGTCGTAAGACGTTATGTGATATGTGATGTGTTCTATGGAGTATGCCATTAGTATGTTCTGATATGAGATGACTATGATTATGCTATGATCTGTTTTGTACGTATCAAATGTTTGGATTTCGTTCACTAACCCCTTTACCTTAATGTTATTCACTGGGCTTTAGCTCACTGTTTGTGTATATATATGTATATAGGTGAACATTCTGGGGTTCGAGCCCAAAGGTTTTGTGGGGGACTGTGTTTCTGTTGTCAGCCAGCCTTTGTGCCTCCCGTGGAGGTTCCCGGTGTAATTTGTGTTGAGGCCATGTTGTTTCTGTACATGTATATATATATTATGAAACTTGTTGGCTGTGCTAAAGAATTTGGTAATGTGTGTGGTATAATATATGGCTGACTACTGGTTATGTAATTAAAGTTTTAAAATATACTGTTTCATGTAAGTCAACACAGCTCATTGGACAACTATAATTACGTATTTGCTTCCGCTAGCCCCTTATCATATGCTTATCTGTTCAGAGGCCGTAGGTAATCCATGGATTACTGGCCGGTTACGATGCTAAACCTATAGGGGCGGGTTTGGGTCGTGACAGCAATGTCTTAGTTATATGTATATCAATCCGTAAAATAATAATTGTCAAAATTAGAAAATAGGGCAGTGGATACAAAACACTAGGAATCTCTAAGTACGTGTTTACCAGTAGGCTACACAAGCACTACCAAAGTCATTTTACCGGTACTAACCAGAAGGATTAGTATCTAACAGCGCGGGTTTTTGGACTTTCACTAAGGACACACATGCCAACATAATAAAATCATAAGCGCACACCTTAGCCAGATTCACCAAGGTATATGCCTTTTTTTCTCAAAACGATATATTTTCAATGTTTATATATGAAACAATGTTCAATGTAGGATGTATGAGTAATTGGTTTCAATCAACTTAATCCTCATGCAATTTCTACAACAATCAAAGCTATCCTCCACCGATAGCCCAAAATAGATGTCTCTGTACAACAGATAAATTCCCAACAATGATTATAATTTCAAAATCTCAAAATAGGAGTGATAATACATATCAAACTCCACTCTTATCATCAACAGATTCATTCATTTTATCTTTTCAAAACTCAACATCTTCTTCTCATTCGTAGGACAAACACTAATGATTTCCAATAAAATATCATTTTCTTTCAAAAACACATTTAAAAGAGAAATTTTCAATATTTCAACACAACTCAATGATATATTCATTCCCACATCTTTTCTCAAGAACTCATTTGAAAACCCATCTTTTGTATTTCAAAACCGAACCCTAAATCAAACCCTAACTCCCAAATCACAATACTTTACAAGGAGCACATAACTAAGTTAAGACTCATACAAGGAGGTTAAAGAAGTCCCTACCTTAAGAGTAGAAGAAGAAGAGAGCAAGACCTAGCTCTAGACGGAGTCAAAAATGGAAGTTTCTTCGATTAAAACGTTCACCTTTACGAGCTCTACAGTTTACTCCAAAGTACAAGGGCAACGAGATCAACGGATTTGGGTGTATTTGAGTGTTTAGGAAGAACTAGAGAGAGAGGGTAAATAAATTAGGTTTTGGTATGTTTTATATATATATAGAGAGAGAGAGAGAGAGAGAGAGAGAGAAAATAAAAAGTGACAGAAAAGGACCTTTCCCCGATTTGATATATGCACAAATTGCTCGAGTGATCAAAAACACCGCTCGAATGACCAAACCATGGTTCGAGCGCACAATAACCCCCTCCTAGAAGGTTTGCAAACTGTAGAAGATCGCTTGCGCGAAGAAACGACAACTCAAGTGAAGATCACCCCACTCTTAGAACTTTTGCAGACTTGCAAAAATACTAGAAGAACCCAAAGACCGCTCAAGTGACCAAACCACCGGTCGAGTGCACAAGAAAGAAACAGACAACAATTTTCTTGAAAAACTAACTTCCAATCTGTTCATCACACAACCAACAACTCCAAACAACTAAATCTAAATATCAACAAGATAAGATAGAGTATAGACAAAAATAAAAGTATCGGATCCCGAATCCAAGAACATAAACGGATTGGGGTCTAACCCAAGCTGTTATAATGCATGCGCATATGATTATTTTGTGTTAGAAAAATAAAATTGTAAATTGTATGATTAAATTCAAAATTTGCAATTTGAAAGTAATTAGGAGGAAAAAAAAAAAAAAAAAAAAAACTGCATAACTACCCATTAATTGCTATAAGGATACTTTGAAAAAAAAAAAAGAAAAAAAGAAGAAGAAAGAGAAATATATACCAAGTTGATCCTTCTTTTTATAATAATATAGGTAGATATATATTAGGGAAAACTACACTTGTAGTTTTTATGTTTTATTCATTGTATCATCTTGATTCCTATACTTTCAATTAATTCAATTTTGACCAGTAATTTAGATTTTTTTTTCTCAATTTAGTCCAATTGATAAAGTTGTTAGGATTTTTGGCAGAAAATGATCATTGAGTTAGTTGATGTTAATTCACTAAATTAAGAAAATTTAGGGGAAATTATAAAAAAATCCCAAGGTTTGACCCTTATAACAAAATGAACCCTGAGTTTTTAATTTTATCAATTTGAATTCTAAATTTTTGATTTGTTTTCAATCTGAACAATTTGCTATTTTCATTAAGAAAAATCGATGAAAATTTGGGTATTTTAGTTATTGAATTCAATGAAAATAAGTATTTTAGACATTTTATGTATAC
Source organism: Camellia lanceoleosa (assembly GCA_025200525.1). NCBI lineage: Eukaryota > Viridiplantae > Streptophyta > Magnoliopsida > Ericales > Theaceae > Camellia > Camellia lanceoleosa. The sequence continues at coordinate 22,526,934 of CM045766.1, read as the reverse complement.
ATGCATTGAGTTTAATAAATAAAATACTATTTTTTCGTGGATTTTAGTTAACAAAAATAGATAAATGGTTAAGATTGAAAACAAATTAAAAAATTAAGGTTCAAATTAATAAACTAAAATCTTAGAGTTTATTTTGTTATAAGGGTCAAATCCCAGGGGTTCGTTTTTGCAATTGTCTTGAAAATACAACGTGTTTGGTTTCAATTTTCTGAATTTAATTTTTTAGAAATTTAGTTTTTTGTTTTTCGTGTTTTTTTGTGTTTAGTGAATATTTTTAAAATTTTAAGCATTTTTTTTTTACTTTTTAAATGTACCTTACTTAGATGTATTTAAATAGTAAAATATTTGTAAAACAATATTTTAAAAATTAATAAATACACAAAAATATAAAAATATATTGAATTTTCATAATTTTTTTTCGTATTTTTGGTATTTAGTAAATTTTTTAAAGATTTTTTTTCACAAATATTAAATTTTTTAAGTGTATTTATGTTAGGTGTGTCTAACAATTAAAAAAATTTGATCAAAACATTAGAAAAATTCAGTGAAAACAAAAAATATGAAAAAGAAAAAAAATAAAAATTTTTGAAAAATAAAACCAAACAGAGTGTATAATATTTTTTCTAAAAACATGACGTATGAGCTTATTTTTTTTTTTTTTAATAATGAAAGATGAAATTGAAATAAGTATGTAAATTTAAGATTATAATTGAATCAATTAAAATTATAAGAACAAAAATGATTTTTTGGGTGAATAAGAAAAAAAAAAGAAAGGAAGAAGCTACTTGTCCTGCATAATTAGAATTGTTTTGAGAAGTGCAAAATAATTTGACTTTCTAAATTATTAAAAAAAAGTACAAAACTTAAAGGAATAATACTAGAGATACTAAAATTTTTAACAAATATTTTATCAAATGTCTCATATAGAGCGAGTCCCACATAAATGTGGTAGAAATTTTAAGAGCTCTAATATTTTTCAAATTAAAGAGTAGGGTAATGTAATTTAGGTTAATAAATCAATAAATTACACCACTTCCCAAAAAAAAAAGCCTTAAAAACAGAAATGGTGGTACTATATTAATTAGTGTTATGATATTATTTTTGATCATATTTATTATATAAATTATAAATATTTAAAACGATACAAATGATATTATATATTATGTGTATTAATTAGTACATATATTATTCGTACAGAAACCATGAGGGTGGAAGTGCACCGTGTCAGTATGATGATCATACAAATATCCAAAAGCGCAGAGTACTTGCTACCGGGTTATGTTTTGTTATTAGGAAACTCTTGGGACATAAATTGGGTGGGTTATGCTAGAGTCATTCCAGGGTTGTAATGATGCAGCTCTCCTCCTATGTAATCGGCTGCTGCTCTAATCTTCATCCCAACTACAACAACTACCCATTCTGGTTTTCCACTTCCCGCCCAATTCGTTATAGTGATGCCACACCATTTCTCTTACCTCGCACCGCAAGGCAGCCACCACCACCACCCTACACCGCCGTCACCTGCTCTGCCGCCAATAAGCCCTCTTCCTCCACACAAGTTAGGTCTCTCTCTCTCTCTCTCTCTCTCTATATATATATGGGTTAATTACTCCTTTTAATCCTATAATTTGATTCAAATTTACTTTAGCCCTTATAGTTTTAATTTGAACAATTTGATATTTATAATTTTAGTTTCAATTTGGTTAATTTTTACCAAATTAGAGTTTAAAATTAATAATTTTCTAAGATTTCAATTCGGTTATTTTGTCTAAATTGAATGTCAACATTAATAATTTTTAAATAATTGTCAATTTTCTAAGAGGTACATGTAGACAAAATTAATAAAAAATTAGATAGAAGTATCAAATTGAACTAAACTTAAGTGTACTATGAAATTGTTGAAATTGAAACTACGTCGACTAATATAGTAGTTATTCAAGACCTGAATCTATGACCATTGATTATTAACATAATAAAAATCACTTTTTACATAACTTTTTCATATCTCTCTCTCTCTCTAAACTTTCTAAAACCCCTAAGTTGAGACTCTTTTTCTCTAAAACTCACATTCTCTCTTCTAAAACACTTGGATCCATTGATTTCTCTACCGTACTTCCTTTGAGAAAAAGGTATAGCTCACCTAGAGCTTCGTTTTCATCTGAATAGAGTTTTTGTAAATCAATCACATGATTTTGGAAGATTTTGAACAAACCTAAGGTTTTGGTTTGAAATCAAAAGAGGGGTTTTCAAATAGATGTACTGAAAATAGTTGTGGGATTGGAAATGAGGTTGAGTTGTGATAAAATTATTGAGTTGGTACTTGAATTGAATTTTGGAAAAAAATGTGTTTTGCCATAAATGTCTCAAATATTTATTTTGTATAAATAAATGGAAATTATGTTGAAAATGTGAAATTGGATGGATATTGATATGGATGATGGAGTTGAATATATATTATCGCTCACATTTTAAATTTTGGAAAGTTCATCTGTATTGGAGATTTTATATCTATTTAGAAATATCTGTTTTGGGCTATCGGTGGAGGATAGCTATGATTGTTGTAGAAATTGCATGAGGATTAGGTGACTTGAAACTAATTTCTCATCCATGTGCATTGAACACTGCTGCTCATTTAATACATTGCAAATGTATATGAATTTGAGAAAAATGGGTGAAAGTTGGAAAGATGTATGTATTACCAAATTAAGTTGCCCTGTGTGTCTAGGGTAAAAGTCTCGAAAACATGCGTGTACATAGGTGCTGATTACTACGGACGAAATATCCGTAAAATGGCAATAGTAGTGCTTGTATAAGCTACGTTTACATAGGTATCGTTTGACTATTTCCCGCGGACAAATTATCCGTGAAAGGTTGTACCAGTTTGAGAATTCCCCCTTGTTTTCTATGGTAAAGAACATGATTTGAGAATTTGAAATCAATTGCACGTGGCATGCTTTTGGGGAAAGAAAGGTAAAACGTTTTGACATGAACATTGCATATGCATTTCACCCTTATATCTTTGTTAAGATTCATATATTGTGTTGGATTATTTATACTAGGCTTTCGTTTACCCTATATGGGGAAAACTATTTTCAGGTGTTAGTAATATGCCTCCACCAAGGACTTACCTTGGGAGGACTATGGAGCTGAAGGCTCAGTTTTGTTATTTGTATTTAATTTCTGTACAAGCCTAGGGCTTTATCTGTATTGAGCTTCAGACTCATTTTTGATGTACTCAAGTATTGTCTTAGAAAGTTATAACCTTTAGGGCATTTTTATTATCTGTTTAACTTCTATTTCATATATATATATATATATATATTTGTTGACACATGCTATAGATTTAGGGTTAGGGTTTATGAATGTATATTTGCATGTGTCACCTCTTTGTACAACTAAGTTTCATGTAATGGAAGGATATTATACTCTGATTTATCTTGTTATTTAATTATCGTTATGGATGGTTTATTGTATTTATTTTTGGTCATTACAATTGTAACCCTAAATAATTTAATAGCTAGTACTGAGAAATTATGCGTACTAAATAATTTTTTTGGAGCAAATAGAATCACCCCGAAAAGTTCACAAATTTAATTCTGAATTCAAAAGGCAAAAAATCCACAAGTAACCCAAATGACTTAAATTGAGCACTCACGAGGCTATACAATTATGGACCAGTGTTGAAAATATTTTGTTTTGCGGAAAAAAAAAAAATTTAAATAGAAATTTTCACATCATCATCTTATTCAAAAATAAAAAATGGTCACATCCCATCACTTACAATCTCTAACCCAAAATTATAGTTGAAGCCAATTTTTGTTGAGTAAAAAACTTAACCTCAAATTAATTTTCTTAGATGGAACTTATAGATTTTTGAAAACTAGCACCCATCTAGAGATTCATCTCAATTTAACCTCACTACTCCCAATCACCCTGGTTGAACAAAAGTCACCAAGCAAATGATATTTTCAAGTTTTAAGGGAGTATACTATTTAAATCAATTTTTATTGTAGCAAATGAGCTTAAAAGCATTAATGCCTACACACCACCCTTTTACTATCTATAAATGTAGTCATAAAAGACTCATCGGTAGCGTTAGTCTTGGGAATAAGCTTGCGTTTCTGATATTTACAAAATCAAGCAATATGCCCACTCTTATCACAAACAAAATAATGGGTTATTGATTCTATAACTCATTTAACTTGGATTTCCCATACCGTGAGGTTCATCAAAAAAATGTTTCTCAATTTTTTACAATTTCAATAGAACAAAAAATTTTTTTTTTGGGTAAATGATATAAGCAAAAAAAATAAATTTATACCTCCAATATGGATACCTCAATACATCAATTCACAGAAAAGCATATGATCAAGGTATTTCCTTTCGGTGCACCAGTAGGGCTTGCTCAAATTTCCATTTTTAATCTCATATGGCTAGTAGTCTATCACCTACTAGTAACCACAATTTTCCCACCATCTTTTTTTTGGACTTCTCATGTTTTTCACTCCGTTTGAATCTCCTTAAAATTGTTGGAGTATTTACCAAACAAAAAAATAATTATGGATAGATACCAAATTTATGTGGTTCGGCAAATTATGCCTACATTCATAGATATTACCTCTCATCTATTATATTTAGTATGTATTTACATATCACCCATTACTATTAAAATGATAGCAACTACAAAACATCTCCAAATTAATGGATATGCAAATTTGAATTGAGGCTTAGTAATTTCACTTTCTTTAAGAAGATTCAAGCCTTTTCGATTGGCAAAACTACCACTCATGGTGTAGTCAAAATATCTCATCTTGGCTTGTCCAATCATTTTATTTTTTTGCATGAACATCCTACTCAACGAGTCTTAAAGAGTGATGGTTTGGATCATTGAAATTGGTCCCAAAATGAGCCTACCAAGCCCAAACACTTTCTCAAATTGAGATGACAACTTGAGAGAAGCAAAATTCAAAATAAAAAAAAAGGTCCTAACTTAAAACCATATAAGATATAACTGGGGCATATGATACACACAAAAAAATGGGGGTGTGTATTATAGAATTTCTCATATATATATATATATATAGTAGATTTGCTGGTGCACACAATGCGTAAGGGTGTAACTCAAGTGGGTTTGGGCAGATTGAGAGGTTGTCCAAGCCTAGCCCAAGTTATGCTAAGAGCTGCCCATGCTCGAATTGTAACTCAAGGTTGTTTACCCAAACCTGACCCAAGTTAAACACGAATTGCCAATTAGACTATTTCCAATTTATTATTATTATTATTATTTATAAAATCATTAATAACATCAAAATAAATAATTTATGTAATGTAAGAGAGATGCGGCTATGATGGTCTTTAAAATTTGGGGGTTAATTACAAAGAACTCCAAGGTTTTATGCATTTTGCATGTTACCCCAGTGTTTCAATTTCAACAAATTAAGCCCTGGAATTCCATCCATGTTTCAATGTGCCCCCTCAGTCCATCTTTGCTTGTATAAGGTATCAGAGAATCGTTTTGGGGTTTAAAGTGAAAAACTGGGGTTTAAAATGAAAAACACATGAAAAATTGAAGTTTTTTTTTTTTTGGTAATTAATGCTAATATTTATTTATTTATTTTGGTGAACATATTACTTACATATCTTATATATGTATATGTGTTCTTGTATATATGGTGAATTTTTCTATTCAAATTTTGACTCTTCTGATGATAAAATTTTGATTTCGTCCCTAATTTTGATGACTATTGTGGTGGGAAAAAATTGAACCACCAAGCTGCGGCGCTTTGGCGATTGTTGGACTCTTATGAACTTGAAAAACACTCACAAATGGTGAAGGGTCTGGCTATGGAGCAGCCTGGGGACTCTCTGATGCCTAAGTTAGCAAACAAGTATACAAAAGAGGGCTACTTGTAGGTCATTTTTGCTTCCCACAACTATGTAAGAAGGCCTACTCAAAATGTAATTAACTATTTTTCTAAAAAAAAAATTATTTTAAGTCTACGTTAGAGTGTTTGGTGCAATTTTTGTTTACAGCTTATGAGGTAAATATAACTTAAATAAGTTTTAAAAAAAAAATCTTTTTTGTGTTGTTTGGTGCAACTTATCTAACTTGTTTAGAATTTTTTATTTTGGGAGTATGTGACAAATTATTTGGTACAACTTTTACCTTATTAGCTAAAAATAACTTAAATAAGTTGAAGAAAAATAAATTTATGGAATCTGGGCGAAGGGTATGTTTGCCTTATGCTTTTAGATTATCAGCTTTTAGCTTACAATAAATCACACCAAACAGACCATTTGAAAGCTGGAAATTGGTACTTTTGACTTATGTTTTCTTATTATCAATTTTTAACTTACAATAAATTACATCAAACAACTCCTCTTCTTTTGATAGAAAGTAGCAACAGAGTGAGGTTGATACATGAATCACTTGAAGAAGTCTCTCATTATTTGGCTCTTAAATTCATGAACTTTGTGTTGTTATTAAATTTATGTCATTTTTAAATAATTTTTTTAATAAAAAAAATATGAGTTATTTTAAACTTAATTTTAAAATTTAGATTATTTTTTGAAACTTTGTTCTCAAAACACCAATCAAAACTCAAAGTTGTGTTTTCAAAAAATGACTTTAAAAATTTTCACAAGCTTAGAGTCCTATTTTGAGAGGGGATTTGATGAATGTTCTTTTAATGATTTTTTTGGTTGACTTTTTTTTTTTTTTTTTTTTTTTGTTTTTAGTGATTTTAATTTAAAAAAGGTTATTACAAAAAAAAAAAAAAAATTCAACATTTCACGTATTTTTCATTTTAAACCTCGTTACCTTACATAGGCAGAGATGGACATAGGGGGTACATTGAAACACAAATAAAACTCTAGGGTTTAATTTGTCGAAATTGAAACACTGGGTTTAAAGTGAAAAATTCGTCAGACCTTGGGATTTTTATTTTTATTTTTATTTTATTTATTTTAATTAACCCTAAAATTTATGAATGAGAAAAATTAAATAAGTAAAATTTTGAATTGTGTTACTTGTGTATATAATATATATTCAATAAGATCTAACGATCTAAATTACTTTAATTATCATTAAATGGATAATAATTTCTATGTATATATAATATTTTTATATATTTATATATATAATTCGGGTTGTTTGGGTTCTTTGATGTCTTTGCCCAAGTATGCCGAAATTGAATTCGAGTTTTTGAATTTGTACCCATGCCCATATAGAATTTAAAAATATTTTGTCCAAATCCTTATAAAAATTTAGGTTGGGCTCGAATTGCTTGGGTTGAGCATGCCTAAATTGCACCCCTAACTATGCATGTAACTTCCCAAAATAACAACAACAACCCACATCATGATATTCAATAGAAAAACATACACTTCTATAATATTGACCTTTCATTGATTCTCTTTTATCGTACAAAAGATGACATATGCATGTATACATTTATAAATTTTAAATCTTAAATCTATAGCATATAACATGTATGAAGGAACTGAAACAAAAGAAAGTACTGATAAGTTAATACCTTATTGGCTACATCTTTCCAAGTCGATACTCGGGAACAACAAAATGAGTTAAACTCCATACATATAATGATCCTGGTTTAGACCCGACCCATTTTATGTTTTGGATCTGGGTTTCATTGTCTTATATAGTTGTTCATGTCTTATTTCCCTTTATTTCTCTTTGAGTTTGGCTATTGGGATGTGTTGGTTGGGTTTGGAACAAGTTGATAGCTAGTTTTTCAAACCGTTGTTGCCCAGAATTTTGCTTCTTTGCTCAAGCGGCACTTTTTGCACTCGAGTGGTCTTTGTGAACTCTTAGTAGTTTTGCAGGTTTGCAAAACTACTAGGAGGTGGTATTCTTCGCTCGAGCGAAGCTTCTTGCGTTTGAGTGGTGCAACCTAGTGTGTCTAGTCGCTCGAGCGACACTTCTTGCACTTGAGCGGTCTTTGAGAACTCTTAGTACTTTTGCAAGCCTGCAAAACTTCAAGGAGTTGGCATTCTTTGCTCGAGCGGTCATTCTTGCGCTCGAGCTGTGTTGGCTTGAGTAGTCCTTCTTGAGCTCGAGCAATGATTGTCTATTTGTGTAACTTTTGAGAGTTTGTATTCTTCGCTCGAGCGGTCACTTCTTGCGTTCGAGAGGTCACACTTATTGTGTCTGATCACTCGAGCAACACTTCTTGCACTTGAGTGATCTACGCGTATATCAGTTTGCAAAAAGCCACTTTTGAGTCACTTTTTCGTTTCTCTCTCTCTCTCTAAACATTTTAAAAACTCTAGATCTACACCCTCTCTTCCTAAAACTCTACTTCTCTCTACAAATACACCTAGATCCATCGAGTTCTTCACTAGTGTCCCTTTGTTAAAAAAGTAGAGCACGTTGTGGGCTTCCTTTTGATCCGAACAAAGTTGGGTTTGTGCGTTGTTGAAGCTCATTCACTATTTCCCTCATCTCCTAAGCTTGAGGTAGGAATTTTCTGCACTTTTTTATGATTTTTAACTTAGATATTTGTCTTTATAAAATAACATTGTGATTTGGAGGAATTTTGGACAAACCTAGGGTTTGGCTTGATTTCAAAGGGGGGTTTTCAAATGTTTTGTTGGAAATGATTAAGAGAATGTATTTATTGTTGAGTCATGATGAATTAGTGGACTTTTACCTTTGAAATTGGTTTATAAAGAAATGAGGGTTTTATTCTAAATATATCAATTGTTGATTTTGAAAGGATAAATGAAATTGATGTTGGAAATGTGGAATTGGGTTGATATTGATGAGGATGGTGGAGTTAGATATGTATTATCACTCACATCTTGAAAGTTGGAAAGTTTATCTTTATTGAAAATTGTTTATCTGTTTAGAAATATCTGTCTTGGGCTATCAGTGGAGGATAGCTATAATTGTTGTAGAAATTGCATGAGAATAAGGAGAATTGAAACTATTGTCTTATCCATTTGCATTGAGCATTATTTCATATTTATACATTGGAAATGTTTATCGTTTTGAGAAAAAGAGTAAATCTGGGAAACATGTGTTGTCTTGTTGAAATAAGTTGGCCTGAGTGTCCATGATGAAAGTCTTAAAAACTGCACGTATACATGGGTACCGATCCCATGGACGAAATTTCCGTGAAATGGCAATAGTAGTGCTTGTAAAGCCTACGTTTACATGGGTGCCGATCTACAGTTTCCTACGGCCGAAATTTCTGTGAAAGGTTATATTTGTTTTGACATTCCCGGAGATTGTGATTCACTGCTATGTTTTCTATTGGAAATGAAATGATTTCATAATTGTGATAACCTTGACATGGCATGGTTTTGGGAAAGTGATATAAAATGTTTTGGCATGATCATTGCATATGCATATCACCTTATATCTTTGTTAAGATTCATATGCTGTGTTGGATTATTTCTATTGGGTTTTGGCTTACCCTATGTGGGAAAACCATTTTTAGGTGCTGATGATATGCCTCTGCCAAGGCAAGAGCTTGGGAGGACTTAGAAGAAGAGCTTCATTTTGGTTGTTTTATTTTATTTATTTTGTACAAGCCTAGAGCTTTAACTGTAGTAGATTTAAATCCATTTTGTTGTAACCAAGCACTGTCTTGGAAAGCTGTAAGCCTTTAGGGCATTCCTTATTTGTTCAACCTTCATTCTATTTCCTTATCATGTAATATATGCTATAGATTCAGGGTTGGACTTGTAAATGTATATCTACATATGTTATCCTTTTGTACAAGTATTTGGGATTAATAGAAGATAATTATTTCATCATGTGTTGTTATTTAGCTAATGTATTATATGGGTTATTTTCATTTATTTCGAGGCGTTACAATACATATAAAGCCCAAGGCTTGTACAACAAGTATTTACATAAATGAACAAAAAGAAGCTTTTGGCTTTAAGGTCCTCTCAAGCTACATCCTTGGTGGAGACATATCATCAGCACTTGAAAGTTATTTTTCACATGGGGTGAGCTAAAGCCTAGTAGAGATACTTGAACACAACGTATGAAGCTTAACAAACTCATTTGGTGAATGTATATGCATGCCATTTGCCAAAACGTTATACTTTCTCTTTCAAAACAATGCAATGTCTTAGTTATATGTATATCAATCCGTAAAATAATAATTGTCAAAATTAGAAAATAGGGCAGTGGATACAAAACACTAGGAATTTCTAAGAACGTGTTTACCAGTAGGCTACACAAGCACTACCAAAGTCATTTTACCGGTACTAACCAGAAGGATTGGTATCTAACAGCGCGGGTTTTTGGACTTTCACTAAGGACACACATGCCAACATAATAAAATCACAAGCGCACACCTTAGCCAGATTCACCAAGGTATATGCCCTTTTTTCTCAAAACGATATATTTTCAATGTTTATATATGAAACAATGTTCAATGTAGGATGTATGAGTAGTTGGTTTCAATCAACCTAATCCTCATGCAATTTCTACAACAATCAAAACTATCCTCCACCGATAGCCCAAAATAGATGTCTCTGTACAACAGATAAATTCCCAACAATGATTATAATTTCAAAATCTCAAAATAGGAGTGATAATACATATCAAACTCCACTCTTATCATCAACGGATTCATTCATTTTATCTTTTCAAAACTCAACATCTTCTTCTCATTCGTAGGACAAACACCAATGATTTCCAATAAAACATCATTTTCTTTCAAAAACACATTTAAAAGAGAAATTTTCAATATTTCAACACAACTCAATGATATATTCATTCCCACATCTTTTCTCAAGAACTCATTTGAAAACCCATCTTTTGTATTTCAAAACCGAACCCTAAATCAAACCCTAACTCCCAAATCACAATACTTTACAAGGAGCACATAACTAAGTTAAGACTCATACAAGGAGGTTGAAGAAGTCCCTACCTTAAGAGTAGAAGAAGAAGAAAGCAAGACCTAGCTCTAGATGGAGTCAAAAATGGAAGTTTCTTCGATTAAAACGTTCACCTTTACGAGCTCTACAGTTTACTCCAAAGTACAAGGGCAACGAGATCAACAGATTTGGGTGTATTTGAGTGTTTAGGAAGAACTAGAGAGAGAGGGTGAATAAATTAGGTTTTGGTATGTTTTAGATATATATATATATATAGAGAGAGAAAATAAAAAGTGACAGAAAATGACCTTTTCCCGATTTGATATATGCACAAACTGCTCGAGCGATCAAAACACCGCTCGAATGACCAAACCATGGTTCGAGCGCACAATAACTCCCTCCAAGAAGGTTTGCAAACTGTAGAAGATCGCTTGCGCGAAGAAACGACAACTCAAGTGAAGATCACCCCACTCCTAGAACTTTTGTAGACTTGCAAAAATACTGGAAGAACCCAAAGACCGCTCGAGTGACCAAACCACCGGTCGAGTGCACAAGAAAGAAACAGACAACAATTTTCTTGAAACACTAACTTCCAACCTGTTCATTACACAACCAACAACTCCAAACAACTAAATCTAAATATCAACAAGATAAGATAGAGTATAGACAAAAATAAAAGTATCGGATCCCGAATCCAAGAACATAAACGGATTGGGGTCTAACCCAAGCTGTTATAATGCATGCGCATATGATTATTTTGTGTTAGAAAAATAAAATTGTAAACTGTATGATTAAATTCAAAATTTGCAATTTGAAAGTAAGAGATTAGGAGGAAAAAAAAAAAAAAAAAAACTGCATAACTACCCATTAATTGCTATAAGGATACTTTGAAAAAAAAAAAAGAAAAAAAGAAGAAGAAAGAGAAATATATACCAAGTTGATCCTTCTTTTTATAATAATATAGGTAGATATATATTAGGGAAAACTACACTTGTAGTTTTTATGTTTTATTCATTGTATCATTTTGATTCCTATACTTTCAATTAATTCAATTTTGACCAGTAATTTAGATTTTTTTTCTCAATTTAGTCCAATTGATAAAGTCGTTAGGATTTTTGACAGAAAATGATCATTGAGTTAGTTGATGTTAATTCACTAAATTAAGAAAATTTAGGGGAAATTATAAAAAAATCCCAAGGTTTGACCCTTATAACAAAATGAACCCTGAGTTTTTAATTTTATCAATTTGAATTCTAAATTTTTGATTTGTTTTCAATTTGAACCATTTGCTATTTTCATTAAGAAAAATCGATGAAAATTTGGGTATTTTAGTTATTGAATTCAATGAAAATAAGTATTTTAGACATTTTATGTATACATGCATTGAGTTTAATAAATAAAATACTATTTTTTCGTGGATTTTAGTTAACAAAAATAGATAAATGGTTAAGATTGAAAACAAATTAAAAAAATTAAGGTTCAAATTAATAAACTAAAATCTTAGAGTTTATTTTGTTATAAGGGTCAAATCCCAGGGGTTCGTTTTTGCAATTGTCTTGAAAATACAACGTGTTTGGTTTCAGTTTTCTGAATTTAATTTTTTAGAAATTTAGTTTTTTGTTTTTCGTGTTTTTTTGTGTTTAGTGAATATTTTTAAAATTTTAAGTAATTTTTTTTTTTACTTTTTAAATGTACCTTATTTAGATGTATTTAAATAGTAAAATATTTGTAAAACAATATTTTGAAAATTAATAAATACACAAAAATATAAAAATATATTGAATTTTCATAAATTTTTTTCGTATTTTTGGTATTTAGTAAATTTTTTAAAGATTTTTTTCACAAATATTATATTTTTTTAGTGTATTTATGTTAGGTGTGTCTAAAAATTAAAAAAATTTGATCAAAATATTAGAAAAATTCAGTGAAAACAAAAAATACAAAAAAAAAAAAAAAATTCTAAAAAATAAAACCAAACAGAGTGTATAATATTTTTCCTAAAAACATGATGCATGAGCTTATTTATTTATTTTTTTAATAATGAAAGATGAAATTGAAATAAATATGTAAATTTAAGATTATAATTGAATCGATTAAAATTATAAGAACAAAAATGATTTTTTGGGTGAATAAGAAAAAAAAAGGGAAGAAGCTACTTGCCCTGCATAATTAGGATTGTTTTGAGAAGTGCAAAATAATTTGACTTTTTAAATTATTAAAAAAAAGTACAAAACTTAAAAGAATAATACTAGACATACTGAAATTTTTAACAAATATTTTATCAAATGTCTCATATAGAACGAGTCCCACATAAATGTGGTAGAAATTTTAAGAGCTCTAATATTTTTCAAATTAAAGAGTAGGGTAATGTAATTTAAGTTAATAAATCAATAAATTACGCCACTTCCCAAAAAAATGCCTTAAAAACAGAAGTGGTGGTGCTATATTAATTAGTGTTATGATATTATTTTTGACCATATTTATTATACAAATTACAAATATTTAAAACAATACAAACGATATTATATATTATATATATTAATTAGTACATATAACATTATTCGGACAGAAATCATGAGGGTGGAAGTGCACCGTGGCAGTATGATGATCATACAAATATCCAAAGCGCATAGTACCGGGTTATGTTATGTTATTAGGAAACTCTCGGGACATAAATTGGGTGGGTTATGCTAGAGGCGTTCCAGGGTTGTAATGATGCAGCTCTCCTCCTATGTAATCGGCTGCTGCTCTAATCTTCATCCCAACTACAACAATTACCCATTCTGGTTTTCCACTTCCCGCCCAATTCGTTATAGTGATGCCACACCATTTCTCTTACCTCGCACCGCAAGACAGCCACCGCCACCACCCTACACCGCCGTCACCTGCTCTGCCGCCAATAAGCCCTCTTCCTCCACACAAGTTAGGTCTCTCTCTCTCTCTCTCTCTCTCTCTCTCTATATATATATATATATGGGTTAATTACTCCTTTTAATCCTATAATTTGATTCAAATTTACTTTAGCCCTTATAGTTTTAATTTGAACAATTTGATATTTATAATTTTAGTTTCAATTTGGTTAATTTTTGCCAAATTAGAGTTTAAAATTAATAATTTTCTAAGATTTCAATTCAGTTATTTTGTCTAAATTGAATGTCAAAATTAATAATTTTAAATAATTGTCAATTTTCTAAGAGGTACATGTAGACAAAATTAATAAAAATTTAGATAGAAGTATCAAATTGAACTAAACTTAAAGTGTACTATGAAATTGTTCAAATTGAAACTACGTCGACTAATATAGTAGTTATTCAAGACCTGAATCTATGACCATTGATTATTAACATAATAAAAAACACTTTTATCCCTTAAACATCATAGAAGATATGTTTTTAATTCAAAACTAAAATTTATATTTTAAGCACACTTATCGGGGTGGGCTCACATCCCTAATATATATATATATATAAACAATAGGCCACACTTTCATTTTAAGAGCAAGAACATCTTTAAGAAAATCAAAGGAATTAGATTTTACAAAATCAATTGGTTGATTACAGTTGCGAGTTTCAGTAGTTAGTGCTCCATTATCCATGTTTGTTACTAATTCATGTCAAAGCCGGCCTGAGCCAAGGTGCCTTAGAGTATCTCCAATCCTTCATTTTTTTTTTTCTTTCATCAGATTTGGATAAAAAACAGAGTAAAAAAAGCTTGATTTTATAATGACTTTTCATCCTTTTTTAAAAAAAAAAAAATAAAAATAAATAAATTCCAAGCTTATTGCCAAAACCCTCTTTCGTCAAATTTAGTGAAAAACTTGTTTTTGTCTTGATTTGATGAAACATTTGGCATCGTCAAATTTAAATTTGATACAAAATTGAACAGACACCTAAGAAGCATGGACACAGACACGTGACACGACATGAATACGACACGGACACGCTAATACGTTAATTTTCAAAAAATGTAGAACATGACACGTAGGGAACACACATGAAATATATAATTTTATATATTTATTATATGTTATATATATGAATATATCATTCAAAGATAATAAAAAATACAATATAACACTAATTCCTATAAATTTATATGGTTTTTGTTTTATTATTGTATCTTAAGTCGTTTTGTTCAAGCTTATAATTAGTTCACATATGTCTAATCGATAGACACGTGTATTTAAGTGATTAACACGTGTCCTCCAAGTGTTCAAAGAGTGTCTTGTTCTTTAAAAAAGTTTAAAAAGTAAGACATGTTTTGCATGTTTCATAAGTCCTATTCCAAACAATTTCTAGTTATTTAGGACTCCTATATCGATAAGATTTCATCTCCTGATGAGTTTTGCATAACATATAACGCTAATGCAGTGTTTGATGAGGATTTGACAATTGCCATACAAGTGATAATCTATAATTACGCCACGTGGCATTTTTGGAACCCACATAATTCCTGTGATTATTTTTATTCTCTCTTAATTGCCCCCAAGCTTTCATTCTCTTTGAGCTCAGTGCAAGAATGAAAGCTTTTTGTTATTATTTCAATAAAAAATATGTAATATTGCCTAACTAGAACGATATACAGGCGTTAGGGCTTATTCCAATAATACTTAATCTTGTTATGACTTATTCTGAAAATGCCTAACCCTACTAGAACTTATTCCAAGAATGTCTTAACCTCGTTAGGACTTATTCCGAAAATGCCTAGCCTTGCTAGGACTTATTCCAAGCATGTCTAACATCGTTAGGATTTATTTCCAAGAATGCCCATCGTCGTTAGGACTTATCCCAAGAATGCCTAACTTTGCTAGGACTTATTCCAAAGAGTGCCTAGCCCAGCTAGGAACTACCAAAACACCAACTTGTTTCTCGATGAGCAAAATCTGCTCTGTAAGGAATTCCGGAATTGGACAAACCACCGACTTGCTTCTTAGCGAGCAAAATCCGTTTGGTAAGGAATCTTAGAATTGGACAAACCACCAACTTGCTTTTTGGCAAGCAAAATCCGCTTGGCAAGGGCTATTAGAGTTGGACAAACCACCAACTTGCTTCTTAGCGATCAAAATCCGCTCGGTAAGGAATCTTAGAGTTGGACAAACCACCAACTTGCTTCTTGGCAAGCAAAATCCACTTGGCAAGGAATCCCAAAGTTAAAAAAACCACCAACTTGCTTCTTGGCGAGCAAAATCTGCTCGGCAAGGAATTCTAGAGTTGGACAAACCACCAACTACCTTCTTGGCGAGCAAAATTCGCTTGGCAAGGAATCTCAAAGTTGGACAAACCACCAACTTGCTTGTTGGCGAGCAAAATGAGCTTTGCAAGGAGATAAAATATTTAACCAATGGGTAGCGTAATTCATCTTGCTCCTGTGATCCACCAAATGCAGACTTTATCTCAATTCGGTGGCATATTTGACCAAAATAGCAGTCTCTATCCAAGTTCAGTGGCATATCTGACCAAAATAACTCTCCATCCTGGTTTAGTGGCATATCTGACCAAAATAACGGTCTCCATCCACGTTCGGTATAAAAATTCATGTTCTTCAGATAATATCTTCGTGGTCGGAATAATAGGGCATAAACTCCGTGCTCCACAGATAATAAAAATACGATATAATAACTGCTAATAATATCTCCAACTTAATGCATAAAATCCATACTTCATAGATAACAAAAGTCTAGCACAATACGTAATAAAATATCTTCATGCGCAGAGTAATAATACATAAAATTCATGCTCCACAAATAATAAAAATCCAGGATAATAAACGACATAAATATCTCCATGCGCAAAATAATAACATATATAATATTTGCGAAGTAGGTTGCGATTACTAACGGTGCTTGTTGCTCAGCAATGAAATAATTGAGTTATGCATTATTTTGAGCATTCTACCAAGTAATTCACTCTCACAAGCGAGCAATGGAAAACCTGAGAGTTTCCGTTGTTTTTCACAAGATCTGTTGCATCGTTCTACTTTGTATAATGTGTAGTTGAGGCCATTGATCCACTATGTGTTGTTGATGATCCATGTGGTGAAGGCACTTCCTTATCTAGAAGAGCATTGTAACTACTTAGCATTGAGTGAAACACACCCCAATGATCCTCCACATTGCCGCCTTTACTATCTGTGTCATGGGCGAAAAGTGATTTGCATGATCATGTTTGCAAGATTGGGAAACAATGAAGATATTCAATTCATGAATATATCAAGACAAACGACGTGGCCACTGTTGCCCCTATTGCCTTGAAATCATACTCTCATGAATATCACCTTGAAGAGTGTAATCATACATCCAACACTAGCTTGTCTCTAGAAAAATAAATAAGATTTTCCTCATGGGACATAATAATAATTTTTCTTCTTCGTTGGATACAATCGTTCTCATAGATAGCGCCAATTATACGGACACAAAAAAAAAAAATCATGTACTTGTTGATGAAGAGATCCAACGAAAAAGATGATCAAAACCTCCACTTGATCATCATTTACAAGATAAACCTCCCCCAACTGTTGAACGGCTGGAGGTACTCCGACGCCCAAGTTAGTCTAATATTATCAACAATATTTAATGGACAAATTCACAGAGAAATAGCGTACCTCAACCCATGGGGGCATCGCCTATTTATAATATCTAGTGACTTGCTTAGCAAGTAGTTTGAATGTTCCAGAAGACCTATCTCAAACAATCTCTAGTTGTTTAGGACTCCTATATAGATAAGATTTCATCTCTTGATGAGTTTCGCGTAATATAAAACACTAATACAGTGTTTGATGAGGATTTGACAACTGCTATACACGTGATAATCCATAATTACGCCACATAGCACTATCGGTACCCACATAATTCTTGTGATTATTTTTAGAGATAATTGTTGAAAAGTCTAAGCTAAAGAAGGTATAAAGCATTAGATCTAGTGGATATTTTTTGTTAGTGAGAGGTCCACTTTTTGTGAAATAGTTTGGTGAGAAGTCCTTTTGTTGGTTTTGGAGGACATTTTGTTTTCAATTTTATCCCCTATCTATTTGTTGACTTTCAACTATCTCTTGACTTTTTCTTGATTATCTGTTCAAATTATTTTCTATCTGTTTGAATTTTTTTTCCTTATCTATTGAAATTATCTGTTAAAATTATCTATTTGTTCAATTTTTCCCTTGTCCGTTTAAATATGTCTGTCCAAATTTTATTATCTGTTCAATTTTTTCCCTTATTTTTTCTTATTTGTTGAAACTATTTGTTCATTTGTTTTTATTTGTTCAATATTTTTATCTATTGGATGTCAGATCTGTTAAAAAAATTTGAATATGTTTAAGAAAATTAAATTTGTGCAATTGTTATTGTGTTATCTGTGTAAATTAAATATGTTTCTTCTTCATCAACATCATCAACAACAACAAAAACAAAAACAAATAGATCTGAGTCAAGAACAAAAAAAAAAGAATCTAAATAACAAAAAATATGAGAGCGAAGAAAAAAAAAAAAAAATTCCTACAGATCTGTGTTGGATCTGTGTTCAAATCCAACAGAATTCCTACTATCATTTAAAAATCCAACAGATCTGAGGCTATATAGATCATGTATGTGGGGTAGGGGAGAGAGAGAGAGAGAGAGAGAGAGAGAGAGAGAGAGATAATCAGATAATGAACAAGAAGAAGCTAGATTCAAAAAAAAAGAAAAAAAAGAAAAAAAAAACTATATAATGACAAATTTAATAACCAAATAAAATATTCTCATTCTGACATTTACTGGAGCATATAAGGAACCAACAACCAAGTTTGATCACATCTCTATCCATGAAATGAGTTTAAAAAAAAAAAACTGATGATTAAAACATAAAACCAATTAACCCTAAATTGACAGTCTTGCAACCAAATAAAAACTAAAATGCATAGAATGATATATTACAAAGAAGTAGAACAAGTATATGATAAGCCCAATTTAAATCAATCTTTGGCCATCACAAAACCCTAGATGTACAACATTTGAGCAAGTAACCAAGTTAAGGCAAGCATTCGTTACACACAAAAAAAAAAAAAAAAAAAAAAAGAAGAAGATGAACTCGGAGTGAGAACCGGTGAGTCATACCGGTGCACAGTTCTTCCCTTGGAAGGGTGACACACTAGTGCTCAGTTCGACCTATTTTTTTTGGTCTCCCCATGAACTTGGAGTGAGAACTGGTGAGTCGGCAGCAGTGCAGTGGGCTGACAGCGCAGGAGCTGCGGTGCTGGTTGATAACGAATGGCAGCTATGAGGTGGAGGAAGGGGTGACGGTGGTTGCCGGTGTCGCCACCTCGGAGAGATGGGGATGATGAGTACTGTGGTGTCGCCTCCGATCTTAGATCTTGATCTCCCTCCCTATCTTAGATCTTGGTTACCAAATTGGCGATGAACTGTGTAGGAGAGAGAGCGAGAGTGAGAGAGAGAGTAGAGGGAAGAGAGAGAGAAAGAGGGTTGTAATTAGGGTTTGGGAATGTGAGTGTATACGGTAGCTATAATATATATAAGGTAGTTTGGTCATTTTACGTAGGCATGCCCTTATGGACAAAATATTTTAGAGTGTAGACTTTTGGCCAAACAAAATTCAAATTTGGATATATGGACCGAGTACTCTTATTTTTATTCCCTCTCAAATATTTTAATTGTAAATAATTTTAACTAGATTCCAACTTTTCTAAGTCCACGATCCAAACAAATGAAGCTAAATGCAATTATTTATTCTTTTTACATTTTATCAATTGGACACATATCCAAGGGGACCCCTTGGTACACATCCGATAAGGAATATACTATATGTGTCTTATTACACATTTTTTTTACATGTTACATATTTTTGTGATAAATGTTATATAATTGTCAGGTAGAGTTACAAAAATTTTGATTCATAAATGAAGTTATGCATTTTTGTGGTGATGTTATGCATTTATTCATCAAAATATTTCTTAATCACAAAGTGTCATAACCATAAATTTTTATGGTAATACGCATTTTTCATTTTTGAACCACTAATTGTCATAACTCCACTAAAAGATTACATAACATTTGCAACAAATATGCATAACATGTATCAGAAAAATGCATAACAAGGTGCATATGCATCCTTAAAGGGGTGTGTACTGAAGGTATTTCCAATATCTAATAGTCCAACATTCAACCTAATTAATGACCTTATAATAGGAAAGAAATCAATAATACAAAAAAACAACCCAACAACTAACGTACCTAAGAGTTCCCATAATGGGAAAAAAATTTATCAATATTTGGTTTTTTGTAAAGACATTGAGTTAAAGGGTGTGCAGGGGTGGCCAATTAAGCATAAAAAGGTGAATTGAAGTAGTCAATTATTTGAGAGTAATGGATGATTGTTTCCAAAATGCATGATTATTTATAGAATATTGTTAACCATATCAGTTATAGTTGCTTATGAAGAAAAAAGTTTTTTGAAGTTGAGATTGATTAAATTGTACTTTGTCTACTATGTCACAAAAAAGATTGAACGGATTATCTACATTATCTACTAAAAGTGCATAGTAGACAAACTAGAGTATGTAAGCTGAATTAGCATGTTACATCTAAAAATGAAGAAAAGTAATATCTAGTTGATAGAGTTGGTTCAGGTTTTATTTGGTATTATAACTTTAGATTTTGTTTAATATTTTTTTATTCTTGTAATTTGGATGTTATTATTTGTTTGGGAAGAACTAAATAAGTATACTTTTTGACTTTTTACGAAAAGATATGCAAAAAAGTAGAGAGGTGATATAACTCAAAAAAGATAAAAAGATAACAAGTTTGCTAATATAGCACTTCCCGAATGAGTAACAAAACCATATTTTATCTTTTAGCAGTTTTGTAATAATTTCTTAATGCCTTGATCTATGTAACTGAATTTTATTATATAATTTTAGTGATTATACACGTAAGCAAACTTTGTGTAGGAACTAGCAAATGAAAAAAAAAAAAAAAAAAACAAACAAAAAAAAAAAACCCTTAAGAATTTCATTGACATAATTTTTATTTATTTTTTGATTATGCATAGAGGATCTCATTTTTAAACTCAAGGCTAGCTATGATATTTATATATATATATATGGCCACATAATATTGTGAGATTATATATGTACATTGTTGGGTTCATTCTTCAATCCTTTTTTTGGTCTTCTTTGTGTAGAACGATCTCCATTACGTGAATGATTGCTTAATTTATGGTTTTTGATGCATTGAAATATATATAGGAATTTTAGTTGTACTGATATTGTTGTTATATGAATAAAATATGGTATTTGCTTTTATACTAATTGGTGAGATTATGTGTATGCAAATACTTCGGAAGTAAAAGCAAAATCTGGTTAGTGAGTGTCATGTAACAATCTTAATTTTGATAATGCTCCCGTACTACACTATTGTCCCCATATGTGTGAGCTTTTATCTTAATGTTTAGCTTCTCTTACTAGTTAAATACAAGATTTCCGTTCACAATGTGCCCAACAGAGAAAAGTAATAAACAAATCTCATGGAAACAAAATGTATCAGATCAAACAAGTACCATCCCTAAATTAGGTGACAATTTTATTGAAGGAAAATAGAGAAGAGGAAGAGAGAGAGAGAAGAAACAAAGTATGGCTAATGAGGGAAAGACCCATCAGTTGATTAGTAAATACAAGACACCTCAGAACAGTCACAATACAATGTCATGGGTTCATTACAACAAACTCCCATATCTCCTAGTAAGGATTGGAGCCAAAGAAGTTCACATGTTCCTTGAGCCAAGGCCTTGTATTTTGCATTAGATCTAGTTACCACTGCCTGTTTCTTGCTGCGCCAGGTGTTTATATTCCCCCCCAAAAAGGCCCAATAACCCGAGGTTGATCGTCTGTCATATATCGAACTTGCCCAATTTGCATTAGTAAATACCTCTAACCTCAAGTGGCCATGGTTAGAGAACAAAATTCCTTGCCTAGGTACCTCAAAATATGATATACTGCATCCAAATGCATTGAATGGGGGTCATGCATGAACTGACTAACTACTCCCACTGCATATGCATTATCCAGTTGAGTCTGAGACAAGTATATGAGTTTACCCAAGAGCTAATGATACCTTTCCTTATCTACAGAGTCACCAGCACCATTGCTCAGATGATGATTAGTCTCAATTGGTGAATCTGCTGGTCGACAACCTAGCATGCTTGTTTCATCAAGAAGATCAGATAATATACATTCTCTTAGAAATAAAGATGCCTTTGTCTGATCTAGCAATTTGAATTCCGAGGAAATACCTTAAAGTACCAGGGACTTTGATCTCAAATTCCTTAGAGAACTTAGAGTTAAGTTGAGCCACCTCCTCCGTGTAATTGTCTGTCACCACTGTCATCAACATATACAATAAGAACATTTATCCTATTCGTGTCTCACTTAACAAACATAGTGTGATTTGCGTTGCGTTGCATTGCGCTGCGTTGCATTGCTTTGCTTTGTTTGTACCCAAATCTGAGCATAGGCTTGAGAAACCTATCAAACCATGCCATAGGGGACTGTTTCAACCCATAAAGAGCTTTCTTCATCCTACAAACCTTCCCAAAGTTGGATGGAGATGAGAATCCCAGTGGACAGCCATATATACTTCCCCCTCCAAATCAACATGAAGAAATGCTTTCTTCACATCTAGTTGGTGCAAAGGCCAGCCCAAATTAGCAACACAAGAAAGAATGGTATGGATGGAATTCATCTTTGCCACTGGAGCAAAAGTCCCCTGATAATCAATGTCGTAAGTTTGAGTAAACCCCTTTGCAACTAGTCTCGCTTTGTACCTCTTAATCATCCCATCAGCTTCCTGCTTAAACAGTGAACACCCACTTGCAGGCCACCGGTTTCTTTCCTTCAGGAAGAGGAACTAACTCCTACTTATAATTCTTGCTCAAGGCTTTGATCTCCTCTACCATAGCCTCTTTGCACTTAGGATCATTGATAGTTGTTGTCCAATCCTGTGGAATACAAACAAAAGACTAGGACGAGACAAATTCACAATATGTGGAAGACAATGAATTATATAAGACACAAATTTAGAGATAGGATGTTGAGTGCAAGTTCTAACTCCCTTCCTAATAGGATGATTTGAAACATCAACGATGTAATTGAGAATTTGCCACTTGTCTCCTTGCCTTTCTTCCAATGTAACTGCTTCCTTCTCATGCCTTGCACTGATGTCATGGCTGTAATCCATATTGCTTATATTGTCATGTGTTTATTGCCGCGAGTCCCTTTCACCATGCTCCACATGACACTTGAGCTTTGTCTTCCTCAAGCCTGTCAACAGGCTTTTTGTGAGAAAAATGGGTGCAAACGAGGATGACAATGTTGATTTCAGGAAGCTTAATATGACTAGAAAGAGATGGGTTTATTGATCTATCTTTGAGGACTTGGAGGTAGCTTAAATAAGCTTAAAACATCACTGTAATCACCGGTACGATAGTTGGGTGCATGCATGTATGCAAAGGAATGTAGGCGATTTAGGTGTGTTGACCATGCACTCTCGTGCCGTCTAATATTTTAATTACATAGATTTATAGATTTGATTACTATTTGTGGACCTCACAAATGATGGTTAATGTTCTTCTTCTTTTTTTATTAGGGTAAATTACACTGATCTCCCCTAAGGTTTGAGCAAATTACACTTAGCCCACAGTTTTGATATAATTACATTGACCTCCCCAATCTTTTAATAGTGAGTTAAAACTGAGGTAACAAAATAAATCAAATTACATTTTTAGCCTTATATATAAATTACTTTTTACCCTTGCCTATTTATTTATTTATTAAAACCCAAAGCCATCCCCACACACACCAAAAAAAAAAAAAAATTCCACCTATTTTTCTTGTCCGTCTTCTATTATCTTGTTCACAACAATTTCAAACCCTAATTCCTCTTCACAACACAACTGCGGCATCACAACATAAACATCACCAGATCATCGGGAGCACCACCGCCAACTCCACCTATTGCACTGCCGCCATTGTCAGGCTACTCCACAGCCATTGCAACCGCAACCGCAATAGCAATCACTATTACTATCGCTATAGCCACACACATTGTGCCATCACTATTGTTATTGTCGTTAGCCTACTATCTGTTTCTATTTCTTTTCTCTTTCTTTCCTTGATCACAAAATGACATACAAATCATCAATCAGAAAAAAAAAAAAAAAAAAAAATACAAATTTTCATCGATGCCTTAACACAGATCCCAAATTCTAACCTAGTATTATCAAAAAACATTGATACCCTAGCGAATTACATTTTGGAATGCGCATTCCAAAACATTGTATACTTTCATTTTAAAATGGAAATTTAGCAATCCAAAGTGATTCCAAAAGTTTTTCCAATATATTTACAGTTTCCTTTTAAGTTTAAAAAAAAAAAAAAAAAATCAAATATAATAAACTAAAATATAAGGGAAGTAAAGTTTTAACATGACAAAAGGTTTAAAATGGGACATAATGCCCATAGAAATATTAACTATATATGATCAAGTTTGGAAAGAACCTACATTTTATTAGATGTTTGATTGTTAAATAAATTTCTCTAAACTAGAAATACCTTAAATTCTTATAGTGTAAACCATGCAAGTCTATCCATATTGTACCACAATTTAAAACATGTGGCGTACTGTGTTCCCGTTTTCGTTCCCGTTCCACGTACCAGAAAGATCCATGTTCTAGGTAACATAGACCTAACCTACTCTCTCATGGTTTCGCCCCAAGACCATACACCAACCAGTCACCACTACATCGCTTGGCTACCATTACAGAACCAACCGGTCACCAAAGTAGTGGAATTAACCACCAGTGGAGTTAAAATCGATGACATATGTAGATTCTTCAAATTTCATTGTGCAGTCGACTGTTCAAATCTCATAGTGGTGGCCGGTTTCGGCAATGTTTGTCGGCATAGCTTTGGTGCCATTAGTTATAGAGAGACAAAATGGTAAGTTGATAAAGAGAAAAGGATCGAGTTCGGTCAATTGCGTTTAACCCATTTGAAACCCCATGATCCATGGGTTAACTCTTTTGTATTTGCTTTTGTCTTTGTTCATTAATTGAAGTAAGGGGAAAAATGGGAATTATGTTAAATAAAATAGTATTACAATTAAAATATGAGTGTTGCTATTAGCACCCCATCAATTATTTTGGACACCCCGTTTTTTAGCTTTTTATTTTTATTTTTATTACAATAATAACCTCAAGTGAAATTATTAAAAAGGATATCAATAATTTTGAAAAACCCTATCCCACACGCCCACTATCATGAGTTAGGATTTATGAGAGCATCCACCTCCATCACCACCCATCCATTTTTCCCAAATCACATCCTCAAAACTTTGAAAACCCTTTGGCGGCAATATTCAAATGGTAACGGTGGCAACCATTTGATTACCTACACTTTTCCGGCAATGGTAATGAGTGAAATTTTTTTTGTCAATCACAACTCAATGAGACGAGAGGAGTACAACAATAAAACTTAGATGAGATTCATAGATTTGATGGTGTTCTTAGTTCAGAGGAGATTGGACTTTTAAGAGTAAGTTTCTTATAAAAAATAACAAAAATAATAAAAACTATTTGTCATTTTTTCAGAACTGAATTTTCGAACATATAACCGAAGATTTCTTATTTGTTTGGGAACAGATAAACGAAACTCGTGGAGACAGCAGAATCCACAAAAGGGGAATTTTGAATCAACAACAAAAAACGCTACATTTATTTTTTGAGATCATGAACAAGTATGTGGAGATGAAGTAATAATTATCTTCGTGGGTTTTGTTAGGGTTTTTGGGGGAGAGGCTTTATTGGGTGTGGGGATGTGCATTCAATTAAATGGGTGAAATGTTTTTCCAAGGATAATTTTGATATTATTTGGGGGGAAAAAGGAAATTTTAAGGGTTTTAGAATTTATAAGTGGGGGTCTAAAGAAATGGGGAGTCCAAAATAATTGATGAGGTGCTAATAGTAGCACTCTTAAAATATTAACTGCCGTTTAACGGAGTGGGCTAAAATATTATATCATTTAAGATTGAGGGAAAATTAGTGTAATTATGTTAAAACTATGAGATTTATTGTAATTTCTTTAAATCTCATGGGAGGTTAATGAAATTTACCCTTATTATTATTATTATTTAGCTGAAATTACCGCCTGACCTATCTTTGTGACATTTTAAACCCATTAAATTGTTGACCCCTAGGGTATGTGTACCTGTGTGACAATTTGAGGGCTTGTTTAGTTTTCCAAAAGATTTTCACGGTTAGTTACTGACAGTTGAATGATGAGGCTTGGTCAGTTTCAATCTAAAGAAATTAGTACATTACCAGATATGTATTAGTCCCGCTTGGGGGGTTTGTTGTATAACCTGTAGGACATGCTAAGCATATTTTATGGTTGCTTTCAAAGCTTTGGAATGCTATAATGAAGCTCCTCATAATGTGCTAGTCACTACCTTATTATTGCATGGAAGTAGATGTCATTTATCTTTGTTTTTGATGTTGGCTTTTTTATTAACTAGTTCCAATGTCCACAAATACACACTTATTTGGATGAAAATAAGGGTCCTCGTAATGATGCAAGTTATATAAATGGTGCATAGATGTAGTTAAGCTACAAGCATGAGGATGGTCAACAAGTCATATTTGGATAATACCCTGAGTACTGTTAGTTATTGATTTTTATCATACAAGTAGGTTAAACTCTTACTCTGTCAACTTATTCCAACTGTGCATTTGTGCATGATATCATGTGACTTTTATTTGTATATATATATATATTAATAGAAGAAGCTTCTGATCAAAGTTTTCATTCTCTCTTTTTCTTTTTTGTTTTATTTTTCCTTTTTGTGAATGGTTGATGTTAGTGTTTGAAGGTTTCAGACTTTTGAGTTGTATGGATTCTCAAAAAGTGAATATGATTCACAGTTTCAATTTCTTCTCTAACTTGGTAAATTTTTTTTTTTTTTTTCATCAAATGCGTCTGCCCCCAGGTTCTGTTTTACAAATGAGGCTCTGTTGTGATCATAATTTTATTTGTTATTCAGTTCTACAGCTAAGATACGAAGTGAAGTTCTTTCTCCCTTTCGGTCTGTGCGGATGTTCTTTTATCTAGCTTTTATTGCAAGTGCTACTATTGGGGGATTAATAGCCACCAACCAACTTATTGCTGCATTGGCAAACTCATCGAAAGCAGCTCAAGTCCCTGACATCCTCATGGGTCTCGGCATAGATGTCGGAGCAGTTTCTATCTTTGCATTTCTTTATTCTCGGGAGAACAATGCTAAGAATGTTCAGTTGGCTAGATTGTCAAGAGAGGAAAACCTCTCAAATCTTAAGCTCAGTGTAAATAAAAAAAAAGTTATTCCTGTCAGTGACTTGAGAGGAATTGCTCGCCTTGTCATACTTGCTGGCCCTGCATCTTTCATCTCAGAGTGTTTCAGACTTAGTGAGCCTTACACTGAGGGCCTTCTGGAACGAGGAGTGCTTGTGGTGCCTTTTGCTACAGATGGGAATTCACCTAGTTTTGAGTTTGAAGAGAGTGAGGAGACGAAGGAGGCCACCAGAAAAAGGAAGATGCTGTGGCAACTGGTTCCTGTTTATGCAACCAACTGGTCCGAGTAAGAGACTATATACACACAAAAGATATTTAATTCATTTCACTTTGTTCCAACTCTCTCCACTAGTCAATGCAGATGATAAAATGTACAAATGAAATTTCTCATTTTGTTGTTATGAACAACAGGTGGTTAGACGAACAAAAAAAACTGGCGAAAGTCTCCCCCGAATCTCCTGTGTGAGTAATGCTGCCACTGTTGCTTAATAATATGTGTGAATCTCTTTTTAACCCTAGGAAGCTCAAGGAAGAATTTTATATGCATGTTTGTGAACTTGTATCTAATTCCAGCGTACATTGTGCATTTAAATTGCATCTTTACTCATCATCATCCAAGTTATGATCTTCATGTTTGTTAGTAGTATTCATGTGCATCAACTTTGAGACATTGTCTATCACCAGGAAATTTGGATCAATGAGATCGCTCAAAACTATTAACATTTGGGACAAAAGTCTCACAAGCTTGTGTGTATGTTTGTGAGCTAGTTTTCCTGCTGATGTTTGCCTCAAGGAATTAATGATTATGCTTCTATTTCATTGTGTAGGTATTTATCCCTACGGATGGATGGTCGTGTTCGTGGCAGTGGTGTTGGTTACCCTCCTTGGAATGCTTTTGTTGCGCAATTACCACCAGTAAAGGGGATGTGGTCAGGTCTGTTTGATGGCATGGATGGAAGAGTTTTGTAGAGAAAATTTCTTTTCCCTTATTTTGTTATTTATTTTTTATTTTTATTTTTTTAATAGCTTTTGTTTTCATGCGTATTCAAGATCATTTGTATTAGTTATACCATCAATCATATCAAATATTTTATTTCCGATGTACCCAAAAAAAAATTATATCTGAATATTGTTTTTTTTCTACACAGCATGTTCTTTTCCTTCCAATATTGGCCATTATTTTTGAATTTGTGCTTTAGTTATTTGCTCCCACAACATGAGCTCTATATGTTTTATTGTATACACAATGTTGGTAAAAAATGTTGGAAATTTTCTTTAATTAGTTGGAATGCATATATAACAGGTTTTGTTCCAGATTGTTGGAAATCATTTCCTCAAAATTCATAATATACCAAAGTATAACATTAAAAATTAGTGTCCCAAAAATGTTATATTTAAAAAAAATGATTTTTCATGGGGAAAATACAGCACAGTGGGCTTCTGAATTTTCTTTTTGCAAATATATCGAAAATTTTAAAATTTTAATTATTAATATTTATAAAGTTTTCAATTGATGTGCAATTATTTTTGTACTTTTACACTGAATTGCTATTTCCCCCTTTTTTTCAATGTTTGCTCGCTGTTCTATCTGGACCAACATTTAAACTGGTTGGCAAGGTCGGCCTATCTCTAATGACGGCTAAAGTAAAATTTCAATGGGAGGCTCCGTGAAGTGTATGATTGAATTTAGAATTTGAAAAATGAAATATTATATGAATTTGAAAAGATTAAAGAGAAAATTCATGATAAATCCAATCTAACAAGGGTATAAGGTGTTAGGTTTCATAAGTATTTTTTTTTTTGTTTTTTGGTGAGAAGTACACTCTTTGTAAAATATTGGGATAAGAAATATATTTTGTTATTTTAGAGGATATTTTGTTTTTAATTTTACCCCTTACATATCTATTGAAATCTTTTTCAGCTGTTTAATTTTTTTTGAAACTATCTGTTCAAATATTTTTTTATCTGTTAAATTTTTAACCTATTTTTTCTTATTGGTTGAGCATATTTGTTAAATAGATTAAAAAATAAAATTGAATCAATCTGTTTAAAAAAATTGAATCTATCAGTTGTTATCTGTCGGTTCTTATTTGTCTTTGTTCAAGTATCTGTTTAACATGAAGAAATTAAAGCCAAATGTGCGGGTGAAAAAAAAAGGAACTATCTGAGAAAAAGTATTTGTTTAACAATCTCATATCTCCATTAATGAAGCAGCAATAGACTATTTCTTCCTCATCTTCATCTCTATCTGTTAAAATTCAACACACTTTCTCTATCATTTTCATTTCTATCTGTTAAAATTCAACAAACTCTTTCTTTTTCATCTTCATATCTCCAAATCCCAAATCCAAAACAACAACAACAACAGATCTGAATCTAGTAAACCAACGTCGAAGGAATGAACACAACCATTCAGTAATAATTTACACTTTCTTGATCTGTAAAATAAAAAACTCTGAAAAAAATCTGAATTCCTACTAACGGCGTTGCCATTAATTGACAATGGTTGAAGCAGCAAATTGGAGCAAAACAACCACTTTTCACTATCGTGGACAATGGAGAATATTATGCTGAAGCTAATCCAAGTGGAGATGACCATTGTGAGAGAAATGAATGCCAAACCAGACATCAAAAGAGGTTTTTAGAGATAAAGCTAAGCTTTGTCTTCGTCGCAGAGGCATTCATACTCATGCTTCAACACGAGGGCTTGCCCAAGGGCGTCACTAAGGATCGCCATTGTGAGAGATTCCAAAACCCTAGCTGGTTTGATTTGAAAGGGTTTCGAAGATTTGTGGATTGTGAAGATGGTGAGGTCTAGGGTGTTGAAAGATGAAGATTGAAAGCCCTAATTGTTGATGATGTTGTGGTAATGGTTAAGAAGTGCGAATAGATTTGTTTGTTGAGTTGCGTAAGCTTGTTGTCTCTAGCAGGTTCTAGTATCACTATCACACAAGTTGGTGGTGACAAAGGTGGTGGTGAGGAGATAGCGATGACAGCGACGTCGGGGTTAAATAAGTCGAGATCAGTGTAGATGCCAGTGCAGATGATTTCCTAAAGGTTAGTGGTAAGGCAAGTAGAGCGGATGAGATCGAAGGCGTGCCTTTTGGAGATAGCATCGGAAGGGAAGGTGACAATCTATTCGACAGCGGATTTGGCAATGACAGAGATGTCACTGCCGATGGTAGATTGTTGGAGGGCTTGAAGAAGAGCATCGGCGATGACCTTGTGGTAGTGGAGGAAATCGAGGTAGCAGAGTCCTTGGCCTTGTTTCTCTCTCTCTCTCTTTAGAGTCTCTGTTTCTCTCTTTAGACTAATTGAACAGATATCATCTTTCTCTCTCCTCTATGTATATATGTTTGTGCATGAATATCACAATTTAAATTGATAAAATAAAATTAAACATATAGTAAAAAATAAGAGACATAACAGTAGAATGAAGAATGAGTAGTTTGGTCATTTCGCTGAAGCATGTCCTTGTGGACTTAATAGTTTTACGTGTGGACTTTTGGACAAAAGAAATCAAAATTTGGACCTATGGCTTGAGTAGCCAAGATTAAAAGTTCAAAGATTTAAAAAATAAGATAAATAAGTAAATATGAACTTAGGGCATAATTGTTATCATTATTGCTCTTGTGGGCATTTTCGAAAAAAGAAAATTTGTGACATTGACACTAACTCTATAACGCCTCAAAATAAACACAATATACCCATCTCCTAACTACTAATAAATAGTAACATAAACGAAATGATAAAACGTTCATTAATCAAAGTTTGATATACAAAATGTGACACATGTTATATATATTCATAAATTGTACA
The DNA here is from genome assembly GCA_025200525.1 of Camellia lanceoleosa. NCBI lineage: Eukaryota > Viridiplantae > Streptophyta > Magnoliopsida > Ericales > Theaceae > Camellia > Camellia lanceoleosa. The sequence continues at coordinate 22,495,890 of CM045766.1, read as the reverse complement.
TCCTGAATCTACAACATACGTTACAAGCTAGTGTAGACATCCCATTTTTGACCACCTTTACGACTTGGACGTCATCATTTACACACCCAATGATAATTATGCTTGGTAAGTGCTTGAAGTCCTCAACGGAATGCCATAGTTTTGAGCCTTTCAAACCTTTTGTCTTTGAACCAAAACTTTGGATTTTCAAGTCTACAACCTTTTGTGACCTGTCGGCCCCTACAGTGGGCTCTCGGCCACAACTCTTGGCTGCCGGCCACTGATGTGACCTGTCAGCCACCAGTGATGGACAGCCGGCTACCAATGTGTTTTGCAGATATTTTGTGACAGCTGCGTCAGCTGTTTGCATAGATGCTTGCATCTACTTCCACGTGTATGGCTGGATGTTTGTGAGGGAGATTTATGTTTCTTTATATATACATGACCTCTCTTCATGTTTTGGGATTAGAAAAATTTTGGAGCAAAATTTTTCCTCTCTCTACAATTCTCTCTCTCTTGCAAATTTCTCAATCTTTGCCTATACACTTTTCACCTTTGCCTATACACGCTTAACCAAACCTCTCCATCTTTGAGTTGAGGTGTCTTTGAGCCTTGTTTGAGCTCTTGAGAGTGTGTTTGCCTTGTTTTATTGCTTGGAATTGATCTCCTTTTCAAGAGGTATAAAGCTTTGCATCTTTACTTGTTGTATGTACTCTTTTTCTTGCTATCTTCCAACTGTTTTTGGGCTGTAAAAACTTTGTATTTTTGGGCTGAAACTTGGGTTTTAAGGCCAATAAAGGTTGAGGGGTAATTCACCATTCTTTGCACCTTGCTCTCAAGGCCTTTACCCTTGTGTTTCCCACCTTTACACTATCATTTTTTGAGCTTTTACACATTGATTTTTAGAGTTATTTCAGTGGCAAAAATCATGGTTTGAAGTCCAAAATTGGAGGGGTTAGCCTCTCCTCTTTGTGTTTTGCTTACTAGCCTAGCATGCTCTTTGTTTTAGCTTATTATTCTAGCTCTTTTTGCCTTAATTCCAGCATGTTTTAGGACTTATTTAGGACTGTTTCTAAGTGCTTGTTGGATTTGAGCTTTGTTTTTCATGCTTGTAGTGTAATTGTTCTTATAAGCTTGGTGTTTTAGGCATTAGACATCATCTTATTTGAGTTAATTGTATTTATTTATGGCTTTCCATGCTTGTGATCACTCTTAATCACTTCTGCAATCTCCCTTATTTCTTGGCTTTTGTTTTGCTTTGAAAGTGGTTTCAACCTACTTGTTGGTTTAAGCATGAGATTGAGATGTCATGCTTAATGGTTTAATCCCTTTTGGGGTTCATTACCAACGGTATGATGTCTCTTTTATGCCCAAAGCAACTCTTGGATTGAGTCCTCTTTCCATTACAGGACTTAAATTCACCATTGGACTCAATTGATTAAAGAATGGATGGTAATCTAAAATGAAGTAATAAAATTGAGGCTAAAAAAAGTGTAAGCTAACAACCCGTTTTGGGTTCAATCGGACGTTAATTGAAACCTTGAGTCTTGAGTCGTTTCATACTCATTAGTGATGAAAACGGTTCAAGATTAATTATCAACTACTTCTCTTGATCTTTCATGATAGAGTGGAGGTTTTGAGAGTCTTGTTTTATTGCATTTATTGAACTTGCACCATTTGGTTTATAAGCCATTATGCAATGAAATTGCATCCATTGGTGGTTTGTGAATCAAGTTTACTACTCCTTTGAGCTGTTTAAATGATAAAGAGGGGTAAATTGTGCAAACAAACCATTGAGAATACACTGTCTTTGCTCTGTTTGCTCTCTGTTGTGAGAAAAAATTGATTAGTAGTGGCGGCGAATATCCGCGACCACTAGTGGAAAATCAAGCGAGTACTCTCACAGAGACGAGTTGGTCTGGAGGTGGAAATTTGTGAAAGTGTTCTACCGTGCAACAGAGTCATTCAGTAGTAGAAACAGTGGCCTTTTCATGTGGAAGTCCCGCGTGTATGTATGGCATTTCTTGTTTCCCGAGGCAAAGTAATTAGAGTAGTTAATTTAGTTACTATGTTGTAATTAATTTATTAGCTAATTAGAATTTTGTAATTAATTAATTAGTTCCAATTTGTAATAATTAGTTAGAATAGTTAATTAGTTGTGATGTTGTAATAACTAGCTAACACAGTTAGTTAATTTGTTTTGTAATAGCTAGTTAATTAGTTTAGCTAGTTAGTTCATTCAGACCCTCTTATGTGAAGGCGTAAATGTTACAATAATGTGTATGCCTTCCAACCTCACGTCTTTCCCCCTTTTATTTACTAGCTTATGATGGTTAGTTTAGGGTATCATGTTTTGTTTAGCATAAATTCATGTTTGCATCCATTTGTATTGCATGCATCGAGGCTCAGTTCATCATTCTAACTTGCATTGTTAGCTTAGTACTTCTTTGAATACATGCTTAGACAGCATGCTATCAAACTGTTTCATATGCCATATTAGTAGCCGAGCCTATTAATTGCATATTGCATGTGTTGCATTAGTCATATCGCATAGTTAGGAATCATACATTTTTCTAACTAGTTTCTCTTTTGGCTTGAAGTACTAGGTGAGCCTTTATTCATTTTAGCATAATTACATGAATGTGAGTGTTGCCATGTTTAGCATGCTTGCCATGAGGCTAAATGCTTAATTGATAATTGCTTGAATGCCTATGGATGAAGGCTAATTGCTTGAATTGGAATAATTTGAGTAATGTTCATATGCAATCACTTTTTCAAGTGGTACATATTTCGAAACAATTTTCAAAACAAACGTGAATCAAGTGTTCCAATTCTTGTAAGTTGGTGTATACTTGTGTGTGTGCGCATCACATAGTAATGCTAGCCTAATAAATCAGAACAAGAGCATATAATGTAAATAAGATTCATATCATGATTAGTAGAGGCCGATATTTGATCGAGTGAGTGGGGTGCTCAATTCATGACCTTCTTCTCTCGTACCTAAGTTCCCGAGCCGAGACACTCTTGGTGATGACGGATAAATGGCCTTTGACACGAGTCTCGGGTTTCCTAAATTTCCCAAAAAAAAATATATTTAGGTGGTGACTCTGTATCTGGCAAAGTAGTCCATTTTTGACATTTTTGATTCAAAATCGATTTTCCAAAAAGATTTGCCAGATTAGGACTCTTTGGTATTTATCTATTTCACATTGCACTTGTGAGATTAGATTCAGAATCGCGAGAGTCTGATACTGTAGGGCTTATTCGACCTCCGAAAGGGGGTGTGAAAAAGTCGAGCTACAGCTAGTAAAAAGAAATGAAAGTTAAACAGATAATCATATGCCTTAATGGCTTACATCTTTCCAAGTCAATGCTTGGGTACATCAAAAGTGAGTCTTAAGCTCAATACAGATAAAACCCTAGGCTTGTAAAAAATTAAATACAAAATAACAATAATGAGCTTTCAGTTCCACAGTCCTCCTAAGCTAAGTCCTTAGTGGAGGGATATCATCAGTACCTGAAACGTTTTTCCCACATAGGGTGAGCCAAAACCCAGTTGAAATAATCCAACACAGTATATAAATCTTAACAAAGTTATAAGGTGGATGCATAGGCAATGCTCGTGCCAAAATATTTTTTTTATATCTCTTTCCAGAACCATGTAATGCCATAATAATGTCATGGTTCATAAATCATTTCATTTACAACAAATAATACGGCAGTGAATCACACTTTGGGAAACTTTAAAACAATGCAACCTTTCTCGGAAATTTCATCCCGAGGAAACCGTAAACCGGGACCCATGTAAACATAGGCTATACAACCACTACTTTTGCCATTTCAAGGAAATTTCATTCACAGGGATCGGCACCCATGTATATGCGCGGTTTTCGGGACTTTTACCTTGGACACAAATGCCAACTTAACTTTGGTGTTACACACCTTACCAAATCCACCCATTTTTCTCAATCACATACATTTTCAATGTATTAATTAGTATACAATGATGCTCAATACAAAAATGGATGAGAATTTAGTTTTAGTTTACCTAATCCTCATGTAATTTCTACAACAATCATAACTATCATCCACTGATAGCCTAAAACAAATATCTCTAATAGATAAATAAATTTTCATTAAAGATACACTTTTCCAAAATCTCAAATAGGAGTGATAATACATATCAAATTCCACCATCATCATTATCATCACTTCAATTTCACAATTTCTAATATCAATTCCATTTTCTCTTTAAAATCTCAACATTTACATTTTAGGGCAAAACCTCTTTCTCTTTAAAAATTTGTTTCAATGCAAGTAATATCTCATTTCAGCATATATCAACGCCAAATTTATGATCACAACCTTTTTCAAGAAACCATTTGAAAACTCATCTTTTACATTTTGATTTTAGACCCTAGGTTTTTGCCAGAAATCCCCAAACCACAAATAACAAAGTTGAAACCCATACTAGAGTGTGGAGAATCCCTACCTCGAAACTAGAAGACCAAAGAGAGAGAGAGAAAAGAAACCTCAAAGGAGCCGAAATTCACTTTTATTCGGATAAGAGAGCCTATGGTGTGTTCTATCTTTTTAACAAAGGAAGTAGGGTGAAGAAATCACTAGATCTTGGTGTTTTTGTAAAGAGAATGTAAGTTTTAGAGAGAGCGAGAGTGTGTCTAGATCTAGGGTTTTTGGAATGTTTAGAGAGAGAGAGAGAGAGTTGAAAAAGTGATGTAAAAAGTGACTTTTATGGACTGATATACGCGTAGACAGCTCGATCGCAAGAAGTTACGCTTGAGCGTATAGACACAAAAGATGTGACTGTTCGAGCGCAAGAAATTGTCGCTCGAGCGCAATAAGGGCTGCTCGAGCCAAGATTGCTCGAGCGCAAGAAGCTTTACTCGAGCGAAGAATACCATTTCCTAGTAGTTTTGCAGACTTGCAAAAGTATTGAGAGTTCACAAAGACCGCTCGAGCGCAAGAAGTGATGCTTAAGTGTAGGAGCAAAATTCTGGGCAAAAAAAGTTTGAAAAACAAACTACTAACCTGTTCCTAACGCAATCAACACAACCCAAAAGCCAAACTTGAAAAGGTATAAGGGGAAACAAGACATGAATAACCTTATAAGGCAATGAAACCTGGATCTAAAACATACAATGGGTCGAGTCTAAGCCAGAAACGCTATAGACTCTGGTGTTTTCTTTAGAATATGTATATATATATTAATTTCAATAATGTGGAGGGTCATTTAAATTGTTTATGAAGGATATGAAAGCAAAAGAAATAAAGACTATACTCGGAAAAAAAAAAAACCTACTAAATTTTGCATTGTTGGACCGAGTTCCACCATCTTCCCTAAAATTAATTGGTGATAGGAAGGGCTTCACTGATATCTTTTATGACATTGGACATCGCACGCTGTGGGCCTACTTTTAGAACAATCACAAGGATTGACATTGTGTACCAACAATCACTCCCTCATGATGATACTTCTGCGACTTGAACCCATTACAACTTAGCTATGATATTACTTGTTGGACCAAGTTGCACCATCTTTTCTAAAATCAATTGGTGATAGGAAGGGTTTCACTTCTGTCTTTTATGACATTCAACATTACACCCTACATGCCTACTTTTAGAGCAGTTGCATGGACTGCCTATCACACCTTGGATTTATAGAATTCGATACACAATAATTAATTATAAATGACAAAGAAAAAACAATATTAAATATAATAAAAAAGCCTCTCTCGTATATATATATACGCGTCAATATCATCCAATACATGAGGTTCTCCAATTATATGCGTCCTATATTCAACTTCCAAGTGGAGTGAATGTACAATATGTAATTCAAAAGAAATAATAATAAATGTAAATAAAATGCCCTTAGATTTACATCAAAGAAAAAGAGTACAACCCTTATAAAATATGGCACTCAGCCTAAAAAAAAAAAAAGGCCTAGGGCCAACGAATCAAAATGGCTCTCTCATAAATCATGCACATATCCCACGTTTCGTCTCAAGGTTAGGGAACATCATCAATACCTAAAAAATATCAACCATGCAAAGTGAGCATATAGTCCAGTAGGATAATCTTTCACAAGATAATATGTCTTTACATATGTATATGATCATGATGCTACATATGAATAATATGCCCAAAGGTTTCTCGTTTCATGAACAAGTTTATATCAATTCTAATGACTAAAACCAAATGTTTCCATTAAAATAACATTTCTCAATTTCGTTAATTTTAACTTAGTGAATTCTCTTAAGTACATGTATCTATTAGTGGTCGTAGCTAAGCACCACCTAAACTAATCGGCGATTAGAAGCATCGCTTTGTTAGTGACCATCACGAAGTGTCATCTAAATACCCCCAAATTTACTAGTTTGTAACTGGAAAGAACTTGGTACCTACATTGCACTGGTTTTTGGTATTTCACCATGGACTTTCTAGCCAAATTATCCTCATTCTCATTCCTATTTATACATGACTTGAATTCACCATTTCTATTCAATTAAAATCATGATATTTAAATACAATAATGCAACACATGCCACTATTCAATTATAGTAAAATGTGTTCAACACACCTTTGTTCAACAATGGGTTTTCGTCCCATGAGTTTAACAATTAATTATGCAATAAAACAGGTTTTGTCATCCTATTGTATCAATTTCTAGAACAAAACAATTCTCTATCGATGCTCAACAACGATCTCTAACAATGATACAATTTTATAAATTTTACATATGTATCTCAAATTTCAAGATAATAGCACAAATTCCTCATTCATGCAATTTCACAAACTAGAATTTTCACAAAATTGGAGTTTTCTCAAATTAAAACACTCTCGTAGTTATAGATAATTACCATTATTACCAAATCCTAACTCTCTAATATGCCATTTCTCAAATCTCTACTAATGTTTCAAAATTTATCTATCAAAATATTCACTTACATCCATAAATCCATATTAAATAAATGAAATGAAATCCTACCTCAATTGGAGAAGAGGAGAAACACAACTGCTTGAAAATGTCTAATCAAATTTTGGTTTAGATGACCTCGAAGCTCTCATCGAGTTCTACAATGTTAACATTCGGGTTGGAGATCGATTCCGATTCCAAAGGTATTAAATAGAAGGTTGAAGTTGGGAGTTACGGTGGAGAGATATAGTAAGTGGAAAAGAAATAAGTAAGGAGAGAGAGGTATCTCAGAAATATAAAAAAAGGGTCCAAAAATGCTAGGTTAGAAGGTGACATGTCCCAGATTTCTTAAGCATTTATTTTGCCTTGTCATTTCTTAGTTTAGAGGGTTCTACGAAAATATTTTTGCTTATTATGATTTGGTTCCACAATTAAGATTAGGATCGTCCAATATCAAAAACTAATTTGGTTTGATAGTGTATGGGGGAGAAATATTTGTCGTCGCCTGTACTCCTTGCTGCTGAGCTTGCCTTACTCCAAACGACGTCAAGCTTACTGCAAATAGAACAAAGGTGATGTTACCCAAAAAGCAACCTAAGAGGGAGGGGGGGGGTGAATTAGGTTCTATAAATTAAATTTTACATTACCCCAATAAAAATTATAACTAGTATAGCACAAATTAATTGATAATAGAAAGAGCGCTAACAGCTAATGAACAAGCTTAATAAAGAATTATTAGCGAAGAAGCTAACAAAAATACAGTGAATGATTTTTGACATAACCGATTATGAGTTAGAAAAATAAGCAATGGATTTAACTAAATCAGATGAGATATCTATCACAGTAAGTAGAAACTCATATAACAGTTTGCCATAGCAGTTAATTGAAGAGATTAGATGTTTGGTACAAAAAAAACTACTATATATGTTAACACATTGAGTATATCCGATAGCTATAGCAATTAAAGAATTAAAGAGATTAGAGAAGAGGAGACAAACAGATTTATAGTTGTTCGGCTTCAACCAAGCCTATATCCACTCCTTAAGCTTCACTTAAGATTTTCCACTACCTTTTAGTTTCACAGGGGTGTTAGCAACCTCTTCACAAAAGGAGCAATCCTCCATAGATTTTACACAGACTTTTCAAGTCTTCAAACCCTTGCAAACCTTAGGTGATTCACAATCACTCTAAAAGAATCAAGAAACCTGAGTGTACTACACTCTTACAAGATTGAAATGAGGGTGTTTTTTTTTTCAAAGAAAGCTACAAGAATAATCTCTCAAAGATAGATATACAATGTTAAAGCTCAGAGTTTGCTATAAATCCTCTCACAAGAATATATGTTTAAGGCTAAAGCTCAGTTATTGATTTTCTGAAGAAGAATGATTAACTCAGAAGAGGATTGCTTCAGAAACTAAGAGAGAATGAAAAGTATGTGATTGATGAAGAACCAAAAATGTGTATAGCACGTTGTATATTTCTTTGTATCAGTTGTTATGTTTGCTGCTTGTTTAGAGCTTTGTATATAATAGAGTTGAGTGCTCTGTTTGCTCTGACAGTGCCCATTCTCTTCTTCTCACTGAAGAGATGGGTTGGTGATGGCTGAGGATGATAAATAATTCAATGCTTAGAGAATCTCAATTGCGTGTATTTTGCCCATTCAATGATGAGATAGAAAAATGTTAAGCACCTTGCTTTGTTGTTGTTATATGTGTGTGTGTGTGTGTCTCTCTCTATATATATATATATATATTTTGCATATCAGAGTTGAGTTTTCTGTTCAAACTGATAGAGCCCATTTTCTTCTTTTCATTAAGGAGATGGGATGGTGATGGGTTGGGATAATAGATAAATCATTCTTTTATTAGTTCACAGAATCTGACAGTTGCAGTGAACTCTACACAAGGTGATCGTCCACCTAGATGTCTACTGTGAATATTTTCACTTGGTGGTCATCCTCCCAAACGTCTGCCTAGATGTCCACCCGGTCGTTTGGTCGAGTCCTGGTCATGAAGATTGACTATTGCGATCACTGAACATACTACTAGTTTGATAGCCGAAGCGAACAGAACTGATCTGGAATGAAACTGGGCCAAAATGCCTTGGCCGGTCATCCGCCTGGACGTCCGCCCGAATGTCCTCCCAGTCATCCATCTAGTAGAACAAAACTGGGCCATTTTTGCCTGATCGGTTGACTGCCCGATTGGTTGATCAGTCGGTTGACTGCCCATCTGCAGGCTGGTCTCCTGTGTTCTGCTGCTGTTCTAGGCTTGATTTAACATCTTTTAAAGCTCCATTTTGAACTCCAAATGGTATGATTAGAATAGAAACATAAATGAAAATATGATGAAATAAAATATGAGATTTCACTCTATATTGCTCTTTTAAATAAATCAAAACAGAATTAAATCAGAATAAAAACAATTATCAAAATACAATATGTCTAACAAGTGAGCTACTCGGCAGGTGGTTTGCCAAAAAACCCTTTCGATAATCAAGTTAGTTCACTTAAGAAAGAAGAAGGAATGTAGAGAGAGAATAGCTCAAGTTTGCTTGCCTTTCTCAGAGTCTGGTTGCACCTTTCATCTAGGCTAGCCTTATAGCCCAAGATTGTGTGCTCACTACTTATGTCATCCATTGCTAGAAGCGTGACTATATTGCCCTCTCCTTTCCTTACACGTGTGTGCGTTAATATTGCCAAATAGTATTGGTCAAATCGCCAAACGGTATTGACGCGTACCCAGAGTGGATTCCTCTCATTATACCATTGGACCATGTGAAGCGCCCCAACCAATCAATCACTTGTGTCAATTACAATCATGCTAGCTCTAGAAGTCTTCTTACTGAGCTAACATAGGTCGGCACCTCGACCAGCTTCCCAGCTCGACTGAACTTGCTGTGGTACAACTCTTTAGCACGTTTGCAATCTTTTACTCGATTAGAGGTAATGGTCTCATCCTTTACTTAACTTAGCCTATGACCAAGGCACGGTTCACAGCGTAGCTCAGTCTATGTTTACGGCCTAAACCCAGCCTATCTCAGCCAACCATAAAGGCGCAGGTCCCACTCTAGTTTGGTTTCACACCGGCTCGGTTTGTGGTTATGGTTAAAGACCTTTGTAGCTCAGTCCATGCTTATGGCCCAAATCCGGCCTAGCTCAGCCTACCTCAAAGATGTAGGTCTAGCACTAGTTCGGTCCTATATTGGCTTGGCCAGTATCTGCGGCCCAAGTCTAGCCTAGCTTGGCACAACAACGAGGCCTACGTAGGTTTAGCTCAGCTCAACATTAAGGCCCGTGTTGGTTTAGCTCAGCTCATTTGTTTGGCACAAATTTCCTTCTTGCTTGCTCCTTATTTATGTCTTGCTCTCAGTATGACTAGAATTACCTGGCCAAGCCGAGCTCAGTCTTTGCCTGAGACCATTTAGTCGACCATAAGTCACTTCACCTCCTGAGCAGTCCATCGGTTAACCTGACCACTTATCACGTCTAGGACATGTCTACTCTCTCATTGGTTTCGTGTGACTGTTTAACCGTCACGTACGTATCCCAAAAATTTGAATTATGGCGCATTTTCCCCTTTTCTATATACACGCCACATATACAGTCGAACAATTCATTGTTCATCTTTGTCTTAAACCCTTACCCTTAGAGCCTCTAATCACCATTACTGCTGCTTCTAGACTGGGATCCAAGCTCCTTATGCCAGACGGATTGTCCTTGGCATGGGAACATTAAATCGAATTCAAGTCTAAACAGTTAGTGATCTCACTCTGCTCTTTCGTTTTCCATTGGAGTTCTTTGTGTTCTTTATTTTCTCCTTGCTTTTGGTCTGTTATATCCACAATTACACCTCTAAAGTGATGTTATGATGTTGATTCTTGTTGAAACATGGGAAAAATAGGCCACAAGACACGTTGAGGATTCTAGAAACCCTCACTCTTCCTGACACTAGCACATAATCTAATTTTTAAGATAAATAACAGAGGATATGGGCAAAACCGGTCAAAAATCAAGTTTTTGATCCGAAATTATTACCATGCTGAGCTAGCTTCGCGTTTGTTGTTTTCTCGAAGAGCAAGTCAGGTTAAGGCCCAACCAACACTGAACCGATCTAGGGCTAGGGAGAACCAAACTAAGTCTGTGGTCTGAGATCACTCTAAAATTGAGCTAAGTCTATGGTCCTAGCCAAAAACTAGGCAACATCTTTGCCCCTTACTCTGAGACCGAACTGAAACCTATATGATAGCCTAAGCTCAATAACCAAGTTGAAATTAGGGCTACATAACCGAGCTAAAATTGAGCCTTAAGATCAATAATCAAGCGAGGGACAGGCTTCAGTTCGATGGCCGAGATGAGTTTCACATTGTTGCCTACTGATACTTGATGCACTTCATTTTTAATAATACAGATTGAACTAAGATCGACCAGGTACGTCTTAGCAGTGCTAACTGGTGATGCTCAAAGACTAAACAACCATCTTTTTTGGCTGTGTATATTAGTTGAGCATAAATTTCTTTAGTAAGTTAGCACTCAAATAAAACCAAACTACATAGGGAAATACTATTCTATGGTGAGCATGCCTGGAGCTCTTGTTGAGTTCCGCAAAGAGTATTGAATTTGTAACAACGTTCAGTTTAATTTGGCTAAAAAAAAGAGAGACACCTTGGGGCCAACTTGATTTTTGCCCCTTCATCATAGTAGAAGGGAGGCTTTACTTTCTAGTCTTGCCCCTGATATGCGAGTTCCTTAGGCAGACCAAGTTGTGTCCAATCTGAGTGTCCACCAATATTTATAAAATAATCAACGGTGTAGCCATACTAAACTGTATTTTAGGTTTGAACCTCGAGCTAACCAAGATATTTCACCAATATTCACTAAGTAAAAATAAAGGTGGTTTCTGCTAGTACCTCAAAGGTGTGTCGTACTAAACTCATCCCTTTGATAGCTAAGGAAGAAATGGCTAAGATAAGAGCTATTAAGTCAATGATCATCGCCGAACCTAACTCTTCTTCTCAACTAACCGGGTCAACTGATGGCAAATCCACCTAACCAGCCGTGCAAGAAATTGGCCCGGTGCTAGCTTTGGCCAATGAACGAACTTCTTCTTGGCCCAGTAAAAAGGCGAGGTAGGCCACTACCGAGCAATACTTGGTGGGTGAGGATTCAATCGAGCTACCAATGTCTGAACATGGGAAGTAGATTGAGCAAGTTGTCGCTGAGCAACTTAGCCGCATCACTACCCTCTAGTGTGGTCACCCGCACTGAAATACAAAGGCCGAGCTGTGACCACATCTAAGTCGGTCAATGTAGACAAGGACAACTTGCTGGGCTTCAATCTTACCAGGGGTGTGCTCCTCCCAACTAACATGAAAAAGCACTAGTAGCTCTCCGATTTAAAAGCCATCAGGTTGGCTTCCAAATCTATAGTGCTAGTAAGGATCGTTATTTTATTTTGTTGAACTAATTGTTTGGTCTTTATATGTTGAGTTTCTTTTAATTGCGGGTCGCACAGAAGAACTTCGTTGCTCATGAACGCATAATGGAACTGAGAAAGAATCTTCGTGATGTCGTAAGTGATAACAACGTAAAAGAAGCCGAGGTGGGGAAGCTCAAGGCTTTGCTTACACAGATCACAATCGAGAGAGATTAGTTGGCTGAGTGGTTGAGCAAGGCAGATAAAGATAAGATGAAAGTGATAGAGGCCAAGAAGACAAGATATCTAGTCGACCTGAACAGACACTGCGATAACCATAGGGTCTAACCGAGGGAGAAGGTTAGGGAGGCGAAGGACTGGGGTTTCATTAAAGGGGACAAGTCGTATAAGCACCAAGTAGAGGCAACGAAGGATATCTTCTTCCAGTGTGGCTGGAAGGTGGCCACTAAAAAACTTGGTCAACCTTTTGGTTCCAAATTCTTCATAAATCCTCCGCTCTACACCATCCCTCCATACATGCAAGTGTACGCTGCTGCCGTGTAACAAAAGATGATTGAAGTGACGAAGACAGATAGCACAGTTAAAGTGGCCATCGTCTAGCCTGCCAACATGACTCTACAACTAGCTACCCAAGAAAATGGTGCGGCATCACAAGATGCCAATGAAACTGATCATGCGACCGATCTTCCGTTTGACACCAATGTGAAAGTCATTGGTGATGCAACCAAAGAAGAAACTGCCGATTTGGCAACTTAATTTGTGAATAATGACCTTGCTATGACTTGTCTTTTTGTCTTTTCTTTTTCTTCTTTTCTAGTTTTAAAGGTTTGTAATTGGGCTGAAAGCCCCTCATTTTGTAACCGCACTAGAAACTGAATGAATACACCTTTTTTTAGCATCATTGCATTTTGTTTCTCGTTTTGTTGAAGTTTACTTTGCCCATTGCTGGACAAAACCTAGCTCGGCAAGGAAATTTTAAATTGGGCAAAACACTAACTTTATTCTTCCAGGGCAAAATCTAGCCTGCCAAGGAAGTTTTGGATTGGGCAAAACACTAACCCTCATCTTGCTAGGCAAAATCCAACTCAACAAAGAAGCTTTAAGTTGGAAAAACACCAACTTCTTTTTCGTCGAGCAAAATCCATCTCGGCAAGGAAGCTTTAAGTTAGGCAAAGCACTAACTTCTTTCTTGCCGAGCAAAATTCAGCGCAGCAAGGAAGCTTTGAGTTGGGCAAAATACCAACTTCTTTTTGCTGAGCAAAATCCTGCTCGGCAAGGAAGCTCTAAGTTGGGAAAACATCAACTTTCTTCTCACCAAGCAAAATCTAGCTCAGGAAGGAAGCTTTAAGTTGGGAAAACACTTTCTTCTTGCCGAGTAAAATCCAGCTCAGCAAGGAAGTTAAAAATTGGGCACGCCAACATCCTCTTCGCCGAGCAAAATTAGCTTGGCGGAGAGCTTTGAAATTGGGCAAACAATAACTTTCTCATCAATGAGTGAAGTTAGCTCGAGGGAGAGCTTTGAAGTTGGGCAAAATACTAACTTTCTACTTGGCGAGCAAAATCAACTTGGCAGAGAGCTCTAAAGTTAGGAAAAAAAATCAACTTTTTCCTCGGCAAGTGAAATTAGCTTGGTGGAGAGCTCCGAGAAAAATGAACTCAACGGAGAGCTCTAAAGTTGAGAAAAACACTAACTTTCTCATTGGCTAGCAAAATCAACTTGGCGGGAAATTTTTGAGTTCGGACAAATCACTTTTCAGTTGCCCCTAGTACCGTATCCACTCGGTAATGCTCAGGAGCTCAACAGACCATAGAGGAAGTTTACAAAAAAATACCACAATTTCAGGAAAATAAACTACTCAATAGACTACTGATTTTCATTACTCATGAAGTATAGAAAAGAAGACTTAGTAGAACATGGGGGTATTACATTGAGTAAAGAGGGTTATTCCCTAGAAGGAAAAGAGATTACATTCAGAAGTAGAGCAATTTCAAGTTGGTAGCATTCCATGGTTTGGGAATGACTTTGTCGTCCAAGTCTTCTAGGTGATATGCCCATTTTCTAGCTAGGTCGTTGATCTTGTATAACCCTTCTCAATTTGCCCCCATCTTTCCTTTACCTAACACCAATGTGTTACCCATTACTTTGCGAAAAACCCAATCTCTGACTTTGAACAACTGTGGATGTATGGTCTTGTTGTATTTCTTCACCAGCTCTTGTTGGTAAGCTACAATATGAATTAGCACTCTTTTTTTTTTTTTTTTTTTTTTTTTTTTTTTTTTTTTTTTTTTTTTTTCTGCAACAAGGTCTAGCTCTAAGCCAATAGCCTCACCGTTCAAATTTGGTTCAAAGTTCTCGATCCAGATGGTTGGCATGCCGATTTCTAGTGGAATGATGGCCTCCATGCCGTAGGCCAAAGTGAATGGAGTTTCCCTGGTTGAATGTCTCGGAGTAGTTTGGTATGCCTAGAGCACATTAAGGAGTTCCTCAGTCCACCTTCCTTTAGCTTCCTCTAGGTCCATCCATAATGGTCTTACTTGAGGCTTCAGCTTGCCCATTTAACTAAGCATAGGCTGGCATGGAATTGTAGAATTCTATCTTTAGTTCTTCATAGAATCCTTTAAAGAGTTTTCCATTGAATTTTGTGTCGTTGTCTGAGATTAGAGCCCTTGGAACCCTGAATCGAGTTATCATATTTTGCCAAACAAACTTCTTTACGTCTTTTTTCTTTGATGGTCGCTAACGGCTCAGCTTTCACTCACTTGGTGAAATAGTCTATTATTGCGATGAAGAATTTGTGATTGCTCGACACGGTTGGAAATGGTCCAACAATGTCTAGCCCCTGGAGAGAAAATGGCCAGGGATTGTTAACGGAAACAATTCTCTGGCCGGTTAGTGAATCTAGTGTGCAAACATCTAGCACTTTTCACATTTTCTTACATATTTTTGCTTGTTAGCCTACATGCATGTGTGGACACCTTATTTTTGACCGTCTGCAAGGCTCGAGTGCCTTACCTGGTACACTCGATGATGAAAGTGGTGTTGTGCGTAGTTTGAGGTCTCAACGAAGGGGCCATGTTTAAAGCTCTGAAACAATACCAAACCTCGCATATTCCTACTAATTATACCCGAGAAATTCATTTTTATATATTGTGCCACCCTATGCTGAGCCTGAAGCAGAAAAACAAAGGAACACATTGAGGCCCGGTCGTGCCTTAGTAGCGAGAAACACTGTTTTGGGCAAGAGCCCACTAGCTGCCCATTTTTGAAGATATTTATGACTCCTCTTGCTCAAATTCTATAAAAATGGCCATAAATCTCTGTTTTGAGGGTTGAAGAATTTCTAAAAAGCCTTACACCACTTTGAGAGCTCTTTCTTCTCATTCTTCTTGTGTAAGCAACTCTTTGAGCAAACCTATCACCTTGAACCTATATCCATACACCACATACACCTTTACACCTGAGCCTAGGAACTTTGGTTGAGCCTTGAACACCATAATTCAAGCTTGAGAGTGTGTTGAGACTTAGTTTGATTCATAAGTAAAAGCTCACTTCTTTGAGTGATATAAGCTTAACATCCTCTCTTTTACTTCTTGTTCTATCTATTGTTATCTAGTTTTTGTAGTTTTGTGTTGTTTTGATTCTCTTCCAAGTGTAAGTTTGGGCTTGGAGAGCTATCAAAAGGGTAGAGAGAGTTTACACTCTTTCTACACCTTTTCCTATAGCTCAAACCCTTACTTTTACACTCTTTTTCTTTGCTCTCTAAATTAATTTTCAGAGTTAAAAAAGGGGCTAAAATCATGCTTTGAAGTTTCAAAAGTGGAGGGGTTAGCCACCCCTTGTTGTTCTTGCTTACTAGCTTTGTTTTCCCTCTTTGTTGTTTAGCCTTTTAGGCTCTTTTCATGTACTTTGAGCCACTATTTTTCATCCATTAAGGGCTGTTTTAGGGCTATTCTATGTTGTTGAAATAGTTCATGCCTTGATTAGCTTGCTTGTTGTCTCATAAGTTTGCATATATAGCTTGTTGTTAATTGTTCTTAGCTTTTCCTTGTTTAAGAATCTCATTTTAATAATCAACTTGGGGTTTGGCCAGATGTTATGCTGAATCCGTTGTGTTAAGGGTTGTCTTACATCAATTCATGATGTTTTGATGAATCTTGAAGCGTCTCTACGTCCCTCTTTGAGTTCAGTCTATGATAAGAGAGAGGGGTGGTTGTTCATTGTATTTATTGATTTTTGTCTAACTTGTACCTGAAATCATCAAGCAATCAACTTGCTCGTTGATGGTTTTAGAAACGATTCCAACTTTCTCTCTAGGCTTTCCCATGACAGAGAAGTGAGAGGGACAAATAGAGTTCAGAACACTCTGTTTGCACTGTTTTCACTTCAGAGCATAAAACATAATTTTGCATAACATTGAGGCACGACTGGCCTTCTTTAGGCTCGGTTGGGCTTCATTGAGGGCCGGCCGGTCATCAATGTTTGGTCAGCAGTGTATTTTGCAGAAAACAGAAATCAGTGGCTGAAGGTGAAATAGAGCAAGCCTAGGCAGACAAAGCTGTTCTTGGACATTATGCATGCAACCCTTGCGGATCCTTGCTTACATCATTATTGTCAATTAATGCTCCATGTATTGTTGTAATTAATTAATTTATTATTGTTGTTATAATTAGTCTTGTTAATTATTAGTGTTGTAATTATTATTCTTATTTATTTGTAATTGTTATAGCCAGTTAGCCTGAATAGGCAGCTTACTTCTCATTATTATCCATGTTGTAATAAAGTAGTTAGCTAGTTAATCCTTTGCTTATTTATTCATTCGATTTTGTAATAATTACTTTAATTTGAACTTTCAGACTTTGATTCGCACCCTCTTACACGAGGGCAATTATGTAATAAGTTGTATGTCTTCCAACCTTACGTCTTTCTCTTTTTTACTTACTTTCTTACGATGGTTAGTATAAGACATCATTTTTCAAATTAGCATTCTTATGCTTTACATCCATTGTCTTGCATGCATCCAAGGCTCAGCTCATCATACTAACCCAATATCAATGTTCAAATTCATTACTTGAATATGTGCTCTATTGCATGTCTTGAATGGAATTATATGCCATGCTCATAGTCGAGCTTATAAAATACATAATGTGTGCATTGCATTAGTCATATTGCATTAATTAAGAACATGCATATTTTTTTTTAGTTATTTTGCTTTGTTTTGGCTCGGAGTACTAGGTGAGCAATTTTGTGTTTTAGCATATTGCATGAGTGTGGGCGTACCATGTCAAAGCATATTTCCATGAGGCTAATTGCTTAAATGATATAACTATTTGAATGCCTGTGGATGAAGGCTAGTTGCTTGAATTGGGATAGTTTGATAAATGTTCATTTTAAGCCCACTTTTTCAAGTAGCAAATTCACAAAACAATTTCAAATAAAACACGAAATCAAATGTTCCAATTCTTGCAAATTAGTCTATACTCGTGTGCATCACCTAGTAAAGATAGCCTAATAAATAGGAATAAGAGCATATAATATAAGTAAAAATTACATCATGATTAGCAGAGGCAGATCTTTGATCGAGTGAGTGGGGTGCTCAATTCATGACCTTCCTCTCTCGTACCTAAGTTCCCGAGCTGAGACATTTTGGTGATGAAAGACTAATGCCCTTTGGCATGAGTCTTGGGTTTCCTAAATTTTCCAAAAATATTTAGGTGGTGACTCTGAAAATTTGGTAAAGCAGTCCATTTTTGGCATTTGATTCAAACATCGATTTTCCAAAAGAATTGCCAGATTTGGACTCTTTTGTGCTCTTTTGTGTTTTCAATGTTTCACATTGCATATTGTGAAATCAGATTCAGAACAATGGAAGTTCGAACTGTGGGGCTATTCTTCTTCCGAAAAGAGCACGAAAATTCGAGCCACAGCATGGCCATCAATATCCTTGTGAATTTGCGTGGTAAGCTAGTGATCTCCCTCCGATGTGGCTTCCGCACATGCCCTTATGGATCTCAAAAAGAAAAGCTTCAACTTTGCTTAGATGGACGTATTTCAAGTATGGCCCTTGTAGACAAGCCCGCGGGGGAGACCTTGCTACAGCTTGGACTCGATTTGTGTTACGGTTCTTAATCTGAACCAAAGAGTCCAAATCCGGCAAATCGTTTTGAGAAAACAGATTTTTAGAAAAGAAGTGCCAAACATGGACTGCTTTGCCAGATATAGAGTCGCCACCTAAATATTTTATTTTTGGAAAATTTAGGAAACCCTGACTCGTTTGCCTAAGGCCACGTGTCTGTCATCAACAAAGTTGCCTCGGCTGGGGAACTTGGGTATGATTGGGGAAGGTCACTTCGTGAGCACCCCCACTCGCCCGATCAAAGATCAGCCTCTACTAACCATGATATCTAGTTTTGAAGACATTGTGCGTTCTTATTCCGGTTATTAGCCTAGATTTACTATGTGATACGCACAGCATACAAGTATAGACCGGATCGCCTGAATTGGAACAAAACATTTCATGTTTGTTTTTTTGAAAGATGGTTTGATGGTGCTACCCGCAAGTAGGCTAAGGCATGGATTTGCCACCTTCGGGTGGGCTTAGAAAACATGATTTTGCCACTATCTAGTGGGCTTAAAACACACATTTGATGAATTGTTCCAATTCAAATAACCCAACCTTCACCCACAGGCATTCAGACAGTTATATCACATAAGCAGTTAGCCTCATGGTAAGCATGCTATTCATGGCAGTCACTCACACGCATGCAAAGATGCTAAAGCATAAAACTCACCGAGTACTCCAAGCCAAAACAGAAACCGATTAGAAATCCATGCATGATCCTAAAATATACAGAAATTCCTAATGCAACACATGCAAAAATGCAACTATAGCAGGCTCGGCTACTCTAAACATGGCATATGGAATGCTACAGCTAACATGTATTCAACTTAGAATTGAAATACAAATGCAGTTAGTATGATGCGCCGAGCCCGGTGCATGCAAGACAGATGAATGAATGCAACATGCTATTATACTGTATGCTAATTGAAACATGCCCTAATCTAACCATCATAAGCTGGTAAATACAAGGGAAGAAAGACGTGGGGTTGGAAGACATACATCACACTCACGCACACTTATTACAATTATGCCCTCGCGCAGAGGGTCCGAATAAATAGTACAGTCCAAATATGTACAAATCCCTAATTAATTTACAAATTAACTAAGAAAAATAATAAACTGGCATGCAAGCCAGGGACTGTCTTGACTCTTCTCCAGATGATGAATGATGCATGTCCGGGTTGCCTTGTGCAGAAATCCACTGCGATGCCCCAATTAGCCTCTGTTTGCAATTGTTTTTGGAATGCGTGCCAAGCTCCGGAAGGCTGCTGATTCTTGATTTGCTGCAACAGAGAGCAAGAAAGGGGCATGGCAATGTATTTTCACATATGTATGCATACCTCGATCCTCGTGCCACCAATCACGCATCTCGATGCATGATGGCCGAGGAGTCGAATTGCACAACTCAATATGAAATGAATGCACATATGAACACAATAAGACCTAACTCCATCATGGATAATCCGGAGTGTCGGTGACTGGGGAATTGAGACACGTTCCGTCACTCGGAGTACGAAACGCCCCTCGTTTCCCGTGCTCGGGCTAACTCCTATCCCGAACACAATGCAATATGCATGACATGCATGAAATGCAACTAAGATACAACCTAACATGCACAATGCTATGAAATGACATACACGATGCACGAGGTGACATGGCATACACAATGCGCTAACATACAACCTAGCATACACAATGTTATGGAATGAAATGGCATGCACAATGCAGAATGGACTTACACTAACACAAGTGGACCTCAGCCACACTCACATAAGAGGCCATTAGATGAAAATGAGACACTCGAAATGCGTGCACACGTGCACGCAAACCGAGGACCGACCCTAAGGCACGAAATGCCACTCTAACAAGACACAGCAAAGCATGGAATATGGCATATTAACATGAAAATTTTTGTAGCATAAATTGATGCAAAATAGCCCCGAAATATGGCAAAATGACACCCGATGCATGAAATGAATCTCGAAACACGAAATTAGGCATACGGAATGACCTATGACTATGCAATGCATGCATTATTCGAACATGGAGTGTGAAGACAGAATCAAGACAGCCCAAAAATAAGCATATTTACAGTTCTAAGCAAGGCCAAACAGCGAACGCAAATGGGGCTAAACTAGCATGCAAAAATGGCCCTGAAAGCAAGATAATGAAGCAAGTGACAGCTTCTGACCCCAAAAAGAGAAGGGCCCTTCTAAAATGTTGAATAGGGGCCCAAAATATGGTACTTTAAAGTTTACCACAACCCACAAAAACAGACACAAGTATGGAAAAACTCTCATGCAAAAAGTGGGCCTAAAGGAGGACAAAGAAGTAAGTGATGCATTCTGGCCCCAAACAGATGAAGGTCCTTCAACAAAGTTGAAGAGGGACCTAAAATATGACCTTTTACAGTTGACAATCAAACCCAAAACAGTGTATAAGTATGCTCAAAATACTATGCAAGATAAGGCCAAAAAGAGAGCTATAACACAAAGTATAAAAAGGATGCTTCAAACAGAAAAATACCCTTAATGAAACATGAAGAGGGGGTAAAAATGAGTCCATTTACAGTTCAGACCAAAGTCCAAAAACAGAAGCATAAGAGGCTAACAAATCATGCAAAAATGGGGCCAAAAGAGGGATACAAAGGCAAGTGACAAAAGGAGGCCCCAAAAAGTGATGAGCCCTTCAACAATGTTAAAGAAGGGCTCAAAATAAGCTATTTTACAGTTTATAACATGCCTCAAAACAGTTCATACATAAGCCAAAAACAATGTGCAAGAGAATGGCATACAAGAGAGGTAATGAAGCAAGTGCAACAAGGAGGCCTCAAAAAGTGAGAAGACCTTAATAAAACATGGAAAATGGCTCAAAATAATCCTATTTATAGTTAGGGTTGGAGCCCAAATATGCAAGCACAAAGGGCTAAGATATTGAACAAAATAAGGCCAAAAAAGAGGGAAAATGTGCTTACCCTTGTAGCCTAGTCTTTGACAGCTTTTTGGCTTGAGAAGTGGTGCCTCCTATGCTCTGAAAAGGCCCTCCAAGATGTTGGAATGGAGTGGTGGTGTGGTGCTAGGTGATGGTGTAGAAATGGTGTAGGGACTTGGATGTTTTGGAGGGTTGAAGTGAGAGGGATAGAGGAGATATGCAAGGCTCCAAAGCAATTTTTTCTAACCCTTAAAACCAGAGCTGGAGGCTGGTTTATATAGACAAAAAGAGGGGGAAAAATGGGGGGGAAACAATTCAAGTTTTCCCCCAAAATGGCAGGCCCCCGGATACAAAATCTGGGCGAAATGAATAGAGATTTGTGATGTACCAACTGCAAGGAATCAGGCCGGCCAGTTATCTAGGTCACAGGTGGCCGGCCGGCTCTCCCCATGGTCGGCCGGCCAGGGGTCAAAAGGGCCAAGTGCAATTACTAGCCGACCACCACAAATTGGTGGCCTCCCATGTGTTCTCAACATAACCTTGTGGTCAAAAATTGGCAACAGTGAACCAGGAGAGAGAAAAGGCCACTTTTAGGAGGGGTTCAAAAGGTTCAATCATAATTAATAGCCAACCATATGATATTGGTGGCCTCCCAAGTGTGTACAACACAAATATGTGGTTTGGAGCTTGAAAAAGTGGCCCTAGGGTGGTCAACATTGGCTTTCGAGTGAGAAAAACGGGCGATGGAGGGCGATGATGGAATATAACTGGTTGCTAAAACAATTACTGGCCTCCCACCCTTCTACGACCTTCTTGGTGATGAAACGTAGGTCCCTGCCAAAAATGAACGCAAACCGATGCAAAATGAAGGTTCGGGGGCCGAAACGCGCAGTCCGAGGCCCCAAAAACTGACTGTTAGGCACAGGGAGTGGTGTTTGACCACGAAGTTGGTCTCTTGGACCACAGTGTCCCTTAAAAGGGAGTAAATAAGATGCATGCCAAAAATCGGAGCAAACGGAGGTGGTTAGGCGGTCCCGAACCGAGGCATTCGGCCTGACGGTTCCGAAAACCGAGAACCGGGCTCTGAAATGGGCAAAATGGCCTACGACCACGAAATGTGGCCCACGGACACTGAGAGATGATGTACTTGACCTCTCCCTCCCTTTGGGAAGAGAAACAGAGAAAATCGAGCCTGGTTTGCAAACCGAGGCAAAGTACAGAAAAGCCCGAAAGTCCGGAGGCAAGGCTCATGGCCGAGACTCTGAAACCTCTGGACGAGCACGATATGCAACATCACCAAGCGCTCAATCGGTGACGTCTGAATCTTAAGGTCCGTAAAAAATGGGGTGTCTACAGTTGCCCCTCTTTGACAGAACTCGAAAGTCATAAGTGACGGGAGTGAATGTCAAAGCCCAGAGACGACCCATTTTTGACAAGGCCGAAGACTTAGACAAACAGGCGAGATAAACAAAGGTGTGCCCGCAGGCAGGGGGCAAAATGCAAAACGATATGCACAAGGCCAGATGTAACTTGATGATCATGCAAGTGCAGCAAGCTGTAATGAAGGAAATATTCGCAAACAGATGCAACAGTTTTAAGCAAGAATGCAAAGAAACAACTACATTTCATGCAGTTTAGGAATGTGGAGAATTATTCAATTCTCGTCACGTCTCACATGGAGAAGATATGATACCTGCGCGATTCGTCTGGTCGCACCAGCTTCAAATGAACCGTACATACAATATCGTGCCTGCAAAAGAGAGAAACTCAACAAGCACAACATACTAACAACATATGTTTAATGCAATATCGAAAGTTCGACAAGTGCGGTGTCGGTGGGTGAGTGCATCGCAATGCGAGAAAGGAGTGTGCATGACAACGCAAGCTTAAACATAGAGGCATGGTAATATCAAAGAGATGTGCATAACAATGCAAGAATGTTCATGAGAACGCAAGTTATGTGCACAACAATGCAGAAAAAGTGCAAACTAGAATGCATATTTGTCACGAAACAACGAGCAAGGAAATGCACGTTTCGGCGAGGGTGACTCGATTGCGACCTCCGGTTCACCTCCCGGGAGGGTCACAACATGTTCAGAAAGGATACTTCTCACTTTCCATGAATAATGATGAGACATGCATCGGAAGCTGAAGCTGAAGTTCCGGCGGAGCGATTTCGCGACAGAAAGTGCACTTCTTTTGTACTTTTTCAAGTCCTGGGAACTCCAATCTTCCCCAAAATTTGCAGAGAGCTTGGGACCAACCTAGGGATCACCACCGGCCAGTTTTCTTTCCCATTGGAGGCCATCGGCTAGTCTTCAAAAAGGAGATGGCCGGCCAGCCTGAAAAGGTGGCCGGCCGGCCACATACCCAAATCCGCGGGCATTTTAGTCCTTTCACCCTCTTTTCTTTAAATTCATTCGGCCAAACACTTTGAGCTCATAACCTCAACTCCGAAATCACCTCCTCTAGCTTCCCAAACCATTTTCCTCCTCAGATCTGTGCCCTATATGCATTTTCCAACGCTCCACGCAAGTTGTTTTCGCAAAAACTTTCAGTTTTAAGCACTTAGAACCGGTTAAATTTTGATTTCGGTGCTTCTTTTTTCATTTTCGCCACTTGAGGTGAGTTTGTCTCAACATTTGGAAGATTTTCCCGGGAGTTGACTTTTGTTGACTTTTTCATTTCCCGAGAGTTGACTTTTGTTGACTTTTTCCAATTTTGGCTCATTTTTGCTCATTTTTGCAGGTTTTCTGAAATGGCCGGTCATTTTCCTCACGGTGGAGGTCCTGCGGATGCCGGAGGTGATCCCGATATCATGGCTCTGCCTCCGAGGGTTCGACCTTTCATACCCGAGAGGTACGCCCTGCCAGCACATATTCTTTCGCGAGCTGTTTTCCATCACTTCACAGACTTTGATGAGCGAGCACCCGGAGATTTGCTTCTGCGGGAGCCGGAGTATCACCTTTCTCATGAGGCACGAGAGGTATTTACACGTTTTTACCTTTTCTGCAACGTATTCTGCATTTTTCGTGCATTCTGTTTACATTCTGAACACACGGTTCAATCACTTGAGTTTCTGAACACTTAGCCCATAAATTGATTGTGAACACATGGCACACATTGATTGAGAGGTTAACACGCAGCCCAAACACTGATCTTCTGAACACACAGTCCGAATTGAAGGTGAACACGCGGCACACACTGATTGAATTTTGAACATACAGCCCAAACACTGATTTTCTGAACACACAGTCCGAATTGAAGGTGAACACGTAGCACACACTGATTGAGTTTTGAACACACAGCCCAAACACTGATTTTCTAAACACACAGTCCGAATTGAAGGTGAACACGCAGCACACACTGATTGAGTTTTGAACACACAGCCCAAACATTGATTTCCTGAACACACAGTCCGAATTGAAGGTGAACACACGGCACACACTGATTGAGACTTGAACACACAGCCCAAACACTGATTTTCTGAACACACAGTTCGAATTGAAGGTGAACACGTGGCACACACTGATCGAGATTTGAACACACAATCCGAATTGAAGGTGAACACGCGGCACACACTGATTGAGATTTGAACACACAGCCCAAACATTGATTTTCTGAACACACAGTCTGAATTGAAGGTGAACACGCGGCACACACTGATTGAGATTTGAACACGCAGCCCAAACATTGATTTTCTGAACACACAGTCCGAATTGAAGGTGAACATGCGACACACACTGATTGAGTTTTGAACACACAGCCCAAACACTGATTTCCTCAATACACAGTCCGAATTGAAGGTGAACACACGGCACACACTGATTGAGACTTGAACACACAGCCCAAACACTGATTTTTTGAACACACAGTCCGAATTGAAGGTGAACACGCGGCACACACTGATCGAGATTTGAACACGCAGCCCGAACGTTGATTTTCTGAACACATAGTTCGAATTGAAGGTGAACACGCGGCACACACTGATTGAGATTTGAACACGCAGCCCAAACATTGATTTTCTGAACACACAATCCGAATTGAAGGTGAACACGCGGCACACACTGATTGAGATTTGAACACGCAGCCCGAACGTTGATTTTCTGAACACATAGTTCGAATTGAAGGTGAACACACGGCACACACTGATTGAGATTTGAACACGCAGCCCAAACATTGATTTTCTGAACACACAATCCGAATTGAAGGTGAACACGCGGCACACACTGATTGAGATTTGAACACGCAGCCCAAACATTGATTTTCTGAGCACACAGTCCGAATTGAAGGTGAACACGCGGCACACACTGATTGAGATTTGAACACGCAGCCCAAACACTAATTTTCTGAACACGTAGTCCGCTTACATTATTTTGCACACAGCCTATTCATTTTTTTTGAACACATGTATTCATTCTGAATGTAGGTGACTTCTCGCACCGTGCGGGGATACGGGTCCACCGTAGCTAGAGATTGGTACGCTAAGCTCCCGGAGGCTGTCTGGGATTTGGTTGATTTGGCAGGGTTTGGGCCCTTCTGTACTGGGCTTTCTCGTTGTCCTGCTAGGAGGACGTTGATGGCAGCTTTGGTAGAGAGATGGTGGGACACTACCAACTCCTTTCATTTTTTCGCCATAGGGGACTTGACTATGACCCCACTTGACTTTGCTGTGTTGACTGGCCTTGACGCGGGAGGTTAGCCCATTCCTTACGACAAGGATATGGGTCAGTGGGAGGCCGCTTGGATATATTTGCTGGGGCCTCGCCCGCCTGTTGATAGAGCTTCGGGTAGAGTCCGATACACTAGTTCTCTTCCCATTTTCGGAGGGTGGAGATGGAGCCCGGGACTCCTAAGGAGGCAGCACAGTATGCCCGTGGTTTTCTGATGTTCCTCTTCAGGACTACTTTGTTTGCTGATAGAGGGAACATGGTTGGGCTGTATCTGTTGAGCGCTTTGGTAGACCTATCACAGGTCAGACGGTATGACTGGGGTGGCGCCGGCTTGGCTACCCTTTACTGCTACATGAGCGCGACCTCCCGCGGACGGGGGGACTTACTTGGTGGCTACTGGAGAGCCTGGGAGGTACTTTCTGCCCTCCTGATTTACATTTCCGCTCCTCATTACTTGTAAACTGCACACACGGCGTACTTTACACACAGTATTTTGCCCTTAGTACTTTGCATTTACATTCTGCACTGTTTTCCACAGTTATGGGTCTATGTGTACTTCTCGACATTAGCCCCAGAGATGGTGGTGGAGGGGCCCCTCGTGACCCTGTACTCACTTGTATTTGAGGGCCAGCACCGGCCAAGACCTCGAGAGTCTCTCCTTTATCTACGGCAGTATTTCGACACGGTGCGGTCGATGGAGGTATTTCAGAACTCTCAGTTCTTTGTGTTTTCATCTTTGATTTGTCTTGTACCTTTCTGATTTCTAATTGATTGGTTACCCGCAGATTACATGGGAGCCCTGGGCACCCTTAGGTGAGGGTCTCCGATACCGATTTCTTTGGAGGCGGTGCCTCCCAGTACAGGATCCTATTCGAGGGGCCAGTTGGTAGGGCCTGGTTTCTGGAGGAGCGCTTCTTGCGTCAGGTATGGGGCTATACTTCTCAGGACCCTCCCTTAGCACCCCCAGTCGAGATGCAGATTGCTGATAGGCTCTCTTCTCGGGAAGTTGTTAGTGCTATGCTGGGTACTGATGCCTTACTTCATCTTGAGGAGGGGGATTACGCTACTTACCGTCACATATACCTGATGCCTCTATTGACGGGAGTCCGTACTCTGACGATGAGGCCTGTTGGTATGCCATCTTCGAGCCGGGCCCAAGCTTGGGCTGCGGACGCCCTTTCCACCAGTAGGGCTGGTACATCTAGAGGTGGGGGTGGATTGGTTCCCACGATTCCCCCAACTTATCATCATCCTGGATGGCCGGATATGCCGACTGAGCTGATGGGGTGGCAATATGGGACTACCTCTCTGATTCCGATCCCGATAGAGCCTCCGATGCCTGGCCACCGATATGTCAGAGACCCCGACTCACCACCGGTATGTTTTACAGCTTTGATTCACTACTCAGATACTTAGACACTCATTCTTTTACTGATACCCCTGCCTTTTGCATCTGCAGCCCCTTGTTGAGTACATGGATCAGGTGCTCGAGATAGTAGCTTCACTTAAGGGGATGGTCCTGCGGAGGGAGGCGCAGTTGTCCATTATGGGCTTCCAGGTATCCTTTAGTTTTCTAGCATTGTATCTTCTGATAACATGCTAATTTTGGACATTTTACTGCATTAATAGGCTACTTGCGTGGAGCACATCTAACACACACCACATTCATGCATTATTCCTGTGTATATCCGCCCTGCGTAGCTTGTTTGCATATGTATCTGATATACTTGTTTTGGCTAATGTATTCAAAATGCATTTTTTCATTTTCAGATGCCTTCAGTATATGCTCAGCCGCAGGCCGGGCCACCTGGGCCTTATCGGGGAGCTGGGCCATCCAGGCCTTTTCGAGGAGCTGGGCCATTCGTGCCTTTTTGAGGAGCCAGAGGAGGAGGGTCGTCTCACAGGCACAGAGCACACATTATAGAGGAGGAGCCCGGTGAGGATGAGGAGGAGGAGGCTGCAGATCGTTAGTTGGAGACATCTGCTGACAGAGAGGAGGGCTCTAGTCTTGGCTCCGAGAGTGGAGGCGAGGCTGAGGGGGATCCTGAGGATGACAGCTTCGACTCGGACGGTGATAGGGGTGCAGAGGCTACTCCGCAGAAGAGGATGAAAAGGGCCTCTTATTCCCGCTCTTGAGAGCATTGATGTCGCGGTTCCCTGTTTTATTTACCTTTTTGCTAGTAGTTGTAGCACATTGTACATTATTAGGTAGTTTTATTTTTGTAAAACTTGTGCCCTTTGTTTGCAAAATGAAGCATGATGGAATGAAACGGCTTTCGAAAAATGTGTTATATTTTAAACTCTTAGCATCATATCGCATCGTTTTGCACCATAATGAGATTGAATGAAAATATGCATTGTGCATTTGCCCAGTCAGGTAGTGAACCGATGCAATAACTTAACTTAATAAGATACAACAAAACCTTAGCAAGTTTACAACTCGATAAGCAAAATACAACAGTGTTGACAACTTAATAAACAAATCTTAACAAGAAAGTTGCTTAAACAAAGAGTACCAACTCAAACACCCGAAAACACGACAGCTCGACAAACAACTCGATAAGCAAAACGACAACTCGATAAGCAAAACAACAACTCGATAAACAAAACTTAACAAAACAAAATGTGCTTCGGACAATCTGGGCAACGGAATGCATCCGAAACAGAGGGAAATGGAGGCCTTTGACATACCCTTTGCATGGTAATGCTTGCAACTTCTTCTTGGAGGGTAAAACAGGACTAAAGGAACACATCAGAGCATGGTCGGCCACTTTTGGGGGCCGGCCGGCCAGCTTTTTGTATATGAGGGGAGAAATGTGGCCGGCCTGCTAGAAAAGGTGGCCGGCCGGCCACTTATCCCGGCAGCTGCCAAATTTTCGACACGTGTCCCCCTGAATAGTGTCCCATCCTCTTTAAAAGCCCCAACTTCGGGACTCATTCATTTCATCACTGCTTTGCACAAAAAATGGAGGCATTCCTCGTAGAAAATCTTACATCTTGGATCTCTTCTTTAGATGGCACGGAAAAGTTGAACTTCCGGAGTTTCGGCTTGAATGCACTATTCACGTTGAGTCGTACTCCGCTGCACCTTCCTTTCCTCTATGCCGCAACAAGGTTCTGGAACCCAGTGACGCACGTCTTTAGCTTTGGCGGGCAAGAGGTATGTCCAACTTTTGAAGATTTTCAAGTTTTGATGGAGTCTGAACATTCGGAAGAGATCTTGCCTCAGTTCCGCTTTGGCCATGCCCTAGCTTTAGGGCGGATGTGTGGGCTTACCGCGCATGATGCTCGATCTCTGATTTGTAATGGGGAACTAGATATCCTTGGTTTGATCCATCGCTTTTCTGGTGCCGGTGACCGCGGCGACCACCATTGGCAAGGTTTCCGGCAACATGCGCTCTGCTTGTGCATGCTATCTCACTTCCTGCTTTCCCCGGGCCTGGGTGGACCCAGCATCCGTTTGATTAAAGTTGCTTAGGGCTTGAAGAAAGGGCTTGGACGAAACACTGATGGGCTTGGACGCTTTCCAACGTCAGGAGACGACCAGATTTGCGGGGAGTCCACTACTGCTGCAGGTAATGTTTCCCACCCAATCTCACATATGTATTTGCTTGCATCACTCGGCCCTCAGGCTCGGTTTTTCTTACAAAACCCTTGTCTCACTGTTCTCTCATCGCACATCTCTCTATTCTTTATTCTCTCATTTTTCATCCCTCCCCAAGTATGGTTGATGGATAAACTGCAGGTTGTGGACTCTTGCCCTGCCTACTCAGCCCGCGGCTACTTCTTTTGGCAACGCCTGGTTGATGCGCTTGATAAGGGATGGTGGTTCAACTGGATGTGCAATTTGTCTGCTGACCGCATTGCTTGGCGCTGTCCTTGGCTCGATCTTCCGGCAATGAGCTATAGCATGTCCCGCAGGTCGGTGATTGGTCGACTCACTGTGTGTTCTATTTTCCGTTCGGTTCAGCCTTGATTTGGCCATGATCGACTTGCCCGCCAGAGGATTGAGTACCTTTGCTTTTAGGTCCGAGGCGCCTGACTTGCCAGATATGCCACAACATGGGGGACTAGAGAGCTCCTGGCCCCTGCTCCCATTTTCAGTTGCACTTTGTCTGACGAGTGCTGGGATTGGCTCAATGAAGAGGCACAGATTGGGCCTAGCTTGGCATCAGAGGTTTCGACTAGCTCCGGGAGGGGGCGCAGGGACACCTGACTTGACTATGCCCCGGACTTATTGCTTTATTAGTACTTTCAAGTTTCCTTTATGAGTGTAATAAAAAGCAACTCCAATTGTATGCGAGAGCAAGAGAACTCTGTTTTGAAATCAATGAAATTGAAAGTTGTGGTACTGAAAAATTTTCCGCTTGGGTCCATAAATGGTCTTAGTTGTAAAAAAGATTAATTTGAACAAAGTCAACTTTTATTAAAACTTTTCAAAACTATTTTCGATATGGATCAGAACTGGACATGCCTGAGATCTGTCACTGAGATGCACAATCCCAGATCCTAGCAACTAGAAAGTTGCCCCTAGTCTGAATAGTACTGCGGCACTGTGTGGCAACAGAAAGTTGCCCCTAGTCTGAATAACACTGTACCGGAGATTGCGATGAATGCTGATGAAAAAAGATGACTGAGATGATCAAGATGGACAAGGTTGATCGGGGAAAAGTTTATGGCTGAACTTCAGGATGAAGTTGCCGACGTATCCCAAAGATGGGAATCAAGCCTTACGTAGTTCAGGCTCAGGTTCGCTCGGGTATTTTCACTCTCCTTTTACGCTCTAACTTTTGCCAAGGCCGCCCTTTGCGGGTTTTCAACCTTGCGAGCTCAGTTTTTATGATTTCAAATTTTCTGTGCTCTGAGTTTTTCCTAGGTCACCCTTTCGGGTTTTCGGCCTAGCGAGCCTTTGAAGGGTAATATTTCTTCAACTTGTCCACATTGATCGGTTGTGAGAACTCCAAGCCATCTAGATCCATCAGAACCACAGCTCCACCTGACCAGATTGACTTGATGATGTAGGGACCAGTCCAATTGGGTCTGAACTTGCCCCTTGGGTCGTGGATGGGAGCTCGGTTGTCCTTGAGCACCAAATCTCATTCTTTTAAATTCCTGGACTTAACCTTCTTGTTGAAAGCCCGGGCAATTCTGCGTTGATAACCTTGGACATGGTACAGTGCTTTCAGCCTTCTTTCATCAAAGAGCATGAGTTCCTGTCACGACCCAAACCCGGCCCTATGGGTTTAGCACCGTAACCGGCCAGTAACCCGAGATTACTGAAGGCCTGCTTGACAGTAGTACAGTAAAACAGAGTTCAGGGCTTGGCGGAAGCCAATACAGTAAATAAATAATGTCCATTGAGCTGTGACAGTCTGTATGCCAAAAGATTTTTCATGCATTCATACATTCAAACAGTACAGTCTATACAAAATTTACAGTCACACAGTGCAGGGACTTAATCCCTTGATAACAGTACAGTTAGTAGCTGACGGTCTATACAGTAATCCAAAACAGTATGGAGACAGACGGGGGAAAAACAAAACACCCCAAAGCCATAACACGGCAACTCGGAACCTTGCAGTGAGGCACATAGGCTGGCTTGACAAAACTGGAGTCTAACCCACGCTCCTAGCTCCGATCTGGTGGCTAAGTACCTACATATATATATAAACAGTGAGCTAAAGCCCAGTGAATAACATAATGCGTAAAGAGGTTAAGAATGAAATGTCCTTACAGTAATGAAAACAGTTCATTAAACAGTATTTCAGTCTTTCAATTAGAATATGTGGTACATCCATTAGCATAGCAGTAAACAGTAGGTCTTAAAGACCGAACAGTAATGATGGCTATCAATCAGTAAACAGTAATGGTTCCACGAGGGAACCGACAGAGATCTCTCAGAATAAAAAGAAAAAGAGGTGCTAAGGATGCCACAAGACATTTGTAATATAGGACATACATTCAATCAAATAACAATAATCACTTGTAAAACAGCCTGTTAAAAATGTAAAACATTCTCAGTTGAACATATCTTTACACAATTGTTACTCACAGAGTTTGGGCCACAGTACGCTAGAGCGTGTCTCCCCAGTCGCCAACCCTACACAGTTCACAGGTTGAACACACACTAAGCTACACAGTTGGGAAATATCATAACTTAATCCCTAATTTGCCTTGGTGTGTTCTACATCTATATCCGTATTAAGATGCCTTAAACTAGGCCTAAGAATGCCTAGAATGGGATGAGGATGCAAAAATACACTTAGAAAACATTTTGCAAAGTTTGCTGAAAATAGGAGCCTCCCTCGAGCGAGCCTTCCTTCGCTCGCGTGAGCTTCCAAAATCAAAGGCTTCGCTCGAGCGGTCTGTCGAAACAGTAAAAGTTCTGGATGCTGAAATTTTATGCTCGAGCCACCAATCCTACGCTCAAGCGTAGCTTCGAACAAAGGTTGGTCGCTCGAGTGAAGAATCCTTCGCTCGAGCGAAGAAGCCAAATTCTGGAATTTCCAGATTTGTCTCCTAAGCTCAAACCAAGCATTCTTTCACTCAAAACTCGACCTCTTGGGCCCAAATTCTGGAAAACACATCTAAATTCAATGTATAACAAGTTTCAAAGCTCAATTTATGAATTCAAGCCCCAAAGGTGAGTCAATTAAAACCAATTTTCAAACCCATTTTCATGAACATGGAGAATATACAAACATGCATGGATTCAAATCAAATTCAACCTTCAAAGCTTGTCCAAATGGACTCATTTCTTCAAGAACATGATGAATTCATGGACTCAAGTCTATTTATGAACATGCATGCTCATTTTACCATGGATTCAACTCAAAACTCATCAATTCAAACATGCATGCATGAGTTAGACTCTATATCAACACTTTTGAACCAATTCATGTCTTATTTCTACAATGGAGCATGAAATATGCAAGACTTAGCTCAAGGACAACAATAAGAAGATGAATTTCTTACCTAGAGTTTCAATTTCAAGGTGTGGAAGCTAAATTTGCAACCTATGTTCCAATTCCTCCAATTACTAAGCAATTTACAAGCAACAATGAGATGAAATCAATTCCCCAAATTCTCCTCTCTCTATAAATTCGGTTGAACTCTCAAATTGGTTGAGGAAGAGGTTTGTTTCAAGTGTAATGAGGCCCCACAAATTATTAAACAAAGGCCTTAATCACATTTCTGATAAATACACCATTAAATCACACAATTTCCAATGATCCCAAAACATTAATCTATTTTCGATTTGGCCGCCGATAAGGCCTTCAATTTGCAATTTAAACATAAACACACCAACAGATAATCAAATAATCAAAAAGGTAAAAATGCAATACAATAGATATGCTTAGTCAATTCAGTTCCAATTTTCAATCGATCGCTCAAGATTACTTGATTAGTTCAACTATCAGTCATAAGCAGTCCAGTTTAGCAGCAATCAGTATGTAATTCAGTAATTTATCGATAAACGGTATAAGGGTTGTTACAGTTCCTCAAATCTGCTCTGCTACCAATCCGCTTCGGCTATCTGACACTTAGCCAATACTCGTAATGACGGGACCTCAATCTCAATAGGCAGAACGGCCTCCATCCCATAAACCAATGAGTACGGAGTTGCCCCAGTAGAAGTTTTGATTGAAGTCCGGTAGCCCCACAGAGCGAACGGCAGCTTATCTGGCTAGTCCCGGTAGGTTTCCACCATCTTCTGCAGTATGTGCTTGATATTCTTGTTGGCGGCCTCAATCGCTCCATTGGTCTGTGGTCGATAGGTAGACGACTTATGAAAAGCCACATTGTATTTCTCCAACAAATCAATCACCTCCTTCTTGAAGTGGGAACCATTGTCTGAAATTATTTTGTTTGGGACCCCGTAGTGACAGATGATGTTGTTTCTGATAAATTTTGCGACGTGCGAAGCCTTCAACACCGCATAAGATTGGGCCTCAACCCACTTTGTGAAATAATCTATCGCTACCAAGATGAACTCATGCCCATTCGACCCCTTCGGGGTGACAGCCCCGATCACATCGATTCCCCAGACTGAAAATGGCCATAGCGAAGTCATGTTGTACAGCTTTGACGACGGAATGTTTATGCGATTTGCATGAATTTGACACTTGTGGCACCGCCGGACAAAACCAATACAGTCCTCCTCCATGGTGGACCAGTAGTAACCCAGTCTGAGGATCTTCCGTGCCAACATTACCCCATTCATGTGCGCACCACATTCTCCTCCGTGGATGGCTTCCATCAGACGCTTTGACTCTTTGGCATCAACACACAGTTTATGCTTTCCCAGATGACCCCTTTTATACAGCTTACCCCCACAGATGCTGAACTGAACGGCCATTCTTCTGATTGCCTTTTTGTCTTTGGCATTTACCCCTGGCGGGTATGCTTCTTTCTCCAAGAAGTTCCAGATGTCGTAATACCAAGGGTTTTTGTCCTGAACTTCATCTATAGCGGCAATCGACTCATAGGCAGGTGCAAATTTTTGGTCGATGATGACAGGACGCATCCGGACTCCATACGGGATGTCTATCATGGAAGATAGAGTTGCTAAAAAATCTGCAAACCTGTTGTTCTCTCTTAGTAGATGAGTAAAATTTAGCTTCTCAAACCGAGGAATCAGCAAGTCCAAGGTCTGGTGATACATCATCATCTTTTCCTCTTTCACTTTCCAGTCTCCTTTAGCTTGAGACACAACAAGGTTCGAGTCCCCAATGACGTCCAACCGTCTTGCCCCTAGTTCCAGGGCTGCTTCTAGACCAGCAATGCACACCTCATATTCTGCTTCGTTGTTCGAGACTTTGAATCAGAGTTTGAAGGCTAGAGGGATACGGGAATTGTCAGGTGCTATCAGCAACACTTCTATCCCATACTCGTATTGATTTGACGCTCCGTCAAAGTACATCGTCCAAGTTTCGTCGTCGATATGCAAAATGGCCTCATCTGGGAATAAGTACTCGACTGCTTCACCTCCTTCCACTAGATGGTCGGCTAAGAACTCTGCCACTGCTCTTCCTTTGACCGACTTGCATGTTACATACTTTAGATCAAATTCGGAGAGCAACAGCAACCAACGAGCTAGCCTACCTGTAAGTGCTGGTTTCTTGAAAAGATATTTGATGGGATCAAGTCGTGAAACCAATATTACAGAGTGAGCTAACAGGTACTGCCGCAGCTTCTTGGTAGCCCATACCAAACCAAATTCGGAGAGCAACAACAACCAACGAGCTAGCCTACCCGTAAGTGCTGGTTTCTCGAAAAGATATTTGATGGGATCGAGTCGTGAAACCAATATTACAGAGTGAGCTAACAGGTAGTGCCGCAGCTTCTTGGTAGCCCATACCAAAGCTAAGCAAGCCTTCTCCAGCGGAGTGTAGCGGGTTTCGTACTCTGGCATCTTCTTGCTTAGATAGTAGATGGCTCTCTCCACCTTGTCTTCTGATTCTTGCGCAAGCATGCAGCCCATTCTAGTCTCAGTTATTGACAGATACAAAATCAACGGTTTCCCTGGTTCTGGCGGTGACAGCACGGGCAGGTTCTGTAAATGTTCTTTAATCTGTTCAAATGCAGCTTGACATCGGCCGTCCCATTGGAACTTCTTTCCTTTCTTGAGGAGGCCAAAAGTGGTTCACAAGTCAATGTTAATTTTGAGATAAACCGTCTTGTGAATTGCACTTCACCCAGAAAGCCTCGCACCTCCTTTTCAGTCCTTGGTGGTGGCATTTCTAAGATGGCCTTGATTTTGGAAGGGTCGACCTCGATGCCCCTTTGTGTAATCAGAAACCCTAGCATTTTTCCCGCTGTAACACCAAATGTACACTTATGAGGGTTCAGCCGCAACCGGAATTCCCTGATCCTTTGAAAAAACTTGTGCAAGGTGGTGTAGTGGCCCTCTTTTTCTTTGGATTTGACAATCATGTCGTCCACGTACACCTCAACCTCTTTGTGGATCATGTCGTGTAATATTGTGGTTGCGGCCCGTTGATAAGTAGCTCCAGCGTTCTTCAACCCAAATGGCATGACTCTATAGCAGTATGTCCCCCATGGGGTGGTGAATGCAATCTTTTCCCGGTCTTCTGGCGCTATCACTATCTGGTTGTAGCCTGAGAAGCCATCCATGAATGAGAGCAAAGCATGCCCTGTTGTGAAATCCACCAACTCATCGATATGCGGTAGGGGAAAGTCGTCCTTCAGACTAGCTCTGTTCAAATCCCTGAAATCCACACATACCCGGATCCTACCATCTTTCTTCGGCACTAGAACAATGTTGGCCAACCAAGTCGGGTATTCGGATACCAGCAGGAAGCCTGCGTCGATTTGCTTGGTGACCTCTTCCTTGATCTTGAGAGCCCAGTCCGGGCGGATCCTCGAAGTTTCGCTTGATGTCGGGCCGGTCAAGGGGGATCCGATGCTGTACAATCTCAGGATCGATTCCAGGCATGTCTTCGTAGGACCACGCGAAAACATCTTTGAAATCCTTTAATAAAGCGACTAAGCGCTCGCGTTCCTTCGAAGACAACGTGGACCCGATCTGGACCAGCCGCGGGTCCTCCTCAGAACCAATATTCACGGTAGTGATTTCATCCATTAAAGGTTTGACAAATCTCTCTTGCTCTTGCTCAATTAATTGTTGCAAAACCGGAGGAACTTCGTCCTCGTCGTTTTCATCAAAGTTTTGAAAGTTTGAATTAATGCAATAAATCAAGGGCACAGAAAAGTACTCAGAAACCACAGTTACTTGATTCTCATTAAGCACATCCAAATCGTCTGATTCATTTACAACAGACTCAAATGAAAAGGAAAAAGATGACCTAGACAAGACTATGGTATCCGGCTTATCATCCCCAGGATTACCAGATTTAGACTCAGTCGAGCTGGAACCTGATTCCGACTCACAAGACTCGGTGGAATTAGATTCCGGCTCACTACCTGACCTGGTACTGCTGGAAAAAAATCCCTCATCGTATTGCCAAGTGAGAGAGGGTGCGATAGATGCATCCAAGATAGTCGCTGGTAGGCCCGCAGCCGTTTCATCCCCAATCATGGAAACCGAGAAGTTATCCCTCAAGCTCTTATGGTCGATCGGAGGATCAGAAAGTAGACATGCCAGTGCTACCCCCATTTCAAATTCTGTGCCCTCAGGATCCACTGCCTTACACTGCTCAACCTCAGCTGATGGGCCTGTCTGCTCTGTGGCAACGTCATCCCTGGATAGTTGCAGGTCGAAGAAGATCTCGAAACCTGGCATGCGCTTTTTCTCTGCGTTTAGCCACGGCTCTGGGAAGCCGCAAAATGGAAAGTCCTCCCCCTCCCGGATGAAGCGTCCGTTCAGGGCACCCTGAATGGGCCTATGCATTAACTCAAAAGGCTTCCCACCGCTTTTGCTCGCTCTTCCGCCATTTCTTTTCCTTTCCTCACCAGTCCTCTTTGGTGGGCGGATAACCCAAGCCAAAGGTATGAGGGTTGTGTGGCACTTCGCCAATCGCCGCGCCTTTCTGGCCGCTCCTTCCTAATCCCATCCCGGGGATATGTTGTAGCTTGTTCATGAGGTAGACAGATTGAGCACTGACGTACACTCCCTCATTCACAGCCATGATATTTTGCATCGCCCGGGCCTCAGCCAAAGTGAACCCTGATAAGAAAACATCCTTTGTGCCATGCCCGATTTCCAAGACAGGTGTGGACACTTCTGGCGGCGGATGGATTGATGAATTTCCGAAGACAATAGCCACCCCTTCCCGTGAGGGTACTTCAACATCTGATGTAGAGTGGAAGAGACTGCCTTCACTTGGTGCAACCACGGCCGCCCCAAGAGTAGATTGAAGGTTGCGGGAATGTCCGACACATGGAATTCAATGTTATGTTGTCCCGGACCAATCTGAGTCTGAATTTTGACAGTCCCCATCATTTCTCTGCTAGTATTATCATATGCTCTGATCACCTGAGTAGTCGGCACGAAGTCCGCGGGCTTCAACCCGATTACATACGCTGTTCTGGCTGGGTAGACATTGATGGCGGACCCGATATCAACAAGTACCAATGGTATCCACTTGTCTCTACATTCCACGAAAACATAGAGGGGTTTGTTATGATTTATGCCCTCAGGCAGTAGTTCCTTGTCTGAAAAGGTTAATGCCGGGGAACCTCCTCCCGGAAAGACCAGCCCAACTAGCTGCTCTGGTGTAGTATCTATAGAGAGTTTGGCCTTGTCCATGGCAGATAGGACAGCCTGTCTGTGCACTCGCGACGCCATAAGCAGTCCCTAGATAGAGATGTCTGCTTGTATCTTCTTCAATTGCTGGAGCACAGCTTCTTCTTCAATCTGTTTCTCTCTCTGTTTCTCAGCTTCCTTGTCTTTCCCGGATACCTCAGGTTGGTCTAAGTGCGGGGGTTTGAAATACCGCCCACTTCTCGTTATATGAGCGACCTCGTCAATATACCAGGTATCGTCTGGTTGATTATTCCCCCAATCTTCATCTGTGTGGGCAAGATATAAATCATCTTCTTCCCACCACATTCCGTCGGCAGCCGACAGATACCTGTCCGGCTTCGGTATGATCGTGCTCGCAGTAGCTTCAGTCCATATGCCTGAAGCATTTTCTGTTCCCGTTCACACAGCACTCTCGACCCCCACATGGCCTTAGCTTTTCTGATTCTCTCGGAATCCTCAAATTTTTGTTGTTCCAACTGCGTCAGTACAGCTGGTTGTTCAATACTCCCTGTATTTACAATGCCCAAGTTATGAGCGAAATTCTTAGTGCCGGCGCTCTCCGGCGGTGCATTCTGACTCTCGGCCCTTCCAGCCACCACTGATACTCTCGCCCCTGCCGGGCCCTGTTCTGGTTGATATTCTACGATGTTTGGTTGATCATCTAACCATCTGCCGACTCCTCATACTCGAACCAGTTGATCGCCGCATCCCTTGATTCTTGGTCACTGAAGAACTGGAGGTTGGCAAGGTCTTCTCCTACAGCTGTTAGATCATCCGTTTCCCGTTCAAATCTGTCCCCTCAGATACACATAATTACGCTCGCGGCTCTACACTTTCAGATCGCCCATTGTTGGATGTATTCACTTGGAACGTAGACCCCTCCAGCGAGATTCCCATACTGTTCAACCCCAGATTCAACAACCCCACTTTCCTCTGAAATCTGCCCTGTCCCATCTTCGGTGGTCACCACCATTGGCTCAGATTGGGTTGTAGAGATGTCCATCATGCACAAGTCAGTGTAGACAGGAAGGATCACCTCCGGCTTAGGTAGGTGGGATGGGGTGATATAGATACTAGGATCGTAAGACGCGACCCCAGTTTGGATGAAGTTGATTCTGTTGGGAGGAGGAGCTTGGTTATGTGGTGGGAGAGGATTTGTCGTGACATTGGGTTTGTCGGGAGGTGCGATCACCTGCTTGTCAATAAGATCTTGGATCTCATGACGCAATCTAAAGCAACGGTCAGTGTCATGACCATGCTGTTGGTGATACGCGCAGTATTTTGCCGGGTCATGAGAGGGAGGGAGTGGATTTGGCAGTGGCCTCGGCTCTAGGGGCGTCAAATGCTTCTTCCTGATTAATACCCCCAGAGCTTTGGACAGGGGCATATATAGGGGTGTGAAGGTTCTTTGGCCTCTGGGCTGGTATTTGGCGGTTTGGGTATTGCTTCCAGATGCGCCAGAGAAAGGCGTGGCTGCCATGGGTCTTGGGGGAGGGGGAATGGTGGTGACCATGCTCACCTCTGAAGCTCGTGCAGTTGCAGCGCCACTCGGGCCTGCGTTGTTGTTACGGTTGAAAGTCCTTCTAGGTTGCTCCCTATCCTGGTCGATCAGACCTTGTTTCATGGCATCCTCGATTTGTACCCCCATCTCGTGTAAATCTGAGAAGGTGGGAAAGGGGAGTACAATCATCTTCTGCATCAATTTTGGTTGGAGATTGCGCACAATCATCCTGATTTGATCTTTGTCCGTAGGCCTCAAAGTCATCATCGATGCCTTCGCCCTCTATCGAGTTACGAAATCTGAGAAAGTTTCTTTAGGCTCCTGCCTCGTTGTTTCGAGATCACGAGTTGTAATCTTGTTCTGGGTATTGTACGAGTATTGTGCAACAAAGGCCTCAGCCATTTCATCCCAGCTTCTTTTTACCTCATCTTCTAACTTCGCGTACCAGATGGCGGCCACACTCGATAGGGTTCGGCCGAATAGCGAAAGCTTTTGTGGTCGGGTTAGGCCCATTGGCCGCAGGATGTCTGAGAATAGCCGAAGATGGACCATGGGGTCCCCGGATCCATTGAAGCAGTCAATTTGTGGCATCTTGAACCTATTGGGCAATGTCACGGCCATGTCGGTGTATCTGTCCTCGATGTCCGGAATAGCCTTTACCCCTTGTGATTTCTTGAAAAGCTTCTCAAGCTTGCTCAGTTTTAGAGCTGTATGGTCTATTTCGAACTTGAAGGGAGAGTCCGGGTGGTTGGGTGTATGGGTCTTGGACAGTTGAGGCGGAAGCGGGGGCGGAGCTGGCCCCGTTGGAAGGTTTGTGTCCTCTTGGATATTCTGGACATTTGGCACGGTATTCTGGGTGTTTGGCAGAGCATTCTGGACAGTAGGTGCCTACTCGGGTAATGGGGCCCCTAGTGGAGGAGGAACTTGATGTGAAGCAGATGCCGCATTCTGCTGTTGCAGTCTAGTGATTAGCTTGGCCTGTTGGGCCATGATTGTGGCTTGTTGCTTGGAGAACTCTGCTTGGCGGGCAGCGTCCTCCTACATCTGTTTCATGCTCTCATGCATTTGGCGCATCAGGGCTTCCACCCCTGACGTATTTTGCTGATCCATCCGACTGACCGGTATGTCTATTTCTATAGCAACAATTGAGACCTCAGTCCTACTATCCTCTGATGGAGTAACCCACTGTTCTGGCAACCTCTGTTCTGACACACGGCGCTTCCTTAGCTTTCTCCTGACAACGGGGGGTAAAGAATAGAATACTGGATGTCCGTCAACCATATCCTCAGATCGATTGAGTCGACGACCTCGTGTCCAAAGTGCTTGGGGAATATCTACTGGGTCGGAAGCAATGGTGCTAAAACTTCCCTAGCAAAAGATAAATAAAGCGAAAAGGAAATAACTAACCAGATAAATGAACAGCATGACAGCTTAAAATAAATACACAACACACAGTCGGGCATACAACACACAGTTGATAAGCTGAAAACACACTGTCTCCAAATACTGATCACTGTCCCTGAATCACTGTTCTCCAAAGGCTGAACCCGATACCTGCAGATAACCGATTCTCAAATACTGACTGATGCCCGCAGGCCTGATGCCCAAACTCATAAACTGATACGTGCATTCCCTATAGAGACACACTCTAAAAGCACATAATAGATAAATGAGAGCCAAAACACCCTTAAGTTGGGGTAGGGTTTCCCTGTCCTATTTTGTTAGGAACTAGGGTTTCACTACGCACGCAGCGGTTTCAAACATCCTATATCGGGTAAGCGACCTGTCATAGTTTGGAATGGTCACTACGGATTTCGATATGCACTAGGTCGAATGGTCAAAAAGGGTGCCCCGGTGAAACCGGGGTTTGTGTTCCCATACTGGCAGAGCTCGTAACCGGTCAGCCTTATGGTCATGCCTTGACAAGACAAGCCACCGGCAAACCGTTCAGGAATAGCAGATGGCAAACACGGTGTCCTAGGCGCACCGATGCAATTGCAATGCGAAGAAACACACCAGTGCAGTCAAAACCAGATATCATGAGTTCGAGTTAAGTTCTCTAAATCCCCAGCAGAGTCGCCAGAAACTGTAGACAAGCCCGCGGGGGAGACCTCGCTACAGCTTGGACTCGATTTGTGTTACGGTTCTTAATCTGAACCAAAGAGTCCAAATCCGGCAAATTGTTTTGAGAAAATAGATTTTTAGAAAAGAAGTGCCAAACATGGACTGCTTTGCCAGATACAGAGTCGCCACCTAAATATTTTATTTTTGAGAAATTTAGGAAACCCTGACTCGTTTGCCTAAGGCCACGTGTCCGTCATCACCAAAGTTGCCTCAGCTCGGGAACTTGGGTACGATTGGGGAAGGTCACTTCGTGAGCACCCCCGCTCGCCCGATCAAAGATCGGCCTCTACTAACCATGATATCTAGTTTTGAAGACATTGTGCGTTCTTATTCCGGTTATTAGCCTAGATTTACTATGTGATGCGCACATCATACAAGTATAGACCGGATCGCCTGAATTGGAACAAAACATTTCATGTTTGTTTTTTTGAAAGATGGTTTGATGGTGCTACCCGCAAGTAGGCTAAGACGTGGATTTGCCACCCTCGGGTGGGCTTAGAAAACATGATTTTGCCACTATCTAGTGGGCTTAAAACACACATTGATGAATTGTTCCAATTCAAATAACCCAACCTTCACCCACAGGCATTCAGACAGTTATATCACATAAGCAATTAGCCTCATGGTAAGCATGCTATTCATGGCAGTCACTCACATGCATGCAAGGATGCTAAAGCATAAAACTCACCGAGTACTCCAAGCCAAAACAAAAATTGATTAAAAATCCATGCATGATCCTAAAATATATAGAAATGCCTAATGCAACACATGCAAAAATGTAACTATAGCAGGCTTGGCTACTCTAAACATGGCGTATGGAATGCTACAGCTAACATGTATTCAACTTAGAATTGAAATACAAATACAGCTAGTATGATGCGCCGAGCCCGATGCATGCAAGACAAATGAATGAATGCAAACATGCTATTATACTGTATGCTAATTGAAACATGCCCTAATCTAACCATCATAAGCTGGTAAATAAAAGGGAAGAACGACGTGGGGTTGGAAGACATACATCACACTTACGTACACTTATTACAATTATGCCCTCACGCAGAGGGTCCGAATAAATAGTACAGTCCAAATATGTACAAATCCCTAATTAATTTACAAATTAACTAAGAAAAATAATAAACTGGCATGCAAGCTAGGGACTGTCTTGACTTTTCTCTAGATGATGAATGATGCATGTCCGGGTTGCCTTGTGCCGAAATCCATTGCGATGCCCCAATTAGCCTTTGTTTGCAATTGTTTTTGGAATGCGTGCCAAGCTCCGGAAGGCTGCTGATTCTTGATTTGCAACAACAGAGAGCAAGAAAGGGGCATGGCAATGTATTTTCACATATGTATGCATATCTCGATCCTCGTGCCACCAATCACGCATCTCGATGCATGATGGCCAAGGAGTCGAATTGCACAACTCAATATGAAATGAATGCACATATGAACACAATAAGACCTAACTCCATCATGGATAATCCGGAGTGTCGGTGACTGGGGAATTGAGACACGTTCTGTCACTCGGAGTACGGAACGCCGCTCGTTTCCCGTGCTCGGGCTAACTCCTATCCTGAACACAATGCAATATGCATGACATGCATGAAATGCAACTAAGATACAACCTAACATGCACAATGCTATGAAATGACATACACGATGCACGTGGTGACATGGCATAAAGAATGCGCTAACATACAACCTAGCATACACAATGCTATCGAATGAAATGGCATGCACAATGCAGAATGGACTTACACTAACACAAGTGGACCTCAGCCACACTCACATAAGAGGCCATTAGATGAAAATAAGACACTCGAAATGCGTGCACACGTGCACGCAAATCGAGGACCAACCCTAAGGCACGAAATGCCACTCTAACAAGACACGAAAAAGCATGGAATATGGCATATTAACATG
Organism: Camellia lanceoleosa; assembly: GCA_025200525.1. Classification (NCBI taxonomy): domain Eukaryota; kingdom Viridiplantae; phylum Streptophyta; class Magnoliopsida; order Ericales; family Theaceae; genus Camellia; species Camellia lanceoleosa. Next base: position 22,452,039 of record CM045766.1, on the reverse strand, counting down.
CAAATTTCAGTAGCAAAAATTGATGCAAAACAGCCCCGAAATATGGCAAAATGACACCCGAGGCATGAAATGAATCCCGAAACACGAAATTAAGCATACGGAATGACCTATGACTATGCAATGCATGCATTATTCGAACATGGAGTGTGAAGAAAGAATCAAGAAAGCCCAAAAATAAGCATATTTATAGTTCTAAGCAAGGCCAAACAGCGAACGAAAATGGGGCTAAACTAGCATGCAAAAATGGTCCCAAAAGCAAGATAATGAAGCAAGTGACAGCTTCTAACCCCAAAAAGAGAAGTTCCCTTCTGCAATGTTGAAGAGGGCCCGAAAATATGGTACTTTACAGTTTACCACAAGCCACAAAAACAGACACAAGTATGGAAAAACTCTCATGCAAAAAGTGGGCCTAAAGGAGGACAAAGAAGTAAGTGATGCATGCTGGCCCCAAATAGATGAAGGTCCTTGAACAAAGTTGAAGAGGGACCTAAAATATGACCTTTTACAGTTGATGATCAAACCCAAAACAGTGTATAAGTATGCTCAAAATACTATGCAAGATAAGGCCAAAAAGAGAGCTATAACACAAAGTATAAAAAAGATGCTTCAAACAGAAAAAGACCCTTAATGAAACATGAATAGGGGATCAAAATGAGTCCATTTACAGTTCGGAACAAAGTCCAAAAACAGAAGCACAAGAGGCTAACAAATCATGCAAAAATGGGGCCAAAAGAGGGATACAAAGGCAAGTAACAAAAGGAGGCCCCAAAAAGTGATGAGCCCTTCAACAATGTTGAATAAGAGCTCAAAATAAGCTATTTTACAGTTTACAACATGCCTCAAAACAGTTCATACATAAGCCAAAAAGAATGTGCAAGAGAATGGCATACAAGAGAGGTAATGAAGCAAGTGCAACAAGGAGGCCTCAAACAGAGAGAGACCCTTAATAAAACATGGAAAATGGCTCAAAATAAGCCTATTTATAGTTAGGGTCGGAGCCCAAATATGCAAGCAAAAAGGGCTAAGATATTGAACAAAATAAGGCCAAAAAAGAGGGGAAATGTGCTTACCCTTGTAGCCTAGTCTTTGACAGCTTTTTGGCTTGAGAAGTGATGCCTCCTAAGCTCTGAAAAGGCCCTCCAAGCTGCTAGAATGGAGTGGTGGTGTGGTGCTAGGTGATGGTGTAGAAATGGTGTAGGGACTTGGATGTTTTGGAGGGTTGAAGTGAGAGGGATAGAGGAGATATGCAAGGCTCCAAAACAATTTTTTATAACCCTTAAAACCAGAGCTGGAGGCTGGTTTATATAGACAAAAAGAGGGGGAAAATGGGGGGGGGGGAAACAATTCAAGTTTCCCCCCAAAATGGCAGGCCCCCGGATACAAAATCTGGGGGGAAATGAAATAGAGATTTGTGATGTACCAACTGCAAGGAATCAGGCCGGCCAGTTATCTAGGTCACTGGTGGCCGGCTGGCTCTCCCCATGGCCAGCTGACCAGGGGTCAAAACGGCCAAGTGCAATTACTAGCCGACCACCACAAATTGGTGGCCTCCCATGTGTTCTCAACATAACCCTGTGGTCAAAAATTGGCAACAGTGAACTAGGAGAGAGAAAAGGCCACTTTTAGGAGGGGTTCAAAAGGGTCAATCATAATTACTAGCTGACCATATGATATTGGTGGCCTTCCAAGTGTATACAACACAAATATGTGGTTTGGAGCTTGAAAAAGTGGCCCTAGGGTGGTCAACATTGGCTTTCGAGTGAGAAAAACGGGCGACGGAGGGCGATGAAGGAATATAACTGGTTGCTGAAACAATTATTGGCCTCCCACCCTTCTACGACCTTCCTAGTGATAAAATAGAGGTCCCTGCCAAAAATGAACGCAAACCGATGCAAAATGAAGGTTCGGGGCCGAAACACGCAGTCCGAGGCCCCGAAAACAGACTGTTAGGCACCGGGAGTGGTGTTCGACCATGAAGTTGGTCTCTCGGACCACAGTGTCCCTTAAAAGGGAGTAAATAAGATGCATGCCAAAAACCGGAGCAAACAGAGGTGGTTAGGCGGTCTCGAACCGAGGCACTCGGCCTGACGGTTTCGAAAACCGGGAATCGGGCTCCGAAATGGGCAAAATGGCCTACGACCACGAAATGTAGCCCACGGCCACTGAGAGATAATCTACGAGACCTCTCCCTCCCTTTGGGAAGACAAATAGAGAAAACCAAGCCTGGTTCGCAAACCGAGGCAAAGTACAGAAAAGCTCGGAAGTCCGGAGACAAGGCTCACAGCCGAGACTCTGAAACCTCTAGACGAGCACGATATGCAACATCACCAAGCGCTCAATTGGTGACGTTTGAGTCTTAAGGTCGGTCAAAAATGGGGTGTCTACAGCCCTCTAAAGGATTTTTTTTTGTATAAGGCGCTATACGGGCAGAGCCAAAACCGCTCTGACTTGGCCCTTATCTTGTTGACTTCTTTCTTCTCTGTGGGCAAGATAATGTGCCTCAGAAAGATTATGTTGGGGTCCATCCAAGAGGGCCCTAGGTCGGCGTAGAGTACTTTAGTTTCTTCAAGTTATTCTCTTCCTGACCAATTTGCTTTACCCTTATTGCTTCAAATTTCTTAATTTCTGCTCTTACCACTGCCTAATATTTTGCCATCCTATCATCCTTTTCCTTGTACTATCCAGAGACTTGGTTAACTACAAGCTTGGAGTCGTTGTATACCATTAGGTCGGTTTCTTTCATTCGAAAGGCACTTTTTAGCCCTGCTAACAATGCTTCATACTTAGCTTCATTATTTGAGGCTGGGAATTCGAGTAAGATCGTGTGCTCCATAGTCACCCCTTCTGGTGAGATCAACACGGCGCCCAGCCCAGCGCCATGCCTATTGGAAGCCCTATCCACAAAGAGTTTCCACATTTCTCTAATGAATAACTTCTAACATTTTGAAAGGTCTTCAGACTTCTTGAGATCTAGGTATTGGACAACTTCTTTGTTCGGCGGATTGGCTACTTTTTCTTTGGGCTCCTTATTCCTTTGTTGCCCTTTTACTACTTGTATGACTATCTCACCCCCCCAACAGTGTGGTATTGGGTATTGTGGACTACTCAGCTAATTCTAAACCCAATAGTGCGCTGATAGGATAAGTAGAAGCTGGTAAAGGTTTCTCTGGATGTAAAGTTGCTATTGGCCATTCTATCTCTGCACTGGCCATTCTCTCTTGCTCAGTTGCTTAAGTCAGGTTGACCAAGCAAACTGAATGAGTGCCTGGGGCAAATTCTGCCATGAAATCGGCTAAGGGCTGTGCATTGACCACAGTTCTTGGTTGGAATTTGATGTCGTATTGCCCTAACTCAATTGCCTACTTTAGGATTCAGACTGAGAAGTCTGTCTTTTCAAACAACACTTTCAATGAGAATTCTGTTAGCACAACTATTGTATGAACATGAAAATAGTGGGCTAATTTCCTGGAAGCCATCATTGGCACAAGAGCTAGCTTCTCCAAAGGTAGATATCTTGACTTGGTAGAAAGCAATGTTTTACTAACATAAAAAACGAGGAGGTGTTGTATTCATTTGGTTCTAACAAGCACCGCGCTGACAATATGATGAGAGACAACCAAATAAAAAAAAAGTTCTTTATTGGGCTTTGGAGTGACCAAGATTGGGGTGGAAGATAGGTATGCTTTTAAATCTGCCAAAGCTCGGTCGTATTTCTTGTCACAAAAGAACTTACACTTTAATGTTTGAAAGAATGGTATGCAACGATCTGATGACCTGCTAATAAATCTATTAAGCGCAGATGCCATCCCAGCTAGATGTTTCATGTCCTTCGTAGATTTCGGTCGCTCTAGAATTGTATTGCCTTTATTTGTGAGTCGGCCCAAGGTGGGCTCGGTTCGTTTCGGCCCGGGCCTGAGCCTAGGCTAGCCCAGCCTAAGACCTTCGGCCTAGGCCTGGGCCTTCCATGTGAAGCCCGGCCTAAAAATTTTTTGGCCTTGCAGGCGACCTAGCCTGGCCCATCCAACGGTTAAATAATTAAAAAAAATAAAATAAAGGTTGATCTTGTTGTGCAACAATAGTAAAAAAAAAAAAAATGCTTATATTCCTCATTTTGTCACTAGGAAGCCCAAAATTTTTCTTAACCCTACACCAAAAGTGCATTTGGATGCATTGAGGTGTAGCTTGTGGCGTTTGAGGATTTCAAACATCTTGGCGAGGTCCCTAAGATAGTCTGATTCCTCCTCACTCTTGACCACCGTGTTGTCAATATAAGCTTTCATAGTGTAGCTGAGCAAAGGGGAAAACATTTTAGTAATCATCCACTAGAAGGTCACTCTCGCGTTTTCAACCTGAAAGGTATGACCTTATAGTAGTATAAGCCTCTTGGTGTTGTGAAAGAAGTAATATCTCGATCAAGCTTGTACATGGCTATTTGGAAGTAGTTATGATATGCATCTAGGAAGCTAAATCTCTTGTGATCAGCAGTAAAATCCACTAACTAGTCGATTCTTAATAGTGGAAAGCTATCTTTGGGGTAAGCTCGGTTGACCGTTTTATAGTTGACACACACTCACCACTTGTCATTCTTTTTCGGAACTACTACCATGTAGGAAATCCACTTTGGGTAATGTACTTCTTCGATTGCCCCCGCCTTTAACAAGTTTTTGATCTCCTCGACAACCACCTCAGAGTGATGCAAGGCTGAGCGCCGAGTTTGCTATATGTTTGGCTGAGCATTTCGAAAGTTAATAAGTTGGTGCCAAATGAAGTTTCGATCGATGCCAGACATATCGTAAGGTGTCCATGCAAATACTTCAATGTTGGAGACCAAAAAGTTCCTGAATTCTAGCTGCGCGATGCCAAATAAGGATGAGCCTAACATAAAGAATTTGCTTAGATTATTCTCATCAATCTGTACCTCTACTAGATTTTCAACATATTTCTCTTTGATTTTTTTTTTTTTTTTTACCTACATCATCTAGGACTTCTTTGCATTATGGTCCTTTGATCATGTGGACAAAGCTTTTAGCACCTTGGCTGCCATTTACCACAACAAAACACTACTTTGACATCACTTGATCCCCCCAGACTTCTTCTATTCGGTCAGTTACCGAATAGAAGCGCATGACTTTGTGGTAGGTTGATGCCGCTACTTGCATGGCGTGAAACCATCCCCTTCCAACGATTAAGTTGTAGATAGACGACACCTTCAGCACCCAAAATTTTACTTGCTTTGTGATAGAGTTGGCTTTAACCGGCAATAAATCTTGCTGATTGGCTATTCTGGTTGTGAGTTAAACCCAACTAGAGGAGGAGTTGCTAGGGTTAAGTCTTTGTTCTCTAACTTCATCTGTTTGAATGCATCGTAATACATGATCTCGATCGAATAGCCTTGGTCAATCAAAATCCTTTTAATGTCGAAGTCCTTGACACGAACAATGACAACTAGTGTGTCGTTGTGGGGGGTCCAGATAAGTCATTACTCGAAAACATCACGATGTTTTTTACCTTGGTTTTCCCTTTCTTAATGGTTAGCTGGATGGATAACACCTCTCTCATATGTCTCGCCTTTTAATCATCCCTCTAAGCTCGCAAACTCAAGCAGGTTTGATGATCCCATGGATTGCGTTAATGGTTCCTTGGGGGAGGGAGTCGAGGATAACTTAGCCATTGGCCTTGGTTTGCCCTTACGGCGCTGCCTCTATGCCACTATCGATATATTGATCTAAGTGCTGCTTCCAAGTGCTGCTTTGAGGGCATGCAATCTTCTCTGTGATGCTCCATTTCTTTATGGTAGTGCAATGGTATTTTGGGTTAAATATTCTTTGAGCGTTCCCTAACTTAGTGGGCTATCGGATGTACGTCTCATCATAGATTTTGCTTAAGATGTGATAAATTGGTATTTTGAAAATCCTGATGATGCTAGTTCATGCATTCAATTTTCTCTTGGCATCGTCTTCTTCATTGCGAAGGTTATTAGCCTAGTCAGTATGGCGATTCTTGTTTCAATCATTTTGGTTTGCTACATGATTCTGGTCTCTACCGCGGTTGTTCGGCCATTTGTCTTCCCTTCCAACTGTGTGGACCGTTCTAACCACTTGCTTATCAATCGCTATCAAAATTTTCTTCTTGGTCACTACAGTCGCATCATTTTCAACTCAGATGTGTTCATTGATTCGTTACATCAATGATTCCATAGTGGTGGGCTGATTCATCGAAAGCGAGTCCCTTAATTTATGCCCGACTGGTAAGTCTCGATTGTATTGGGTGATCGCTAAGTTTGTAGGGAAATCGAGGATATCATTGTTTGTCTCCTAGTACTTGGCATTGTATGCCTTCAGTTAATTGCTCAATTCTATCTTCACACCCAAAAGATGGTCCACTTATTTTGGTGTCTTTGTGTTCGTCTTAAATCTGGTGACGAATGCCTCCGCCAATTGCTGCCATCTTTTGATACTCTCTTCCAGCAACCTTTCGAACCACTTTAAGCCCAACTCACCCAAACTTGCTGGGAATATTAGGCACATCAATGCATCATTCTGTCTATGTCTAGCTATCACATGCTAATAGTGGCTAACATGAATGTATGCATCTATTTTCCCCTCATACAACATAAACTTAGGCAGATGGAAATTAGCAAGGAGCAGCGTGTTCTCAATCTCAAGGAAAAATGAGATGGCACTTAGCCTCACCAAGTCCTGATTCACCGATGTGGGTACTACCGTACAGGGTGGCGGCATTATGACTTCCTCACTAGCATGGACCTTGGAAACCAACCTCTATGGTGTCGGGATCCACCAGTCCTCCCTCTAATGAGCTCGTTCCTCTAAAACATCTCTCAGGTCCTTTGAGCGAGCAGAGTAAGGGTACTTGATGTCAATACTGGACACGAGGATAACTATTGTTATGAGTGTAGAACCTCTCCATCGGCAATACGGAGTCGCCAACTCTGTAGCTCCTGGTAATGAAAAGTGAAGGTATTTCTCTCCGACTTTGACTGCCTATGCGACGAGATTGGGTGCGCTCACTGTGGTTTCCCACTCTAGCAACGTCCTTGCCCTTTAGCTGCCAATTTCATGGCCCCTATCTCTACCACCATCTTTTGGATGATGGCGTCTTGGTCCCTCAGCTTGCTCTCCAAGTGCTGAGTATGCATTCTTCTCCGTCGCTGTCTATCAGGGCTCTGCGAGTGTTCATAACTTCTCGTGCACTTATCTCGCACGTCTTTGTAAGTCCCTCGTGTGAAGGCCTCTAGACCAGCTATGGTTAGCACAATAGGCAAATCATCATGCCTTCGAACAGACTTTGTCGTCGATGTTTGCCATTGAAGTTGGTCAGAAAAGCTTAGAGGACAAGGTTTTGTCTGTCAAGGTTTCCACAAACGGCGCCAATTGTACAGGGAGAAATATTCATCGTTGCCTATATTCTTTCTACCAAGCTTGCCTTGCTCTGAATGGCATCTTGCTTACTGCAAATAGAACAATGATGAGCTACCCAATGGGTGATTCGCCAGAAAACCCTTCCAACGGTCAAATTAGCTCACTTAAAAAAGAAACAGGAATGTAGAGAGATAATAGCTAAAGTTTACTTACCTTTCTCAGAGTCTGGTCGCACCCTTTATCTAAGTTGGCCTTGCAGCCCAAGATTATGTACGCACTACTTCTGTCATCCTTTGTTGGACGCGTGGTTATATTGCCCTTTCCTTTCCTTACATATGTGCATGACAATACTGCCAAATAGTATTGGCCAAACCGCCAAAAGGTATTGACGCGTACTTGGAGTGAATTCCTCTCCTCTTGCCATTGGACCATGTGGAGCACCCCAACCGAGCAATCATTGCATCAATTACAATTGTGCTAGCTCCGAAGTCTTCTTATTGAGCTAATACAGTTCGGCATCCTAACCAACTTCCTAGCTCGGCCAAACCCGCCATGGTATAGCTTTTTTGCACATTTGCAATCTCCTACTTGGTTAGAGGTGATGGGCTCACCCTTAACTTAACTCAGCCCATGACCAAGGCACGGTTCATAGTGTAGCTCGGTCTACGCTTATGGCCCAAACCTAGCCTAGCTCGGCCAACCACAAAAGTGCAAGTCCCACTCTAGTTTGGTCCCACACTGGCTCGGTCCACGGTTACGGTCTAAGCCCTTTCTAACTCAATCCGTGCTTATAGCCCAAATCGAGCCTAGTTTGGTAAGTCCAGGACTAGTTCAGTCTTACATCGGCTTGGCCCGTACTTGTGGTCCAAGCCCCGCCTAGCTCGGCAAAATAATGAGGCTCGCGTAGGTTTAGCTCGGCCCAACATTAAGGCCCACGTTGGTGTAGCTCAGCCCAACATTGTGGACCATGTTACTTTAGCTTGGCCTATTTGTTCAGCACAAATTTCCCTCTTAGATAGTGAGTCAAATTAGTCCAATATACAAATTACATTAAATTCCTTATATTAAGGTTTTTTCAAAACTAAACCATTTATTATCCATAAAATAGGTTAATATTGAAAATTCTTTTTTGCTTGAAAATAAAGGACATATACTAACTTGTAGTTATATTTTTCACTACGATATTAGTTGATTTTATTCATATCAAACAATGGTATATGCACAAATATTTCTTTTGTATTGACAACTAAAGTTCTTCCATAAAATATTTCTATATTTATTTTTCTTTGACAGTTGAAGATTGAATTTTTAAGGGTAAATTACAATTACCTTCCTTGATGTTCCTAACAATTACACTGGTCTCCCCTTATTTTTCTAAAATTACATTGACCTCCCCTTTGAGTAATGGAGTTAATGAGATTGTGTAGACACCCCATTTTTGACCGTCCTCAAGACTTGGATGTTTTTGCAGGTACATCCAGTGACAAGTTTGATTGCTCATCGAGTGCTCGAACTCTGCAGCGAAACGCCACAGGTTTGAGCTTTCCAAGCCCTGCATCAATTCTATCTCATTTTTGGACCATGTTATGGTCCTTCCAGCATGTTATTCTTGATACACTGCCGGCTATGTTAAGGCATTGCCGGCCATGGATTTTGGCCTGCCGGCCATTGATGTGCCCTGCGGCAATCACTGATGGCCGCCCGACCACCAGTGTATCAGTAGATATTTTCTGATATTTTGTGCCAACAGTTTGCACAGGTTGAGCCATCTGCTTGCACGTGTATGACTAGATCTCTTTGAGAGGATTTTGTATCTTCTATATATATAAGCCTTCCTCTTGCATGCTCAAGGTTGGAAATTTTGAAGACAAAAAAATTTCTCTCTCTCTCTCTCTCTCTCTCTCAAGAATCCTCTCTCTCTAAATATTTGCAAGCCTAAATTCTCTACACTTTTGCTTGTGAACCCGTGATCAAACTTGATCACCACTGTGTTGAGGTTGCTTGAGGTCCTATTTGAGCTCTAGAAGAGGATATTAGCTTGGTTTGACTTGCCTTTGTTGCCTAAATAGCATCTTGTCTTCAAAGAGGTAGAATACATGTATTTTAAGTCTAATTTAAATACTTGTTTGGCCACCTTTGCATGCTTTTTTGATGCTGGTTTTAACCTATAAAATCTCTTTTTTTATGGTTTAAAATGGTGGTTTGAGGTTTGATTTGAGTTAGGGAGAGTCCACCCTTTTTGTAGCTTGTCTATTAAAGTGTTGTGTCATCTTTCAAAGCTTTTAAATCAACTTTTTTGGCTCTTTTATCTACTAAATTTTAGGGGATTTTTAGTGGTAAAAACTTTGTTTTGAGGTCCAAAATAGGAGGGGTGGCCTCCCCTCCTTGTGTCTTGTTTGCAAGTGTAGATAGCCTAACATGTGAGCATGTTTTTCTACCTTTTTGTGACTTGATCTCAGCATGTTTTAGCTACTGATTTGGCATGATTTAACTCTGTTTTGGGTTGTCTTGGTCATATGAGCCTTGTCTTGCATGGTTGTAGTGCAAATGGCTTCACTAGCTTGGCATTTTAGGCCTCTAAACTTGATTTGCTTGAGATGTTTGCATGTTGAAGTATCTTTTTACATGTAACTTCAGTGTTCATAGCTCTGTCACATGCTCATTTGCTTCACTCTTTCATTGCTTTTTAGAATTGCTCTTGAGTCTTGTTTGTAGCCTAACATGTGAGCATGTTTTTCTAGCCTTTTGTGCCTTAATCTCAGCAAGTTTTGGCCACTGTTTTGGCATATTTTAACTATGTTCTGAGTTGGTATGGTTAGTTGAGTTTTGTATTGCATGGCTATAGTGTAGTGCTCTTCACTAGTTTAGTGTTTTTGGCTTTTGAACATGTTGTGCATGAGTTGCTTGCATGTTGTAGTATCATTTTTCATACCATTTCAGCACTGAAATATCTGCAACCTCTCTCATTTCTTCACTTTTTCATTTTCTTTGAGGGTTGATTAACCTTAAGGTTGTGTTTAAGCTTGAGATAGAGTTTGTGCTTAATGGTTTTGATCCTCTTTTGAGGGTTTCTACTAACCAACGGCATGATCTCTCTCATGTCTTAAATCATCCTTTGGTTGACCCCTCTCTCATTAGAGGACACTCATCTTAGACTAACCGGTTAAAGAATGGATTGGTAATTAAAATGTGTAAATAAAACATGACAAGTAAAACATGAACAAGATAAGCATGTTGTGTTTGGATTGCATGTGTTCAATCGGATGTTATATTGAACACAAGGAAGATTGGAGCATTTCATACTCAAAGTGATGAAATGAGCCAATCTCCTTTGTCTCCATTGCCTTTGATCATTCATGACAAGGTAGTGGTCTAGAGTCTTGTTTTTGTGCATTTATTGAAATTGTACTCCTTGGATCTTTGACCATCATGCATTGAAAATGCTTGATTGGTGGTTTTGAATCCAAGAGTGCCACTCCTTTGATGTTTTGAGATGATAAAGAGGGGTGTAGTACAAACATACCCTTGGAAAACCTTCCATTTTCCTCTGTTTGTGTTCTATTGCAGTGTGGTGATTTAGCACTTCAGTGGCTAGCAGTGGCTCACTGATGGCCGGTAGTGCTTCATCCTTGGCCGGCGTGGCACATTTTTGGCTGGCAAGGGGTTGGCAGCAAGGATTCATGGCCGGCAGGCCACTAGTGTAGTCCTTAGCATTGGTTTGGTAAGGTGGAACAGAAAGTTCTTGGAGTAAGCTCAACCCTGCAAACAGAGCCTCTCAAGACACTACAACAAAACTGACTTTTTACGGCACCACATCAATAGCATACAATAAATGCAAGCCGTAGTTTCTCACTTTTACGACTTTCTTTTTTTGCACGTCGTAAATACTTTCCAACCATGGCGTGTCTATTGCGTAGGTCGTGAATGGTAATAACAATGATTTTTTTTTTACGGCTTGCAATGCATGCCGTAAATAATAAAACTTTCTATGACGTGCATATAGCGTGCTGTTAATACATCAATTATACACGAAGCACATACGCTAGCCGTGAAAAGTGAATATTTTTCACAGCGCACACAATGCCCGCCGTTAAAAGTGTTGCACTTTTTACGACGCATACATCGCCTGCTGTTAAAAGTATTTCCTTTTTATGACACACAATGCATGTCATGAATTGTATGATAAAAAAAAAAACGCCAAAATGAAATTTGGAGTGCCAATCACCAAAAAAAATATATATATATATATTAGAATTTTTTTCCTCCCCTAAAATAACTAGTTTGCCTTTTTTGAAACATCACAAAGGTTTCAATCTCTCTCTCTCTTTCTCTCTCTCTCTAATGATGATGAAGGTTGAATCAATTGCTAGGGTTACCAGGCTCATCTCATCTCTTCTCTTCGGTTATGAAATCAAAGGTATCTATCGTCATCTCATGCTTCTCTTCTCTCCTTGGCTGTGTATCTGAAATCCCTAACTCATTCTCACTCCTAGCCCAATCCTGCCCTAGTCTCTTTTGCTTCTCTCTCTTTCAGCGACCGCAACATCGTGTGCAGTACCTCCATACGGCAAGATGGTGGCGCGGCCCTGTTTCAACCACAACAATGGCGTCTCTCACCCCTGGCATCCTCTCCAAACTTCTCCAGAATCTCAACAACACTCTTGTTCCCCTCCCTGGTATTTACTCTGCTCTCTCAAATTTTGTTTTTTTTTAGCTTTTAAACCCATATTCTCATGGAACTTGAATTACCCATATTAATTTAATTTCAATTTTTTGGTGATTTTCATTCATATTATGATTTTTTGTTAACACCCACCTCTTGGTTGAATTGTCATTTGATCGTTGTATTAGTGTTTTGGGTTTGGGTGGTTTTGATCTTGATTTTGGGTAAGTGTATTTTGTTTTTCTTTTCTGTCTCTGTCTCTGACTCTCTCTCTCTGATTGTGTTGATGTTCTTGTCAAGACCCTTATTTTTATTTTTTATTTACTGGAATTGAATTTGATAAAATCTCTATTGATGTTTAGTATCTTCTGTTTATTTCTGAATAAAGATATATTTTTTTAATGTTTTTCTTTAAATGTATTGGAAATGAATTTGATCAGACTTTTATCTTTAGTTCTCTTTTTACCCTTTTAGGGATTTACTGATTTTGATGAATTCTGATCCAAAAAAATACGAATTTTTGGTGTAAGTGGAGTGCTTATTCACTATTTATATGTTGTAGCAAATTCCTTCAACTGGGTTGTGATGAATTCTGATCCAAAAAAATAGGACTTTTTGGTGTCAGTAGATTGCTTTTTGGAATCAGGATTTTTGTTTTCCTATTTAATAATCAGATATCCAAAATTTAAACGAAGAAAATCCCAAATATATATGGCCAGTGTGGAAATTCAAGAGGGGGTAAAAGAAAAATTTTAGATGAGCAAATAAAATAATACTAATAATAGAAAGATAGAAATGATTTTCCAGAATTTTAGTAAAAAAATAATTAAAATAATACGTAAATAATGTTAAAAAAAAATTGTTGGGAAAAATTTTGGTAAAAAATTTAAAACCCCATATACAATTGGAATTTTCCTAATTGGCCAATTAACCTCCATTGGCCATTGGCCCATTGCCCTACACTGGCTTTGTCCATGGTCCAATTTTGAAGCTAAAATTAGTTTTAGACAGTTGATAAATCAAATCATGGCCACAAGCTACACAACTGATAATTGAGAAACAATTGTTGTGGATTTTTCTATGTTAAACTGTGGGGGGGGGGGGGGGGGGGGAGGGGGGGGGAAATTGGTATTGAAGCAACTTTGGTAGGATTTGGATGCTGAATATTAGATGGAGTCTAGAGATCTTAGCATGTCTTTCAATTTTGGGATTTAGTATGATCACAAACAACTTGGGAGGATTGGTCTAGTTCTTTTCCCGGGAAATGCTTTGTTGAAAAATGGGTTAGCATAACCTTACAACACCATATCCATAATTTGCACTATTTAGATAAATCTAGTAAATATGGGTACTTCTGAAATTGTTGAATCAATGGAAGAGTTTGATTCAGAATCGAAAATGGATGAACATGATGGAAAGTGTCATATGCTAAAGCCTAGACAAATATGTTCTATAGAGGACGATATTAATAAACTTTTTGAGGGTGTTTAATTTGAGCTCTTATTCATAATTTTTGAATAGGTCTGCACAGATTGTTCAAAACCCATGTGTTGTTTTTATGTTTTTGTACATCGAAGGTTGTGTTATGATGCCCTCATTTTCACTTTCACATTTGAACTTTTTGTTGTTAAAAATGGGTTTATTGTACACAAACTGATATGAGGCAATTGAATTTGGTCTGCCATTCTCTCTCTCAATCTGGGTTTCTGGCTAGGCCTCAGCATGAAAATGTTGGAGCCATTGTCAGATGAAGCATAGGAAGGTAATAATACTAAGATATAATAATAAGACCCAACACAACATGTTGCAGGTAAATACATGCATCAATTACTTTTTCCATACCTAAAAGAACTAGGATCCCATTCTTTGTTTGTTTTTCCTGTTTATCCAGCCTCATTTAGTATTTCTTCACAAGACTAGATTATAATTTTTTCAATAACCACAAAATGCTAATCATTTATTATTTATGGGTAATTAGTCAGTTTGATGTGATTGTGAAACTTAAAACAAAGTACTACCATTCATTTTTTTGTTTTTTAGTTACAAAAAAATTTAGGTTAAATTAAGGTGGTGGGACACTGTTTGTTTGGTTAGTCCTACAAAATTTGGCCAGACGTCGTTGTATGCTTATATTTCCATACAAAAAATGGAAGGGCCTGGCCGGCCATGACATTTGAAATGTTGCAAGTTTAGTATTGTTTTCGTTTTCTATTCTTGAAAACAAAAACTGATATAGAAATCTTATTTGATAAACGATTTAAAAAAAATAGTCCTTTTCTTGGTTCACTTTAGATTTATTTTGTCTTGGCATAAAAATAGAAATGATAGGTATTACTTAACTTTTCATCATTTTTGTTTCTAAAAACACAAAAAAGAACTTGAAAGAACTTATTTTTGTCACTAGGGTGCTTTAAAACATGAAGATTTTGAGGGACATAAGGGGACAATAGGAGTAGGTGATTTGCAATGGATGATTGCTGCAGCCCAGGGAACTCAAAAGGGTTTACAGTTGTGGATCAACCACTCCTCCAAATATAAAATGTGAGTACATCAATCCAAGTATCCGTAGTTCTTTCAAAACATTCGACATTTTAGTACTTTTTTCTATTTCTTTCCTTCAATTACACACACTTGTCTATAAGCAAACCTAAGATTTCCATTTGTATTTATAGAGAGAAAGACGGAGAGATGTGAATATATTTTGATTCATTCATTGGTGGGTCAAAGGAGAAAGCAAACATAGGACGTGACGTTAGCATAGCGTTACCATGATTCCTAGGTTTCATCATTGTATCCGAGCCGTTGGATTATCCTAACCCTCCTCAATCTAAAGTATATATTTTGTTATTTTTTTATTTTAAAATCATGGAAAATTCTAATACCCCCTTTCCAAAACAAGATAAGAAAGATCCTTCACATGATACATTAGAGAAATTTATCAAAAATTATTAGCAAAAGTAAAAATATAAAAGAAATAGTATTAGCTTCTAATGGTGTCCTTTAAATTTTTTAAAGAAAATATGTAGTCATATAAAATCAAAATGGCCAAATGAGATTTCAACATTACAAAAAATGTAGATTTGGGGGCTTGACCATTTAAGAATGATATACTTGCTTTTGTTTTACCAAAAAAAAAAAAAAGATATACTTGTTTTGGGTGGAGGTTTGCATAGAGTGGTGGGGGGATATGAGCCCACTAATGAATTCAGCATGATGAGTCTGGGCATTAGGAAAAATTATTGATTGGCTCTAAAACATCATGTGGTCATATCATATCTTAGGTTAATCACAAATTTTTATGTTTTCTTATGTTTTTTAATTACTTAACATAAAATTATGAGTTTCATCTACTGTTACCACTGAGTTTAATTTGTTGTCAACATGAAATTTATTGCTCTGTACAGTGATTAACAGTTTAACAGTTTTAATTGTGAACCTCAATTCAAAACTTCCCCCAAATGGATTTATTGGGGTTCTCTCTCTTACGATTTCTAAAGCCTACCTATGTGTTCCAGCCACAACCACATCATTGCTGTACCTACCCACCACCGTTCAATCAACACAACCACCAGGTAATTTGATTTCTCCCTTTCTCTATTTGTTTTTGGCTTTCCTTTGTGGAATAGCTCTGTTTCTATAAACAACTTTTCCTATCGATTAATAGATTTTCATGTGTTCATTTAATTTTTTTTTCCCTTCTTGTGACTTCACTCCCTAGCTTTGCTTTAGTTTATTACATGAGTTTATGTGTCTTTCCCTCTTCATCTATTTTTTTTTATTTTTTTAATTTTATAAAATAAGTAAAAAAACTTAATTTTCATGACACACCCATCCAATGATCTCTATTATATAAAAGAAGAATATCAATTGGTGTTACCCTATTTTGACATTGTGTTGATTTTAGTTTATTCCAAAAATGTTAGATTAGGTATACATATTATTAAAAAAAAATTATTTATTTTAAGTTGTCTTCCTTTAGTTTGTGGAAACAAATTGGATGTTTATACACTTGATCCCTTCGTATAAGAGAAAAATCAGGGCTCAATAAAACATAAAAATAAAAATAAAAATAAAAATAAAAAATGTGTTCTTTTAATCATCCTTGCTGGAAAGTGGAGTTTGTCATGAATGTCCTATGGAGATCAAACCATTGTTCTTATTTAAGAATCTAAACTTTTGCTGGAATTTTTAAAATTTTGTGAGACTTTTTTCCATTCATCGAATTTTGCATTTTATATTCAGTTGATGTTTCAAATAAAATAGATATTTGCTTAACAAAGTCAATTTTTTTTTTAATTTCTGTTATTATTTTCTGTGAGGGAAAACAAAATTGTTTTTTCACATCAATTTATTACTTCCAAAATAGTTTATTACACCAGTTTATTGTTTTCCTGTATGATCCAAAGGTTTAGTCGTGAAATTATTGGGATTACATCAGTTTATTACTTCCCTGTCTGCTTCAGTCATGAAAATCTGTTTGCTTTGCCTTTCCTCTTCTCTCTCTGTTTGATTGCTAACTATTAAACCTATTCAATTTTGCTATCAGTTTTAACTTTGTTTTACTTTCAGTTTTAAACCTATTTTCCTTTTGGAGAATAGTGATAAAGGCATTGAACAAGCCTCATTACAAAGGCATTGTAGTTTCTTCCTTTATTGTTTGGTTGTTTTAGAATCAGTTTGAGACTGGAATGAAGCAACTGTGTTATTTATGAATATTGTTTAGTTTTTTCAAGTGGCATACTTTTTAGGGATGAATTATTAGAGAAAAGGCATATAATATCAAGAAGTAGGCTATAAGGTTCAAGAGTCAATGGAATTAGTAATAGCTTGTGATTGAATTAGATACTAGTGAAAAATTAGAAAAGAAGAAAAAGATTAGCTTAGGGATTATTCCTATAGTTCCTTATCTTATGTATTTGCTACTAAGTACTCAGGTAGAATTACATCACATTGTTCCAAAAAGTGCCTAAAGCTACTAAAACTTACCTAAATTTCTTCTATAATGGATTGAAAGTTTCTTTTTAAACTTGTACATAATATAGACTCTAATTTGACTTGGACTCTTTATTTTGAAACTTACAATGGTAATGGATAAAACCTATACAAACCTAAACCTCATACATAAAGATCATTTAACTTAATTATGCAAGTCCCAAGTAGGTGCTGCATTGAAGTAGATTAATTCCACCTCTTCCTCTTTTTAAATTTGATTTTTCTCTTGAGCTTCTTATGGCCTGGATTTAGTAGCAAACTATTGAGATCTTGAATTTTTGCTAATTTTTCATTATGACATTGCTTTTATAGGGCCATTGAATTATCTTATTAATTTTGAAAATGTTTTGTTGATGTTTTAAAATTTCTTGATCATTTCTTAATACCCCAAGAAATATTTCTGTTCCTGAGTTGTTGGTTTTTGTACTTATTTGAAGTTTCCTTTGTCATGTAGACAAGAAATGCAACAGGGTTAGTTGCTTAAGCTATTGCCACGGGTTTAGGTGCCTTAGCACATACATTGGGCACCCTTGTCCCTGTGATAGGAGCAAGTGAATTTGCTATAGCTACAGCTGCAACTGCTATAGGAACTGTTGTCGATTGTTTTAGATAATCTCTTAATGGTTGTCGATATGTTTAGAAAGTTAGATATGCATAGTTTTGGATGGTTTAAACTTTTTGTACAGTTTAGAACTTAAGGATATAATTTTTGAATATTTGGAATGTATGGACAATTGTTAAATGTTTATAATTTATGGATATAGTTTCATTTTGATGTTTCAAACAATATTTTAGTGGTTGATTGATGTTTTGTGATGCTTGTTTGTAATATTTGTTAGATTGTACAAAATTGGTCAAATAGAACCTGTTGAAATTTTTAAAAAAAAAAAAAAAAAAAAAAACCCTTATATTCAACGGCAGGCATAATAATACGTCAATTATTTGTCTGACCAATTAACAGCGTGCAAAAGTAGTTGTAGAAAAAGTAACAATGACGCACATAATCTGTCGTTAAATAGTTTTTAATGGCGTACTTTAGCATGTCGTAGAAAAAGTAACAACGACGCACAAAATCTATCGTTAAATAGTTTTTAATGGCGTACGAAGCATGTCGTTGAAAGTGAATGACTTTCCATGACTGGTCATAATATGATGCGCGCTGCACATCGTATAAGGGTTTTTACAGCGTGCATTGTGCGCCGTAAGAACCTTTTTTTGTTGTAGTGAGAGGAAATCGGAAGGCTTTTCGGGGCGAAAACTGAGTGCATACATCTTCTACTTTCCAAAGCAGAGCTGAGGCAGTGTAGTTTAGTGCTTTGCATGTTTAGTTAGCATGAGTTTGTAATTTAATTAACTAGTTGCTAATTAGTTAAGTGTTGTAATAATTAAGGAGCTTAGCTTAGCTATTTCTTTATTTTGTTTTGTAATAATTAGTCTAATTAGTTTAATTAGATTAGTTTGATTAGCTTAGCTCTTATTCATTCGGATCCTCCTTCGCGAGGGCGCAATGTTGTAATAAGTGTGCGTGCGTGTGTGCATGTCTTCCAACCTCACGTCTTTCTCCCTTTTATTTAACCGCTTTTGATGGTTAGTTTAGGATCATTTTTCGATTAGCATACCTTATGCTTGCATATTTGCATCATTCATTTGTCTTGCATGCACCGAGGCTCGGCGCATCATTCAAACTGCATTGTATTTCAATATACTTATTTGAATACGTGTTTCAAAGCATGTTATCAAATTGTATCATATGCCATATTAGTGGCCGAGCCTATTAATTTCATATTGCATGTGTTGCATTACGCATTTTGTATAGTTAGGAATCATGCATTTTTCTAACTAGATTTTGTTTTGGCTTGGAGTACTCGGTAACCTTTTACACTTTAGCATATTGCATGAGATGTGTATGTTGCTATGATAGCATGCTTGCCATGAGGCTATTTGCTTAAATGATTAACTGCATGAATGCCTGTGGATGAAGGCTTCATTACTTGAATTGGAATAATTCGATAAATGAGAGTTTTAAGCTCACTTTGCGAAGTGGCAAAATCATGTTTTAAGCCCACTTGAGGTGGTAAAATCCGCATTTCTAAGCCCACTTGAGGGTGGCAACTTCAAACCATTTTAAAAAACAAGCATGAGCTGAATTTGTTCCAATTTTTGCGATTTAGTCGATACTTGCTTGTGTGCATCACATAATAAAGTTAGCTAATAATCGGAATAAGAACACATGGGTTTATAAAACAACATATCATGATAGTAGAGGCCGATCTTTGATCGGGTGAGCGGGGGTGCTCATTTCAAGACCTTCCCATCTCGTACCCAAGTTCCTGAGCCGAGGCTACTTTGGTGATGACGGACTCGTGGCCTTTGGCATGAGTCAGGGTTTCCTAAATTTTCCAAAAACAAAATATTTGGGAGACAACTCTATAATCTGGCAAAGCAGTCCAGTTTTGGCATTATTTGATCTAAAATCAATTTTCCAAAATGATTTGCCGGATTGGACTCTTTGGTATTTATCAGTCTCACATTGCACTTTGTGAGATTAGATTCAGAACCATGACAAGAGGGGCACGAAGAAAGTGCAATGTGACTACAGTTTCTGTCTGTCGAGCTCTCCAAAAGGGGGGCACGAAGAAAGTCGAGTCTACAGTTTCTGGTGACTTTGCTGGGGATTTAGAGAACTTGACTCAAACTCATGATATGTTGTTTTATTTACACTTATGTGTTTCTTTGCATTGCATTTGCATTGGTGCGCCTACGTCACAGTGTTTGCCATCTGCTATTCCTAAGCGGCTTGCCAGATGCTTGCTTGGAAAAGCGTGCCATAAGGCTGATCGGTTGCTGGCTCTGCCACGATGGGAACACAAACCTTGGATTTGGACTACTGCCGTACCGTTTGATCCTCCTTTTACTTCTTGGTGTTAGGAGCGAGAGGTATATTAGGTGTTCTTGCTGAGGCACCCTTTTTGGCCAATTGACCTAGTTGCATATCGGAAGCCTTAGAGACTGTTCCAAACTAGAACAGGTTGCTCACCTGAATGCAGGATTGTATGAAACTGCATGCGTGCGTAGCGAACTCCTAGTTCCTGACGAAACTAGGACAGGGAAACCCTACCCCATCATAGGGGTGTTTTGGCTCTCACTTGCTTGATATGTGCTATTAGGGTGTGTCTCTGCTGGAATGTATGTATCAGTTGCAAGTTTGGGTATCAGTTTGAGGGTATCAGTTTTAAGGCAGAAATTTGGGACAGAAATCAGTGTTTGAGTACAGATTGTCCAGCTTATGATTTCAACTGTGTTGTCCTTGTCTAAGCTGAGATGCTGTGCGTTTGCTGATTGTTGTTTCTTTTTTTACTTTATTTTCTTTTTGCGAGGTAGTATTTCACAATTTCTTCCAACGAGGCAGATACCCCCTGAGCACTTTGGACTCGAGTTAGGAGGATTTACCGATCTGAGGATCTTATTGGAGGACAACCAGTGTTTGCTTCGCTACCCCCGATTACGAGACGGAGGACAGTTATGCATAGATCACCGGTTCAGCAATCGCCAATTTAGCGGTCACTATCCGCTTCACCTGTGTGCTGTCGGGCCCAGTTTTCTGCTTCCACCTCAGAAAGAGAGTATACACTTGTTCTGACAGATCAATATCCTGCAGTCAATATGGAGGGTATGATGTGTCAACTTTAACAAACCATCGAGGCTATGCAGCTGGACGTTGCTCGCTAAGCGAAAGTTACCACTCGCCAAACAGAGATTGTAGCCCAGTAGGCTAAGTTAATTGCCAGGCTTCAACAGCAACAAAAACCACAACAAGCAGCAACTTTTTCCTTGCATCCACCCCCAGTCAGGGTTTTGCTACCCGGGGATACAGCCAATGTCTAGGAGAGTGCGGACATTTCGGCAGGGCTTGTCCCACCTTAGAGTTCCAAAGCACTGGCCTACCCAACGGACGCACTGTTTGAGTTTGAGGTCGATCCTACCGCTCTGAAAGTAAGCAAGCATGAGAAGCTTTTCAAACGAGCTCAGGGTGTCAATTCGATCCCAGATATAGAGGATGGCTACACAGATTCGGTGGTGACATTACCGGATAGATTTAAAATGCCTCACATAGACCGCTTTGACGGTTCGGTTGATCCCATGGTCCACTTGTGGCTATTTTTAGATATTCTATGGCCGATGGGCCTAACTAGATTGCAGAAATTATCCCTCTTTGGCCGGACCCTTTTGGGTATTACTAAATTGGAAGATTCTGTGAAGTGGAGCTGGGAGGAGATGGCTGAGGCCTTTGTCGCCCAATATTCCTATAATACTCAAATCGAGGTCATAACTCGTGATCTCGAGGCTACTCGACAAGAGCCGAATGAGGGTTTCTCCGATTTTGTCACTCGGTGGAGGGCCAAGGCCTCCATGATGACAACCCGACCAGTTGAAAAGGACCAGATAAGAATGGTCGTTCGTAATCTGCAATTGAAGCTGTTGCAGAAGATGATTGTCTTACCTCTCCCTACATTTGCTGACCTTCATGAGATAGGGGTGTAGATAGAGGATGCAGTGAAATAGGGTTTGATTGAACCTTAAAAGGAGCAGCCCAAGAGGGCTTTTACACGCAGTTCAAATGAGGCTACGAGTAGTAACGCAGCTACAAGGACTTCTGATGTTGGTATGGTCACCACCACATCGAAAATAGCCACCCCTTTTACCGGTGCATCCGGAACCACCTCACAACCTGCAAAGTACCCACCCTGAGGCCAGAGGGTTTTCACTCCACTCTATATGTCTCTATTCGTAGCCTTGAGGGTCCTGATCAAAAAAGGACATCTGAAGCCCTGGAGCCACGCCCTTTGCCTAATTCGCTCCCTCCTACACACAACCCGGCCAAGTATTGCGCCTTCCACCAGCAGCACGGTCATGATACCGGCCTATGCTTTAGACTCTGTCATGAGATTCAGGATCTCATTGACAACAAATTGATAGCACCTTCTGAGAAGCCTAACGTCACTACCAATCCTCTCCCACCACATAACCAACCCCCTCCTCCACCCAGGCAAGTAAACCTTATCGAAACAATGGCCGTCCCATACGACCCCAGCATATACATTACCCCCTCCCACTTGCCTAAGCCGGCGCTGTTCATCCCAGAAAGCACAGACTTGTGCATGATGAGCACGTCCATATCCCAACCCGAACCCATGGTAGTGGCAGTGGTAGAAGAAGTAATGCCTGAGGACTCCATGAGCTTAACTAAAGAAGAGTACAACCCTTGCTGTTACATTGTGCCAATTAGCTAGACCAGACCAATGGTGGAATTGTCGAAGGGAATGGAGGTTAATGTAGTTCGGAAGGACGGGCCAAGCCAGGGGCTAGATGACTTAGCTAAGCTTGAGAAGGACATCAGTAATCTATAGTTCTTTGATGAACAGGATCTGGGGAACGTACAGATTGGCTGGTTTGATATGAATAGATTAACGGATAATACAGGGTGGCTCAGTGATGAGCCGAATGTTGATGAGGGGTCTTAACCAAAGCAGGGACAGTTGGATACAGGAATATCTACAATGGCCAGAACGGTCAACAACAAGTGGAAGTTGTCGGAGAGCACCGATACTAAGAATTTTGCTCAAAAATTAGGTAGCTTATGTACAGCTGATACAGAACAGGAGGCCACGCTGAAGTAGTTCGAATAGGAGAGAACTGAGACTGATCAGAAGGCCGGAAAAGCCAAAGGTCCTGCGGGGATGGACTGTGTTGTGGATACAGGAATGCTTACAACGGAACCAGACAGTTCCTTGTCAGTTGTCGAAGGAATGTGGTGGAAAAATGAAGATTTGCATCTCACCCACACGGATGAGGATTGGGGACAAAATCTGCCAGATGATACATGGTATGCCCAGGAAGTTGATCACATGACTCGAAGTGGGCGGTATTTTAAGCCCCCGCACCTAGACCAACAAGAAGCATCAGGGAAAGATAAGGAAACTGAGAAACAGAAAGATAAATTGCTAGAAGAGGAAGCTGTACTGAAGCAGTTGAAAAAAATTCAGGCGGATATCTCCATTTGGAGTTTGCTCATGGCTTCACGGGTGCATAGACAAGCTGTCCTATCAGCAATGGATAAGGCTAAGCTTTCTATTGACACAACCCCTGTGCAGTTAGTGGGACTGGTGTTCCCGGGAGGCACCTCACCAACTTTGACTTTCACAGATAAAGAATTACCGCCTGAGGGCTCTGAGCATAACAAGCCACTATACATTTCTGTGGAACGTAAAGAGAAGTGGAAACCAGTTGTCTTGGTTGATACAGGATCTGCAATTAATGTGTGTCCGTTATGTACGGCCTATGCTATCGGTTTGAAACCCGTAGACTTTACACCAACGGCCCAGGTGATTCGGGCTTATGACAATACAAGTCGGGAAGTGATGAGAACAGTTTGGATTAGAACTCAGTTGGCCTAGCACAACAGGACATCGAGTTCCACGTCTTAGATGTTCCGACCACCTTTAATTTACTCCTTGGACGGCCATGGCTGCACCAAGTGAAAGTTGTCTCTTCCATGCTGCATCAGATGCTGAAGTACCCCCATGAGAAGGGGGTAGCTATTGTTTTTGGGAACTCTTCCATACATCCTCTGCCGGAGGTTACTACACCGGTCTTGAAAATTGTACACGGCAAGAAGGATTGTAACAAGCCCGCGAGGGACCTCGCGCTACAGTTCGGACTCGATTTTGTGTCACGGTTCTAAATCTGAACCAAAGAGTCCAAATTCGGCAAATCGTTTTGAGAAAAAAAAAAAAAAAGATTTTGAAAGAAGTACCAAACATAGACTGCTTTGCCAGATAGAGAGTCGCCACCTAAATATTTTTTAATGGGAAATTTAGGAAACCCTGACTCGGTGCCAAAGGCCACGTGTCCGTCATTACCAAAGTTGCCTCAGCTCGGTAACTTGGGTACGATTGGGGAAGGTCAGCTATGAGCACCCCCTCTCGCCCGATCCGAAGATCGGCCTCTACTAATCATGATATCCAATTTTGAAAACATTATGTGTTCTTATTTCGGTTATTAGCCTAGATTTACTATGTTATGCGCACAGCAAACAAGTATAGACTAGATCGCCTAATTTGGGAATAAGCATTGCATATCCGTTTGTTTTGAAAGCATTTTGGAATTCGCTACTCGCAAGTAAGCTAAATCACGGATTTCAATGAGCTATTCCAACTCAAACAATCCAACCTTCACCCACAGGCATTCAGGCAGTTTATAACATACAAACATCTAGCCACATGGTAAGCACGCTGTCATGTCAACATCCACATGCATGCAGTATGCTAAAGCATAAAAATACTTACATCGTACTCCATGCCAAAACAATAAACTAGTTAGCAAACAATGCATGACCCTAGTCCATGTTCAGTGGCTAATGTATCGCATACAAAATGTCACAGGCTCGGCTAATTTAGGAATGGCATGTGAAATGCACAAACATCATGTATTCAAGTTAGATTTGAAATACTTATGCAGTTAGCATGATGCGCCGAGCCCGGTGCATGCAAAACTGATGAATGATGCACGCATGCATAACATGAGGTATGCTAAAATAAACGTGTCCTAATACTAACCATCAAAGCAGGTAAGTAAAAGGGAGAAAGAAATGGGGGTTGGAAGACATTCACATACTCACCCACACTTATTACAAACTTGCCCTCGCTCGGAGGGACCGAAAGAATAATACAGACAGAATAAGTAATCAACTATCCTAGCTAATTAATTATTATAGACCAACTAAATTAATTAAGCCATAAACAGTCCCGGGATGAAGGCCCAATGCAGTGCGCGCTCGGTTTTGCCCGGAAATCCATCGACATGCCCAAGATGCCTTTGTTTTCCTTGCTTTACTCCTCTGAGGACTGCCAGAGTCTCAGGGTTTGCCCTATGGATGCCAGGGAACATCACCGGCTGGGGGAGAACACCACCGGCCATGTAGAATGGTCACCGGCCACAACTTTGATCCACCGGCCAAAAATGATGGCCGGCCGGCACTAAATGTGGCCGGTCGGACAAAAGTTCCTGCAGAACGTGGTTTGACAGCAGCAGAGGGCAATACTTGGCATGGCAATGCATTTCAAGCAATGTATGCACCAATCACACCCCATATCATGTTTATGACTCAAAGGGACGTGAACCTTGATTCTCGGACCACCAATCGCGCATTTCCATGCATGATGGCCCAAGAAGCCAAGTGTGCACATTTAATATGGAATGCAATGCACATAGTCGAACAAAGGGGAACTTAACCTCTATCATAAGCAATTCAAGAGGCCAAGTATGCATGCTAATGCAATGCAACCTAAGCATGTTAACTAGGTATGCAACATGGCAATGCAGGGAGGCATACAAAACATGCAAGGCATGAGACAATGCAACCAATAAGCATGCCAGTTACAATGTGGGTGTTTAAGCATGTGAGCAAACATGTGACTTCATTCAATCATGTAAGTTCGAACATGTAACACGCTCGTCAATATGCTACAACATATAAGGAGCATATGCAACAAGCAAAGAGATGGACTTAAACATGATTTAGGGAGCCCTAACTAGGCCTAAAACAGTGGCCAAAGTGCTCAAAAATGAAGGAGTAATGGACACACAAACATGCATGCAAACATGGACCAACATTTAAGCATAAAGAGCAACTTCTAGGCGCACTTAAGAAGATGCAAACATGGACAATTAGCATGCAATGGAAAGCTCTGAAATCATGCTAAAATGGTGCCAAACCAAATGAACAAGATAAGCATGGCATGCAATTAAGGTCCCAATACTTGAGGCAAACCAAAGGGGGTTAAACCAAGGCTAAGTCAACCAAGCCTCACAAGGCTAGGGGGACTTAAAATAGGTCTAATGCAGACCTAGACAAAGCCAAGAATGTACTTAGATGGCATCTAAGTGGTCTAAGAATGCAAGCATACTCCAAGGCCTAAACAAAGGGCATAAGGCAACAACCTTTAAACACATTGAAGGAGGATTAAATGCAAGCATATAAGCATGTTATAAGGACTGAAATAACATGTTAAGTGGTTCCGAACCACTGAAATGATACAAGCAAGGCATGCTACACACTTACACACTTAAGGCCAACAAGCCAAAATGCAAAGAGGGCATGCAATGCAAGCTAAGTATGACTCAAGCAATTTAAAACAGAGCTAAAGCATACAAAAACATGCACTAAAGCTTCACAAAGCTAGGCCTAGAACATGCTAGAACAAGGGCTAAAACCTAGATGCATGTTAAGGCAACAAAATGGCATTACAAGGCATGTATGCTAAGCAAGCATGGTGTTCCAAAACCAACTAAAAAAAGAGGCATATTATGACATAATAAGCACAAAAATCAGTTAAGGCATGGCCAACACACACTTAAACATGGTGCTCCCTCAAGAGGCAAAAATAGCCCTTTTCAAGGACAACAAGGAGAGGGGGTGGCCCTCTCCTTCTTAGGACCTCAAGGCACCATCCTCACCTCTGAAATCCCTCAAGATTTCAGTGGTGAGGAGGCCCAAACACCATGGTCCCGGAGCTCACACAAAATGGCACAAAACAAGGGCCAAACATGGCTTAAGAGGGGTCAAACAACCCCAAAGCTTAAAACACTCTTAACAAACTATTTAGAGGCCTTAAAACTAGAACTTTTATGTGTTATACACAAAGTCAAAAAACAGTTGCAATATAGGCAAAAGTAGAATGCAAAAATGGGGAATAAAAGGACAAACTTCTTACCCTTGAAGACTTTCTTCACAAATGAAGCTCCAGCAACTTCTTGAGGTTGAAACCAGCTCCAAAACACCAAAAACAACCCTCAAGGGCCTTAGCTCCAAGAGATGGTGTGATGGTGTGTGTTTGTGAGCAAAAATGAGACAAAACACACACTATAGAGATATGATATAAACCAAACCCTAACCCTAGAACTCAAACCCTAAAAAATGGCTGTCTAAAATGTCTCTCTTTTTTTTCCAACCACAACCAAGAGGAGAAGCCTCCTCTTTAAAGAGCTTTTTGTCTTGTAAAGCTTACAAGACAAGCTTCTAAAGAGAGATCCCTCCATACACGTGTATGGAGGGGAGTCAAATGCATGCCAGCTGTGAAAAAATATCTGCAAAAGCAGATGCACAGTAGTCGGCTGGCCAAAGAGGCAATTGACCAAAAAAAGATAGCCGGCCGGCCATCTATAGTGCCGGCCGGCCAAACATTTGGCCGGTGGCAACAAAACACAGCCGGTGGCCTCAAGCCCTAGCCGGTGGTGGGTGGGGATGGTCTACAAGCCCTACCCTGCCTCTCAAAGGCAAAACACAAGTGTTTGGTACAAAACCAGACACAAAACAGTCGAGTCGAGAGGCCCTAAGACGAGGCGCGTAGGCGAGACCTCCGGGAACTCAAGACGAACACAAACATGGATAATCACCGAGTGTTCCGACGGTGACGTCCAAGTCTTGAGGACAGTAAAAAATGGGGTGTCTACAGATGTCTTTTTGTTTGGGTTCACCTTGGCCAAGGCCTAGGTAGTGCAAGATATTTTGGCTGTTGATGAGGGGTTATATGTCAGTGCATAATCCGTCTACCTCATGAATAAGCTGCAACATGTACCCAGAATGGGATTGGGTAGGAGCGGCTGGAAGGGCGTCACTGCATTGGCCGAAGTGCCACACAACCCTTATACGTTTGGGCTAGGTTACAGGCCTACCAAAGAGGATTGAGTAAGAAAGCGAAATGAAATGGTAGGAAAGGCCAAGGCTAAACAAGCTGGGAAGCACTATGAGTTGGTGCATAGATCAATTCAAGGAACCCTAAACGGCCGTTTTCTCCAGGAGGGGGAAGATTTTCCATTCTGTGGCTTTCTTGAGCCATGGTTGAATTCTGAGAAGTGGCGTTTGCTCAGTTTTGAGATCTTTTTCGACCTACACTTGCAAGGGGATGAAGTTGTAGAAGAACAGACTGACCTACCAGTTGAGGCTGAACAGTGCATAGAGAATGAGTTTGATGGCACAGAGCTCGAGATAGGAGCATCGCTGGCTTGTCTCCTCTCGGATCCTCAAATCACAGCAGAGAGCTTGAGGGATGACTTCTTTGTTTCCATGATTGGAGATCAAACGGCTGTGGGCCCTTCTTCAGACATTCTGGATGCATCTATCGTACCCTCCCTTGTTTGGTAGTTCGAGGAGGGCTTTTTATCTAGCAGTTCTGAATCAGGTAGTGAACTGGAATCTAATTCCATAGAGTCTGTGGAGTTGAAATCATATTCTAGTTCTTCTGAGTCAAAGTTCGGTATTCCTGGGGTTGATAACCTAGATGCCGTTGTTTTGTCCAGGTCATCTTTTTCCTTTGAGTCGGTTGTAACCGAGGAACTGAACGAACTGGAAGTTGTGAATGAGAATGGTACCGTTACTGTTTCTGAGTACTTTTCTGTGCCATTTGTTTACTGCATTAATCAGGACTTTCAAAACTTTGATAAAAATGATGAGGAAGAAATTCCTCCGGTTTGGAAACATTTGATTGATCGAGAGGAGGGGAGGCTTGTAAAACCCTTAGTTGATGAAATCACTTAAATTAATATTGGTATTGAGAAGGATCCACGTCTGGTCTAGATCGGGTCCACGTTGTCTTCGGAGGAATGGGAACGCTTAGTCACTTTATTAAAAGATTTCAAAGATGTTTTCGCCTAGTCCTACGAAAACATGCCTAGAATCGATCCTGAGATTGTACAACACCGGATCCCTTTTGACCCTAAGGCCCAACCCGTCAAGCAGAAGCTTCGGAGAATATGCCCAGATTAGGCTTTGAAAATCAAGAAAGAGGTCACCAAGTAGATAGATGCAGGGTTCTTGCTAGTATCTGAGTATCCTACTTGGTTAGCCAACATTGTTCCGGTGTCGAAGAAAGATGGCAAAATTCAGGTGTGTGTGGATTTCAGAGATCTGAACAAAGCTAGTCCAAAGGACGACTTTCCTCTACCGCACATCGACAAATTGGTGGACTTCACCGCAGGCCATGCATTGCTCTCCTTTATGGATGGGTTTTTCGGATACAACCAGATCTTGACGGCACCCACAGATAGGGAGAAGACTGCCTTCACCATGCCTTGGGGAACCTACTACTACAGGGTGATACCGTTTGGTCTAAAAAATGCTGGGGCTACTTATTAACGGGATGCAACTACGATCTTGCATGATATGATCCACAAAGAGGTGGAGGTGTACGTGGACGGCATGATTGTCAAGTCCAAGGAAAGAGAGGGCCACTACACTGCCTTGAAGAAATTTTTCCAACGGATCAGAAAATATCAATTGCGACTGAATCCTCAAAAATGCACTTTTGGTGTCATAGCAGGGAAAATGCCGGGGTTCTTGATTACACAAAGGGGCATTGAAGTCCATCGTTCCAAAATCAAGGCCATACTTGAAATGCCACCACCAAGGACTAAAAAGGAGGTGCGAGGCTTTCTGGGTAAAGTGCAATTCATAAGATGGTTTATTGCAAAATTAACCTTGACTTGTGAACCACTATTTGGTCTCTCGAAGAAAGGAAAGAAATTCCGATGAGATGACCGATACCAAGTTGCTTTCGAGCAGATCAAGCAATATCTACAGAACCCACCCGTGTTGTCGTCGCCAGAGCCGGGGAAGCCGTTGATTTTGTATCTTTCAGTAACCGACACGACTATGGGCTGTATGCTTGCGTAGGAATTTGAGGATAGAGTAGAGAAGGACATTTATTACCTGAGCAAGAAGATGCTAGAATATGAGATCCGTTACACTCTGCTTGAGAAGGCTTGCTTGACCTAGGTATGGGCTACCAGGAAGTTGAGGTACTACCTGTTAGCTCACTCCGTAATTCTGGTTTCGAGATTGGATCCCATCAAATATCTCTTTAAGAAACCAACCCTTACAGGTAGGCTAGCCCGTTGGTTACTTCTTCCCTCCAAATTTGATTTGAAGTACATGACTCGCAAGTCTATGAAAGGGAGAGAGGTAGCAGAGTTCCTAGCTGATCGCCCAATGGAGGGAGATGAAGCAGTAGAGTATCTGTTCCCGGATGATGCCATTCTGTAGGTCGAAGAAGAGATCTAGACCATGTACTTTGACGAAGCGTCTAATCAGTACGATTGTGGGATAGGGGTGTTGCTGATAGTGCCCAGCAATTCCCACATACCTTTAGCTTTCAAACTCCAGTTCAAGGTATCTAATAATGAAGCAGAGTACGAGGCATGTATCGTTGGCTTGGAAGCCGCCCTGGAACTAGGGGCAAAACAGTTGGATGTCATTGGGGATTCGAACCTGGTTGTTTCTCAAGAAAAATGAGACTGGAAGGTTAACGAAGAAAGGATGGAAATCTATCACCAAACCCTGGACGTTCTGATCCCCAAGTTTGAGAAACTAACCTTCACACATCTGTTAAGAGAGAGCAACAGGTTTGCTGACGCTTTATCAACTCTATCTTCCATGATAGACATCCCTTTGGGAGTCTGGATGCGTCCAATGTCTATTGAACAGAGGTATGTACCGGCTTATGAGTTAATCGCCGCGATAGATGAAGTACAAGATCAGAACCCCTGATATCATGACATTTGGAATTTCTTGGAAAATGAGGTTTATCCATTAGGGGCAAATGCCAAAGATAAAAGGGCAATACGACGAATGGCTGCTCAGTTTATCATCTGCGGGGGTAAATTGTACAAACGAGGCCATCTGGGAATGCATAAACTGTGTGTTGGTGAAGAAGAGTCAAAGTTCCTAATGGAGGCCATCCACGAAGGAGAGTGCAGAGCGCACGTGAGCGGAGTGATGCTAGCTCGGAAAATTCTCAGACAGGGTTACCGCTGGTCAACCATGGAGAAGGATTGTATTGGTTTTGTTCGGCGATGCCACAAATGCCAAATTCATGAAAATCGCATGAACATCCTACCGTCAGAAGGATTGTATTGGTTTTGGTCTGCTGAACTATGCTTCGACACGAGAAGTATGGGCACATGCCAGACCAAGCTCAACATGGAAAGGCGCAAGCCGTTGATGGAAGGGGTGATGTAGTGAATGCATGCAATCTACAATGCAATATCTACAAATATGCAATGGGATGGAAATAGATATAATGGATATGGCACACGGGCCAAACCAAATCTCGCCTAGGAAAGGCATGTACGCATACCAGCCGCGGCTAACATAGAACAGTCTACTGAACTATGTTTCGACGTGAAAAGTATGGGCACATACCAGACCAAGCTCAACATGGAAAGGCACAAGCCATAGACGGAGGTGGTGATGCAATGAATGCATGCAATCTACAGTGCAACATGCATGGATATACAATATTTACAGTGGAAATGCATGTTTATTTTCTACGATGCATGATAATGCAATATTTACCATGTATGCATGACAATGCTCTATTTACAATGAATGCATTACATATGTATGCTTTTTTTTTGTTTTTTTTTTGTTTTTGAAAATGTAAATGATGCATGATTTTGTTTTTTTTTTTAATTTTTTGTAAATGCAAATGATGCATGAAATGCATGTTGCACGGAATGCGCGACAACACAAGTCGCTTTGAAATGCAAGACAATGCATGGATTTCTAATGCGCGGCAACGCGCGGCTTGAGATGCATGAAAATGCACGAATTTTAAATGCGCGGCAATGTGCGGCTTTAGAAATGTATAACAATGCACAATGAATGACATGTGTGTTATAATGTATGTGGGCATGCAAACACCAACCGAGCGTGTTTAGGGTCGCGCCAGACCAGACGTGTTTACGGTCCCGCCGGACCGTGCGTGTTGAAGGTCTCGCCAGACCATGGGGCTCAAAACAATGCAAGTGAGATGCGCAAAACAGCGCGAACAATGAATGCATGCCAGATGCGACGAGATGCGCAAAATAACGCGATTGAAATGCGGTGCACAAGACAGTGCGAGGCGCTAAACAGCGTAATTGAATTGAAATGCACATGGGGCAACTTTTGAATCTTGTAAAAGACAAAGGATACCAAAAAGGATACGCCTTGCACATATTCGAACGCCACGCACAGAAGAGATGGTCCGGGGCAAAACGGAGGCCGGTTGAGCTTCGAAAATGCATTGTTCTTGCACTATCTTGAGCAATGAAGGCCCCAAACTATACATCTGACCAAAACAAGGTTGTAGGAGGCTCATCGGTCGGAAGAGGAAGCCATCGGCTGTCCATCGGCCACCAATAAATTCCACCGGCCAAATATTTGGCCAGCCGGCCAAAAATGTAGCCGATCGGCCAAAAGTGCCTGGATCGGGGCAGTTTTGACTTTTTGCCTCGGGTGTTTTAAAATAGGGTTCCAAACCCTATTCTTTTCATTCCCTCTAGCCGAAATTCCCTCCTCTCTCTTTCTAGAGCATTTTCCCCTCCTTTATCTCTTGATTTTCTCGCGTTTCACGTCCGTTTCGTCGTTGGATTTGCGATTATCTTCGCATTTCGAACATTTTCATCCGATCAAAACTTTGTTTCGGTACTTCCTTTGCCATTTCCACCTCTTGGGGTTTGTTTCCCCCAAGTTTTTCTTAACTTCCGTACATTTTCCACTTCCCGGCTTTTCCGGTCATTTTTCGCCCTCCCGGGGGTTGACTTTTCATTGACTTTTCGCATTCTAGCCCTATTTTCATTTTTCCGGCCATTCTTTCATCACTTCTGAAATGGCGGACGATCTTCCACAAGGCGGGACTCCCTGGATCACGAGATGGACGCGGGGGCCGAGCTCTTACCTTTGAGCGTCTGCCCATTCGACCCGGTGACCTACCGACCGGCGATTCATGTCTTGCCTCCTGATGGACTTCGTCAGTTCAGGAGCTTCGACCGGAGTGTGCCACAGGACCTGCTTCTGCGCGAGCCGGCATCTCATGTATCCTTCGGCGCTTCCGAGGTAACATTCTTTCCTCTGTTTTATTTTCCGCAATGTAGAATATAAAACTGCCATAGCTGATTATGTTCTTTAACTGCTTTAGCTCGAATACACTAACGCACTGCATACTGTAGTTGACTGTAATCATACTTGCAACTGATATCTGTTTGAAACTGAACACGCATACACACACTGCATTTGCCCTGGACCACTCAAACACACTGACACATCAGTCACTGTAGTTTACTACGAGCACACCAGTACCCGATATCTATTTGAACTTGAAAACGTGCACACACGCTATGTCTGTACTGAACCACCCAAACACGCGGACACATCGCACGTTGTATTTTACCGTGAGCATACCGACACCCGGTATCTGTTTGAATATGAAAACATGCATACATGCTATATTTTCCTCAAATCTGCATGCCTTACAAAACTAGTATATTTAGCATTGCTTCGCCACGGTTTTCTTTTGAACAGGGAGATTCCCATATCGTCCGCGGGTATGGGAATGTTGCCGCTCGAGATTGGTACATGGAGCTGCCAGACGCCGTTCGTCACATTGTGGACCAGGCGGGCTTCGGCGCTTTCTGCAGGGGACTTCCCCGGCTTACCGCATGCAGACCTCTCCTTGCTGCTCTAGTGGAGAGATGGTGGGACACCACCGACTCGTTCCACCTTTCTGCTGCCGGGGAGATGACGATGACTCCCGTCGACTTCTCGATGCTCACAGGCATCGGCGTAGGGGGTGATCTGATCCCCTTCGATACCGATATGGACGAGTGGACTGCTGCCCAGATCTATCTGCTCGGCGAGGTGCCGCCTCTCGCCCATCCAGGCTTCGTCCGATATTCCTGGTTTGAGGTGCAGTTCAGGGTCCAGCCCGCGTTGGTAGAGGAGGCTCCGATGACTCGAGGTCGTGGAGCGATATCTGTGGCGGCTTCGATGTTCCGGGGGACGACTATTTTCGCCGACCGGGCGAATACCATGCCCTTGTGCTTGCTTAGCGCTCTAGTGGACGTCACCCGGATCTTTGAATACGACTAGGGTGGCGCCACTCTGGCCACACTCTACGGATATATGAGCTCGGCTTCCCGTGGCAGCGGACAGTTGCTCGGGGGCTATTGGCGTGCTTGGGAGGTACGTTTCCTTTTTCTGCTTTACATTTCTGTTTTTTCTACTTTCTAGACTCAGATATGCTCAGATATCGCATTACCTTGTAGTCTCGCTTTACCGTCAGATATTGTACACGCAGCACACACATACTCTGCTTTACACTGGCTGTATATTGCTTACACAATACACTGCCTGCACAATACACTGCACAATACATGGCTCTGTTATTTCTGCTTTATTCTTGTATTCTGCTTTGTCTGATAAGCATACCGGCATTCCCTTTGCAGTTGTAGGTCTACGCCTACTTCCCTAGGCTGGCCCCGGTTCCTGATGTAGAGACCCCTCTCGTCGTCCCGTTCTTACGACGCTTCGACGTGAGGTGTGTGCGGAGACCACGGGAGACGTTCATCTTCTTCCGTCGCTACTTTGACACTATCACCGCCGCAGAGGTATGGTTTTACTTGCAGTTCATTTAAGCTTCGCTTTTTCACTGTATTGTTCGCTTTCAATAATAGTAGATAACGAATTGCATTTCATTTTCAGATCACCTAGAGGCCCTGGGCCCCATTGCCGGCCGAGATTTGGGAGCGATTCGCGGGCGCGATAGAGACTGCTCGATTCAGGATCCTCTTAGAGGACGATCTATCGAACTGGTACCTAAGCGGCGCTTCTTGCGAGACCACAGGTCTACAGGCGAGATAGTCCCAGCTCCTCCTCCTGTGGACATGAGGGAGACCGAGAGGTACACTCTCGAGCAAATGGCTGAGTACACAGTCGGTTGGGATGCGATACGCCACAGGAGCATAGGTGACTGCATGGAGTTCATCTAGACCTTCCTTATGCGGCCTTTGAGCGGTGGCCGCTGAGCTGAGAGAGAGAGAGACCTGTGATGCCTACAGCCAGGGCAGGCACAGGGATATGGACATCGAGGAGGGCTCGGGTCCGTGGCGGGAGCGGAGCTCGGAGAGGGCAGGGGGCTAGTTGGCCAGCACTGCCCACGACGATGACGTACAGAGGACAGGGCAGGGCGACTTATCAGATCCCTTTTGCTCCTCGTTCGGCTGATCACAAGTTGGTTGGTTTCCATGACCTGCCTCCAGTATGTATTACTGCATTTTGCATCTTGCATTGTCATTTCATTTTCGGTTTATTTGATATCCCGCAGAATGTTGATGCATTTGATATTTCTACAGGCTTCCTCCGAGTACACCCGGCAGTCATTGGAGTTGAATGCCTCCATGATGGGGATGTTGCAGCAGACTTTCGACCTTCTGGCCCTCTATAGTATTCCGGTATGTCCTTCTAACCACAGTCTCAAACCATACATAAACTGGTTGACATAATCCGATGCATACTACAACACTTGACATACGGCCCTTACTGGCATCTGTACACCGTACTCATACACTGCATTTTGCACTAATCCACTGCTCACGGCGTTCGCACATCGTACTCATACACTGTATTCTGCACTGATAAACTGCTCACGACATTCGCACATCGTACTCATACACTGTATTCTGCACTGATAAACTGCTCACGCCATTCACACACTGTACTCATACACTGTATTCTGCACTGATAAACTGTTCACGGCATTCACACACTGTACTCATACACTGCATTCTGCACTGATATTCTGTTCTGCGTATATTGATGCATTTGCCTCTTATGTACTTTTCAGCCTTCCTTCCAGATTCCCACCGTAGGAGGTGCTCCAGCTGGACCTTCCGTTCCTGCTCGTGGGAGAGATGAGGAGGGCAGAGTATTTCCCCGCACTAGGGCGGGGCGCACTCATGCTGGGAGTAGCTCCCGAGTGCCAGTTCCAGACGACGACGAGTCGGAGGTGGAGGCGGAGTCAGAGGCGGAGGCAGAGTCATCGGAGTAGGGGACCGGAGACGGCTCGGACTCGGGCTCAGATGATGATGCTCTTGAGGATACTCCTGGACCTTCGTCCAGAAAGAGGACTAGGACGAGCTCCCAGGCCTGAGACCTTTTGTCATTGATACAGACTTTCGCTGTTTTCTTCTTCTTTTCTGTACTTTTCCTTTGTTGGTAGCTAGGAGCACTTTGTACTGTCGCCGGCAGATTTTTGTTTCCAAAACTATGTACTTGAAAAGATGATGAAATGAACAAACTGTTATCTGAAAAAGTGTTACATTTTTATATCTCATACATTTCATACTTCGCACTGCATTGCATCACGCCACATCATATTACACCTCAATGTAAATGAAATTGCTGTCTGAAAATTGAACACTTGCACTGTAATAATCAGATAACGAACCCACTAACAGTGAAATGACCCAAGCAACCCACTGCCTGATTGCGAACACACAGCCCTTACTCCACTGGGGACTAATTTGCATACAGCCCATAACACAGTACTCGGTTCACTCTGCACACGGCAAATCTTGAACAAACAGCCCAATCTGACAAGACGGAATATGAAGGTGGAATCGGCTGAGACTGAAACACACTCAGATGCCCCAAATTCTCCCCTTTTTTTCTTTTTCTTTGCATAAAATGTAAAGAAGGGCACAACACTCTGAGCATAAGCAATTTTTGAAATTGAAAAAGGGTTTTTCAAATGGGGTATCGAGCCTACAATTGAACACAGCGGGAAAGACTCAACCAAAAGGTGCGTGACTTGGACACAATGAGACACGCTCGGAAAAGACTCAAGACGAAAGTTAAGGTAAAAAAGACAAAGACACGACACACGGACGTGTTTACAAAAACCAAAGACCTCAGATCTCGAGGAACCAGTTCCTTCGGGTATTATGCTTCCCATCCTTTCTGATTTGTGATTCTCGCATCACTCGGCCCGCAGACTCGGCTTTTCTTTCCAAAACCTTTTCCTCACTTTTCTCTCGACTTACACCTCTCTATTCTTTATTCTCTCATTTTTCATCCCTTCCCAGGGTGATTGATAGATGAATAGGAAGTCGCAGGTTCACACCCAACACTATTGGCTCACGGCTATTTCCTCTGGTGACGTTAAGTCGGGGTTCCGGATTGGGAAAGCTTCTTCCGGCGAACAGGGTGCCTTTCTGGCAAGTATGTTGATGGCAGGGAAAAGATAGAATACCTGACTCAACTGTGCCCCTAATTCATCACTTTGACCATTTTTGTTTTCTTCTTTCTAAAACAGTTTTGACCAAAATGAGAGTCGGATTAACATACTTGTTCAATTTTTGATTTGAAAATCCTGCGAGTCAGGTTGTGAGCATTGAAAATTTTCCTTTTTCGGGCCCAAGAAATGGTCCAGTTTTGGAAAATGAAATAGTTTTTCGATAGAATAATCAACCTCAGTAAAAAATTTCAAAAACTATTTTTGCAAATAATCAATGCTCGACGAGCACAGAACTTACTCTTGAGATGCGCAACCTTGGATCGGAGGCAATGGAAAATTGCCCTTACTTAAAGGATACCGCATGGCAACAGAAAGTTGCCCCTTGTTTGAATGGTGACTCAGGGAAACTTATGGCAATGCATGGCAATGGAAAGTTCCCCCTTGTCTGAATGATGCCGCAGCATTTTGTAAACGGTCTTTATCAATGACGACTAAACTCCGAAGACGATGGTCTGAACCAATATATGGACACAGTCACTGTAAGAGCAATGGTGGCTGGACTTCAGGATGAAGTTGCCTACGTATCCCAAACATGGGAATCAAGCCTTACGTAGTTCCGGTTACAACCGAACTGTCGGATTCAAAGAAGGCAAGGATAATCAAAACCATTACACGGACTGAGGCGCTATGAAAGCGTTGGGGGCTGGACTTCAGGATGAAGTTGCCTACATATCCCAAACATGGGAATCAAGCCTTACGCAGTTCCGATTAAGGTACACTCGGGTATTTTAACCTTCACTTTTTAGGCTCTAACTTTTGCCAAGGCGCCCGATGCGGGTTTTTAACCTTGCGAGCTTTGCTCTTTCTTTTCTCTTTCAATTCTTTTCTTCTCTCTTTTTTTTGCATATAGATTTTTGCTTTTGTATTTTTGCATTTTTTTTATTTATTTATTTATTTTATATACTTTTCTTGCTCTAACTTTTGCCTGGGTCGCCTTTCCGGGTTTTCAGCCCAGCGAGCCTCTCAAAGGGTAAAAGTGTAACAAGTCCATGCCAAATGGTTTTGAGATCGCAGCCCTCTATATACAGGAGAGTGACTGTTGCGTTGATTTGCAGAAGAATCCATCTTCGGTTCTGCGAGCACATCGGACATTTTTGCCCCTAGTTGGAAGGATGCTTCTGTTCTAGCTTCACAAACTTCTTCTGATGATATCTGATCTTCTTGATCTGACTTTCTTGCCTCTTGTTCGAGGGCTGCTTTGAATCTGGCCACGCAGGCCTGACATTGTAGTTGACCGTTGAACACTCTGAAGTAAGGTCCAAGATTTTGAAAGCAAGGGGTCGAGTCTCGAGGCTAAGAGCGATCCTAAGTTGCACAATCTCAAGAGCGATTCCACACAGGTCTTCGCAGGATTGCGCAAAATATTTTTTGAAATCTTTTAAGAAAGCGACTAATCGCTCGCGCTGAAGACAGTGTGGAGCCAATCTGGATCAAGCCAGGATCCTTCCCAGTACTCACATTAACAAGCATTATTTCATTCATTAAAGGCTTAGTACACCTCTCTTTCTCTCAAATTGATCAAAATTTCGCAGAACTCGAGGAATTCCTTCCTCTTCGTTTTTATCACCGCGGTGTTCAAAAAGGGCTTTTGAAAAACTTAGGTCATTACAATGATTTCCGGGGCACAAGAGAGTAGGTAGAATGTACTGTCGTTCCATTCGCCTCCTCTGGCACAACTAACTCAAACTGAAAGCAAACACGAAAACAAGATAGCCACAGCGTTTTCATTCAGATTTGTTGGTATAACCGGCTCCTCGGCAGAAACAGAGTAAAAAACAAAAACAGGTAATTACAAGACAAAACGGTGTTCGAGGCAACAACCCTGGAATCACCTGGTATTCTATATAAAAGGGACTGATTCGCTATAACAAGACAGACCCTTAAGCAAAAAGACTGACTCAAGACAAAGAAACAGACTCAAAACAAAAGACTGACTCGATACCCAAGCCAGAATTTACAAAGCTAGCGTTCACAGATGCTCAAAAATGCGTGCCAGATGCCACATCCAAAATATACCAAATGCCGCCCGCAGGTGGTTCACTTTCTGATTACATACTTGCAGTATCAGTATCCTCAAAGTCCAACAGCTGAGTAGTAACGGACTTGGCTGAGGTGGGTGGGAGGATAACTTCGTTGTCAATCAAATCCTGTACCTCATGACGGAGGCGGAAGTAATTATCGGTAGCATGACCATTTTGCTGGTGGTACGCGCAGTACTGAGTAGCATCGTGCGTAGCAGGGAGATTCTTCGGCAGAGGTCGAGGCTCCAATGGTTTAAGATGTCCCCTCTCGGCAAGGATCTGAAGTGCCTTAGACAACGACATGTAAAGAGCATGGAAGACCTTGCGCCCTCGGGGCAGGTACTTTGAAGCCTGAGTACTTTTGCTAGACGCACTAGCAAAAGGGTCGGCAGGCGCCACCTTGGCTTTCTAATCCTTTCCCGGTGCAGGGTTGGGAATGGAGGGAACTGTTCCGGCATGACGGGGTCTATCCTGATTTTCTGACTGACTTGAACTACCCTCAGGTGGAGTGGAGAAAGCATCTTCCATAGCTTTCGTCACAACTGCAGATATCTGTTCCTTGTTCATCCCCCTGGCTTTCAAAGCCTCGATTGCCCACAGCAGTTGTTCGATGGGATCGGCGTCCGCATTCATTTTGTCTTTACCTCTGGCCTCAGCCTGATCGAGGGTTTGGGTTGATACGTCGTTGCCATAGCTGAAGGCCATCTCCGGTTGGCTAAGTTCAACCACAATCCCTCCCAACAGCGGGGGCTCCTGGGGTACAAAACCTCCGGCATATGGTGCGGCTGGTGGCGAAGCGGACATTCCATAGGCGAGATCCGCCACGGACCTCTGGAGATCACCTATCATCCCCATCAGTTCAAATGTAGTAGGCTCGCGAGCCTGATATAGCTAAGGGGTCCAAACCGGGTGTGCAGCAGGCGACCTGGGTGGATGCGGCATATCAACATTGGTCTCGCTTTGCAAAGTGATTCCTTCATCTAATGCGGCTGTCATAACCACAATCTCCTTCGAATTCTGTGTCATCATAAGTCTTGCCTCGGCAAAGGGGGAACACTAACTATTCCGGAACTCTCTGAACTGAAAGGAAAAACAAGCAGTATTTCAGCCCAAACGGATCAAACACAGGTGCAGCCGAACAACCGTACTCTACTACTGATCACTGTTCCCCAGAAATTACTGTCTTACAAAATACTGAATCAGATATCCACAGATATAACTGATTCTCGCAAACTGATACTGGTGCCCTCAGGCTTGATACTCAATCTTGCAAACTGATATGTGTGTTCCTGTAGAGATACACTCTGAAAGCACATAGCAAGTAGAGAGAGCAAAAACACCCCTATGTTGGGGCAGGGTTTCCCTATCCTACTTCTGTCAAGAGCTAGGGTTTCACTACGCACGCAGCGGTTGCAAACAACCTATATCGGGTAAGCAACCTGTCCAAGTTTGGAATGGTCACTATGGATTCCGAACATGCACTAGGTCGAATGGTCAAAAAGGCTGCCCCGGTAAAACCGGGGTTTGTGTTCCCATGCTGGCAGAGCCCATAACCCATCAGCCTTATGGCATGCTTTGACAAAGTCAAGCCTCCGGCAAACCGCTCAGGAATAGCAGATGGCCAAC
The DNA here is from genome assembly GCA_025200525.1 of Camellia lanceoleosa. Lineage (NCBI taxonomy): Eukaryota > Viridiplantae > Streptophyta > Magnoliopsida > Ericales > Theaceae > Camellia > Camellia lanceoleosa. The sequence goes on along the minus strand of CM045766.1, from coordinate 22,411,187 downwards.
ACGGTGTCGTAGGCGCACCAATGCACATGCAATGCAAAGAAACACATAAATGAAATCAAAACAGGATATCACGAGTTCGAGTCAAGGTCTCTAAACTCCCCAGCAGAGTCACCAGAAAGTGTAACAAGCCCGCGAGGGACCTCGCGCTACAGTTCGGACTCGATTTTGTGTCACGGTTCTAAATCTGAACCAAAGAGTCCAAATCCGGCAAATCGTTTTGAGAAAAAAAAAAGATTTTGAAAGAAGTACCAAACATGGACTGCTTTGCCAGATACAGAGTCGCCACCTAAATATTTTTTAATGGGGAAATTTAGGAAACCCTGACTTGGTGCCAAAGGCCACGTGTCCGTCATTACCAAAATTGCCTCGGTTCGGTAACTTGGGTACGATTGGAGAAGGTCAGCTATGAGCACCCCCTCTTGCCCGATCCAAAGATCGGCCTCTACTAATCATGATATCCAATTTTGAAAACGTTATGTGTTCTTATTCCGGTTATTAGCCTAGATTTACTATGTTATGCGCACAACAAACAAGTATAGACTAGATCGCCTAATTTGGGAATAAGCATTGCATATTCGTTTGTTTTGAAAGCATTTTGGAATTCGCTACTCGCAAGTAAGCTAAATCACGGATTTCAATGAGCTATTCCAACTCAAACAATCCAACCTTCACCCACAGGCATTCAGCCAGTTTATAACATACAAACATCTAGCCACATGGTAAGCAAGCTGTCATGTCAACTGTAAGGCCCCGGTGTCCCACATCGGGAATGGAGGGGGAGTTACTGGGCTATAAAAGTAAAGACCGGGACCCTTATACAGCATCGAGGCCTTTTCCCAAGTGGTGAAATCCCTATTAGAACTCCGCGGTTAAGCGTGCTTAGCCTGGAGTAGTTCTAGGATGGGTGACCCCCTGGGAAGGACAAATTCGTGCGGGCGTGGCCCAAAGCGGACAATATCGATGACGTGTGAAGGGTCGGGGCGTTACAAATGGTATCAGAGCCGACTCTCCGGAGTACCGAGTGTGGGCCCCTGGTGTCGCTCGGTGTATGTGGGCGGGCTTGCGAGCTGGCAGGCTACTGCACGAGGATGTGCAGCCTTAAGGGAGGGTGATTGTAAGGCCCCGGTGTCCCACATCGGGAATGGAGGGGGAGTTACTGGGCTATAAAAGTAAAGACCGGGACCCTTATACAGCATCGAGGCCTTTTCCCAAGTGGTGAAATCCCTATTAGAACTCCGCGGTTAAGCGTGCTTAGCCTAGAGTAGTTCTAGGATGGGTGACCCCCTGGGAAGGACAAATCCGTGCGGGCGTGGCCCAAAGCGGACAATATCGATGACGTGTGAAGGGTCGGGGCGTGACATCAACATCCACACCCATGCAGTATGCTAAAGCATAAAAATACTTACATCGTACTCCATGCCAAAACAATAAACTAGTTAGCAAACAATGCATGACCCTAGTCCATGTTCAGTGGCTAATGTATCGCATACAAAATGTCACAGGCTCGGCTAATTTAGGAATGGCATGTGAAATGCACAAACATCATGTATTCAAGTTAGATTTGAAATACTTATGCAGTTAGCATGATGCGCCGAGCCCGGTGCATGCAAAACTGATGAATGATGCACGCATGCATAACATGAGGTATGCTAAAATAAACGTGTCCTAATACTAACCATCAAAGCAGGTAAGTAAAAGGGAGAAAGAAATGGGGGTTGGAAGACATTCACATACTCACCCACACTTATTACAAACTTGCCCTCGCTCGGAGGGACCGAAAGAATAATACAGACAGAATAAGTAATCAACTATCCTAGCTAATTAATTATTATAGACCAACTAAATTAATTAAGCCATAAACAGTCCCGGGATGAAGGTCCAATGCAGTGCACGCTCGGTTTTGCCCGAAAATCCATCGACATGCCCAAGATACCTTTGTTTTCCTTGCTTTACTCCTCTGAGGACTGCCAGAGTCTGAGGGTTTGCCTTATGGATGCCAGGGAACATCACCGGCTGGGGGAGAACACCACCGGCCATGTAGAATGGTCACCGGCCACAACTTTGATCCACCGGCCAAAAATGATGGCCGGCCGGCACTAAATGTGGCCGGTCGGACAAAAGTTCCTGCAGAACGTGGTTTGACAACAGCAGAGGGCAATACTTGGCATGGCAATGCATTTCAAGCAATGTATGCACCAATCACACCCCATATCATGTTTATGACTCAAAGGGACGTGAACCTTGATTCTCGGACCACCAATCGCGCATTTCCATGCATGATGGCCCAAGAAGCCAAGTGTGCACATTTAATATGGAATGCAATGCACATAGTTGAACAAAGGGGAACTTAACCTCTATCATAAGCAATTCAAGAGGCCAAGTATGCATGCTAATGCAATGCAACCTAAGCATGTTAACTAGGTATGCAACATGGCAATGCAGGGAGGCATACAAAACATGCAAGGCATGAGACAATGCAACCAATAAGCATGCCAGTTACAATGTGGGTGTTTAAGCATGTGAGCAAACATGTGACTTCATTCAATCATGTAAGTTCGAACATGTAACACGCTCGTCAATATGCTACAACATATAAGGAGCATATGCAACAAGCAAAGAGATGGACTTAAACATGATTTAGGGAGCCCTAACTAGGCCTAAAACAGTGGCCAAAGTGCTCAAAAATGAAGGAGTAATGGACACACAAACATGCATGCAAACATGGACCAACATTTAAGCATAAAGAGCAACTTCTAGGCGCACTTAAGAAGATGCAAACATGGACAATTAGCATGCAATGGAAAGCTCTGAAATCATGCTAAAATGGTGCCAAACCAAATGAACAAGATAAGCATGGCATGCAATTAAGGTCCCAATACTTGAGGCAAACCAAAGGGGGTTAAACCAAGGCTAAGTCAACCAAGCCTCACAAGGCTAGGGGGACTTAAAATAGGTCTAATGCAGACCTAGACAAAGCCAAGAATGTACTTAGATGGCATCTAAGTGGTCTAAGAATGCAAGCATACTCCAAGGCCTAAACAAAGGGCATAAGGCAACAACCTTTAAACACATTGAAGGAGGATTAAATGCAAGCATATAAGCATGTTATAAGGACTGAAATAACATGTTAAGTGGTTCCGAACCACTAAAATGATACAAGCAAGGCATGCTACACACTTACACACTTAAGGCCAACAAGCCAAAATGCAAAGAGGGCATGCAATGCAAGCTAAGTATGACTCAAGCAATTTAAAACAGAGCTAAAGCATACAAAAACATGCACTAAAGCTTCACAAAGCTAGGCCTAGAACATGCTAGAACAAGGGCTAAAACCTAGATGCATGTTAAGGCAACAAAATGGCATTACAAGGCATGTATGCTAAGCAAGCATGGTGTACCAAAACCAACTAAAAATAGAGGCATATTATGACATAATAAGCACAAAAATCTGTTAAGGCATGGCCAACACACACTTAAACATGGTGCTCCCTCAAGAGGCAAAAATAGCCCTTTTCAAGGACAACAAGGAGAGGGGGTGGCCCTCTCCTTCTTAGGACCTCAAGGCACCATTCTCACCTCTGAAATCCCTCAAGATGTCAGTGGTGAGGAGGCCCAAACACCATGGTCCCGGAGCTCACACAAAATGGCACAAAATAAAGGCCAAACAAGGCTTAAGAGGGGTCAAAAAACCCCAAAGCTTAAAACACTCTTAACAAACTATTTAGAGGCCTTAAAACTAGAACTTTTATGTGTTATACACAAAGTCAAAAAACAGTTGCAAGATAGGCAAAAGTAGAATGCAAAAATGGGGAATAAAAGGACAAACTTCTTACCCTTGAAGACTTTCTTCACAAATGAAGCTCCAGCAGCTTCTTGAGGTTGAAACCAGCTCCAAAACACCAAAAACAACCCTCAAGGGCCTCAGCTCCAAGAGATGGTGTGATGGTGTGTGTTTGTGAGCAAAAATGAGACAAAACACACACTATAGAGATAGGATATAAACCAAACCCTAACCCTAGAACTCAAACCCTAAAAAATGGCTGTCTAAAATGTCTCTCTTTTTTTTCCAACCACAACCAAGAGGAGAAGCCTCCTCTTTAAAGAGCTTTTTGTCTTGTAAAGCTTACAAGACAAGCTTCTAAAGAGAGATCCCTCCATACACGTGTATGGAGGGGAGTTAAATGCATACCAGCTGTGAGAAAATATCTACAAAAGCAGATGCACAGTAGTCGGCTGGCCAAAGAGGCAATTGATCAAAAAAAGATAGCCGGCCGGCCATCTATAGTGCCGGCCAGCCAAACATTTGGCCGGTGGCAACAAAACACAAGCGGTGGCCTCAAGCCCTATCCGGTGGTGGGTGGGGATGGTCTACAAGCCCTACCCTGCCTCTCAAAGGCAAAACACAAGTGTTTGGTGCAAAACCAGACACAAAACAGTCGAGTGTTAAGCCCTGAGACGAGGCGCGTAGGCGAGACCTCCGGGAACTCAAGACGAACACAAACATGGATAATCACCGAGTGTTCCAACGGTGACGTCCAAGTCTTGAGGACGATCAAAAATGGGGTGTCTACAGATGTCTTTTAGTCTGGGTTCACCTTTGCCAAGGCCCAGGTAGTGCAAGATATTTTGGCTGTTGATGAGGGGTTATATGTCAGTGCATAATCCATCTACCTCATGAATAAGCTGCAACATGTACCCAGAATGGGATTGGGAAGGAGCGGCTGGAAGGGCGTCGCTGCATTGGCCGAAGTGCCACACAACCCTTATACCTTTGGGCTAGGTTACACGCCTACCAAAGAGGATTGAGTAAGAAAGGGAAATGAAATGGCAGGAAAGGCCAAGGCTAAACAAGCTGGGAAGCACTATGAGTTGGTGCATAGATCAATTCAAGGAACCCTAAATGGCCGTTTTCTCCAGGAGGGGGAAGATTTTCCATTCTGCGGCTTTCTTGAGCCATGGCTGAATTCTGAGAAGCGGCGTTTGCTCGGCTTTGAGATCTTTTTCGACCTACACTTGCAAGGGGATGAAGTTGTAGAAGAGCAGACTGACCTACCAGCTGAGGCTGAACAGTGCATAGATGATGAGTTCGATGGCATAGAGCTCGAGATAGGAGCATCGTTGGCTTGTCTCCTCTCGGATCCTCAGATCACAGCAGAGAGCTTGAGGGATGACTTCTTTGTTTCCATGATTGGAGATCAAATGGCTGTGGGCCCTTCTTCCGGCATTCTGGATGCATCTATCACACCCTCCGTTATTTGGTAGTTCGAGGAGGGCTTTTTATCTAGCAGTTCTGAATCAGGTAGTGAACTGGAATCTAATTCCATAGAGTTTGTGGAGTCGAAATCATATTTTAGTTCTTCTGAGTCAAAGTTCGGTATTCCTGGGGTTAATAACCTAGATGCCGTTGTTTTGTACAGGTCGACTTTTTCCTTTGAGTCGGTTGTAACCGAGGAACTGAACGAACTGGAAGTTGTGAATGAGAATGGTACCGCTACTGCTTTTGAGTACTTTTCTGTGCCACTTGTTTACTGCATTAATCAGGACTTTCAAAACTTTGATAAAAATGATGAGGAAGAAATTCCTCCGGTTTGGAAACATTTGATTGATCGAGAGGAAGGGGGAGGCTTGTAAAACCCTTAGTTGATGAAATCACTTAAATTAATGTTGGTATTGTGAAGGATCCACGTCTGGTCTAGATCGGATCCACATTGTCTTCGGAAGAACGCGAACGCTTAGTCACTTTATTAAAAGATTTCAAAGATGTTTTTGCCTAGTCCTACGAAGACATGCCTAGAATCGATCCTGAGATTGTACAACACCGGATCCCTCTTGACCCTAAGGCCCAACCCGTCAAGCAGAAGCTTCGGAGAATACACCCAGATTAGGCTTTGAAAATCAAGAAAGAGGTCACCAAGTAGATAGATGCAAGGTTCTTACTAGTATCTGAGTATCCTACTTGGTTGGCCAACATTGTTCCGGTGCCGAAGAAAGATGGCAAAATTCAGGTGTGTGTGGATTTCAAAGATCTGAACAAAGCTAGTCCGAAGGACGACTTTCCTTTACCGCACATCGACAAATTGGTGGACTTCACCGCAGGCCATACATTGCTCTCCTTCATGGATGGGTTTTTCGGATACAACCAGATCTTGACGGCACCCGCAGATACGGAGAAGACTGCCTTCACGTTGACTTGGGGAACCTACTACTACAGGGTGATGCCGTTTGGTTTGAAAAATGCTGGGGCTACTTATTAACGGGATGTAACTACGATCTTGCATGATATGATCCACAAAGAGGTGGAGGTGTACGTGGACGGCATGATTGTCAAGTCCAAGGAAAGAGAGGGCCACTACACCGCCTTGAAGAAATTTTTCCAACGGATCAGAAAATATCAGTTGCGACTGAATCCTCAAAAATGCACTTTTGGTGTCATAGCAGGGAAAATGCCGGGGTTCTTGATTACACAAAGGGGCATTGAAGTCCATCCTTCCAAAATCAAGGCCATACTTGAAATGCCACCACCAAGGACTGAAAAGGAGGTGCGAGGCTTTCTGGGTAAAGTGCAATTCATAAGATGGTTTATTGCAAAATTAACCTTGACTTGTGAACCACTATTTGGTCTCCTGAAGAAAGGAAAGAAATTCCGATGAGATGATCGATGCCAAGTTGCTTTCGAGCAGATCAAGCAATATCTACAGAACCCACCCGTGTTGTCGTCGCCAAAGCCGGGAAGCCGTTGATTTTGTATCTTTCAGAGTTCCTAGTTGATCGCCCAGTGGAGGGAGATGAAGCAATAGAGTATCTGTTCCCGGATGAGGCCATTCTGCAGGTCGAAGAAGAGATCTGACCATGTACTTTGACGAAGCGTCTAATCAGTACGATTCTGGGATAGGGGTGTTGCTGATAGTGCCCGGCAATTCCCACATACCTTTAGCTTTCAAACTCCAGTTCAAGGTATCTAATAATGAAGCAGAGTACGAGGCATGTATCGTTGGCTTGGAAGCCGCCCTGGAACTAGGGGCAAAACAGTTGGATGTCATTGGGGATTTGAACCTGGTTGTTTCTCAAGAAAAACGAGACTGGAAGGTTAACGAAGAAAGGATGAAAATCTATCACCAAACCCTGGACGTTCTGATCCCCAAGTTTGAGAAGCTAACCTTCACACACCTGTTAAGAGAGAGCAATAGGTTTGCTGACGCTTTATCAACTCTATCTTCCATGATAGACATCCCTTTGGGAGTCTGGATGCGTCCAATGTCTATTGAGCAAAGGTATGTGCCGGCTTATGAGTTAATCGCCGCGATAGATGAAGTACAAGATCAAAACCCCTAATATCATGACATTTGGAATTTCGTGGAAAATGAGGTTTATCCACTGAGGGCAAATGCCAAAGATAAAATGGCAATACGACGAATGGCTGCTCAGTTTATCATCTGCGGGGGTAAATTGTACAAACGAGGCCATCTGGGAATGCATAAACTATGTGTTGGTGAAGAAGAGTCAAAGTTCCTAATGGAGGCCATCCGCGAAGGAGAGTGCGGAGCGCACATGAGCGGAGTGATGCTAGCTCGAAAAATTCTCAGACAGGGTTACCGCTGGTCAACCGTGGAGAAGGATTGCGTTGGTTTTGTTCGGCGATGCCACAAATGCCAAATTCATGAAAATCGCATGAACATCCTACCGTCGTAGCTGTACAACATGACTTCACCGTGGCCATTTTCAGTCTAGGAAATTGATGTTATTGGGGCAGTTACTCTGAAGGGGTCAAACGGGCATGAGTATATCCTGGTAGCAATAGACTACTTTACAAAGTGGGTCAAGGCCCAATCCTACGCAGTGCTGAAAGCGTCCCACGTAGCCAAGTTAATCAGGAATAATATTATCTATCGTTATGGGTCCCAAATGAGATCATCTCGGACAATGGTTCCCACTTTAAGAAAGAAGTGATCGACTTATTGGAAAAATACAACGTGACTTTTCATAAGTCATCCACACATCGGCCATAAACCAACGGAGCTGTTGAGGCCGCCAACAAGAACATCAAGCACATCCTACAGAAGATGGTGGAAACCTATAGGGATTGGCCAGCTAAGCTACCATTTGCTCTTTGGGGCTACAGAACATCAATTCGAACTTTTACTGGGGCAACTCCGTATTCTATGGTCTATGGGATGGAGGTTGTTCTGCCAATTGAAGTTGAAGTTCCGTCGCTGCGGGTTATGGCTGAGTGTCAGATAGCCGAAGTGGATTGGCAACAGAGCAGGTTCGAGGAACTAATGTTGTTCCACGAGAGGAGGCTGAAAGCACTGTACCATGTCCAAGGTTATCAACGAAGAATCGCCAAGGCTTTCAACAAGAAAGTTCAGTCCAGGAATCTGAAAGAAGGGGATTTGGTGCTCAAAGACAACCGAGCTCCCATCCATGACCCTAGGGGCAAGTTCAGACCTAATTGGACTGGTCCTTACATCATCAAATCAATTTGGTCGGGTGGAGCTATCATCCTTATAGACTTAGATGGCCTTGAATTCTCCCAACCAGTCAATACGGAAAATTTGAAGAAATACTACCCTTGAGAGGCTCACTAGGCTGAAAACCCGAAAAGGCAACCTAGGAAAAAGTTAGAGCATAAAAAATTGAAACAAGAAAAACTGAGCTCGCAAGGTTGAAAACCTAGAAAAGACGGCCTTGGAAAAAGTTAGAGCGCAAAAGGAGAGTGTTAATACCCGAGTGAACTTGAACCGAACTACGGAAGGCTTGATTATCATCTTCGGGATACGTAGGCAACTTCATTCTGAAGTCCAGCCATAAACACTTCCAAATCAACTGTGTCCATGTGATTGTTTTGGTTGTCTTTGTCTTTTCTGCATCCAAGAGTTCGGTTGTGATCTTTGCTATCAAAGCTGGTTATAGTGCAGTGCTATTTAGACAAGGGGTAACCTTCTAGTTATTGGATTCGGGGTTGTACATCTCAAGGATAGATTCTGGGTGTGTCCAATTGTGATCCTTATCGAAAATGGTTTTAAAAAGTTTTGATAAAAGTTGATTTTGCTCAAATTAATCTTTTTACAACTTAGACCATTTTTGGACCAAAAGGAAAATTTTCAGTACTCACAACCTTCAATTTCATTGATTTCAATACAGAGTTCTCCGACTCTTGATACAAATAGAAGTTGCTTTTTGTTACATTTAAAAGGAAAACTTGAAAGCACGGATTAATGCAATAAACTTGGGCATAGTTGAGTCAGGTGTTCCTGCTTCCCCTCCCAGAGCTTGTGGAAGCTTCTGATGCCAAAGTGGGCCCGGTTTGTGCCTCATCTTCAAGCCAAGTTGTGCATTTGCTACAAAAGGCGTAACTGAAATTAGGAGTGGGAGCCAAAAGTTCTCTTGTCCTCCTTGCAATGGTATATCGAGCTAGTTATGAGCCTCGAATTTGAAATGAAGCCGGGTACTCTACCCTCTCTTCTGGGCAAGTCTAGTCCTGTCCGAACTGACGCCGAAACCGAAATGGAAAGTAGAAGACATAGTGTGTTAAGCCAATCAACTGAATGCCAGGCTGCCAAGACATACTGTAGTTCATCTCAGGTAGATCAAACCAGGGGCAACACCAAGCAATGTTAATAGCAGACCTGTTGTACATCCATTGGCACCACCACCCCTCGTTCGGGAAATCGACTAGCTGTTGGCAAAAGAAGTAGCCACGTGCTGAGTATGCAGGGCAAGAGTCCACTACGTTCAACCTGTGCATGAGCCATATCTGGGAAGGGATGAAAAATAAGAGAGATTAAAGAATAGAGAGGTGTATGTGGAGAGAAAAAGTAAGAAAGGGTTTTGATAGAAAAATAGAGCCTGAGGGCTGATGATGTGAGAAACATATGTGAGAAGGGTGAGAAACATTACCTATAAGAGTAGTGCACTTCCTGCGAACTTGGTCGTCTCCTGACGATGGAAAGCATCCAAGCCCATCAAAGTCTCGGCTAATGCTAAGCCAATGCAGCTCTTGCCCTCTTTCAAGACTTGGGCCACTTCGATCAAGTGAATGCTAGACCCTCCGAAGCCAGGGGCAAGAAAAAAATGAGCCAACATACACAAGCAGAGGGCATGTTGTTGAAAACTCTGCCAGAGACGGTCGTCGCGATCACCGGCATCAGAAAACATATGAATTAAGTTTGGAATATCCAACTCTCCGTTGTGAACCAAAGATCGGGCATCCTGTAAAGTGAGCCCACACATCCATCCTAAAGCTTGGATGTGTCCAAAATGGGACTGGGGCAGGATTTCCTCATCATACTGTGACTCTATCAAAGCTTGGAATTCTTCGATTGTGTGGCATATCTTTTGTCCCCCGAAGCTAAAAACATGTGTAATTGGATTCCAACATCTAGCCGCGGCATGAAGAAATGAAAAACACAGCGGAGTACGACTCAGCGGGAATAGTGCATTTAGCCCAAAACCTTAAAAATTCAACTTTTCTGAGCCATCTAAAGTTACAATCAAATTTGAGAGTTTTTTTGGGCAAAGAATGGCTCCATTTCGGGCAAAAATAGAGCTCGAATGAAGAAACCACGAAGCTGGAGCTTTTGTAGAAGACAAGGCACTGAGTGGAGGCCAGGTGTCAACGTTTCGGAGATTCTGCTCATCGATGGCCGGCAGGGCTTATTGATGGCCGGTAGAGGCTCATCAATAGCCGGCAGGGGCACATTGATGGCCGGTAGAGGGGAAATGATGGCCAGCAGGCCATCCTCCATGGCCGGCAACCTCCCTTTCATGCCCACTGACCTCCTTTGTGAAGTTCTGTTGTTTTCAGCAGTTGTATTCTATTATTGGCATCTTTTGAGATCTTGTTTTTGGTCTTTTTGGGGCTTGAGCATGTTTATTTAAGATGTAATTATCTGGTTTTGTTTATTAAGTTGTATTTATGTTGTTTATCGAGCCCTTGTCTAGCTTATCGAGTTGTATTTACATTGATTAGCTTGTTAAGACCTTGTGTTGTCTATTGAGTTGTTTTGTTCTTTTAGTTGTTGGTTGGTTCACTACTTGATTAAGACAATGCAATTAGAATGTGCAGTTTTCAAAAAAGATCAATCTCATTTTCATGCTGTACGATGTTATGCGATGCTTAGAATGTAAAATGCAACACTTTCTTTGAATCAAAAGCTGAGTTTTCATTCCAATCATGGTCATTTTTTGCAAAAGAGTGCAAGTTTTACAAAGAAAATAAAGCTGCCTAAGGCTGTACAATGTGCTAACACTACTAGCAAAAAGAAAACAAAGCAAAAAGCATCTAAATCGGCGCTAGCCACCTCAAGCTCGAGAGGCTCTCTTCATCCTCTTCCTCGGCAGAGCGGACTCTGAAGCACTATCTCTATAGGCGCCGCTGTCTGAATCTGAACCAGAGTCAGAACCAGAGCCCTTCTCCATCACTCCAGCCTCACCACTAGTAAAATCCGAACCGGCGTTGTCGTCTCCATTGTCAGATAACTTTGACTGTGGACTCACTGCCTCGCTCTCATCCTCGCTCGTCTCATCATCATCTCGTCCAGAATGGGCTTTGAGGGGCCACTCTTGCCGCGGATGCCTCTAGCTCTACCTCGGCTGCGTGTCAGAGCGTGTCTCCCTCTCCTCCCTGCTGTTGGAGAAGGTACTGAAGGTCCTACTGCCGCTCCTGCTAGGGCATCCGTTGGAGTTGGGGTCTGAAAAGGGATCTGAAAAGGGCAGTTTGTCAGAATACATTAGTTGTGGGGTATATCAGATGCAGTATATGTATGCAGTGTATGAGAGCCGAGTATCTATGCAGTGTTTTGATGCAATGAATCAGATCAGTGTAGTTTGGAGCAGGTTACAATTAAAATGCTAAAGCGTTAGCGGAGAATTTCATGGCATGAATTACAAACTGAAGAAAATTACCGAAATCCTGTGGAGGCTGAGCAGGTTCATGCTTGTCTGAACCATCCTCATCAGAGAAGCCACTAGCTCGAGAACTTGCCCGGTGTACTCTATGGATGCCTGTAAATGTGTTGAGATGATCAGTGGTGTATAAAGCATAATTGAAATGAATTGAATGTGCAAAATGTAAAGTATGATACATACCAGGGTCGGGCCTCAAACTCCGACAAGCTCGTGACCAGCTGGTGCAAGCTCAATGGGAATATGTAAGTCTCCCCTGTAGGTCGCTAGCAAGTCAGTGTAGTAGGCAGCTCTAGCCATCCCGCCCTCTATCTCTCTACAAAATCTCTCCTGCCACGGGTCCTAGTGGCTCTGGCCCCTCTGCCTCTCTCTCTTGCAGCTGGAGCTCTCGCTCCCTCACCTCCACGAATGCCGATCAGAGCTGGCATCAGATGTGTCTGAATGAAGGTCGCATAATTGCCCTCTACACAGAAGTAGTCCGCTTCTAGTCCAACCATGAACTTGATCACTCCTCAACAGAAAGTTTGTGCGTCGCCCTTATGGACACTAGAGGCGCCATCGGTGTAAATAGGGCAGGCAGTCCTAAAGTCTGGCACGCGAAACGCTTGCCCAAGAACTAAGAGTGACAGATTGGGCCCTCGAGAAGGATATGATGGCGAGTAATGACCTTAGATATGTCATACTGGAATCGGAGCCTCGACGTTATCGCGTCCCACGGCTATCATGTAATATGAAAATAAGAGAATAAACAGATGATTAGTCGTTGTTAATTAATTAATGGGTGTATCAAGTCGATTGAAAAGAAGAATAACTTTGTTTTGAGTTATCTCGTGTGCCGCAACCACGTCGAAGTACTAGTGAAAAAACATGAAGTTTTCCCGCGTCCTACGGCGGAGTTGGCCGTCGTATACCCGAGAAAATAGGACTGTTGCCGGGACCTCCTCTATAGGCTTGGAAGCAAGAGCTGGGAAGTATGAATACATCCATAGCTGCAGGGAAAGTGTGATCAATACAGTGTATGAGCAGATACAGAAAATGCAAAGCAGAAAGCATACAATGTATGAGCAGATATTGAAAATGCAGAGCAAAAAGTACATGTGTTGAACAAATGTAAAGCAAGAAATGCTAAGCAGAAAATGTAAAGCGAAAAGGGAGAACTAAGTCGTATACCTGTCAAGCCCGCTAGTAGCCACCGATCAAGCTCCCACTCATGCGAGAAGTCGAGCTTATGTATCCAGACAAAGTGGTGAGGCCAGCTCTACCTTAGTCATAGAACTGAACTCGCTGGAGCACTACCAAGGCGCTCAACAGATATAAGCCCACGGTATTCCACCTATTCAAAAACAAGGTGGTACCGAAAAGGAACATAAGAAAGCCCCTGGCGTACTGCTCTGTCTCCTTGACCATCTCGGGCTCAGACCTCCTGAACTGCTCCTCAAACCAATTATACCGGACCATGCCTGACCGGAGTGTCGGTGGGTGTGCCCCAAGCAGTGTAGCCCATGTTGCCTCGCACTCTCCCATGGCAGGGTCAAGAGGGATCGAATCACCCCCTATGCCCAAGCCGATGATCATGGCAAAGTCGTAAGGATTCATCGTCATCTCTCCCGTGGTGGAGAAATGAAAGGAGTTGGTGGTGTCCCACCACCTCTCCACTAAAGTCCCTAAGAGAGGACGACTCGTTACGACCTGAGTCAGGCTAGAGCAGAAGAGACCAAAACCTGTCTCTTCAATAATGTCGCGAACCCTAACTGGGAGCTCACCGTACCAGTCTCGAGCGGTCATCGTACCGTAGCCTCTGAAGGACCAGGATCTGCCATGTGGTAATGTATGAGATGCAAGCAGATCAAGCAATAAAAGTACAGTTGAATATAAAGTAGTAATGTATGAGATACAGTCAGATCAAGGTAGTCTATGAAATGAAATCAGATCAACACAGTGCAAGAAATGCAAACAATTAAGGGTAGTACTGCAGAAAAACAGTGTTCGTACCTCAACGGCGATGGCCGATAAATGAGACTCTAGCTCTCTCAGTAGAAGGTCATCTGACACATTCTCAGCGAAGTCGGTAAAGGCTTTGATGCCTCTTGCGGTAGGCACTATATGAGTCTCAAGATAGTACCTCGCTGGATCGAAGGGATGTACGCTCGGCGGTAACAGCTCCGGTTCGGCCTCAAAGTTTGCCTCGAACTCTAATGGAGGAAGCTCGGGGATAGCCTTGACATACGGGACATTATCTGCCATCTGAAATAGATGCAAGAGAAGCAAAAGTGAGGAAAATGAGGAAAAAGAGTGAAACTTTGAAAAAGTCAACCCTAGGAGAGAGAAAAAAGTCAAAGATAGTCAAAGCTGGGAAAAGTGTACTAACCTTGAGAGAAACTCGAGGGGAATGAGCCTAGAATGGGGGAAATGAGGAAAGACGCGTCGAAATCAAATTCTGATCGTTTCAAAGTGAAGAGAACTAGGGGTTTTCGCAAAGAAAATATTTTTAGGGTGTTTGGAAACGTGTAGAACGCGTGAATCTAGAGAGAAAGTGCACCTAGAGACCAAGGGGGAAGAATTTCGGACATGGGTTTGTGAGGAAATGAAATGGCATCACTTGTTTTTAAAGACCCAAGGGTGAAAGGTCGAAAATGCCCAAATCTGCCATCGATGGCCAATAGTGGCACATCGATGGCCGACAATAGCATATTGGTGGCCGGCAGGCACCACCAGCGGCCGACAAGTGGCCGACGGCCTCCCCTGATGGCCAATAGGCTTCTATAATCTTCCCCTGCCTCCTTGGCTTTAATTTGTGTCCTTGGATTCCAATAAATGCAAGGTATGCTCAAAGTTTAATTCAAAATGCCTTCGCGGAAGCTCAAAATTGCGTTTCCAGTGCGTGGTGGTCATCGCTCACCAGCTTGAACAAGGTGTATCCTTTTTGACGTATTGCAACTCTTTCGAGAGGTAAATCAGAAGTTGCCTTTGAGTCGTCTTTATCAAACGTATAGCGATCCCGGTTTTCCCGTTCTTTAGTTATTGTATTCCGTACCCGGTTCCGTGGAGTTGGTGGTTGTGTATGCTGTGTTGTCATCCTTTAATTCCATATATTTGAGTTTTAGGATGTGTTGGGCAGGGTTGTTACAGATTGGTGGAGTTTGAGTTTCAAACCTTGTTGTCCAGTTTTCAGGTGATCCGCTCGAGTGGGGTTTACACACTCTCAGCATTTCGTGCCTCTGCAAAACTTCTGCAGGTGTGTTTTTCACGCACGAGCAGATTTTCTTACGCTCGAGCGGGTCACGCTCAAGCGGGTATCTTGGCGCTCGAGCGGGCAGTTCATTGTCTGTAAAAGTACTGGAAGGGGAAAATCTACACTCGAACGGCTTTCCCTTTGCACTCAAGCAAGTGTATTTTGCAGTTGTATCTTGGCGCTCGAGCGGGTACCGTTGCGCTCGAGCGGGTCCAGTTTTTGTACTTGACGCTCGAGCGTCATATTCTCCGCTCGAGTGGGTCATACGTATATCAGATATCAGCTGGGTCTTTTTAGATCACTTTTCAACTTCCTCTCTCTCACTTACTTTTCCAAAAACCCATTTTTGAGAGCCTCTCTCTCTACATTTCACCTTATCTATCTTGGGTGATCTACTCCCTCACTGTCTTTACAAAAAGTGTAGAGCTTGGATTGGGCTTCCTTTTGATCCGAAATTCTCTTGGTTTGGAGCACTTCGAGATTTCTCCATCATCTCCATTGAGTTTCATCTCTTGAGGTAGGGATTCCTACTCATTCTTATGTGCTTTAACATAGATGTTGAGCGTTTTGTATAAATGGTTTGATTTGGGTAATTTTGGGTGTTAGGGTTTCAAAGGTATGAAAAAGGGGTTTTATTATTTTGACTCATAAATATGTAATGTGGGTCTTAAAATGATGATATTGTTGTTGGTTGTTGATATTTGTGCCTTTGGGCCAAAGTTGAGAAAGAGGAAAGAAAACCCTAATTTTTGTTATAAATTTATTTATACAATTAATTTGGGAATGTTATGGAAACATGAAATTGAGTTGAAGAATATGAACTTGACTCATTATGAGATAGAATGGTGAAGTTGGAATTATTAATCACTCACCTTGGAAATTGTTGATAATTTATCTGTTGGATGAAATTATTATCTGTTTAGAAATAATTGCTTTGGGCTACCAATGGAGGGTAGTCTTGATTGTTGTGGACAATGCATGATGATTAGGCAAATTAAAACTAATCAATTGAGTATGCCATCGAATATGGCGGTTGATATAATACATGAATTTTATGTATTGATTTAATTATGTATATGATATGTGTTTATATACATTGTGTTGTGTGGGAGGAGATAGGGGATGTACTCCACAGTTTAGGGGAAGATAAGGGATGGACCTCTAAACCGGATATTGTTTGGGAGGAGATAGGGGATGGACTCTATTGATACAACACTAAAATGTGTATCATTTGTGAAATATGGAGGTGTTGTTACGTGTTATTGATACAGCACCAAAATGTGTATATGTTATGAAGAGTGAAATGTTTAATATGAGTTATTATCTCATCTGAAATAGAAATACTGTTGATATGAGATATGATCTCAATCAAATTGTTTGGACAGGTTCTGAGCCATAGTTATGAATTGAGAATTGGATAGGAAATGGAAAATGGAATGAAACATGGTCAGTTTTGCCATGTAATTGAAACGGATTATGAATTGATTCGTGTGAGTTAAATATTTATCAACTGCCAATGTTTTAGTTATTGCTCATGTTATGTTTAGCATATCTCTACTGGGTGTTGGCTCACCCTATATGGGACATCATTTTCAGGTACCGGTAGCATGCCACCTCCAAGGACGTAGCTTGAGAGGCTTAGTGGTTGGGACATCTTTTCAGATTACATTTATGTATTACACATCAAGCCTAGGGCTTATTTTGTGTTTCGAGTTAGTACTCCTTTTTGTAACCAAGTGTTGACTTGGAAAGTTGTAAGTCCATAGGGCATTTACTTTTATTATCAACATGTGATACATTTTGTAATGAATACTCTGATGGAATGTAATTATGCTTTATTTTCTTATGTCTAAGCATGTCAATATTGTTTGATTTATGGGTTTATTTTGAGGGCGTTACAAAACGTATTTTTTCGTTGCATTGAATGTGCATTTCTTTATCGTTGCATAGAACATGCGTTTTGAATTGTTGTATAGAACATGCATCACCATGTTTGCATAGAATATACATGTTGCTTTGAATATGCATCGTTGATTATTTTGCATAGAATATGCTGTTGTTTTGTTTCTTGCATGTTGTGCATGAAGCATGCCTCTAACATTGTGTTACAATCTTTCGTCTTGCATAGAATATGCATTTCTATTGTATTGCACCTGTCAAGCTTCTTTCTTATGCAGGCATGATATTGTATGTAAGGTTCATTCAAAGCTAGTGCAACCAGACGATATTATATGTACGGTCATTCAGGGATTCTGGGTGAGGTCACTCCTGCCCCCTCCTTTGAAGCCTTGTTTCAATTAGAAGCGTTTGGGACGTGTGTCCGACGCTTATACCACCTTGCTTTGGCTAGAAACATTGGGACGTGCGGCCGATGTTTATACCACTCCTCGGTTAGAAGCGTTTGGGATGGGTGTTCGACGCTTATACCACCTTGCTTTGGTTAGAAACATTGGGGCATCCACCCGATGTTTATACCACTCCCAAGTTAGAAGCGTTTGGGATATGTGTTCAACGATTATACCACCTCGCTTTGGTTAAAAATATTGGGACGTGCGCTTGAAGTTTATACCACTCCTCGCTTAGAAGCATTTTGATGTGTGTCCGACGCTTATACCATCTTGTCTTGGTTAGAAACAATGGGACGTGTTCCAATGTTTATACCACCCTCTGATGTTTACACCACTTCTTTTTCTCCTCTCACATGTGACGCGCTAGGATGTGTTTTGTTTGAGCCTTCGGGTGCGCCTGACAGTCGCTCTTAGCCTTTCCTACGTAAGGCGCCATTAAGATTGCATAATTTTCTTATATCCTTTCTGCATGTAATGCGGTTCGACTTGTGATTCATATGCGTGGCATGTTTATTTGCTTGCTTCTTATCATGTTTGAGATTACTGTACCTCCTGGTTTGCTTAAAATGTGGCATTTTCTTTGCATAACATTTGCATTTAAATGCTTCATTACAGCCTCATTGCATGATCATAAGTTATGCTCTTGCATCGTGCATACCATTTGCATCTTGCCCCAGCTTGCGGGCATATCTATATATTGTTATCTTGAATGCCTGTCTAAGTTTTGTGGCCTTGTCAAAGTGGGTCGTCTCTAGGCTTTGACATTTACTCATGTCATCTTCGTGACTCTAAGTTCAGTCAAAGAGGGGCAACTGTAGGCACCCCATTTTTGACCGTCCTCAAGACATGGAAGTTCTTGCAGGTACATCCAGCGAAAAGTTTGATTGCTTGTCGAGCGCTCGAACTCCGTGGCGGAACAACATAGGTTTGAGCTTTCCATACCCTGCATCAATTCTATCTCATTTTTGGACAATGTTTTGGTCCTTCCAACATGTTATTCTTGATGCATTGCCGGCCATGGATTTTGGCCTGCTGGCCATCAATGAGCCACTACCGGCCATCACTAAGGGCCTAGCCACCGATGTATCAAGAATATTTTTCGATATTTTGTGCCATTGTTTGCCTGAGTTGAGCCATCTGCTTGCACGTGTATGGCTAGATCTCTTTGAGGGGATTTTGTATCTTCATATAGAAGCCTTCCTCTTGCATGCTCAAGGTTGCAAATTTTGAAGACAAAAAAATTCTCTCTCTCTCTCTCTCTCTCTCTCTCTCTCTCTCTTTCTAGAATCCTCTCTCTCTAAATATTTTGCCTTAAAGCCTAAATTCTCTACACTTTTGCGTGTGAGCCCTTGACCAAACTTGATCACCATTGTGTTGAGGTTGCTTGAGGTCCTATTTCAGCTCTAGAAGAGGATATTAGCCTGGTTTGACTTGCCTTTGTGCCTAAATAGCATCTTGTCTTCAAAGATGTAGAATACTTGTATTTTAAGTCTAATTTAAATAATTGTTTGGCCACCTTTGCATGTTGTTTTGAGGTTGGTTTTAACCTATAAAATCTTTGTTGTTATGGTTTAAAATGGTGGTTTCAGGTTTGATTTGAGTTAGGGGTAGTCCACCCTTTTTGTAGCTTGTCTATTAAAGTGTTGTGCCATCTTTCAAAGCTTTTAAAACAACTTTTTGGCTCTTTTATCCACTAAATTCTAGGGGGTTTTTAGTGGTAAAAACTTTGTTTTGAGGTCCAAAATAGGAGAGGGTGGCCTCCCCTCCTTGTGTCTAGTTTGCAAGTATAGATAGCCTAACATGTGAGCATATTTTTCTACCTTTTTGTGACTTGATCTCAGCATGTTTTAGCTACTGATTTGGCATGATTTAACTCTGTTTTGGGCTGTCTTGGTCGTATAAGCCTTGCCTTGCATGGTTATAGTGCAAATGGCTTCACTAGCTTGGCATTTTAGGCCTCTAAACTTGATTTGCTTGAGATGTTTGCATGTTGAAGTATCTTTTTACATGTAATTTCAGTGTTCATAGCTCTGTCACATGCTCATTTGTTTCACTCTTTCATTGCTTTTTAGAGTTGCTCTTGAGTCTTGTTTGTAGCCTAACATGTGAGCATGTTTTTCTAGCCTTTTGTGCCTTAATCTCAGCAAGTTTTAGCCACTGTTTTGGCATATTTTAACTCTGTTCTGAGCTGGTATGGTTAGTTGAGTTTTGTATTGCATGGCTAGAGTGTAGTGCTCTTCACTAGTTTAGTGTTTTTAGCTTTTGAACATGTTGTGCATGAGTTGCTTGCATGTTGTAGTATCATTTTTCATACAATTTCGGCACTAAAATATCTACAACCTCCATCATTTATTCACTTTTCCATTTTCTTTGAGGGTTGATTAACCTTAAGGTTGTGTTTAAGCTTGAGATAGAGCTTGTGCTTAATGGTTTTAATCCTCTTTTGAGGGTTTCTACTAACCAACGGCATGATCTCTCTCATGTCTTAAATCATCCTTTGGTTAACCCCTCTCTCATTAGAGGACACTCATCATGGACTAACCGGTTAAAGAATGGATCGGTAATTAAAATGTGTAAATAAAACATGACAAGTAAAACATGAACAAGATAAGCATGTTGTGTTTACATTGCATGTGTTCAATCGGATGTTATATTGAACATAAGGAAGATTGGAGCATTTCATACTCAAAGTGATGAAATGAGCCAATCTCCTTTATCTCCATTGCCTTTGATCATTCATGACAAGGTAGTGGTCTAGAGTCTTGTTTTTGTGCATTTATTGAAATTATACTCCTTGGATCTTTGACCATCATGCATTGAAAATGCTTGATTGGTGGTTTTGGATCCAAGAGTGCCACTCCTTTGATGTTTTAAGATGATAAGGAGGGGTACAGTACAGACATACCCTTGGAAAACCTTCCATTTTTCTCTGTTTGTAATCTGTTGCAATGTGGTGATTCAGCAGACCAGTGGCCGGCAATGGCTCACTGATGGCTTGTAGTGCTTCATCCTTGGCTGGCACGGCACATTTTTGGCCGACAAGGGGCCGACAGCAAGCATTCTTGGCCGGCAGGCCACGGTGCAGTCCTCAGCATTGGTTTGGTAAGGTGGAGCAGAAAGTTCTTGTAGTACACTCAACCCTGCAAATAGAGCCTCTTAAGAGCAAACCGAAAGGCTTTTTGGGGCAAAAACCGAGTGCATGCATCTTTTACTTTCCAAAGCAGAGTTGAGGCAGTGTAGTTTAGTGCTTTGCATGTTTAGTTAGCATGAGTTAAGCGTTGTTATAATTAAGTAGCTTAGCTTAGCTATTTCTTTATTTTGTTTTGTAATAATTAGTCTAATTAGTTTAATTAGATTAGTTTGATTAGCTTAGTTTAGAGTAGCTTAGCTCTTATTTATTCAGAGCCTCCTTCGCAAGGGTGCAATGTTGTAATAAGTGTGCATGCGTGTGTGCATGTCTTCCAACTCCACATCTTTCTCCCTTTTGTTTAACTGCTTTCGATGGTTAGTTTAGGGTCATTTTTCGATTAGCATACCTTATGTTTGCATGTTTGAATCATTCATTTGTGTTGCATGCACCGAGGCTCGGCTCATCATTCAAACTGCATTGTATTTCAATATACTTATTTGAATATGTGTTTCAAAGCATGTTATCAAATTGTATCATATGCCATATTAGTGGCCGAGCCTATTAATTGCATATTGCATGTGTTGCATTAGGCATTTTGTATAGTTAGGAATCATGCATTTTTCTAACTAGCTTTTGTTTTGGCTTGGAGTACTCGGTAAGCTTTTACGCTTTAGCATATTGCATGAGATGTGTATGTTGCCATGATAGCATGCTTGCTATGAGGCTATTTGCTTAAATGATTAACTGCATGAATGCCTATGGATGAAGGCTTTGTTACTTGAATTGGAACAATTCGATAAATGAGAGTTTTAAGCCCACTTTGCGAAGTGGCAAAATCATTTTTTAAGCCCACTTGAGGTGGTAAAATCGGCATTTCTAAGCCCACTTAAGGATGGCAACTTCAAACCATTTTCAAAAACAAACATGAGCCAAATTTGTTCCAATTTTTGCGATTTAGTCTATACTTGCTTGTGTGCGTCACATAGTAAAGTTAGCTAATAATTGGAATAAGAACACATGCGTTTATAAAACAACATATCATAATAGTAGAGGCCGAGCTTTGATCGGGCGATCAGGGGTGCTCATTTCAGGACCTTCCCCTCTCATACCCAAGTTCCCGAGCCGAGGCAACTTTGGTGATGACGGACACGTGGCCTTTGGCATGAGTCAAGGTTTCTTAAATTTTCCAAAAACAAAATATTTAGGAGACAACTCTATAATCTGGCAAAGCAGTCCAGTTTTGGCATTATTTGATCTAAAATCAATTTTGCAAAATGATTTGCCAGATTGAACTCTTTGGTGTTTATCAGTCTCACATTGCACTTTGTGAGATTAGATTCAGAACCGTTATAGGAGTCCGAACTGTAGGACCAATTCGAGCTCTCCAAAAAGGGGGGCGCGAAGAAAGTCGAGTCTACAGTTTCTGGTGACTCTGCTGGGGATTTAGAGAACTTGACTCAAACTCATGATATGTTGTTTTATTTACACTTATGTGTTTCTTTGCATTGCATTTGCATTGGTGTGCCTAAGTCACAGTGTTTGCCATCTGTTATTCCTGAGCGGTTTGCCAGAGGCTTGCTTGGAAAAACGTGCCATAAGGCTGACTGGTTGTGGGCTCTACCATGATGGGAACACAAATCTTGGATCTGGACTACCGCCGTACCATTTGATCCTCCTTTCACTTCTCGGTGTAAGGAGCGGGAGGTATATTAGGTGGTCTTGCTGAGGCACCCTTTTTGACCAGTTGACTTAGTTGCATATCGGAACCCGTAGAGACTGTTCCAAACTAGGACAGGTTGCTCACCTGAATGCAAGATTGTATGAAACCGCATGCGTGCGTAGTGAACCCTTAGTTCCTGACGAAACTAGGACAGGGAAACCCTACCTCATCATAGGTGTGTTTTGGCTCTCACTTGCTTGATATGTCCTGTTAGGGTGTGTCTCGACAGGAATGTATATATGTATTAGTTACAAGTCTGGGTATCAGTTTTAAGACAAAAATTTAGGGCATAAATCAGTGTTTGAGTACAGATTGTCTAGCTTCTGATTTCAACTATGTGTTGTCCTTGTCTAAGCTGAGATATTGTGCGTTTGCTGATTGTTGTTTCTTTTTTTTTGCTTTATTTTCTTTTTGTGAGGTAGTATTTCACAATTGCTTCCGATGAGGCAGATACCCCCTGAGCACTCTGGACTCGAGTCAGGAGGATTTACCGATCTGAGGATCTTATTGGAGGACAACCAATGTTTACTTCGCTACCCTTAATTACGAGATGGAGGACAGTTATGCATAGATCATCGGTTCAGCAGTGGCCAATTCAGCGGGCAATATCTGCTTCACCTGTGCGCAGTTGGGCTCAGTTTTCTGCTTCCACCTCAGAAAGAGAGTATACACCTGTTCTGAGAGATCAGCATCCCGCAATCAATATGGAGGGTATGATGCATCAACTTCAACAAACCAACGAGGCCATGCAGCCGGACGTTGCTCGCCAAGCGGAAGTTACCACTCGCCAAACAGAGATTGCAGCCCAGCAGGCTGAGTTAATTGCCAGGCTTCAACAACAACAACAACCACAACAAGCAGCAACTTTTGCTTCACATCCACCCCCAGTCAGGGTTCTGATACTCGGGGATATAGCCAATATCTAGAAGAGTGCGAACATTCCGGCAGGGCCAGTCTCACCTCAGACTTCCAAAGCACTGGCCTACCCAACGGATACACCATTTGAGTTTGAGGTTGATCCTACCGCTCTGAAAGTAATCAAGCTTGAGAAGCTTTTCAAACGAGCTCAGGGTGTCAATTTGATCCCAGATATAGAGGACAGCTACACAGATTCGGTGGTGACATTACCGGATAGATTTAAAATGCCTCACATAGACTGCTTTGACGGTTCGGGTGATCCTATGGTCCATTTGCAGCTATTTTCAGATATTCTACGGCCGATGGGCCTGACTAGATTGCAGAAATTATCCCTCTTTGGTCGGACCCTTTCAGGTATTGCGGCTATTTGGTATGCTAAATTGGAAGATTCTGTGAAAAGGAGCTGGGAGGAGATAGCTGAGGCCTTTGTCGCCCAATATCCCTATAATACTCAAATCGAGGTCACAACTCATGATCTCGAGGCTACTCGACAAGAGCCGAATAAGGGTTTCTCCGATTTTGTCACTCGGTGGAGGGCCAAGACCTCCATGATGACAACCCGACCAGCTGAAAAGGACCAGATAAGAATGGTCGTTCGTAATCTGTAACTGAAGTTGTTGCAGAAGATGATTGTTTTACCCCTCCCTACATTTGCTGACCTTCATGAGATAGGGGTGTAGATAGAGGATGCGATGAAACAGGTTCTGATTGACCATGAAAAAGAGCAACCCAAGAGGGCTTTTATACGCAGTTCAAATGTGGCTACGAGTAGTAATGCAGCTGTAAGGACTTATGATGTTGGTATGGTCACCACCACACCGAAAACAGCCACCACCTCACAACCTGCAAAGTACCCACCCCGAGGCCAGAGGGTTTTCACCCCACTCTACATGTCTCTATCTGTGGCTTTGAGGGTCCTGATCAGAAAAGGGCATCTGAAGCCCCTGGAGCCAAGCCCATTGCCTAATCCCCTACCTCCTACACACAACCCGGCCAAGTATTGCTCCTTCCACCAGCAGCATGGTCATGATACCGACCTATGCTTTAGACTCTGTCATGAGATTCAGGATCTCATTGACAACAAAGTGATAGCGCCTCCTGAGAAGCCTAACGTCGCTACAAATCCTCTCCCACCACATAACCAACCCCCTCCTCCACCTAGGCAAGTAAACCTTATCCAAACAATGACCTTCCCATACGACCCCAGCATATACATTACCCTCTCCCACCTGCCTAAGCCGGCGCTGTTCATCCCAGAAAACACAAACTTGTGCATGATGAGCACGTCTATATCCCAACCCGAACCCATGGTGGTGGTTGTGGTAGAAGAAGGTATGCCTGAGGACTCATTGAACTTAACTGAAGAAGAGTACAACCCTTGCTGTTACATTGTGCTAGCTAGCCAAGCCAGACCAAGGGTGGAATTGTCGAAGGAAATGGAGGGTAATGTAGTTCAGAAGGACGGGCCAAGCCAGGGGCTAGATGACTTAGCTGAGCTTGAGGAGAACATTAGTAATCTGTAGTTCTTTGACGAACAGGATCTGGAGAATGTACAGATTGGCTGGTTTGATATGAACAGATCAATGGATAATACATGGTGGCTTAGTGATAAGTCGGATGTTGATGAGGGGTCTCAACCAAAGCAGGGACAGTTGGAAACAAGAACGTCTGCAATGGCTGGAACGGTAAACAACAAGAGAAAGTTGTCAGAAAGCACCAGTACTAAGAATTTTGCTCAAAAATTGGATAGCTTATGTACAGCTGATACAGAACAGGAGGCCGCGCTGAAGTGGTTCGAACAGGAAAGAACTGAGACTGATTAGAAGGCTAGAAAAGCCAAAAGTTTTGCGGGGACTGACTGTGTTGTGGATACAGGAATGCTTACAATGGAACCAGATGGTTGCTTGTTGGTTGTCGAAGGAATGTAGTGGGAAGATAAGGATTTGCATCTCGCCCACACGGATGAGGATTGGGGACAGAATCTGCTAGATGATACATGGTATGCCAAGGAAGTTAGTCACATGACTCGGAGTGGGCGGTATTTTAATCCCCCGCACCTAGACCAACCAGAAGCATCAGGGAAAGATAAGGAAGCTGAGAAACAGAAAGATAAACTGCTAGAAAAGGAAGCTGTACTGAAGCAGCTGAAGAAAATTCAGGCGGATATCTCCATTTGGTGTTTGCTCATGGCTTCACAGGTGTAGAGACAAGCCGTTCTATTAGCAATAGATAAGGCTAAGCTCTCTATTGGTACAACCCCTATGCAATTAATGGGACTGGTGTTCCCGGGAGGCGCCTCACCGACTTTGACTTTCACAGATAAAGAATTAGCGCCTGAGGGCTCTGAGCATAATAGGCCACTATACATTTCTGTGGAATGTAAAGAGAAGTGGAAACCAGTTGTCTTGGTTGATACCGGATTTGCAATTAATGTGTGTCCATCACGTACGGCCTATGCTATCGGTTTGAAACCCACAGACTTTACACCAACGGCCCAGGTGATTCAGGCTTATGACAATACAAGTCGGGAAATGATGGGAATAGTTTGGGTTAGAACTCAGGTTGGCCCGGCACAACAGGACATCGAGTTCCATGTCTTAGATGTTCCGACTACCTTTAATTTACTCCTTGGACTGCTGTGGCTACATCAAGTGAAAGTTGTCTCTTTCACTCTGCATCAAATGCTAAAGTACCCCCCATGGGAAGGGGGTAGCTATTGTTTTTGGGAACTGTTCCATACATCCTCCGCCGGAGGTTACCACACTAGTCTTGGAAATTGTACACGGCGAGAAGGATGTCTTTTTGTCTGGGTTCACCTTGGCCAAGGCCCAGGTAGTACAAGATATTATGGCTATTGATGAGGGGTTATATGTCAGTGCGCAATCCGTTTATCTCATGAATAAGCAGCAACATGTACCTAGAATGGGATTGGGAAGGAGCGGCCGGAAGGGCATCGTTGCATTGGCTGAAGTGCCACACAACCCTTATACCTTTGGTCTAGGTTACACGCCTACCAAAGAGGATTGAGTAAGAAAGGGAAATGAAATGGCAGGAAGGGCCAAGGCGAAACAAGCTGGGAAGCACTATGAGTTGGTGCATAGACCGATTCA
Source organism: Camellia lanceoleosa (assembly GCA_025200525.1). Lineage (NCBI taxonomy): Eukaryota > Viridiplantae > Streptophyta > Magnoliopsida > Ericales > Theaceae > Camellia > Camellia lanceoleosa. The sequence continues at coordinate 22,384,825 of CM045766.1, read as the reverse complement.
AGGAACCCTAAATGGCCGCTTTGTCTGGGAAGGGGAAGATTTTCCATTCTGTGGCTTTCTTGAGCCATGGCTAAATTTTGAGAAGCGGCGTTTGCTCAGCTTTGAGATCTTTTTCGACCTATAGTTGCAAGGGGATGAAGTTGCAGAAAAGCAGACTGACCTACCAGCTGAGGTTGAACAGTACATAAAGGATGAGTCCGATGGCACAAAGCTCGAGATAGGAGCAACACTGGCTTGTCTCCTCTCGGATCCTCATATCACACTAGAGAGCTTGGGGGATGACTTCTCTATTTCCATGATTGGAGATGAAACGGCTGTGGGCCCTTCTTTCAACATTTTGGATGCATCTATCGCACCCTCCCTCGTTTGGCAGTTCGAGGAGGGCTTTTTATCCAGCAGTTCTGAATCAGGTAGTGAACTGGAATCTGATTCCATAGAGTCTGTGGAGTTGGAATCAGATTCTAGTTCTTCTGAGTCAAAGTCTGGTATTCTTGGGGTTGATAACCCAGATGCTGTTGTTTTGTCCAGGTCGTCTTTTTCTTTTGAGTCGGTTGTAACCAAGGAATTGGATGAACTGGAAGTTGTGAATAAGAATGGTACCACTGCTGTTTTTGAGTACTTTTTTGTGCCACTTGTTTGCTGCATTAATCAGGACTTTCAGAACTTTGATAAAAACGACGAGGAAGAAATTCCTCCTGTTTTGAAACATTTGATTGATCGAGAGGAGGAGAGGCTTGTAAAACCCTTTGTTGATGAAATCACTTCAATTAATGTTGGTAATGAGAAGGATCCACGTCTGGTCCAGATCGGGTCTACGTTGTCTTCGGAGGAACGCGAATGCTTAGTCGCTTTATTAAAAGATTTCAAAGATGTTTTCGAGTGTCCTACGAAGACATGCCTGGAATCGATCCTGAGATTGTAAAGCACCGGATCCCTCTTGACTCTGAGGCCCGACCCGTCAAGCAGAAGCTTCAGGGAATATGCCCGGATTGGGCTTTGAAAATCAAGAAAGAGGTCACCAAGCAGATAGATGTAGGGTTCTTGCTAGTATCTGAGTATCCTACTTGGTTGGCCAACATTGTTCCAGTGTCGAAGAAAGATGGCAAAATTTGGGTGTGTGTGGATTTTAGAGATCTGAACAAAGCTAGTCCGAATGACGACTTTCCTCTGCCGCACATCGACAAATTGGTGGACTTCACTGCAGGCCATGCGTTGCTCTCCTTTATGGATGGGTTTTTCGGGTACAATCAGATCTTGATGGCACCCAAAGATAGAGAGAAGATTGCCTTCACCACACCGTGAGGAACCTACTGCTACAGGGTGATGCTGTTCGGTCTAAAAAATGCTGGGGCTACTTATCATCGGGCTGCAACTACAATCTTGCATGATATGATCCATAAAGAGGTGGAGGTGTACGTGGACGACATGATTGTCAAGTCCAAGGAAAGAGAGGGCCACTACACTGCCTTGAAGAAATTTTTCCAACGGATCAAAGAATATCGGTTACGACTAAATCCTCAGAAATGCACTTTTGGTGTCACAGTAGGGAAAATGTTGGGGTTCTTGATTACACAAAGGGACATTGAAGTCGATCCTTCCAAAATCAAGGCCATACAAGAAATGCCACCACCAAGGACTGAAAAGAAGGTGTGAGGCTTTCTGGGTAAAGTGCAATTCATAAGATGGTTTATTACAAAATTAGCCTTGACTTGTGAACCATTATTTGGTCTCCTGAAGAAAGGAAAGAAATTCCGATGGGATGACCGATGCCAAGTTACTTTCGAGAAGATCAAGCAATATCTATAGAACCCACCCGTGTTGTCATCGCCAGAGCTGGGGAAGCCATTGATTTTGTATCTTTCAGTAACTGACACGACTATGGGTTGCATGCCTGCACAGGAATTTGAGGATAGAGTGGAGAAGGCCATTTATTACCTGAGCAAGAAGATGCTGGAATATGAGACCCGTTACACTCTGCTCGAGAAGGCTTGCTTGGCCTTGGTATGGGTTACCAGGAAGTTGAGGCACTACCTGTTAGCTCACTCCGTAATTCTGGTTTCGAGATTCGATCCCATCAAATATCGCTTCGAGAAACCAATGCTTACAGGTAGGCTAGCCCGTTGGTTACTTCTTCCCTCCGAATTTGATTTGAAGTACATGACTCGCAAGTCTGTGAAAGGGAGAGCGGTAGCGGAGTTCCTAGCTGATCACCCAGTGGAGGGAGATGAAGCAGTAGAGTATCTGTTCCCGGATGAGGCCATTCTGCAGGTCGAAAAAGAGATCTGGACCATGTACTTTGACGGAGCGTCTAATTAGTACGGTTATGGGATAGGGGTGTTGCTGATAGTGCCCGACAATTCCCACATACCTTTAGCTTTCAAACCCCAGTTCAAGGTATCTAATAACGAGGCAGAGTACAAAGCATGTATCGCTGGCTTGGAAGCCGCCCTGGAACTAGGTGCAAAACGGTTAGATGTCATTGGGGATTCGAACCTGGTTGTTTCTCAAGCAAAGGGAGACTGGAGGGTTAAAGAAGAAATGATGAAAATCTATCACCAAACCCTGGACGTTCTGATCCCCAACTTTGAGAAGCTAACCTTCACGCATCTGTTAAGAGAGAGCAACAGGTTCGCTGACACTTTATCAACTCTATCTTCCATGATAGACATCCCTTTGGGAGTCCAGATGCGTCCAATCATTATTGAACAGAGATATGTGTCGGCTTATAAGTTAATCGCCGCGATAGATGAAGTACAAGATCAGAACCCCCGGTATCATGAAATTTGAAATTTCTTGGGAAAAGAGGTTTATCCACTAGGGGCAAATGCCAAAGATAAAAGGGCAATACGACGAATGGCTGCTCAATTTATCATCTACGGGGGTAAATTGTACAAACGAGGCCATCTGGAAATGCATAAACTGTGTGTTGGTAAAGAAGAATCAAAGTGCCTAATGTAGGCCATCTGTGGAGGAGAGTGCGGAGCGCACATGAGCGGAGTGATGCTAACTCAGAAAATTCTCAGACAGGATTACTACTGGTCAACCATGGAGGAGGATTGTATTGGTTTTGTTAGGCGATGCCACAAATGCCAAATTCATGCAAATCGCATGAATATCCCGCCGTCGAAGCTGTACAACATGACTTCACCGTGGCCATTTTCAGTCTGGGGAATTGATGTTATTGGGGCAGTTACTCTGAAGGGGTCAAACAGGCATGAGTATATCCTGGTGGCAATAGACTACTTTACAAAGTGGGTCGAGGCCCAATCCTACGCAGTGCTAAAAGCGTCACACATAGCCAAGTTCATCAGGAATAATATTATCTATCGTTATGGGTCCCGAATGAGATCATCTCGGACAGTGGTTCCCACTTTAAGAAAGAAGTGATCGACTTATTGGAAAAATACAACGTGACTTTTCATAAGTCATCCACATATCAGCCACAAACCAAAGGAGCTGTTGAGGCCGCCAACAAGAACATCAAGCACATCCTACAGAAGATGGTGGAAACCTACAAGGACTGGCCAGATAAGCTGCCATTTGCTCTTTGGGGCTATAGAACATCAATTCGGACTTTTACTGGGGCAACTCCGTATTCTCTGGTTTATGGGATGGAGGTTGTTCTGCCAATTGAAGTTGAAGTTCCGTCGCTGCGAGTTATGACTGAGTGTCAGATAGCCGAAGTGGATTGGTAGCAGAGCAGGTTCGAGGAACTAATGTTGTTCAATGAGAGGAGGCTGAAAGCACTGTACCATGTCCAAGGTTATCAACGAAGAATCGCCAAGGCTTTTAACAAGAAAGTTAAGTCCAGAAATCTGAAAGAAGGGGATTTGGTGCTCAAAGACAACCGAGCTCCCATCCATGACCCTAAGGGCAAGTTCAGACCAAATTGGACTGGTCCTTACATCATCAAATCAATTTGGTCGGGTGGAGCTGTCATCCTTATGGACTTAGATGGCCTTGAATTCTCCCAACCAGTCAATATGGACAAGTTGAAGAAATACTACCCTTAAGAGGCTCACTAGGCTGAAAACCCGAAAGGGCGACCTAGGAAAAAGTTAGAGCATAAAAAATTGAAATAAGAAAAACTGAGCTTGCAAGGTTGAAAACCTAGAAAAGGCGGCCTTGGAAAAAGTTAGAGCGCAAAAGGAGAGTGTTAATACCCGAGTGAACTTGAACCGAACTACGTAAGGCTTGATTCCCATCTTCAGGATACGTAGGCAACTTCATTCTGAAGTCCAGCCATAAACACTTCCAAATCAACTGTGTCCATGTGATTGTTTTGGTTATCTTTGTCTTTTCTACATCCAAGAGTTCGGTTGTGATCTTTGCTATCAAAGTTGGTTATAGTGTAGTGCTATTTAGAGAAGGGGTAACCTTCTAGTTATTGGATTCAGGGTTGTACATCTCAAGGATAGATTCTGGGTGTGTCCAATTGTGATCCTTATCGAAAATGGTTTTGAAAAGTTTTGATAAAAGTTGATTTTGGTGAAATTAATCTTTTTACAACTTAGACCATTTTTGGACCAAAAGAAAAATTTTCAGTACCCACAACCTTCAATTTCATTGATTTCAATACAGAGTTCTCCGACTCTTGATACAAATCGAAGTTGCTTTTTATTACATTTAAAAGGAAAACTTAAAAGGACAGATTAATGCAATAAACTTGGGGCATAGTTGAGTCAGGTGTTCCTGCTTCCCCTCCCAGAGCTTGTGGAAGCTTCAAATGCCAAAGTGGGCCCGGTTTGTGCCTCATCTTCAAGCCAAGCTGTGCATTCACCAGAAAAGACACAATTGAAATTAGGAGCGGGTGCCAGAAGTTCTCTTGTCCTCTATGCAGTGGTATATCGAGCTAGTTATGAGCCTTGAATTGGAAATGAAGCCGAGTACTCTACCCTCTCTTCTGGGCAAGTCTGGTCCTGTTTGAACTGACGCCAAAACCGAAATGGAAAGTAGAAGACACAGTGTGTTAAGCCAATCAACTGAATGCCAAGCTGCCGGGACATGCTGTAGCTCATCTCAGGTAGATCAAACCAGGGGCAACGCCTAGCAATGTCAGCAGCAAACCTGTTGTACATCCACTAGCACCACCACCCCTCGTTCGGGAAATTGACTAGCCGTTGGCGAAAAAAGTAGCCGCGTGCTGAGTATACAGAGCAAGAGTCCACTACCTTCAACCTGTCTATGAGCCATATCTAGAGTGGGATGAAAAATAAGAGAGATTAACGAATAGAGAGATATATGTAGAGAAAAATGAGAAAGGATTTTGATAGAAAAATAGAGCCTGAGGACCGAGTGATGTGAGAAACGTAGGTGAGAAGGGTGGGAAACATTACCTATAAGAATAGTGGACTTCCTGCGAACTTGGTCGTCTCCCGGCGATGAAAAGCGTCCAAGCCCATCAAAGTCTCAGCTAATGCTAAGCCAATGCAGCTCTTGCCCTCTTTCAAGCCTTGGGCCACTTCGATCAAGCGAATGTTAGACCCTCCGAAGCCAGGGGCAAGAAAAAAATGAGCGAACATACATAAGCAGAGGGCATGTTGCCGAAAACTCTGCCAGAGACGGTCGCCGTGATCACCGGCATCAGAAAACCTATGAACTAAGTTGGGAAAAAATAGAGTTGGAATGAAGAAACCACGAAGCTGGAGCTTTGTAGAAGATAAGGCAGTGAGCGGAGGCCAAGTGTCAACATTTTGGACGTTTTGCTCATCGATGGCCAGCAGGGCTTATTGATGGCTGGTGGAGGCTCATCAATGGCCGGCAGGGGCATATGTATGGCTGGCAGAGGGGAAATGATGACCGGCAGGCCATCCTCCATGGCCGGCAGCCTCTCTTTCATGCTCACTGACCTCCTTTGTGAAGTTCAGTTGTTTTCAGCAGTTGTATTATGTTATTGGCATCTTTTGAGGTCTTGTTTTTGGTCCTTTTGGGGCTTGAGCATGTTTATTTAAGATGTAATCATCTGGTTTTGTTTATTGAGTTGTATTTATGTTGTTTATCGAGTCCTTGTCTTGCTTATCAAGTTGTATTTACATTGATTAGCTTGTCAAGACCTTGTGCTGTCTATTGAGTTGTTTTATTCTTTCAGTTGTTGGTTGGTTCACTACCTGATTAAGACAATGCAATTAGAATGTGCAGTTCTCAAAAAAGATCAATCTCATTTTCATGCTGTGCGATGTTATGCGATGCTCAAAATATAAAATGCAACACTTTCTTTGAATCAAAAGCTGAGTTTTCATTCCAATCATGGTCATTTTTTGCAAAAGAGTGCAAGTTTTACAAAGAAAATAAAGTTGCCTAAGGCTGTACAATGTGCTAACACTACTAGCAAAAAGAAAACAAAGCAAAAAACATCTAAATCGGTACCAGCCACCTCAAGCTCAAAAAGCCCTCTTCGTCCTCTTCCTCGGCAGAGCGGACTCTGAAACACTATCTTCATCGACGCCGCTGTCTAAATCTGAACCAGAGTCGGAACCGGAGCCCTCCTCCATCTCTCCAGCCTCATCACTAGTAGAATCCGAACTGGCGTCGTTGTCTCCATGCTCAGATAACTCTGACTGTGGACTCGCTGCCTCGACCTCATCCTCGCTCGTCTCATCATCATCCTCGTCCAGAATGGGCTCTGAGGGGCCACTCTCACCGCGGATGCCTCCAGCTCTACCTCAACTGTGTGTCAGAGCCTGTCTCCCTCTCCTCTCTGCTGTTGGAAGAGGTACTGAAGGTCCTGCTACGGCTCCTACTAGGGCATCTGGTGGAGCTGGGGTCTAAAAAGAGATCTGAAAAGGGCAGTTTGTCAGAATACATTAGTTATGGTGTATATCAGATGCAATGTATGTATGCAGTGTATGTATGCTGTGTATGGGAGTCGAGTATCTATGCAGTCTTTTGATGCAATGAATCAGATCAGTGTAGTTTGAAGCAGGTTACAATTAAAATGCTAATACGTTAGCATAGAATTTCATGGCATGAATTGCAAACTGAAGGAAATTACCGGAATCCTGTAGAGGCTGAGCAGGTTCATGCTCATCTAAACCATCCCCATCAGAGAAGCCGCTAGTTCGAGTGCCTGCCCGGTGTACTCTATGGATGCCTGTAAATGTGTTAAGATGATCAGTGGTCTATAAAGCATAATTGAAATGAACTGAATGCGCAAAATGTAAAGTATGGTACATACCGAGGTTGGGCCTCCAACTCCGACAAGCTCGTGACCAGCTGGTGCGGGCTCAATAGGAATCTGATAAGTCTCCCCTATGGGTTGCCAACAAGTCAGTGTAATAGGCAGCTCTGGTCATCCCGCCCTCTGTCTCTCCCCAGAATCTCTCTTGCCACGAGTCCTGGTGGCTCTAGCCCCTCTGCCTCTCTCTCTCTCGCAGCTGGAGCTCTCGCTCTCTCACCTCTACGAATGCCGGCCAGAGCCGACATCAGATGTGTCTGAACGAAGGTCGCATAATCGCCCTCTACACGGAAGTAGTCCGCCTCTAGTCCTACCATGAACTGGATCAACTCCTCAACAGATAGTCTGTGCGTCGCCTTCATAGACACTGGAGGCGCCATCGGTGTGAATACGGCAAGCAGTCCTAAAGTCTGGTGCGCGAAATGCTCGCTCAAGAACCAGAAGTGGCAGATCGGGCCCTTGAGAAGGATATGATGGCGAGTGATGACCCTAGCTATGTCATACTGGAATCAGAGCCCCGATGGTATCACATCCCACGGCTACCATATAATCTGAAAATAAGAGAATGAACATATGATTAGTCGCTATCAATTAATTAATGGGTGTATCAAGTCGATTGAAAAGCAGAATAACTTTGTTTTGAGTTACCTCGTCTGCCGCAACCACGTCAAAGTACTGGTGGAAAAACATGAAGTTTTCCCGAGTCCTACGGCGGAGCTGGCCGTCGTATACTCGAGAAAATGGAACTGTTGCCGGGACCTCCTCTATAGGCTCGGGAGCAAGAGCCGAGAAGTATGCGTACACCCACAACTGTCGGGAAAGTGTGATCAATACAGTGTACGAGCAAATACAGAAAATGCAAAGCAGAAATAATACAATGTATGAGCAGATGGTATATGTGTTGAACAAATGTAAAATAAGAAATGCTAAGCAGAAAATGTAAAGTGAAAAGGAGAAACTAAGCTGTATACCTCCCAAGCCCACTGGTAGCCACCGAATAAGCTCCCACTCATGCGAGAAGTCGAGCTCATGTATCCATACAAAGTGGTGAGGCCAGCTCCGCCCCAGTCATAGAACTAAACTTGCTGGAGCACTACCAAGGTGCTCAACAGATACAGGCCCACGGTATTCCACCTGTTCGAAAACAAGGTGGTACTGAAAAGGAACATAAGGAAGCCCCTGGCATACTGCTCTATCTCCTCAACCGTCTTGGGCTCAGATCCCCTAAACTGCTCCTCAAACTAGTTATACCGGACCATGCCTGACCGGAGTGTCAGTGGGTGTGCTCCAAGCAGTGCGGCCCATGCTACCTCTCACTCTCCCATATCAGGGTCGAGAGGGATCGAATAGCCCCCTATGCCTAAGCCGGTGATCATGGCAAAGTCGTAAGGAGTCATCGTCATCTCCCCCGTGGTGGAGAAATGGAAGGAGTTGGTGGTGTACCACCACCTCTCCACTAAAGCCCCTAAGAGACGACAACTCACTACGACCCGAGTCAAGCTAAAGCAATAGAGACCAAAGCCTGTCTCATCAATAATGTCACGAACCCTAACTGGGAGCTCACCATACCAGTCTCGAGCGGTCGTCATATCGTAGCCTCTGAAGGAGCAGGATCCGTCTTGTGGTAATGCATGAGATGCAAGCAGATCAAGCAATAAAAGTACAGTTGAATATAAAGTAGCAATGTATGAGATACAGTCAAGTCAAGGTGGTCTTTGAAATTAAATCAGATCAAAACAGTGCAAGAAATGCAAACAGTTAAGGGTATCTTAAAAAAAGAGTGTTCAGACTTCCACCAAGAATGGCCAACAAATGAACCGCAAGCACTCTCATTAGAAGGTCATCTGGCACATCCTCAGTGAAGTTAGTAAAGGCTTTGATGCCTCCTACAGTAGGCACTATATGAGTCTCAGGATGGTACCTCGCTGGATCGAAGGGGCGTATGCTCGACGGTAATAGCTCCAGCTCGATCTCAAAGTCTGCCTCGAACTCTATTGGAGGAAGCTCAGGGATAGCCTCGTCATGAGGGACATCATCTTCCATCTGAAATAAATGCAAGAGAAGCAAAAGTGAGGGAAAATGAGGAAAAAGAGTGAAACTTTGAAAAAGTCAACCCTAGGAGAGAGAAAATAGTCAAAGACAGTCAAAGCCGGGAAAAGTGTACTAACCTTGAGAGAAACTCGTAGGGAATGAGCCTAGAATGGTGGAAATGAGGAAAGAAGTGTCGAACTCAAATTCTAATCGTTTCAAAGTGAAGAGAACTAGAGGGTTTTAGCGAAGAAAATGTTTTTAGGGTGTTGGGAAACGGGTAAAACGCGTGGATCTAGAGAGAAAGAGCACCTAGAGAGCAAGGGGGAAGAATTTCGGACAGAGGTTTGTGAGGAAATGAAGTGGCATCACTTGTTTTTAAAGACCCAAGGGTGAAAGGTTGAAAATGCCCAAATCTGCCATCGATGGCTAGCAGTGGCACATCGATGGCTAGCAGTAGCATATTCGTGGCCGGTAAGCACCACTAGTGGCCGGCAGGTGGCCGACGGCCTCCCTAGATGGCCGGCAGGCTTCCACAATCTTTCCCTGCCTCCTTGGCTTTAATTTGTGTCCTTAGATTCCGACAAATGCAAGGTATGCTCATAGTTTGATTCAGAATGCCTTCGTGGAAGCTCAAAATTGCATTTCTAGTGCGTGGTGGTCATCGCTCACTAGCTTGAACAAGGTGTATCCTTTTTGATATATTGCAACTCTTCCAAGAGGTAAATCGGAAGTTGCCTTTGAGTCGTCTTTATCAAACGTATTTTTTCGTTGCATAGAATGTGCATTTCTTTATCGTTGCATGGAACATGCGTTTTGAATTGTTGTATAGAACATGCATCACCATGTTTGCATTGAATATGCATCGTTGATTATTTTGCATAGAATATGCTTTTGTTTTGGTTATTGCATGTTGTGCATGAAGCATGCCTCTAACATTGTGTTACAATCTTTTGTCCCGTGTAGAATATGCATTTTTATTGTATTGTACCTGTCAAGCTTCTTTCTTATGCAGGCATGATATTGTATATATGGTTCATTCAGGGATTCCGGGTAAGGTCACTCATGTCCCCTCCTTTGAAGCCTTGTTTCGGTTAGAAGTGTTTGGGACGTGTGTCCGATGCTTATACCACCTTGCTTTGGTTAGAAACATTGGGACATGCGCCCGATGTTTATACCACTCCCCGGTTTGAAGCGTTTGGGATGTGTGTTCGACACTTATACCACCTTGCTTTGGTTAGAAACATTGGGACGTGCACCGATGTTTATACCACTCCCTAGTTAAAAGCGTTTGGTACGTGTGTCCGACACTTATACCACCTTGCTTTGGTTAAAAACATTGGGACGTGCACCCGATGTTTATACCACTTCTCGGTTAGAAGCATTTGGATGTGTGTCCGACGTTTATACCATCTTGTCTTGGTTAGAAACATTGGGACGTGTTCCGATGTTTATACCACCCTCTGGTGTTTACACCACTTCTTTTTCTCCCCTCGCATGTAACGCGCTAGGATGTGTTTTGTTTGAGCCTTCAGGTGTGCCCGACAATCGCTTTTAGCCTTTCCTATGTAAGGTGCCGTTAAGATTGTATAATTTTCTTACATCCTTTCTCCATGTAATGCGGTTCGACTTGTGATTCACACACGTGGCGTGTTTATTTGCTTACTTCTTCTCATGTGTGAGATTACTGTACCTCGTTGGTTTGTTTAAAATGTGGCATTTTCTTTGCATAACGTTTGCATTTAAATGCTTCATTACAGCCTCATTGCATGATCACAAGTTATGCTCTTGCATCGTGCATACCATTTGCATCTTGCCCCAGCTTGCGAGCACATCTATATATTGTTATCTTGAATGCCTGTCTAAGTCTTGTGGCCTTGTCAAAATGGGTCGTCTCGGGAATTTGACATTCACTCACGTCATCTTCGTGACTCTAAGTTCGGTCAAAGAGGGGCAACTGTAGGCACTCCATTTTTGATCGTCCTCAAGACTTGGAAGTTCTTGCAGGTACATCCAGCTAAAAGTTTGGTTGCTCGTCGAGCGCTCGAACTCCGTGGCGGAACAACATAGGTTTGAGCTTTCCATACCCTGCATCAATTCTATCTCATTTTTGGACCATGTTTTGGTCCTTCCAGCATGTTATTCTTGATGCACTGCCGGCCATGTTAAGGCACTGCCGGCCATGGATTTTGGTCTGCCGACCATTGATGTGCCCTGCCGGCCATCACTAATGGCCATCCGGCCACCAGTGTATCAGTAGATATTTTCTGATATTTTGTGCCAGTTGTTTGCATAGGTTGAGCCATCTGCTTGCATGTGTATGGCTGGATCTCTTCGAGAGGATTTTGTATCTTCTATATATAGAAGCCTTCCTGTTGCATGCTCAAGGTTAGAAATTTTGAAGACAAAAAAATTTCTCTCTCTCTCTCTCTCTCTCTCTCTAAATATTTTTCCTTAAAGCCTAAATTCTCTACACTTTTCCTTGTGAGCCCTTAACCAAACTTGATCACCATTGTGTTGAGGTTGCTTGAGGTCCTATTTGAGCTCTAGAAGAGGATGTTAGCTTGGTTTGACTTGCTTTTGTTGCCTAAATAGCATCTTGTCTTCAAAGAGGTAGAATACTTGTATTTTAAGTCTAATTTAAATACTTGTTTGGCCACCTTTGCATGCTGTGTTGAGGCTGGTTTTAACCTCTAAAATCTCTGTTTTTACGGTTTAAAATGGTGGTTTGAGGTTTGATTTGAGTTAGGGGTAGTCCACCCTTTTTGTAGCTTGTCTATTAAAGTGTTGTGCCATCTTTCAAAGCTTTTAAAACAACTTTTTGGCTCTTTTATCCACTAAATTTGAGGGGATTTTCAGTGGTAAAAACTTTGTTTTGAGGTCCAAAATAGGAGGGCGTGGCCTCCCCTCCTTGTGTCTTGTTTACAAGTATAGATAGCCTAACATGTAAGCATGTTTTTCTACCTTTTTGTGACTTGATCTCAGCATGTTTTAGCTACTGATTTGGCATGATTAAACTCTGTTTTGGACTGTCTTGGTCATATGAGCCTTGTCTTGCATGGTTGTAGTGCAAATGGCTTCACTACCTTGGCATTTTAGGCCTCTAAACTTGATTTGCTTGAGATGTTTGCATGTTGAAGTATCTTTTTACATGTAATTTTAGTGTTCATAGCTCTGTCACATGCTCATTTGCTTCACTCTTTCATTGCTTTTTAGAGTTGCTCTTGAGTCTTGTTTGTAGCCTAACATGTGAGCATGTTTTTCTAGCCTTTTGTGCCTTAATCTCAGCAATTTTTAGCCACTGTTTTGGCATATTTTAACTTTGTTCTGAGCTGGTATGGTTAGTTGAGTTTTGTATTGCATGGCTAGAGTCTAGTGCTCTTCACTAGTTTAGTGTTTTTGGCTTTTGAACATGTTGTGCATGAGTTGCTCGCATGTTGTAGTATCATTTTTCATACCATTTCAGCACTGAAATATCTGCAACCTCTCTCATTTCTTCACTTTTCCATTTTCTTTGCGGGTTGATTAATCTTAAGGTTGTGTTTAAGCCTGAGATAGAGCTTGTGCTTAATGGTTTTAATCCTCTTTTGAGGGTTTCTACTAACCAACGGCATGATCTCTCTCATGTCTTAAATCATCCTTTGGTCAACCCCTCTCTCATTAGCGGACACTCATCTTGGACTAACCGGTTAAAGAATGGATTGGTAATTAAAATGTGTAAATAAAACATGACAAGTAAAACATGAACAAGATAAGCATGTTGTGTTTACATTGCATGTGTTCAATCAGACGTTATATTGAACATAAGGAAGATTGGAGCATTTCATACTCAAAGTGATGAAATGAACCAATCTCCTTTGTCTCCATTGCCTTTGATCATTCATGACAAGGTAGTGGTCTAGAGTCTTGTTTTTGTGTATTTATTGAAATTGTACTCCTTCGATCTTTGACCAGCATGCATTGAAAATGCTTGATTGGTGGTTTTGGATCCAAGAGTGCCACTCCTTTGATGTTTTGAGATGATAAGGAGGGGTACAATACAAACATACCCTTGGAAAACCTTCCATTTTTCTCTATTTGTGCTCTGTTGCAGTGTGGTGATTCAAAGACCCAGGTGGCCTTAAGGCTCACCGATGGCCTAAGTTGCTTCATCCTTGGCTTCAAGGGCCAAGACAAGCATTCATCGCCGGCAGGCCACTGGTGCAGTCCTTAGCATTGGTTTGGTAAGGTAGAGCAAAAAGTTCTTGGAGTAAGCTCAACCCTGCAAACAGAGCCTCTCAAGATGTAATAACCCGACTCTCGCATATGCTTCTATCATGTTTAAGTCCCTTATTTCGTGCTTTTAACTGCGTGATGACAACAATTTATGATATTATCTGTTGGACAAGGAAAAAAATCTGTGCATTTAAAATGTTTGGAACAGAAATTGGGAGCCTTAGAGGTATGATAATTCGAAATTGATGTTATATCTGAGCTCAGCATAATTTTTAGGTAATATTAAGTATGTTGGTGAAATTTCAATTTGGAATGTGTAAACTGATTCAATTTTGTCCTTATTCACATCTTATATATATATATATATATCTCCATGTATTAAGTATAATGTCCCAAACAACACTTTGACTTGAGAAAAGCTTGGGTTAGAGAGGGAGTTGAGAGGTAGGGTGAAGAAGAGTGATAAAGGAGGTGAAGAATTTGAAGCTTTAACCCTCAAGGTATGTAAATTTAGGTATTGTCTTGGATAAAGATGGTTGGTGAGTAGAATTGTCTTTGATAGGGAGGGTTCATGAGATGTGTATGGAATAAATTGAGAGTTGTGTTGATGTTAGTTTGATTTAATGGTTAATTTCATTCTACTCCTTATCTCTACATGATCATGCACAATTATGGACTTAGATGATCTTAGTGTATACAAGTCTCCATGTTTATGTTCTACACTTCTCCATGTTTATGTTATGCTTATGAATGTAAGGGATAAGATTTGATTTGATTTGGTGAGATTAACATATGTTCCACCTCTTAAATCACATGATTTTTTAACCATATTTTAAGCATTTAAAGATCCATTTTAACCCTTGTTGATACTACCAAAGAATTAGATTTTTGAAGAATTTCAGACAGGTTTTGGGCAGAATCGCCAAGACGCTGGAGTCATCAAGACGCGCGTGCACTTGGGGCAAAATTTTGGGCTGAACACTGTCTAAAAGGCACGTATGGGCATCATCGCCACACGCGGAAGGATCTGCCAAGACGCAGGGCTCACAACAAGACATGCGGCCCATGTTGAAAAACATGGTTTGCTTCTTTTGACCTGTTTGACCCTCTGAAATGTATGAAATGAGTATTTGAAATTGTTACAGTGTTCCTTTATTTACTGGAAGTTAATGACTGAAATGCGAATGTATGAAGATTTTAAACTAACTTATGAGTTCTATGTGTGTGTAGGGCACACTCCAGGAGGAAGTCGCGTCCCGCTACCACACAGTGAGTAATAGTGCAAGGAATATGTATTCATTTTCCATTAATGCTTACCGTTATCAATGTTTTGTTTCCGTATGTTTTCCGTAAGTTCCTACATTACATAATCTTGACTGAAACGTGATGAGAATGCAAATGTGAAAGGAATTTGTGCACAACTGAAGCATTCTGGGCCGAGGGCCATTCTGTTATTTCTGGGCCAATGGCCATTCTGTTATTTCTGGGCCAATGGCCATTCTGTTATTTCTGGGCCAAGGGCCGTTCTGTTAATTATGGGCTTAAGGCCATTCTGAAAGTAATGTAGCATTGGACTACCCTTGTGAGCTCTGTAGTCACATACGCATAGTTATGAGTTATGATTTAGCTTACGCATTGAATTATCCTGGTATGATTATTCACTGAGCTTCGCTCACTCCACATTTATCTGTTTCTTTAGGTAATCAACCGGGGAGCCAGTCTTAACTCCTAAAGCTCGTTTACTTTTGTCAACCCGATATGTTCAGGCACTTAAGTGGATCCGTCTCATTTTTGTAGACTTTTGTCAAGTTTTGTAGTCTAACTACCTGTCTTGGGTCGTCTGTAATTAATTAATATTTTTGTCTTATGCCCAATGCTAGGGCTGGATCTGTATGTATATATGTATGTAACCGATGCTCGAATGCATGTTTTGGTAAAGTATCATCTGTGGTGATGTCTGTGATCCTGGCATGATAGTCATGGCTCAATGGAGTTTGTTTTCTGTCATGTTTTTTTTTATGCTTCTGTTCAGGCCCCTATATTGTGTATATCAGGTTTAATGCCCATGTCTGCACAGGTCATGCCCAAACTTTTAGGGGCGGGTTCGGGGTGTGACACAAGAGCAAACCAGAAGACTTTTTGGGGCAAAAACTGAGTGCATGCATCTTCTTCTTTCCAAAGTAGAGCTGAGGCAGTGTAGTTTAGTGTTTTGCATGTTTAGTTAGCATGAATTTGTAATTTAATTAACTAGTTGCTACTTGGTTAAGTGTTGTAACAATTAAGTAGCTTAGCTTAGCTATTTCTTTATTTTCTTTTGTAATAATTAGTCTAATTAGTTTAATTAGATTAGTTTGATTGGCTTAGCTTAGAGTAGCTTAGTTCTTATTGATTCAGACCCTCCTTTGCGAGGGCGCAATGTTGTAATAAGTGTGCATGCGTGTGTGCATGTCTTCTACCCTCACGTCTTTCTCTCTTTTATTTAACCGCTTTCGATGGTTAGTTTAGGGTCATTTTTCGATTAGCATACCTTATGCTTGCATGTTTGCATCATTCATTTGTCTTGCATGCACCGAGGCTCGGCGCATCATTCAAATTGCATTGTATTTCAATATACTTATTTGAATACGTGTTTCAAAGCATGTTATCAAATTGTATCATATGTCATATTAGTGGCTGAGCCTATTAATTGCATATTGCATGTGTTGTATTAGGCATTTTGTATAATTAGGAATCATGTAGTTTTCTAACTAGCTTTTGTGGCTTGGAGTACTCGGTAAGCTTTTACGCTTTAGCATATTGCATGAGATGTGTATGTTGCCATGATAGCATGCTTACCATGAGGCTATTTGCTTAAATGATTAACTGCATGAATGCCTGTGGATGAAGGCTTTATTACTTGAATTGAAACAATTCGATAAATGAGAGTTTTAAGCCCACTTTGCGAAGTGGCAAAATCATGTTTTAAGCCCACTTGAGGTGGTAAAATCCGCATTTCTAAGCCCACTTGAGAGTGGCAACTTCAAACCATTTTCAAAAACAAACATGGGCCGAATTTGTTCCAATTTTTGTGATTTAGTCTATACTTGCTTGCGTGCGTCACATAATAAAGTTAGCTAATAACCAGAATAAGAACACATGTGTTTATAAATCAACATATCATGATAGGAGAGGCCAATCTTTGATCGGGCGAGCAGAGGTGCTCATTTTAGGACCTTCCCTTCTCGTACTTAAGTTCTCGAGCCGAGACAACTTTTGTAATGACGGACACGTGGCCTTTGGCACGAGTCAGGGTTTCCTAAATTTTTCAAAAATAAAATATTTAGGTAGCGACTCTGTAACCTGGCAAAGCAGTCCAGTTTTGGCATTATTTGATCTAAAATCAATTTTTCAAAATGATTTGCCGGATTGGACTCTTTGGTGTTTATCAGTCTCACATTGCACTTTATGATATTAGATTCAGAACCGTAATAGGAGTCCAAACTGTAGGACCAATTCGAGCTCTCCAAAAGAGGGGCGCGAAGAAAGTCTAGTCTACTGAGTGTTAGTTTAGTAATTTTAACATTAGAGATATTTTTATTGATAACCATTAAATGTGTGATTATTATTTTGGTTATGCCTTGTGTGGTTTTTTTGGTTATGACTTATTTTTTTTAGCTATGACTTAAAAAAATAAGTTATGATATTTGTTGTAATCAATACCACAAATGTTATAGCTTATATATGGTACACATAAAATGACGTGTATTCTCGAATAACCTATTGTTATAACAAAAGCAATGATGAAAAAAATTAAAAAATTAATTACATAAATATAAGAGGTGTTATTTTGATAGATTTTAATTAATACTTGACATCATACAATTCAGTAGTCTTCAAAAAAAGAAGATAAAATTAATGAGTCTCACCATCTAAATTAATAAAAATCAAATTGAAACACCACACATATTTATTTGAATAGTATCAAATAATATTTAAATACTCATATGATTTGACTATATATATAATTTATTACATTACATACATACAAGTTCTTGTATTTCTCATTTGGTTTCAATAATTCATACTAGTTTGTTTGCCTAAAAATTGATTAATTGATTTCTTTTATTTTTAATTTACAGATAATCACTTCAAATCTATACAAACCAAACTAAAATCTCCTAATGTGCTGATTTAATAATTAATCACTAACTTTCGCCCTCCCCCTCCAAAAAAAACAAAAAAACAAAAACCATAACCGTTAGTCAAACCAACATTCAACTAATGGAAAGGGAAAATCTACAAATCAAAAATAAACCTCAAGGGAGGTTAGTTTAATTTCAGAGAAAAAAAAAAAAAAAGAGGAGTCTAGTGTAATTGTTAGAAACCCTAAGGGAGGTGAGTGTAATATACCCTATGGATTTCTTTAATTGAAATTTTAGGCATTTCCAATCATTTAAAGAAAATTCTTATTCTTCAACTTCAAATGATTTACTTTCTTTTGCATTAGGGAAATGGATTATTTTATTTTCACCATTTGAATATATTTTCATCATAAAAATAGTTTTAGTTAAAATTTCTTCTAAACTTTGTTTATTTTCTTCATTAGAACTATATTCAGATTTTTATTCATATTTTGACACGAACTTCGTCGTCATATTTTACTTCATATCCCTATATGGATTCATATTTTTCTATAGAAAATATTACTTGTTTAACATACTATTTTCTTTGTTTGTTAGGACATTTATTTACAAAATGTCGACTTTCTCCACAAAAAAAAAAAAAAAAAAAAGCCAATATTTACATTCTTCAAAAAAAAAAAAAATGCTTTTGGACATAGAGATTTTTTATTTTTTATTTTTTAATGAATTTATCAGATTTATTTAATATATCTATTCCAAGTTTTTGAATTTTCTCCATGAGAATTAGCTTTTCTTTTTTGAAATTATTTCTATTTTTCCACAGTATTTTTCTTCTATTATCCACTAGTTTGAATTTTTATTTTTTCTTACGATATATTTTATTTTTGAATAACAACTATAATCCATATATGCATTTTTCATATCTTTTATAACTTATCTTTCTACACAATATTTCTTTATAACTTCTCGTAGATAAGCTATTCTTCCACTTAAAAGAATCACATATTTGATTCTTTTGTATATCAAACTATTTTAGATAGTTCATCCCATGGTTTAGGAAGTTGGTTATAAATTATTTTTTTCCACTGAATAGTGTCATTTAGGTGTAATTTATAGAACCAAATTTCATATTCACAAGCATAGTTTTTAAAATAAAACATATTACATATTTGAATCTTAATTAGATTTGTAAAGGATATTTTTTCTTAAATTTTCAATTGGCTAACGATTGTTATACAAAATTCTTGTTTAAGGTTTTTTAACAATAAAAATGATACCCTCTTTTAAATAAGTCAATGCTAACTATTGAGCCCTGATATTATCATTATCTGATAAAGTATCCTCAAATTTTACAGTTTGACCTCTTAGAATAGTTTCTCTGTACATTTAGATATCCTGTGTCTATGGTTTGTCACGCTACAATAATTTTTATTGCTTGAGTCGAATTATCTATTACATTTTCTATATTAATTACATAGTCTATATTAAAATATATTTCATATTTGGTAACAGATTCATTTTTATAACTTTAGGAATAAACTCATATTTTACATAAGCTTTTTGGGGCTCCCCTCCATATTCTTATTCTTCATACTTCTCCATACTTCATTTTTTGGGCTCCATTCTAGGCCCATAATGATCATCTAAGCCGTTCATCTTGTAAATCTCATAATAAAGATCGTCTATGCAAAAACTCAATTTCATCGGATATCAATGAACACATAAACAAAGCATTTTTTGTTTTATAGAACGAAAGGTTTAAGTTTAAACTCATAATTACTGTCCATTTTAAAAAAACAAGATGCAATTTATTCATATATCTATTGATATCCGTTGAAACTAATTTTTTGCAAAACTTATCTAAATTGTTGGGATTATAACGGTTCTGCTTAGACCAATTCTTTTCATTTTCTTAGATCCATATCTTTAGTTGTTTTTTGTATCCTCTTCATCTTGTTGTTAGTTGAATTTAGTTATTAGGAGTTGTTGATTGTGTTTGTAATAGGTTAGGAGTTAGATTTTCGAATGGGTTGCTATCCATTTCTTTTCTTGTTTGCTAGAGCGATACTTTGGTTGCTTAAGCAGTCTTTCAAATTTCCTAGTATTTTTGCAAGTCTGCAAAAACTTCTGGGAGTAGGGTGATCGTCGCTCGAGCGGTCATTTCGTCGCTCGAGCAGTCTTCTATAGTATGTAAAACTATTGGGAGTGGGTCATTGTGCGCTCGAGCGGTGGTTTGGTCGCTCGAGCAGCCTTCTATTTTTGTGTCTTACGCTCGAGCGATAGTTTGATCACTCGAGCGGTTTGGGTGTATATCAAATAAGAAAAAGGCATTTTTAAGTCACTTTTTAACTTCCTTCTCTATTTAAAACACTCCAAATCCTAATTTCTTCACTCTCTCTCTCTCTAGTTCTAATCTAAACAACTCCATCCATCCAAATCCATTGATTTCTCCACCACAGTTCCTTGGAGAAAACGATAAAGCTCTTAGAGAGGTTCATTTTAATTAGAGAAGATTTTGTTTTCGGCTCCATCAAACTTCAACTCTTGCTCTCCTTTTCTTCTAAACTTGAGGTATTTTTCAAGCTTTTGTTCGATTCTTAGCTTGGTTATTTGTTCTTTAAAAAGGTCTAGTGAAATTGGGAGTTATGGATTTGAATCTATGTCTTTGATATGGGTTGTTTTAAGAAATATAAAAGAGGGGAGTAGACGTCCCCGAACGCCCCGGGAGGGTTAAGTCCCGTTCCGTTCATATTGGGGTCACTACAGTTCAAGGACTCGATTTGTGTCGGTTCTAAATCTGAACCAAAGAGTCCAACTCTGGCAAATCGTTTGAGAAAACAGATTTTTGAAAAGTAGTGCCAAACATGGACTGCTTTGCCAGATACAGAGTCGCCACCTAAATGTTTTAAAATGGGAAATTTAGGAAACCCTGACTCGGTGCCGAAGGCCGCATGTCCGTCATCACCAAAGTGGTCTTGGCTCGGGAGCTTGGGTACGATCGGGGAAGGTTAGCTATGAGCACCCCCTTTCGCCCGGTCCGAAGACCGGCCTCTACTAACCGTGATATCCGTTTTTGAAAACATTACATGTTCTTATTCCAATTATTAGCCTAGAATTACTATGTTGTGCGCACGGCAAACAAGTATAGACTAGATCGCCTAAATTGGAAACAAACATTGCATATCCGTTTGTTTTGAAAACAATTTGAAATTGCCACTCGCAAGTAGGCTAAAATACGGATTTCAACGAGTTTTCCCAACTCAGGCAATGCAACCTCCACCCACAGGAATTCAAACAGTTTATAACACATAAGCACTTAGCCGTATGGTAAGCATACTGTCATGGCAACATTCACACGCATGTGGTATGCTAAAGCGTAAAAAACTTACATCAGACTCGTACAAAACAAGAAACTAGTTAGCAAACATGCATGACCTAGTTCATGTTAAGTGACTAATGCAACACAGGCATAGATGCAATCTAGAGTAGGCTCGGCTAACCCTAAACATGGCACATGAAATGCAGCAACTACCACGTATTCAATTTGGAATTGAAAGTACGATGCAGTTTGTATGATGTACCGAGCCCGGTGCATGTCAACAAATGCATGGATGTACGCATGCATTGCATAAGGTATGCTAAGATAGAAATGCCCTAATCTACCAACATAAGCAGGTAAATAAAAGGGATAGAAAGAAATGGGGATTGGAAGACATACACCCACTCACACACCCTTATTACAATTTTGCCCTCACTCGGAGGGACCAAATAATAATACAGTCCGAAGAATAAATGAATAAATTATTACAGAATTCTAATTATTAAAATTAAATCAAATAAATAAAAGAAATGGGGCCTCACCACGGATGCGCCAATGATGCATGCTCGATCCGACTTGCGGAAAGCCTACACTGTACATCTGCCTCTGTTTTATCGCCGCTTCTCCAAAATTTTCCAAAGCCCTGTAACACCTTCCTTGCATGTCACGAGTGCCACTGGAAGAAATTCCCACCGTCGCTTATAGTGGCTACGTCGCAAAATAACCTATCGGCTAGCAATACAAAGTTTGGCCGGTACTCTTTCCGCCGGTCGGCACAAAATTCCCGCAGAAGATGCTTTGACAAAGAATAAGAAAAGAAGGCATGGTATTGGATTTTTGAGCATATTTATGCATGGCCAACGCTTCCTATCATGAATAGGACTCAAGGAAACATGGCTCTTGATTCTAGGGCCATCAATTGTGCACTTTGGTGCATGATAGCCTAAAGAACCAAGATTGCACTTTGATGTAAAAATGCATGCAACGCAAACATGGGAACCAAGGCCCTATCATGCTAAGGTCAAGGGCCCTAGTGACATGGGAATTAAGGTGTGTTTTGTCACTTGAGGTACAAACACCCCTTTATTTCCCACACTTGGTTTGACACCCCAAACCAAGTAATGAAGTGCAACTCATGCAAACATGCATCAATAATGCATTATGGAAATTAGGATGCTAGCAAGCTAAGTACCACACAACTAACATATTAGGCATGCAAAATGCCCAAGTGGGTGAGATGCTAGTGTGATGCAAACATGAGCCAAGTATGCAATGGAATCAATGTGCTACAACACCTAGTGGACCAAACATGCATCGAGCATATAATGAGCATACAATGGTGGCCTTAACCACCATGGGGGAGGCCTCAAACCTCTCCAAAACAGTGGCCGAAATGGACTGAAATCATGGGCAAAATGCCATACAAGCATGCAAGCCAATAAGCCCAAAACCAAGGGCAGTCAAGAGAGCATCTAACCATCCCTTACACAACCACTCATGGCATGAATCTAACAACCAAAAACAGATTTTTGGTATGCAAAATGACACCCAAATCCCCTCATATGGCAGCCCCAAAATGCCCCAAGTATGCAAACATGCACAATGCCAAGTCCTAGACATACATGAGCACACCCTTAAAGCATGAAATAGGCCACATATACAAACATTCAAACATGACTTATGGACTGAAATAAGGTCACAAATGATGCCAAATCATGAGGATGATCAATGTTGAACATGCTAGGGGCCAGAATACATAAGGCTTACAAGCCTAAAATGCAAAACAACCATGTCAAGCACACTATACATGGCAAAATCAGTGGCTCACGACCCTTATACATGGTAATATGATGCTAATACCCTTATGGAACCAAGCTAAAACATGCAAAGAACATGGCCTAGATGCATGGCATGCTTTTAGGCATAAGAGAGCATTTCAAAGCAAGTATAAGAGGCATGTTAAGGGCTATAAATCTAACCTAAAACAGAGGCATAACACACCATATGGACCACAAATATGCTCTGAAATGAAGCCAAAACCAACCAAGCACACATGCTATTCTTTAGGCCAAGAACAAAGGCAAACAAAGGGCCAAGGGGGAGAGGGGTGTCCCTCCCCTATATGTGACCTAAAATCATCTTCCTTACCACTGAAAACCCACTTGTTTTCAGTGGCGAGAAGGCCGAAAACACCAAGTTAAACAATGCTCAAAGAAAAGGCACTAAAAGGGCCAAAACAAGGCCTAAGAGGGTGAGTTCTTATTCAACTCAAAAGATGACCTTAATGAAAGTTCTTAAGCAATTAAAAACAAGATTTTTTTATGTTATACACAAAGCTCAAAACATAAAGCAAGAGGGGTAGAAACTAGTTGCAAGGACGGGGAAACTAAAGTAAAGAGTTTACCCTTAAAGATCCCTTGAAGAACAGGTGGTCCAGCCACTCTCTAGTGTTCAAAATCAGTCCAAAATCACAACAAACAACCCTCCAAGTCCCTCAATCTCGGAATAGGGTGTAATAGTGTGTGTAATGGTGCAAAAGTAAGGTAAAAGTGCACTATTTGGCCACAAAACGCACACTCAAGGATGAGAGAGAGTGAGATATAGAAAGAGAGGATATATAAGCTCTGGTTTTTGATCTCTTAGAATGGCTAACCCCTCAGCCAAGAAGACAAGGCCTCCTCTTATAGAGGAGGCAATCTTGTAAGCTTAGCAACCAAGCAAGCAAGGGGCTCATCCCTCCATACACGTGTATAGAGGGAAAGAAAGTGGTAAAAAGTTGTCTGAAAATATCTCAAACAACAGCTGTAAAGTGGTCGGCAGGGCAAAATGGTCATTTTGCCAAAAGTAGTGCGGACCGGCACAAAATAGTGCCGACCGGCACAATATAGTGCTGATGGCAACAACAACCAGCCGGTGGCCTCTAGCCACTGCCGGTGGTGTGTGGGATGCCTCAAAAGGCATTCCCTGCCCCTCCAAGGCAAAGCACAAGTGTTTGATGCAAAACCAAACACAAAACAGTCAAGTTCGGAGGTCCTGAGGCAAGGCGCGTAGCCGAGAACTCCGGGAACTCCAAACAAACACGAACAAGGATAATCACCGAGTGTTCAAGCGGTGACGTCCAAGTCTTGAGGACGGTAAAAAATGGGGTGTCTATAGTTGCCCCTCTTTGACAGAACTCGGAAGTCATAACAATGACGGGAGTGAATGTCGAAGCCCAGAGACGACCCATTTTTGACAAGGCCGAAGACTTGGACAAATACGCAAGATAAAACAAGGTATGCGCCCGAAGACAGGGGCAAAATGCAAGACGATGCAAGAAGCCGAGCATAACTTATGATCATGCAAAGAAAGCTGTAATGAAGCACGCATGCAACAGTTATAAGCTAACATATGCCAATCTACACTACAATGCAGAAAGGATGTAAGAGAATTATGCAATTCTCAAAACGTCTCACGCGGAGGATACAATACCTGTGCAGCTCGTCCGGTTGCGCCGGCCTCAAATGAGCCGTACATACAATATCGTGCCTGCAAAGAAAGCAAACTTAACAGGTACAATATTGTTAACAATATGCACGACAAGGCTAACGAATGTGCGTGACAATGCACGCAATGTGTGCAGCAAGATAGTAGAATTGATCCCATGTGAGTAAAGCAATGCACGATGTAACGCAATGTGTATGGAAAGAGAACTTGAACACATATCAAGAAGCAATGCACGATACAATGCAATGTGTATATAAAGGAAACTTGAACACATATCAAGAAGTAATGCACGATACAATGCAATGTGTATATAAAGGAAACTTGAACACATATCAAGAAGCAATGCACGATACAATGCAATGTGTATATAAAGGAAACTCGAACACATATCAAGAAGCAATGCACGATACAATGCAATGTGTATATAAAGAAAATTTGAACACATATCAAGAAAGCAATGCACGATACAATGCAATGTGTATATAGAAGGAAACTTGAACACATATCAAGAAGCAATGCACGATACAATGCAATGTGTATATAAAAGGAAACTTGAACACATATCAAGAAGCAATGCACGATACAATGCAATGTGTATATAGAAGGAAACTTGAACACATATCAATAAAGCAATGCACGATACAATGCAATGTGTATATAAAAGGAAACTTGAACACATATCAAGAAGCAATGCACGATACAATGCAATGTGTATATAGAAGGAAACTTGAACACATATCAGTAAAGCAATGCACGCATACAATGCAATGTGTATATAAAAGGAAACTTGAACACATATCAGTAAAGCAATGCACGCATACAATGCAATGTGTTTATAAAAGGAAACTTGAACACATATCAGTAAAGCAATGCACGCATACAATGCAATGTGTATATAGAAGGAAACTTGAACACATATCAGTAAAGCAATGCACGCATACAATGCAATGTGTATATAGAGAAATTTGAAATTGATCATGGCAAACATGATGCTGGAATGCAACGTGCTGCAACTCAGTATATTTGAAATAATTTAGAGAATTCACAAGATATAAAAGGATACGGAACGGGACATCCTTCGCATGTCCCGAGCATTGCTCACAAGAGTTGTGGTACGAGGTCAACTCGAAGCTCCATTTATGTTCTGAAGGTGCAATTTCTCGGACTGCCTTAAGTGGTAAAGGTGCCAAATCACACGATTGACCCGAACAAGAGCGCCAAAGGTACGATGATCGAAAGGGGAGGTTACAAGGCCAAACCCAAAGACTCACACCGCTATTCTTCCGCTTTACTTTCCTTTTTACTAGGAGTTTAAGATTGCATCGCTTCGTGTGTTTTATTTCTCAAAAGCGTGTGTTTTTTTTTTTTTTTTGCAAAACATATGATGGAAATGAAACAGCTGGTTTGTTCAAAAGGTGTTACATTTGCGTGTTCTATGCATCGCATCGCAAGGCATCACACAACAATGTGACTGAAATTGAAACTGCGTTTTGAAAACAAAGCATCGCATCGTAATAACCAGGTAGTAAACCAATTACAACTCGATAAGCAAAACAGGGGGACTCAGCAAGCTAGCCAAATGCGAGTACACCTTGATAAACATTACAAAGACTCAAAGAGAGTGAAATACAACTCGATAAGCAAATATGCAACAACTCGATAAGCAAATGGGCGACACTGAAGAATTGATCACGTGAGGGCATCGAAAGTGGTGGGATCTTCCAAATTCCTAGCATAAACAAACAGAGGGCGAGGAAGAGAACCACCGAAAGCGTAAAGGCTACTGCCTTGAGGAATGGCCATCGGCCGAAAATATGATCCACCGGCCAAAACATATGGCCGGTCGGCACTAAAATTGGCCGGTCGGCACTTAAAATGTCAGCACCAGCAGAATGTTGACATCTGTCCTTCACTCAACCTTATCTTCTTCAAAAGGGTCTCAACTTCGTGGTTTCCTTCATTTCCACACTGATTTACTCAAAATGGAAGAATTTCTTGCCCAAAATCTCGCAACTTGGATTAACAACTTGGATGGTTCGGAAAAGCTGAATTTCCGGGCTTTTGGCATAAACGCACTATTCACTTTGCGCTATACCCCGCTGCATTTTCCATTCCTCGATGCCGTGGCAAGGTTTTGGAACCCGGTAACACATGTCTTTAGCTTTAGCGGGCAAGAGGTGTGTCCCACTTTTGAAGATTTCCAAGCTCTAATGGAATCTGGGCGCGATGAGGAGATCCTGCCCCAACTTCGTTTTGGCCACGCTCAAGCCTTAGGACAAATGTGTGGGCTTTCAATGCCCGATGCTCGTTCTCTGATTTGTGACAGGACATTAGATGTTCCGAGCTTGGTTTGTCGTTTTTCCGAGACTGGTGATCGTGGCAACCATCACTGGCAAGGTTTTCGGCGACACGCCTCCGCCTATGCTCGCTATCTCATTTTTGTTCGCTCTGGGCCCGGAGGGCCTAGTGTCCGGTTGATTGAGGTTGCCCAAGGCTTGAAGGAGGGCAAAAGCTGCATTGCATGGTCCTGGCTGAGACATTGCTGGGCTTAGACGCCTTTTATCGTCGAGAGACGATCAGATTAGCAGGGAGTCCACTATTACTGCAGGTAATGTTTCCCACCCCATCTCACATTTTATGTTTGCTCACACTACTCAGCCCTCAGGCTCGGTTTTTCTCACAAAAACCCTTTCTCACTTTTTCTCTCATCGCACTTCTCTCTATTCTTTATTCTCTCATTTTTTATCCCTACCCAGGTGTGGTTAATGGATAAACTGAAGGTTGTGGATTCTTTCCCCGCATATTCAGCTCGTGGCTATTTCTTCAGGCAACGCCTAGTTGACGCCCTTGATGAGGGTTGGTGGTTTGAATGGATGTGCAGTTTGTCCGCAGACCGCATTGCTTGGCGGTGCCCTTGGCTCAACCTCCCAATGATGAGTTATAGCATGACCTGTCAACCCGGGATCCAATTGATTGGCTTGACTCACTGTGTCTTCTACTTCCCATTCCGTATCCTGCGCCAGTTTGGTCATGATCAGACTTGTCCGCCGGATGAGATAGAGTACCCAGCTACATTCCCGATTCGAGGCGCACAGCTGGCCAGGTATGCCACAGCATGGAGGACGAGAGAGCTCCTGGCCCCCGCTCCCGCTTTCAGTTGCACTTTGTCTGATAAGTGCTTGGACTGACTTAATGAAGAGGCACAGGAGGGGCCCACTTTGGCATCAGAAGCTTTGACCAGC
Organism: Camellia lanceoleosa; assembly: GCA_025200525.1. Classification (NCBI taxonomy): domain Eukaryota; kingdom Viridiplantae; phylum Streptophyta; class Magnoliopsida; order Ericales; family Theaceae; genus Camellia; species Camellia lanceoleosa. The sequence continues at coordinate 22,357,240 of CM045766.1, read as the reverse complement.
TCTGGGAGGGGGCGCAGGGACATTTGACTTGACCATGCCCCAGATTTATTGCTTTATTAGTACTTTCAAGTTTTCTTTATGAATGTAATAAAAAGCAACTTCAACTGTATGCAAGAGCAAGAGAACTCTATTTGAAATCAATGAAATTGAAGGTTGTGGTACTGAAAATTTTCCATTTTGGTCCAGAAATTGTCTTAGTTGTAAAAAGATTTATTTGAACAAAGTTATCTTCATTAAAACTTTTCAAGATTATTTTTGATATGGATCAGAACTAGACACGCTTGAGATCCGGCTGCTGAGATGTACAAACCGGATCTTAGAAATCGGAAAGTTGCCCTTGTCCGAATGGTACCGCAAGACTTGTACGGCAAACGGAAAGTTGCCCTAATCAATAGCACTGCATCGGAGATTGCATAAATGCCGATGGACAAAGATGACCGAGATGATCAAATGGACAAAGTTGATCGGGAAGAATTTATGGTCAACTTCAGGATGAAGTCGCCACGATCCCAAAGATGGGAATCAAGCCCACGAGTTCAGCTTGGGTTCACTCGAGTATTTTCACTCTCCTTTTGCGCCTAACTTTTGCCAAGGCCGCCTTTATGGGTTTTCAACCTTGAGCTCGGTTTTTATACTTTCTAATTTTTGTGCTCAATTTTGCTTAGGTCGCCTTTTCGGTTTTCGCCTAGCGAGCCTCTCGGGTAATATTTCTTCAACTTGTCCATGTTGATCGGTTGGGAGAACTCTAGGCCATCTAGGTCCATCGTAACCACAGCTCCACCGACCAGATAGACTTGATGATATAGGGACCCATTCAATTGGGTCCGAACTTGCCCTTGGTCGTGGATGGGAGCTCGGTTGTCTTTGAGCACCAAATCTCCTTCCTTCAAATTTCTAGACTTAACCTTCTTGTTAAAAGCCGGCGATTCTCGTTGATACCCTTGGACATGGTATGTTGCTTTTAATCTCCTTCATCGAAGAGCATGAGTTCTCGAATCGCTTCATCGCTAATCTGCCTCAAATATCGACACTCACCAATACTCAGAAGACGAAACCTCAATCTCTATGGGTAGTACGGCCTCCATCCCATATACCAAGGAATACGGAGTTGCCCCGGTAGAAGTTCTAATTGACGTTCGGTAGCCCCACAAAGCAAACGGCAACTTATCTAGCCAGTCCCGATAGGTCTCCACCATCTTCGCAGATGTGTTGATGTTTTGTTGGCGGCCTCAATCGCCTCCGCTGGTCTGCGACGTCGTGGATGACTTATGAAAAGCCACATTGTACTTTTTCAACAAATCACTCACCTCCTTCTTGAAGTGAGAACCATTGTCCGAAATGATCTCATTCAGGACTCCATAACGGCAGATAATGTTGTTTCTGATAAACTTTGCGACATGCGAAGCCTTCAACACGGCATAGGATTGGGCCTCGACCCACTTTGTAAAGTAATCTATTGCTACTAAGATAAACTCATGCCCATTCGACCCCTTCGGGGCAACAGCTCCAATCACATCGATCCCCCAAACTGAAAACGGCCATGGCGATGTCATGTTGTACAGCTTTGACGGCGGGATATTCATGCGATTTGCGTGAATCTGGCATTTGTGGCATCACCGAACAAAGCCGATACAATCTTCCTCCATGGTAGACCAGTAGTAGCCTTGTCTGAGGATCTTTCGTGCCAGCATCACCCCATTCATATGTGCCCCACATTCTCCTCCATGGATGGCCTCCATCAGGCGCTTCGACTCTTCGGCTTCCACACACAGCTTGTGCATTCCCAGATGACCTCTTTTGTACAACTTACCCCCGCAGATGATAAACTGAACAGCCATTCTTCTGATTGCCCTCTTGTCCTTGGCATTTGCCCCTAGTGGATACGCCTCCTTCTCTAAGAAGTTCCATATGTCGTAATACCAGGGGTTATTATCTTGCACTTCATCTATGGCAGAGATTGACTCGTAGGCAGGTGTAAACTTCTGGTCAATAATGACTGGACGCATCCGGACCCCAGATGGGATGTCTATCATGGAAGATAGAGTTGCTAGCGAATCTGCAAACCTGTTGTTCTCTCTTACTAGGTGAGTGAAATTTAGCTTTTCAAACCGAGGAATTAACGAATCCAAGGTCTGGTGGTAAATTATCATCTTTTCCTCTTTTACTTTCCAATCTCCTTTAGCTTGAGACACAACGAGGTTCGAATCCCCAATGACGTCCAATCGTCTTGCCCCTAGTTCTAGGGCAGCTTCTAGACCGGCAATACATGCCTCATACTTTGCCTCACTGTTCGAGACTTTGAACTGAAGCTTGAATGCTAAAGGGATACGGGAATCGCCAAAAGCACAAGAACCCCTATCCCATACCCGTATTGATTTGACGCCCGCCAAAGTACATCGCCCAAGTTTCATCTTCGGCGTGCGTAATATCTTCATCCGGGAATAGGTACTCAACCGCTTCATCCCTTCAACCGGTGGTCGGAAGGAACTCGCCACCGCCTCCCTTTACGGACTTGCGTGTCACATACTTGAGGTCAAATTCGGAGAGCAACAGCAGCCAACGAGCTAGCCTACCCGTAAGTGCTGGTTTCTCGAAAAGATATTTGATGGGATCAAGTCGTGAAACCAACATTACAGAGTGAGCTAACAGGTAGTGCCGCAGCTTCCTGGTAGCCCATACCAAAGCCAGACATGCCTTCTCCAGCGGAGTGTAGCGGGTCTCGTAATCGAGCATCTTCTTGCTCAGATAGTAGATGGCCCTTTCCACTTTATCTTCCGACTCTTGTGCGAGCATACAGCCCATTGTAGTCTCAGTCACTGACAGATACAATATCAACGGCTTCCCCGGCTTTGGTGGTGACAACACGGGCGGATTCTGTAGATACTCTTTAATCTGTTCAAATGCAGCTTGGCATCGGCCGTCCCAATGGAACTTCTTTCCTTTCTTCAGAAGACCAAAAAGTGGTTCACAAGTTAAGGTTAGTTTTGAGATAAACCACCTTATGAATTGCACTTTACCCAGAAAGCCTCGCACCTCCTTCTCAGTCATTGGTGGTGGCATTTCTAAGATGGCCTTGATTTTGGAAGGGTCGACTTCGATGCCCCTTTGTGTAATCAGAAATCCCAAATCTTTCCTACAGAACACCAAACGACATTTTTAGGATTCAACCGCAATTAAATTCTCTGATCCTTTGGAAAAACTTTTGCAAGGCGGTCTAGTGGCCCTCTCTTTCTTTGGACTTGACAATCATGTCGTCCACGTACACCTCAACCTCTTTATGGATCATGTCATGTAATATTGTGGTCGCAGCCCGTTGATATGTAGCCCCAGCGTTCTTCAACCCAAATGGCATCACCAGAGTAATATGTACCCCACGGGTGGTAAAAGCGCCTTCTCCGTCTTGGTGCCATTACTATCTGATTATAGCCTGAAAAGCCATCCATGAATGAGAGCAAAGCGTGCCCCGCCGTGAAATCTACCAACTCGTCGATATGCGGCAAGGGAAAGTCATCCTTCGGATTGGCTCTGTTCAAATCTCTGAAGTCCACACATACCCGGATTCTGCCACCCTTCTTCGGCACTGGAACAATGTTGGCCAACCAAGTCGGGTATTCGGATACCAAAGAAGCCCGCGCCAATCGCTTGGTGACCTCTTCTTTGATTTTAATGGCCCAATCAGTATGGATTCTTCCGAGCTTCGCTTGATGTGCCCGCCTCGGTCAAGAGGGATCCGGTCGCATAATCTCAGATCGATTCTGTGCATGTCTTCGTGAGGACCACGCCAAAACATCTTTGAAATCTTTTAATAAAGCGACTAAGCGCCGCGTTCCTGAAGACAACGTGGACCCGATCGACTACCATGGGTCCTTCTCAAGCACTAATGTTCACTAGTGATTTCATCCATTAAGGGTTTAACAAACCTCTCGCTCTTGTTCAATTAGTCGCTGCAAAACCGAGGAATTTCATCCTCGCTGCTTTCATCAAAATTTTGAAAGTCCCGATGGCAATAAACCAAAGGCATGTAAAAGTACTCGAAACCACACCACCTCATTCTCATTAGATACTTCCGAACCATCCAATTCTTCCGCTACAGCACTCAAAGAGAAAGAAAAGACGACCGACAGATCGTGGCATCCGGGTTATCAACCCCGAATACCGAACTCAGACGAGCCGAACTCGATTCTAACTCACAAGACTCGGTGGAATCAGATTCCGGCCACTACCGACCCGATGTCGCTTGACAAAAATCCTCCTCAGATCGCCAGTGAGGGAGGTGCGATGGATGCATCCAAAATAGCCGATGGTAGGCCCAAGCCGTTTCATCTCCGACCATGGACACCGAGGAGGCATTCCCCAAGCCCTCCTGGTCGATCAAAGGAACTGAAAGTAGACATGCCAGTGCTACCCCCATTTCAAACTCTGTGCTTGCAGATTCCACTTCCTTGCTATGCTCCGCCTCAACTGTTGGGTCTGTCTGCTTTTCAACAACATCATCCTCGATAATCAGAGGGTCAAAGAAAATTTCAACCCCGCACACGCTTTCTCTCTCAGATTCAACCATGGCTCTAAAACCACGTATGGAAAGTCTTCTCCTCGGACGGCCCATTCAAGGTACCGAATGGGCCGATGCATCAATTCAAAAGGTCTTCCCATCTGCTTTTGCTTTGGCTCTCCCCGCCATCTCTTTCCCTTTTCTTACCCAATCTTCCTTGGTAAGGTGTAACCCAAACCGAAGGTGTGAGGGTTGTCAAGCACTTCGCCATCGTTGCAACGCCTTACGGCCACTCTTCCTTAATCCCATCCCGGGATGTATTGGAGCTTGTTCATGAGGTACAATCGCTGAGCATCGACATATATCCCTTCGTTAGCGGCCATGACATTCTCAGACAACCCGAGCCTCGCCAAGGTAAAACGATATGAACACATCTTCCGTGCCGTGCTCGATTTCTAGAACAAAGTGGATACTTCCGGTGGTGGGTGGATTGATGAATTCCCAAAGACGATGGCTACTCCTTCCCATAGGGTATTTCACCATTTGATGCAAAGTAGATGACACCGCTTTCACTTGATGCACCACACCGCCTCTAAAAGCAAATTAAAAGTTGCGGAACTTCTAGGACATGGAAATCTATCTCGCGGTCATCCTCGCCCAACCTTTGTCCGAACTTTAATCGCTGCTCCCATTACTTTCTACTTGTGTTGTCGTGACGCCCGATGACTGAAATTGGTACGTAAATCATGGGTTTTCAAGCCAATCGCATATGTCGCCCTAGTCAAGAGACATTGATGGCGGACCCAGATTTACAAGTACCACCAAGATCCACTTATTTCTACATTCCACAGAGATGTAGAGGGGTTTATTAGGATTTGTTTCTCGGTAAAGTTCTTTATCTAAAAGGTCAACGTCGGGGACCCTCCTCCCGGAAGACCACCCAACCAAATGCCTGGCGTAGTTTCTATGGAGAGTTTGGCCTTATCCATGGTCACAAAACACCGCCTGTATCATGAGGCCATGAGCAATCCCCAAATGGAGATGTCCGCTTGTATCTTTTTTCATTGCTTGAGAACAATTTTCTTCCTCAAGTTGCTTCTCCTTTTGCTTCTCGGCTTCCTATCCTGCTCGAGGCCTCCGGTTGATCCAAGTGTGGGGGTTTGAAATATCGCCCACTTCTCGTCATGTGGTCGACCTCTCCAAGGTACCAAGTGTTATCGGGTTGGTTATTCCCCCAATCTTCATCCGTGTGGGCAAGACATAGGTCCTCATCTTCCCACCACATTCCATCACGATGCAGACACCGTCCGCCTCGTATGATCGTTTGGCGCCGCAAAGACCTTCCATCCACGCGTTCGCAGATTCTCGCCTCGCACACAGCAGTTTCCACTCCCACATGGGCCTTTGCCTTTCTGATTCTCTCGGAATCCTCAAAACTTGCTTGTTCTGTCACAACTGATTGTTCAATCATCTCCGTACTCAAAATGTTCCAATCTCGGGCGAAATTCTTGACACCAGCGCCCTCCGGCGATGTGTTCTGCTCTTCGACCCTTCTGGCCGTTGTTGATATTCTCATTCCTGCTGAACTGTGCTCTGCCTAAAATTCTCCTACCACATTGGGTTGATCGTCCAACCACCCGGTGACTTTTACTGAATCCTCATAATCGAACCACGCAACTCATCAAGGCCCTCGGGTATTGGTCATCAGAAATTGAGATTGGCCAGTCCTCCTCCACAACGTTACATCATCTGCTCCTCGTCCCAAACTATCCCTTGGATCATACACAACTCTCCCCTTGACAATTCTACCTGTGCCTATCTTGGCCTATTGATGAAATGTAGTCACTTGACCGTATGTCTTACCCATATAACTCCCAGATTCACGACTGACTCAACAACTCTTATTTTCTTCAGGGTCTCCTCTCTCCTGGTCTCGGCGGTCACCACCACTGGCTTAGGTTGGGTTACGGAGATGTCCATCATGCACAAGTTGGTGCAATCGGGGAGGAACACCTCTGGTTTAGGCAGGTGGGTAGGTGTGATATAGATACTAGGGTCATAGGACACGGGCCCGGTATGGATGAAATTAAGTCTTTTGGGTGGTAGAGCTTGGTTATGTGGGGGGGGATTTGTAGTAACATTAGGTGTTTCGGGAGGTAAAATTACCTCGATATCGATAAGGTCTTGAATTTCGTATGAGCTAATAGCATGGTCGGTGTCGTGGACCGTGCCGGTGAAATGCACAATACGTGGTCAAGTTATGGATAGGAGGAGTTTTTCCTAGGGCCGCCCAGGGCTTCAGTTCTTTCTTGATCAAACCCCAGAGCTTTGGATAGGGGCATATAGAGTGGAGCGAAAGTTTTGGTGTTTCGAGTGGGTATTTGGTTGTTCATGGGTTGCTTCCGGACGACCGAGAATGGCGAGCCGATTTCTTTGTGGGGGTTAGTGGTGACCATGCTCACTTTGGAGGCTCAGAGTAGATGCGCCACTGGCCTCGCATTAGTGTTGCGGTTGAAGGTCCTTCGGGTTGCTCCGATCATTATCAATCCAAATTTTGCTTTAAGGCATCTTCAATCAAGACCCCATTTCATGTAGGTCGAAAAAGTGGGAAATGGGACTACTATCATCTTTGCATCAACTTCGTCAGATTGCGACAATCATCCAAATCTAGTCTTTGTCCGTAGGCCTCAAGATCATCATCGAAGCCTTGGCCTCCATCCGTTACGAACTCAAAAACTCTCCTTAGGCTCTTGTTTGTTGTCTCGAGATCACGGGTCGTGATCTCAATCGGTGTTGTATGAGTATCGCGATGAACGCCTCAGCCATTTCGTCCCAGCTTTCGACGCTATCTTCTAGCTTGGCATAACATGCGATGCCACACCGACAGGTCCGACCAAATAAAGACAACTGAGCCTATCGAGGCCCATTGGCCTTAGAACGTCCGAAAAAAATTTTAAGTGTACCATGGAGTCCCTTGACCCATCAAATCGATCAATATGAGGCATTTTGAATTGCTGCAACACACAACAAGGCCAAGGTAACCATCTTCAATGTCGGGATAGTCTTGACCCCTTGGGATATCTTGCACAACTTTTCAAGCTTGCTCAACTTGAGTGCGGTGGGATCACTCAACTCAAAGGAGAGTCCAAAGAGATTGGTGGGTGTTTTTGATAGCCGAGGTTGGGTTTGAGGTAGGGTTGGAGGTGGGGTGGTCCTGCGGGCTCAGACGGCTCGAGCATTGGTTGTCTCCCCGATGTTAGGAACTCTGGTGGGAAGGAGCTTGATGTGAAGCAGATGTTCGCTTGTCGCCTAGCTCGCAATTGTCTTCGCCGTTCTCACAATCGTGGCTCGTTGTTTGGCGAATCGCCGACGGACGGCATCCTCGTCAGCATCGCTTATGCTCTCTTGAAGGTGGCGCATCTCCTCCAAACTAGCCATGCTATCCTCGCTTGGATTATCGTATATATTCCTCTCTGCTGGTGACACAGAATCCTCGATCCCCATCAACACGTGGGGTAGACAAAGCTCTCGAATCGATCACAGATTTATGTCCTCCGCCATCGACCTCGCTTAGTAACCAGGGGTAGTGAGTAGTACACCGTTGTCCGCTCATCGATCCTCGATCAAGGAGTCGACGGCCTCTAACCCGTGGTGCTTGGGGATATCTATCGGTCGGTAGCAATCGTGCTCAACTACCTAATAAAAAGATAAATAAAGCGATAAATAAACAGAAAATCGGACAAAGATAACAAAGATAAAATAAACAACACACGGTTGATAACACGTCAACTCGATACACTGCTCTCAAATACCGATCACTGTTTCTGGATCATTGCCCCTAAGTTTGGATCTTGTACCTACAGATAACTGATTCCCCAAAATATCATATCGTGCCCTCGTGCCCGATACTCAATCTTGCAAATCGACATATGTGTTCTCAGAGATACACTCTAAAAGCACATAGCAAATAAATGGGAGCCAATACACCCCTATGTTAGGGTAGGGTTTCCCTGTCCTATCTTGTTTGGAGCTAGGGTTTCACTACGCACACAGCGGTTTCAAACAACCTAACATCGGGTAAGCAACTCCGCCCTAGTTTGGAATGGTCACCACGGATCCGAATATGCACTAGGTCGAATGGTCAAAGGGTGCCGGTAAAACCGGTTTGTGTTCCCATATCGGCAGAGTCCGCAAACCGTATTTTATGGACATGCTCTTGACAAGACAAGCCTCCCAAGAAACCGCCAGAATAGCAGATGGCCAACACGGTGTCCTAGGCACACCAATGCACATGCAATGCAAAGAAACACATATGTGTAGTCAAAACAGATATCACGAGTTCGAGTCAAGCTTCCAAACTCCCTCAAAGAGTCGCCAAATCAGACGCCCTCAACGCCTGGGAGGGTTAAGTCCTGCCTGCTCATATTGGGGTCACTACAGCTCAAGGACTCGATTTGTGTCGCTTCTAAATCAACCAAAGAGTCCAACTCGCAAATCGCTTGAGAAAACAGATTTTTGAAAAGTAGTGCCAAACATGGATCGCTTTGCGGATACAAGAGTCGCCACCTAAATGTTTTAAAATGGGAAATTTAGGAAACCCTGACTCGGTGCCGAAGGCCACATGTCCGGCATCACCAAAGTGGTCTTGGCTCGAGCTTGATACGATCGAAGGTCACTATGAGCACCCCTTTCGCCTTTAAGACCGCCTCTACTAACCGTGATATCCGTTTTTGAAAACATTACATATTCTTATTCCAATTATTAGCCTAGAATTACTATGTTGTGCGCACGGCAAACAAGTATAGACTAGATCGCCTAAATTGGAAACAAACATTGCATATCCGTTTGTTTTGAAAACAATTTGAAATTGCTACTCGCAAGTAGGCTAAAATACGGATTTCAACGAGTTTTCCCCACTCAGGCAATCCAACCTCCACCCACAGGCATTCAAACAGTTTATAACACATAACCACTTAGCCGCATGGTAAGCATACTGTCATGGCAACATTCACATGCATGTGGTATGCTAAAGCGTAAAAAACTTACATCGTACTCCGTGCCAAAACAAGAAACTAGTTAGCAAACATGCATGACCTAGTTCATGTTAAGTGACTAATGCAACACAAGCATAGATGCAATCTAGAGTAGGCTCGGCTAACCCTAAACATGGCACATGAAATGCAGCAACTACCACGTATTCAATTTGGAATTGAAAGTACGATGCAGTTTGTATGATGTACCGAGCCCGGTGCATGTCAACAAATGCATGGATGTACGCATGCATTGCATAAGGTATGCTAAGATAGAAATGCCCTAATCTACCAACATAAGCAGGTAAATAAAAGGGATAGAAAGAAATGGGGATTGGAAGACATACACCCACTCACACACCCTTATTACAATTTTGCCCTCACTCGGAGGGACCAAATAATAATACAAATCAAGAATAAATGAATAAATTATTACGAATTCTAATTATTAAAATTAAATCAAATAAATAAAGAAATGGGGCCTCACGCCTAGATGCGCGAATGATGCATGCTCGATCCGACTTGCTTGAAAGCCTACACCGTACATGCCGCTGCTTTATCGCCGCTTCTCCAAAATTTTTCAAAGCCCCAACACCTTCCTTGCATGTCGCCGAAAGTGCCACCTACCGAAGAAATTCCCACCGTCGCTTATAGTGGCTACCGCAAAATAACCTATCGGCTAGCAATACAAAGGTTTGCCGGTATTTTTTCTCACGGTCGGCACAAAATTCCTCAGAAGATGGGCTTGACTTTGACAAAGAAGAAGAAGCAGCATGGTATTGGATTTTTGAGCATATTTATGCATGGCCAACGCTTCCTATCATGAATAGGACTCAAGGAAACATGGCTCTTGATTCTAGGGCCATCAATTGTGCACTTTGGTGCATGATAGCCTAAAGAACCAAGATTGCACTTTGATGTAAAAATGCATGCAACGCAAACATGGGAACCAAGGCCCTATCATGCTAAGGTCAAGGGCCCTAGTGACATGGGAAATTAAGGTGTGTTTTGTCACTTGAGGTACAAACACCCCTTTATTTCCCACACTTGGTTTGACACCCCAAACCAAGTAATGAAGTGCAACTCATGCAAACATGCATCAATAATGCATTATGGAAATTAGGATGCTAGCAAGCTAAGTACCACACAACTAACATATTAGGCATGCAAAATGCCCAAGTGGGTGAGATGCTAGTGTGATGCAAACATGAGCCAAGTATGCAATGGAATCAATGTGCTACAACACCTAGTGGACCAAACATGCATCGAAAGCATATAATGAGCATACAATGGTGGCCTTAACCACCATGGGGAGGCCTCAAACCTCTCCAAAACAAAGGGTCGAAATGGATCAAATCATGGGCAAAATGCCATACAAGCATGCAAGCCAATAAGCCCAAAACCAAGGGCGCAAGAGAGCATCTAACCATCCCTTACACAACCACTCATGGCATGAATCTAACAACCAAAAACAGATTTTTGGTATGCAAAATGACACCCAAATCCTCATATGGCAGCCCCAAAATGCCCTAAGTATGCAAACATGCACAATGCCAAGTCCTAGACATACATGAGCACACCCTTAAAGCATGAAATAGGCCACATATACAAACATTCAAACATGACTTATGGATCAAATAAGGTCACAAATGATGCCAAATCATGAGGATGATCAATGTTGAACATGCTAGGGCTGAATACATAAGGCTTACAAGCCTAAAATGCAAAACAACCATGTCAAGCACACTATACATGGCAAAATCAGTGGCTCACGACCCTTATACATGGTAATATGATGCTAATACCCTTATGGAACCAAGCTAAAACATGCAAAGAACATGGCCTAGATGCATGGCATGCTTTTAGGCATAAGAGAGCATTTCAAAGCAAGTATAAGAGGCATGTTAAGGGCTATAAATCTAACCTAAAACAGAGGCATAACACACCATATGGACCACAAATATGCTCTGAAATGAAGCCAAAACCAACCAAGCACACATGCTATTCTTTAGGCCAAGAACAAAGGCAAACAAAGGGCCAAGGGGGAGAGGGGTGTCCCTCCCCTATACGTGACCTAAAATCATCTTCTTCAGTGGTGAGAAGGCCGAAAACACCAAGTTAAACAATGCTCAAAGAAAAGGCACTAAAAGGGCCAAAACAAGGCCTATGAGGGTGAGTTCTTACTCAAATCAAAAGATGACCTTAATGAAAGTTCTTAAGCAAGTAAAAACAAGATTTTTTTATGTTATACACAAAGCTCAAAACACAAAGCAAGAGGGGTAGAAACTAGTTGCAAGGATGGGGAAACTAAAGTAAAGAGTTTACCCTTGAAGATCCCTTGAAGAACAGGTGGTCCAGCCACTCTCTAGTGTTCAAAATCAGTCCAAAATCACAACAAACAACCCTCCAAGTCCCTCAATCTCGGAATAGGGTGTAATAGTGTGTGTAATGGTGCAAAAGTAAGGTAAAAGTGCACTATTTGGCCACAAAACACACACACAAGGATGAGAGAGAGTGAGATATAGAGAGAGAGGATATATAAGCTCTGGTTTTTGATCTCTTAGAATGGCTAACCCCTCAGCCAAGAAGACAAGTCCTCCTCTTATAGAGGAGGCAATCTTGTAAGCTTAGCAACCAAGCAAGCAAGGGGCTCATCCCTCCATACACGTGTATGGAGGGAAAGAAAGTGGTAAAAAGTCATTCAAAATATCTCAAACAACAAACAGAAGTGGCTCGGCAGGCAAAATGGTCATTTTGCCAAAAGTAGTGCCGACCGGCACAAAATAGTGCCAATGGCAACAACAACCAGCTGGTGGCCTCTAGCCACTGCCGGTGGTGTGTGGGGGTGCCTCAAAAGCCATTCCCGCCTCCAAGAAGCACAAGTGTTTGGTGCAAAACCAAACACAAAATACCAAGTTCGGAGGTCCCGAGGCAAGGCGCAGAGTCGAGAACTCCGGGAACTCCAAACAAACACGAACAAGGATAATCATCGAGTGTTCAAGCGGTGACGTCCAAGTCTTGAGGACGGTCAAAATGGGGTGTCTACAAGGGGTTTTCAACTTGATTCATGGGGAATGTTGCGAAGATTGGTATAATGTTAGTAGCAATTGAAATTTTGGAAATCTCTTCTTAAAATGCATTATTGACAGGAATGAATTGATGGTTGGAAAATTATTGAATTTTGGAACCTAAGAACAAGGGAAAGGGGTTGAAATTTGAAATGAGAATGAGAATATATACATGATGAGAAGGATGGAATTGAGTATGTAATATCACTCCTACATTGAAATTATGAGATTTTGCTTGTTGCTAGAAAATTTATCTTTTCTTTAGAAATATCTATTTTGGGCTATCAATGGAGGATAGCTTTGATTTTTGTAGAAATTGCATGATGAATAGGCTAATTGAAAACTATTTACTCATACACATTGCATTAAGCATTGTTTTACACATACTCATTATTTACTCATACACATACTTTGAAAATGTTTTTCTTTTTCTTTTTTTTTTTGAGTAAAAATGGGTGAATACCTTGGTGAATTGGTTAGGGGGTGTGGTTGTGGTTTTATTATACCTAGAGGTTCTTAGTGTTGTGTATCCATTGCCTTGTTTTCTATTTTAAAGATATTGTTTTATGAATGGATCATAATCATGTCATGGCATAGTTTTGAGAAGAAGGAAGTTAAATGTTTTGGTAAAGGCATGCATGAGCATTCATCTTATGACTTTATTAAGCATAATATATTGTGCAAAAGTGTCTCTACTAAACTTTTAGCTCACCTTATGTGAAAAACAACTTTCAGGTGCTGAAAATATGTCTCTACCAAGGAGTAGCTTGGAAAGACTTGCAACCGAGAGCTTCTTTTCATTTCTTTTGTGTAATTATTTGTGTACAAGTCTTGGGCTTTCTATCTATTGAGTTTAACTCAATTTTGATGTACCCATGCATTGACTTGAAAAGATATAGCCATTAGGGCATAAACTCACCATTGCTTCCTTTTGTTTCACATTATATCATCGTGCCATATGATATAGATTCAGGATCTAGTATTTATGAATTTATATATGCATATGTCATCTTTTGTATGAGAAAAGAGAATTAAAGAAGGGTTAATTTTGTATAAGTTTCTTTTATTCTTGGAATACTATGAAGTGAGTTATTACAATTATTTTGGGACGTAACAACTTAGTATCAGAGCTAACGGGTTTGAATACTTTGGGATTGTGGGACATGGTTTCCACCACAATGGGTTGATCGCGCTAGATAATATTAGAAGTTGACTTGGTATGCTATGTGATAACATGTTTATGTGACTAAGTGAGTATGGGATTTGGCTTCTAAGATATTGATTGTGTTTATGAGTTTCTAAAAGTCTTGTTAGAAGAGCACTTCATCACTACTAATTCTAACTGGAACTCTAGCAATGTCGCGGAACAATTATTATCTAGAAAGGAAATTTGTTTGTGACTATGTGACTCAATGCTTATGTGGAATGAATTAATTGTTGTCCACTGTATTAGGACGTGAGTGAGTTAGCTTCGGCACATCTATGAATGTGTTAAATTATGTGTTACCTTTATTAGTATGTTAGGATGTGGACGTGGTGGTGGTAGGCATGGCAGGCCTAGGCGACAGGAGGTGCCGATACCGGATGAAATTTCGGCACAAGAGGAGGGAGTTGGCCAGGCCAGTAGGTCAGCAAACTATGGACGCCTTAGCCCACAAAATAGCAGAAGCGTTATGGGAATTTGTGGACATTCTCAGGGCTGAGAATCAAGTCCAAGCCCATGTTGCTGAGACAAAGCCATCATTTAGTAAGAGGAAATTCTTTTAGTCTAATCCGGATGAGTTTGTGGGCAACCCTAAAGAGCCATTGAAAGTTAATGAATGGCTAGAGAAGATGGTGAAGACATTTAAGATGCTTGGCATCTATGACGACGGTTTGAGGGTGACCTTGGCGTCCTTCCGGCTTGAATGCGACATAGGTCAATGGTGGAACTATGTGAAAGGTCATGTCGGAGTAACTTGGCAAGTTTTGTTAATATCTTCCAGGACAAGTTTTACCACCTACAGTTAGAGAGAAGTTGAGGGAGCAATTTTTGAAGCTCAAACAGCTAAACACGCTAGTGGTCGAGTTTGAGGTGGCTTTCACTAGCCTTTCGAGGTTTGTATCGGAACTTGTAGTGACGGAGAAATGCCGTTGCATCGAGTTTGAGAAGAGATTAAGGATTGGGCTCCTTTTCAAAGTAATTGGGTCTATGATTAGGAATTACGGTCGCCTAGTGGAGGCGGCGGCTCACTTAGAGAGCGTTATTTAGATTGAAAAAGAGCGGATGAAGGACTCCCAGCAGACGAGCTAGGATGTTCAAGGAGATATAAGGGACAACAAAAGGCAAAAGGGTTCCAACCCGCAACTGTACTAGGTTTTGCAGTCAAGGTCCACCCTTCACGTGCCGAGTTCCAATTTGGAAAAAGGCAATCAAGGTGGATTCATGTGCTTCAAATGTGGTCCGTTGGGTCATAAAGCTCCGGCATGCCCATAGAAAGAAGGAGGAGAGTAACAACTGGCACAATCTTCGACTCTTTTTCAGAGCTAGAGTTAAGAGAAAGGTTAGCCACCTACTTGTTATCAGTGTGGATAGACTGGACACTTGAGAAGGTTTATGGTGGCACATTTGGTGCATCTGGTTTGAGGCAAACACAGAGCCATCAGCCAGTACAGTCAGCACAAGCCTCGAGGGCCAATAAGGAAGCCACTTCGGCTCAATTCGTGTACCAAACTTATGCTCCAAGGAGTTAGCAAGATAATCAAAGGCCTTCTGGACATATGTATACTGTTACTACACCTGAGCATTTGCCAGTACCTTCTATTATGAGAGGTAACTTCTTGTTATGTAACTCCATTGCCAATGTGTTGATTTATACTGGTGCATCTCATTCCTTCATTTCATATACATTTGGATCAATTTTGGGGTTAGAAATTGATTAGTTAGCGTCTTTACTCAGGGTAGAGTCACTAGTTGGGGGTAAGGTTGTCTTGAATGGGGGATGTCATAGTTGTGAGATTGAGGTTGTTAGTTGCTAACTCCCTTTTGATTTTATTTTATTAGACATGTTGGGTTTTGATGTCATCTTGGGCATGAATTGGTTGCCTTCATACCGTTCCATCATAGATTGCCACCATAGGAGAGTTACCGTGTGTACCTCGAGTGGTGATTATTTTCATTTTCTGGGGGATCGAACAGATAGGTTATCATCGCCAGTGTGTGACTCATGTGGTTGAGGCGAGCTTAATTTTCTCCTCATGACCTTTTTGGGTAATGAAAGTAGCATGCTCCGAGGTAATTTTTTGAGAGTAGTTTGTGAATACCGAATGTTTTCCTTGAAGATCTTACCAATTTGCCACTCCACCAAGAGGCTAAATTCTTCATTGACTTAGTGCCTGACATGACACCAATTTCCATGACACCATATAGATTTGCACTAAGTTGCACGAGTTGAAGATTCAACTCCAAGAGCTTTTAGATAAAGGCTTCATTCACCCTAGTACATCGCCTTAGGGAACATAAGCTCTCTTTTCAAAGAAAAATGATGGCATATTGCGGTTGTGCATTGATCATAGAAAATTGAACCGAGTAACTATTAAGAACAAGTGCCCTTTACCGCGAATAGATGATTTGTTTGACCAGTTGAAAGGGTCGTGTTGCTTTTCGAAGATTGATTTAAGATCGAGGTATCACCAGTTGAGGGTGAGAGAGGAGGATATTCAAAAAATGGCATTCCGTATGCGGTATGGCCATTACAAGTTTCTAGTAATGCCTTTTAGACTAACCAATCCACTGACTTCGTTTATTGACTTGATGAACCGAGTCTTTCAAAAATTCTTAGATCGGTTTATGGTAGTCTTCGTCGATGATATCTTAGTCTACTCTTCCTCTGAGGAGAAACACGAGACACATTTGCAAGTTGTACTTGAGTTTCTTAGAGTATACCATTTTTATGCTAAGTTCGGAAATTATGAATTTTGGCTCAATGAGGTTAAGTTCCTAGGTTATATGGTGTCCAAGAAAGAGGCGACCGTAGATTCATCCAAGATAGACACGGTACGGGATTGGGAACAACCTAAGAATGCCTTTGAAACCTGGAGTTTCCTGGGCTTAGTTGGGTATTACCGATGTTTTGTAAAAAATTTCTCTAGATTGGCTTCACCGTTAACTAAATTGACGAGTAAAGGAGTTCAATTGCTTGTAAAAAGTCATTTCAGGAGCTTAAGGATATGCTCACCACCGTTCTAGTTTTGATTATTCTAGAGAGGGGTTTGGGTTATTCAGTTTATTGTGATGCGTCTCGGGAAGGTTTAGGTTATGTATTGATGCAAGAAGGGAAAGTTATAGCCTATGGTTCATGAAAACTAAAAACACATGAGAGAAACTATCCTACTCACGACTTAGAGTTAGCAAATGTGATTTTGCTTTAAAAATCTGGAGGCACTATCTGTATGGAGAGAAATTTGAGATGTTTTCTAATCATAAAATTTTGAAATATTTGTTTTCATAAAAGACTTGAATTTGAGGCAAATGAGGTGGATGGAGTTTATAGAGGATTATGATTTTGAGTTACACTATCATTCGAGGAAGGCTAATGTAGTAGCCGATGCTTTGAGTAGAAAGTCTGTAAGCAACGTAGCTAGTATTGTCGTCCAGGAATGGAAGATGTTGGGTGTTGTAGGCGAGTTTAACTTGCATCTTATTGACTCTGTCGAGTTAGCCACCTTGTTCATCGCAACTACACAACCTACCTTAGTTAGCCAAGTTATAGAAGCACAACAAAATGATTACAAAGTGGAATCTATCCAAGGGAAGATACCCAATGAGAAAGTCTAGGAGGGCTTGAATGTTTATCCTAACTCAAGTGTTAGGTATTTGGACCATCTTTTTGTGCCAGAGTCTTGTAGGGAAGAGGTACTACGAGAGTTCCACCATTCTCGCCTTACGGTACACCTGGGAAGCACAAAAATGTATCACGACCTATGTTGCCAGTTTTGTTAGAGGGAAATGAAGAGAGATGTGGCCTTGTTTGTTTCGAGATGCCTTACTTGTCAACAAGTTAAGGCTGAACATCAGCGAGCAGCGGGTCTGTTACAACTCTTACCCATAGTCGAGTGAAAGTGGGAGCATGTCACGGTGGATTTTGTTGTGGGTCTTCCGAGGACTCACCGAGGTAATGACGCTGTGTGGGTAATATTTGACCGGTTAACCAAATCTGTACACCTTGTGCCTATGTGCATAAGTGACTCGATAGATTATCTTGCTGACCTATATGTTAGAGACGTAGTGCGACTTCATGGGGTTCCGGTGACTATAATGTCTAATAGAGATCTACATTTCATGGCTCGGTTGTAGTAGAGCCTATGGAATGCCTTGGGCACTAAGTTGACTTTTAGCACTACATATCATCATCAAACTAATGGACAGTCCAAACGTATCATTCAAATCTTAGAGAACAAGCTACGGGCTTGTGTTCTCAATTTCAAAGGGTTGTGGAAGAGGTATTTACCTTTGGTGGAGTTTGCCTATAATAATAGCTTTCATGCAAGTATTGGTATGGCACCTTTTAAGGCCTTATATGGCTGACCATGTAGATCTCCTGTGTATTGGGTCGAGGTAGAGGATGCACCTATGTTAGGTCATGAGTTAGTCCAAGAAATGACGAAAAAAGTTACACTTATCCATAAGAGGTTGGCTTCAGCTCAGAGTTATTAGAAGAGTTATGCCAATCGGAGGAAGAAACCTTTGTCTTTTGAGGTGGGAGATCATGAATTCCTTAAGATTTCACCAAGATGGGGTTTGATGAGATTTGAAAAGAGGGGAAAATCATCTCCGAGATTCGTTGGGCCTTTTGAGATTCTAGAGAAGATTAGGGAGGTAGCATATTGTTTGGCCTTGTCGCCCGAACTTTTCGAGGTTCATGACGTGTTTCATATTTGTATGCTCCGGAAGTACGAGCTGATCCTTTACACTGTTGGATTGGACCAAGTTAGAGTAAATGAGAATGCTTCGTATGAGGAGAGATCGGTTCAGGTTTTAGACACATACGATCAAGTTTTGTGAGGTTAGACTATGTAGCGACCCTAATTTTCTTAAGTCATTTATTTATTATTATGATTATTATTATCTTATTTTATTTTTGACTTTATTAATTGTGTGGTCACATGAGAATATAATGTGATATTTAATGAATCTAATGTGGTGATTAATTAATTAAATGTGTTATTTAATTATATATAATTAATCCAAATATTTATATATTTATATTTGTTATATAAACAAAAAAAAAAAGAGGTGTTATATAGATATATATATATATTATCTTATATTTATATTTAAATATTTATAATTTGTTGTATAATATTATAAAATAGTTTATTAAGTCATTATGTATGAGATTTAGGTTTATATATATAATATAATATTAATCAACTAGGTTTAGAAGTTGATAAGAAAATAAAGAGAAAAAAAAACAGAGAAACAGGGCAAGAACAGCGCCGAGAGAGAGAGAGAGAGCGCTGTGTGTGGCTGTGTGGCATGAAAGAGGAACGGAGGAAGAAGGTGGGGAAAAAGAATAAAAAAGATTAAGGTTTTGTTTTGGTGGCTCCATTAGTTCTTCAAATAATTCTTTGATCTTCAAAATAATATTGTGAGTACAAAAGCCACTTCCCCTGATTTATGTTTAATTCGTTGTTGATGATACAGTTTGTTCCAGGTGGAACGGGTTGGACTGATCCACACTCCTCAAACCTATGTCCGAATGACCAAGCCCACCTCAAGACCTACACAAGAGTTCAACGGGGACGGGGAACGGGGAGTCCCCCAGCGAACCCTCCGACGAGCAAGTTAAAGAGAGAAGTGGAATGTTTAGATAGATTAGAGATAAAAAAGCTTAACCTTCTTTCTGCCTTCGACGTCTGCTTATATCCTGTGGTAATCATTTCGTTGTCCCTTCCGACCTGTTTCCTTGGCCGAAAGTCTATGTTCTAGCTCACCTTGTTCATAGTGAAGCCGTTCTGTCCTGATAGAGAGGGGTTATCGCAATAAATGTTGTAAGGGGCTTCATTAATGGCGATGTGCAGTGACAATAACTTTGCAGTATCTTTGTTTGCTTATGTGACTTGTCCTTCATCTGCCACGTGTTTGAATATCATTGGTTCTTAATGCCATGTTGACTTCCGGCTGTGTTGGGCCTCATCAGTTGAATTATGCAATGGGCCCTGAGTGATAGGCTTGGGTTGTTCATAGTGGGTTATAGCCTTTATGCGCCTACCCATGTCAGTTGTTTTTATTTATTTTTTTTTATTTATTTGATGTTAGTTTGATTTTGTATTTATATAAAGATGATAGATTGATTTTAATTATCTTGATTAGTTGTGTTTGTAAGGTTTAGGGTTTTTAGATAATTGATTGATTTTAATTATTTTATTTAGTTGTGTATGTAAAGTTTAGGGTTATTAGTTGATTGATTGATTTTAATTATTTTGATTAGTTGTGTATGCCATGTTTAGGGTTTTTATATGGATTTATTTTATGATTGTAATCACACTCATGGTTGTAAGAAATTAAAATTAATTAGGAACCCATAGATAAATTCCTTATACTCCACCATGACTCCATGGATTGTTATTTTATTTGAGTGATGGTGAGAAAAAGTGTATAAAAAAGTGAGAATTATGAGATTTATTTGAATGCCTTAGGCTTGGCATTATTATGTTTATTCTCATGAGTGAGATGTTATGTATATATATGTTGTTGCCTCGTTCTCATGAGTAGACGAGTGCTTTGATTTGCACGCGTACGTCTATGCTAACCATCCGGGAAGTGTGGGTCAAACTCGGGACGATATCCCCGTGCAAGTTTGGCTTCGGAGTGGTGTTAGGTATACGGGAGGCACATGAGATATATGTGTAGGTCGGAAGTGGAGTCCGAAGTGATGGAGTTAAGGTACAAAGAATTTAATTACGAGTTTATTGATATAGTGTGAATTGTGTTGATTTGTACATCTTGAAAAATAGTAAATGACCTCGGTAAATTATAAAATTTGAGCAGAGGCATGTATACATGATTCTAGACAACTTTTGAGTTTTAATTTTTTTATTAAAAAGATCGATTAGAACTTATAATCGGATGATCTTAGTTATTGTAGTTTTGATTCATTTTAACAATGCAGATTTTAGAGGCTATTTTAACCCACAAAACGAGCTCATTTTTATTGGTTTCACGTAAACTGAAGTAAAACATTATTCTGCACACTTTTCCTATTTTGAACTTTTCAGAAAAAAATTATCTTAGGCCAGTTTTTGTTCGTTTTCAGCTTCAGATTTTTCGATTGAATTCTGTCTAAGTTTTTCTATTAAGTTTTTCTCTCAACCTGTTCAGTTTCTGATAAATTCATTCGTGTAGTTTTTCAGGAAATTTGATTATGTACACCTTTCGTTCTTTGAGTTTTGGCCAATTCGAATTATTTAAGTATGAAACGGTGCATTTTTATACTTCTTTAGCAAATTACTTATGATTAAATTATACTAACTTTATTTTTTTTTTGCAGGATAGTGGTCTTACTAACTTTTTATGCAGGGATGACCCACCATATTTTTATGTTTATTTTATTTATTTTATGCTCAATTTATATTTAGTTATGTACGGGCAAGAAACTAAATGCCACCGTATCTCGAAAAACTACCCATTCGTCTCGGTACGGTTGAAACTACTTGTCTTGTCCCGTAACAAGAATTAAATGCATTTTTATTTGGGTCTGGTGGACATGTGGTTGTTAAATCTTGTACTCATACTAGTATACCTGTATACTGACCCATTTTGTCTCTTGGCAACTCGGGTGCATTCTGTTTGAGCGCAGTCGAGCTTCCTTTGTAGGATTAGTTGGGGCTACGGTGGTGACATAGAATTACTATAGTTGTTGGACTTGTCGTTTGGACCTCTTTTGTTTTCTTGAGGTTAGGATTGATATTAGTTTATATATTTATTTATTTATTTTAATGACTTTAGTATTGGAATAATTTGGCATGGTTTGTAACCATACTTTATTTAAGTTATTTTGACTATTTATTTTTACCTTGATGTTGAAGTATTGGTTAGTTATGAATTTATGGTGGATGATTTGGTTTGCATTTAGTTTTTTTGTTTCACCCCTAGGATTTGGATGATGAAATATTGATTGGAAGTAGTCCTAATATAATATTTAATTGTCCAAATTTTGGGGTGTGACAGTTTGGTATCAGAGCTCTAGGTTACCCTAGACTTGTAAAAGTTTAGGTGATCCTCGGATTGCGGAAACATGGGTTAGCTGGTTTAGGTTGGCGGTTGAATGTATTCTAACTATTTATGAACAAATTTTTTTGTGTTTAACTTGAAGGTGATGGCTAGAAGGTATAATTTAAGAAGTGCTGAGTCTAATGGCATAGGGGAAGAAACAACTGCTAACGCGGTGGCGGCGGCAGCAACTGTTGCTACTAGGGCAACGGCGACCGCTTCCGGGGCAACCAATACGGTGCAGGTTAATGTGGATGAGATGATGGCTCAATTACTTCAAGTTGTTCAGAACAATAATCAAGGCTAGCAGGGAGATCCCTTTGCGAAGAGAAACAAAGACTTTAGTTCCTTGGAAGGTCAAAAATTCTCTAGAGATGAAGGACCCATTGCAGCTGACGCTTGGGTTCCGAAATGTGAGATGGTGTTTGGTCAAATGCAGCTCACTGAGGTTCAAAAACAGGAGTTGGCTACACATCAGCTTGAGAGAGCAGCCCTATTTTGGTGGAACTCGTGAAAGGAGGATCTAGATTTGACGACTTTGACTTGGGCAAATTTCAAGACTCGTTTTGACCTGAAGTTTGTTCCTGCTACTATTCGGTCTTAACTGAGTGATGAATTTTTGAAGTTAACTCAAGAGAGTAGAACAATGATTGAGTATGTCACCAAGTTTAATGAGTTATCTCATTATGCCCCTTACTTGGTCGACACGCAGGAGAAGAAGAATGAGAAGTTTATTAAGGGATTGAATCATTACCTGTCTAAGTCCCTTATTCCCTTTGATGCTGAACTGTTTGACACAGTTCTTAACTTGGCACTGAAGTATGAGGAAAAAGAGAAGTAGTTTAAAGAAGGGAAGGCCAAGGTCGGAGAGACTTCTAGAGGGAGTCACTTCCAGCAGTGGGATGGGAACAGATACCGACCCTATGAGCAAAGACATAGGGGTCAGCAGTTTCAGAGACCACAGCAACAGGGTAGTAAGGGAAATTTCAGATCTCAGGGTACTTTCCGGCCTCAGGGCAATTTCCAGCCCCAGAGGCACTATTTTCAAAAACAGGGTGGTCCGCGCCCACAGGGTTATCAAGCACAACGGCAACAAGTGCCATAGTTGGGTTATCGTCCTCTCGTACCTCAGTTAGAGGGTCCCCCACCTATCAGACCAGTAGCACCTCAACCGATCAATAGGAAGTGTTTTGGGTGTCAGCAGTTGGGGCATGTAATCAAGGATTGCCCTCAGAGACAGCAAGCGCGACAGGTCGCAGCCCAAATTGCAGCATTTGCAAGGATGCGAACCCGACAAAGTGCAAGGTACTTTTAATCTCTTTCAAGAACCCATTAGAGTACTTTTTGATATTGGTGCCTCTCATTCTTTTATATCTAGACAGTTTGTAGAAAGAGAACGTATTATAACTACCTCCTTGCCTAGACCTATTCGTGTTGAGACCCCTTTAGGAAGGGCAGTTACTCTTTATGAGATGTGTAAAGATTTTAAGATTGACTTTGCAGGCAAAGTCTTGTATGCGAACCTAATTGTTTTAGGGTTTGAGGGGTTTACAAGTATTTTGGATATGGATTAGTTGTGAAAACATTTTGTGACTCTAGATTGTACTGGAAGGACTGTAAATATAGATATTCTCGGTCCACACTTCTAGCGATGGAGAAGAGTCGGTGATGATGAGTTTTCTGTGCTTGGTAGAAATCCCTAAGCAGGATATTAGTGAGGTAGATGTGGTACGTGAGTTTGAGGATGCATTTCAAGAGATACCTGGACCTCCCCCTGACGGGTAGTAGAATTTCACATTGACCTAGTGCCGGGAACTGCACCAATTTCTAAGGCGGCATACAGAATGGCACCTAAGGAGCTTATGGAGATGAAAAAGCAGCTGGAAGAGATGCTTTAGAAAGGGTTCATTCATTCAAGTAACTCCCCATGAGGAGCACCTGCAATCTTTGTCTCCAAGAAAGATGGCACTCTCCGTATGTGCATAGATTACAGAGAGCTAAACAATGTGACTATCAAGAACAAGTATCCGCTACCTAGAATTGATGACTTATTTGATCAGTTGAAGGGCGCAGCCATGTTCTCTCAGTTTGATCTCAGAATGGGTTACCATCAGATGGGTATGTCAGAGGAAAGTATACCGCTATCGCCGAACCCAAAGATGGGTTGTATGAATTTCCTGTAATGCCTTTTGATTTGACCAATGCTCCTGCCTATTTCATGGACTTGATGAATAGAATTTTTCAACCGTATCTAGACAAGTTTGTGATTATCTTCATAGATGATATCCTGGTGTATTCTAAGAATGAGGAGGAACACAGAGAACACTTGAAAGTCGTGTTACAAACTTTGAGGGAGTAGCAGTTATACGCTAAGTTCAGTAAGTGTCACTTTTGGGAGAAAGAAGTTCGATTTTTGGGTCATGTTGCATCCAATCAAGGGATAGCGGTAGATCCTGAGAAAGTTGTTGCAGTCAAAGAATAGAAGCAGCCCACGAACCCTACAGAGGTGAGAAGTTTTTTAGGACTAGCTGGTTATTACAGGAGATTTCTAGAGAAGTTTTCCACTATAGCAGTACCCATGACCAAGTTGATCTGCAAAAATGTGAAGTTTGTATGGACAGATGATTGTGAGAAAGCTTTCCAGGAGTTAAAGCATCAGTTGACTATAGCTCCGGTGTTAACTATACCGGTACAAGGGGAAAAGTTAGTAGTTTTTACTGATGCGAGTGGAACTGGGTTGGGATGTGTGTTGATGCACCATATGATGGTTGTATCTTATGCTTCTCGACAATTAAAACCTCATGAGAGACGATACCCTACTCATGACTTAGAGTTGGCAGCAGTTGTTTTTGCGTTGAAAGTGTGGCGACACTACTTGTTTGGGGAGCACTTTGAGTTGTACACAAATCACAAGAGCCTCAAATATCTCTTTTCTCAAAAAGAGTTGAACATGAGGCAATAGTGGTGGGTTGAATTCATCAGTAGTTATGATTTCGAGATCCTTTATCACCTGGGGAAAGGAAATGTGGTCGCTGATGCACTTAGTCGACAACATGGGATTTTAGCTTCTTTGATGATTCAAGAATGGAAGTCCTTGGAGTTAATTTCGATGCATGATGTTCAACCAATAGAGAGTGCTGAAAGGGCATACATTGGTAGTTTGACCGTACAGCCGACGTTACTGGGTAAAGTTCATCAGATGCAAAATTTAGATGGGATTTTTGTCAGCAAGCTCAATAACCTTGTAATGGATTTGATCGATGATTGTCCTACTGATTGGTCTGTGGACTCCGATGGGGGATTGCGATTCAAGGGCAGGTTGTGTGTCCCTAACATTGTTGAATTGAGGAAAGAGATTATGGATGATGCCCATAGGTCCCGATATACCATTCACCCTGGTGGGACTAAGATGTATCATGACCTGAAGAGGATGTTTTGATGGGAAGGTATGAAGAAAGACGTAGAAGAGTATGTTTATCGATGTTATGTGTGCCAACAGGTTAAGACAGAACACGAACGACCATTTGGACTTTTGCAGCCTCTTGAGATTCCTACTTGAAAATGGGAGTACATCTCTATGGACTTCGTGGATGGATTGCCGTGGTCTAAGCGAGGAAATGAATCTATTTGGGTGATAGTGGATCGACTCACCAAGTCTGCTCATTTTATTCCTATCAGTGTTTACCGAACTGCGAATAAACTGGCTAGGCTGTATATTTGAGAGTTGGTGCGACTTCATGGCGCACTAGCTTATATAGTTTCATATCGTGATCCGTTGTTTGTGGCAGAGTTTTGAGAGAGTTTTCAGCATGCTTTGGGTGCTAAGTTAGACTTGAGCATGGCTTACCATCCTCAGACAGATGGGCAAACTGAGCGGGTAAATCAGATCTTGGAAAATATGTTGAGAGCTTGTGTCCTTGATCTTAGTGGTAGTTGGGAAGAACACTTGCCATTGGTGGAGTTTGCTTATAATAATAGCTATCACTCTAGTATCGGGATGGCCCCTTTTGAGGCTTTGTATGGGAGGTCATGTCGATCACCTGCTTGTTGGATGGAGGTAGGAGATGCGCCGTTGTTGGGACCAAAGTTGGTGAGAGAGACCACGGAGAAGGTAAACATTATTCAGGAACATATTAAGACTGCACAAAGTCGTCAGAAGAGTTACGCTGATAGAAAACATAAGGGGAGTAAGTTAAATGTTGGAGATTTCATGTTTTTTAAGGTCTCGCCAATGAAAGGTATCATGCGATTCGGAAAGAAGGGAAAGTTGGCACGTAGATTTGCGGGACCATATGAGATCACTGAGAGGATTAGTAATGTGGCTTACAAATTAGCTCTACCACCTGCTTTAGCTCTGATTCACAATGTGTTTCATATATCTTTATTAAAGAAGTGTGTACAAGACCCTGCCCAAGTAGTATCACCAGAAGTGTTGGAGATTAGTGATGATCTAACGTATGTGGTGCGACCGGTTACTATTTTAGATCGAAATGTAAAGTAGTTGCGGCGCAAGAAAGTGAACATGGTGAAAGTGCAGTGAAGCGAGGATGAGAACGATATTACCTGAGAGTTAGAAGAGAAAGTTCGGCGTATGCACCCAAAACTTTTTGTTCAGTACTCTTTTCTATCGAATCTCGGGACGAGATTCTTTTGAGGTGTGTATATTGTAGCGACCCTAATTTTATTAAGTCATTTATTTATTATTATGATTATTATTATCTTATTTTATTTTTGACTTTATTAATTGTGTGGTCACATGAGAATTTAATGTGATATTTAATGAATCTAATGTGGTGATTAATTAATTAAATGTGTTATTTAATTATATATAATTAATCCAAATATTTATACATTTATATTTGTTATATAAAAAAAAAAAAAAGAGGTGTTATATATATAGATTATATTTATATTTAAATATTTATAATTTGTTGTATAATATTATATAATAGTTTATTAAGTTATTATGTATGAGATTTAGGTTTGTATATATATATAATATAATATGTAATCAACTAGGTTTAGAAGTTGATAAGAAAATAAAGAAAGGAAAAAAAAAAAAAAAACAGGGCAGGAATGACGCCGAGAGAGAGAGCACTGTGTGTGGCTGTGTGGCGTGAAAGAGGAACGAGGAAAGAAGGTGGGGAAAAAGAATAACAAAGATTAAGGTTTTCTTTTGGTAGCTCCATTAGTTCTTGAAATAATTGTTTAATCTTCAAAATAATATTGTGAGTACAAAAGTCACTTCCCTTGATTTATGTTTAATTCGTTATTTTTATTTATTTATCTTTATTTATTTGATGTTAGTTTGATTTTGTATTTATATAAAGATGATAGATTGATTTTAATTATTTTGATTAGTTGTGTTTGTAAGGTTTAGGGTTTTAGATAATTGATTGATTTTAATTATTTTGTTTAGTTGTGTATGTAAGGTTCAGGGTTATTAGTTGATTAATTGATTTTAATTATTTTGATTAGTTGTGTATGTCATGTTAAGGCTTTTTATATGGATTTATTTTATGGTTGTAATCACACTCATGGTTGTATGAAATTAAAATTAATTAGGAACCCATAGATAAATTCCTTATACTCCACCATGACTCCATGGATTGTTATTTTATTTGAGTGATGATGAGAAAGAGTATATAAAAAAGTGAGGATTATGAGATTCATTTGAATGCATCAGGCTTGGCATTGTTATGTTTATTCTCATGTTGTGTATATATATGTTGTTACCTCGTTCTCATGAGTAGACGAGTGCTTTGATTTACACTCGTACGTATATGCTAACCATCCGGAGAGTGTGGGTCAAACTCGGGACGATATCCCGGTGCAAGTTTGGCTTCGAAGCGGTGTTAGATATACAGGAGACACATGGGATATCTGTGTAGGCCGGAAGTGGAGGCCGAAGTGGTAGAGTTAAGGTACAAAAAATTTAATTACAAGTTTATTAATATAGTGTGAATTGTGTTGATTTGTACGTCTTGAAAAATAGTAAACGACCTCAGTAAATTATAAAATTTGAGCAGAGGCATGTATACGTGATTCAAGACAACTTTTGAGTTTTAACTTTTTATTAAAAAGATCGATTAGAACTTATAATCGGATGATCTTGGTTATTGTAGTTTTGATTCATTTTAACAATACAGATTTTAGAGGCTATTTTAACCCACAAAACGAGCTCATTTTTATTGGTTTTAAGTAAATTGAAGTAAAACATTATTCTACACACTTTTCGTATTTTGAACTTTTTCAGGAAAAAATCATCTTAGGGCAGTTTTTGTTCGTTTTCAGCTTCAGATTTTTCGATTGAATTCCATCTAAGTTTTTCTCTCAACTTGTTCAGTTTCTAATAAATTCATTTGTGTAGTTTTTTAGGAAATTTGATTATGTACAACTTTCGTTCTTTGAGTTTTGATCAATTCGAATTATTTAAGTATGAAACGATGCATTTTTATACTTCTTCAGCAAATTACTTATGATTAAATTATACTAACTTTATTTTTTTTTTGCAGGATAGTGGGTCTTACTAACTTTTTATGCAGGGATAACCCACCATATTTTTATGTTTATTTTATTTATTTTATGCTCAATTTATATTTAGTTATGTACGGGCAAGAAACTAAATGCCACCGTATCTCAGAAAACTACCCATTCGTCTCGGTACGGTTGAAACTACTTGTCTTGTCCCGTAACAAGAATTAAATGTATTTTTATTTGGGTCTAGTGGACACGTGGGTGTTAAATCTTGTACTCATACCAGTATACTTGTATACTAACCCGTTTTGTCTCTTGGCAACTCAAGTACGTTCTGTTTGAGCGCAGTCGAGCTTCCTTTGTAGGATTAGTTGGGACTACAGTGGTGACATGGAATTACTATAGTTGTTGGACTTGTTGTTTGGACCTCTTTTGTTTTCTTGAGATTAGGGTTGATATTAATTTATGTATTTATTTTTTTTTTTTAATGACTTTAGTATTGGAATAATTTGGCATGGTTTGTAACCGTACTTTATTAAGTTATTTTGACTATTTATTATTACCTTGATGTTGAGGTATTGGTTAGTTATGAATTTATGGTGGATGGTTTGGTTTGCGTTTAGTTTTTTTGTTTCACCCCTAGGATTTGGATGATGAAATATTGATTGGGATTAGTCCTAATGTAATATTTAATTTTTCAAATTTTGGGGTGTGACAGACTATTCCATTAGATAAGGTGTTGTAGCAACATCACAGAGTTGAGGAGGCGACTTGGGAAGGTAAGGCTGAAGTCCATGAAAAGTATCTGAACTTGTTCGTTAGTTTTTAAGTCTTTGTGACTTTTTCATGTTTTGATATAATATGCAACTGTTATAAGTGTTTTGGAGATTTGATTTGTAATATCTTGTGAGACATGATGTTGTTTCATCATTTTGCATAGTATGGATTGTCAATGGGATGAGATTATGTAGTTATGTGTCGAATTAAAATTTCGGGGACAAAATTTCTTAAGGGGAAAAGATTATAACGATTCCAGTTTAGACTCGACCATTTTCATTTTTTTAGATCCAGAACTCCATATCTTTAGTTGTTATTTATATCCTCTTCATCTTGTTGTTAGTTGAGTTTGGTTGTTAGGAGTTGTTGGTTGTGTTTGTAATAGGTTAGGAGTTAGTTTTTCAAATGAGTTGCTGTCAATTTATTTTCTTGTTCGCTCAAGCGATGATTTGGTCGTTCGAGGGGTCTTTGAGATTTTCTAGTATTTTTGCAAGTCTACAAAAACTTCTGGGAGTAGTGTGATTGTGCGCTCGAGCTAATGGCTTGGTCGCGCGGGCAATCTTCTATTTTTGTGTCTTACACTGGAGCGATGGTTAGGTCGCTTAAGCGATATGTGCGTATATCAGATCAGGATAGGACATTTTTAAGTCATTTTTTCATTTCCTTCTCTCTCTAAAACTGTCATGACCCGAACCTGCCCCCTAAAAGTTTGGGTCATAACTGGCCAGTAATCACTTGATTACCTTTGGCTTCATACAAACATACAGAGTAATTATAGTAATAGGGCCATAAGTGGAAGTATACAACAATGAAGAAGTCCATTGAGCTGTGCTAATATGAGCAAAATATAACACATTCACATCATTTACATGCCCATGCAAAAAATATGAGCATCAAAGGAAATTTTATACATGCTGATTACATATCCCAAGACCAAAATAGCAAAAACAAAAATAAAGTCTAGCATAATGGGAGTCAAAGACAAAACTCCATCTCAAAGGCATAACTCGACAGGTTCACAAAAATAGCTCCTGAAGTTGACTCTAAGGGTCGGCTCCATGCTGCGGATCACCCACATGTGCATATATAATATTAGGTGAGCGAAGCTCAATCAGTAATAATACAGTAAAGCAGTGTAAATAGATGATCAAAAGGTTCTCATAGTATCCACAATCATAGTTCAAAACGGCTTTGGGCCCATCATATAAATAGAATGACCTTAGGCCTATCATATAAATAGAATGACCTTAGGCCCATCATATAAACAGAACGGCCTTAGGTCCATTAATATTAGAATGGCCTTAGGCCCATCACGTAAACAGAACGGCTTTAGGCCACTTAATATCATAATGGCCTCGGGCCCAACACATTATACAAAACGGCCTTGGGCACAACATATTATATAGAATGGCCTCGGGCCCAACATATCATAGCTTAAATGGAAACAGAACGATCTTAGGTCCACATTGCACATGTCATATAATATTAATAAAGTCCATTCATTTCGATCAAATCACAATATCGGCACCATTCACCATTCATGACTTGAGGTACACAATCAAGAACATATATGAACAATATTATTACTCACAGTGTGTTTGATCTTACGGCATCTCCTCTGTCACACGACCTACACAAACATTTCACACACACATTCGATAAATCATTTGTTTCAATTCGTCCACTAATCATTTTGTAGACACCCCCATTTTTTACCACCTCCAAGACTTGGGCGCTTTATTTTGAGCACTCGATAATGAAAGTTGCATTGTGTAAATGGTTTGAATTCTCAACGAAGGAATCTGGTTTTGAGCTTTAAACAATCCCAACCTTCTATACCCACATTGTTTTTACCTCAGAAATCCATCTTTGAGCACCGTGCCAACCTACATTGAACCTGAAATTGAGGAACATGAGAGCCACATTGGGGCCCGGCCGTGTCCATTATAGCCCGGTTGTGCCTTTTGGGCGAGAAACACTGTTCTGGGTAGGACTCCACAAGCTGTCTATTTTTGAAGATATTTGTGACTTATTTGTCCCAAATTCTATAAATACGAGTTGATGCCTCTGTATTGAGGGTTACAAAAATTTCAAAAACCAAAAACACCTTTGAGAGCACCTTCTTCCCTTGCAAGCTAACTTTGTGTTCTTATATCATCATTGAACCATATACATACACCATTAGAGATTAAGCTTGGATCCTTGGTTAAGACTTTAAAACCATATTTCAAACTTGAGAGCGCCTTAGGATTGAGTTTGGTTTACAACAAAAGCTTTCACTCTTCAAGAGGTATAAGCTTGCCACCTTTTTCCTTGCTTTCATTTCAATCTTTTCCTATCTTTTTCTTGTGTTTTTATACTGTTTTGGATCTATTCCAAGTGTTGAAACTTGGGGTTAAAGAGCTACCAAAAGTAGAGAGGCTTAACACGCTTTCTTGCACCTTATCCCATAGCTCATCCCCTTTGTTTTACCACTCTTTTCTTTGGTTTACATACTGATTTTCAGAGTTTAAAAGGGCTGGAAAATATGGTTTAGAAGTCCCAAAAGTGGAGAGGTTAGCCACCTCTCCTTAGAATTACTCACTAGCTTTGTATCTCCTTGTTCTTGGCTAGCCTTTGTGTTATTTTAAACATGATTTTAGCTACTGTTTTTCACATTTTAGGGAGCTGTTTAGGAGTTGTTCAATTTATTTAAATAGTTTATGCTTTGAATATTATACTTATTGTGTTATAAGTCCTCATGGTTTTGGTTGTTTAAGCCTTAGACATCGAGTCATTTGAGTTGATAGCTTTACTTACTTAGTTTTCTTGTAAAGAGTCTCACTTTTGTAGTAATTAACTTTGCATAATCACCTCTGCAACCGCCCACTACTCTTTGTTTCTTTGATCAAAGAGTTGTGTTTAACAAAAGGTTATCGTTCAAGCATAAGAAAGAAATACATGCTTAATGGTTTAATCTCTTCGGAGGTTCATTACCAAAGGCATCATATCCCTCTTATGCTAAACACAACCTTTTGTTTGTCATTCCTCTTTATCACCGGTGCATTTGCTTCTAAGAGGCTAGCTTGTTAGTTAGGTCCTTGGAAATCACAAAGGAAGGTCTCATTATAGCTTGTTCTCAAGTTTGGGTTTAGTGTCCTTATAGCTCATTATGGGTTTGGCTATGTCATTATCGCTCTTTTGAGTTTTACTAGTCATTATCGCTCATTTTGGGTTTGATTTGGAACCTATTATCGCTTGTAAACGAGTTTGATTCCTCTTTTGTAATTTATCTTGAAGAAAATGGCTTGAAAGGCTCATTTCTTTGGTTAAGTCGATGCTTTTTCATTTTTATTGCTTTTACACTTAGTGGACGTAACACTCACTCTTGGACAAAATGATTAGGCAATGGAATGGTAAGTTGAACATGGCTAATAAAATCGGCTTAAAATTGGATCAACCAACATAAAAAAAAAAAAAAAAAAAGATTAGTAAAACTGGTTTGATTCGGTCGGACGTTATACCAAATCCAACGCCTTAAGAGTCATCACAATCTAAGTTGTGATGCTTGATGAATCTTGAGGCGTGTTTACCTCCGTCTTTGGACTAACTTCATGATAGGAAAGAGGGGTGGTGTGTCTCGGATTGCATTCATTAATTTTTTGTCTTATTGTGTTCGAAACCATCAAGCAATCAACTTGCACCTATTGATGGTTTCAGAATCGAATTCACTCTTCCCTTGAGTTTCTTCATGCTAGAGAAGAGCATAAGGGATAAACATGGCTTAGAAAGGCTCTGTCTGCACTGCTTTCACCTCAGAGCACAAAAACATTTTTCTGCAGCAAAATAAGGCATGGCCGGATCTATTTCGGCCCGGGCGGGTCTCATTGGGGGCCGGGCGGGCTCTAATGTGTGGTACACATAGCAATTTTGAGACATACAGAGTAGTAGCTGAGGATGAACACAGGGCAGTTTCCCAGCAAGATAGATAGGGCAGTTTTTAAGAAACATTGTGTGCAATCATCGGTTTATTTCTTGGATTATTGTGATAGTATTGTTATAATAAATTAGATAGTTATTTGTTATTCATTCAGATTTGTAATAGTTAGTTTAATTCGGACACTTGGACATTTGGACCCTCTTGTATGAGGGCAAAGTATGTAATAATGTGTGTATATTTTCCAACCCCCATTTCTTTCTCCCTTTTATTTATCCACTTATGATGGTTGCATATTGCATTCATGTTTTGATTTCATAACATTACCATGACTCGTATTCATTTTTGCTTGCATTGGGTTTGGTTCATCATTCTAACCAAAATTATCATTTCCTACTTAATTGAATACGTGCTATATTGTATGCTTTGAGTTGAGTCATATGCCATATTAACAAACCGAACCTCGTAATTGCATTTTGTGTGTGCATTGCATTAGTCACTTGCATAGTGGAGCATGCATTTTTCTAATGGTTTTTATTTCTCTTTTGGCTTGCCTCGATTGAGTACTAGGTGAGCATTTCTTACTTTAACATATTGCATGTATGTTTGTGTTTCCATATCGAGCATGTTTTTCATGAGGCTAAGTGCTTAAGTAATATATCTGTTTGAATGCCGATAGATAAAGGCTTTTCACACTTAAGTTAGAATAATTTGATTAATGTAAATACGAGCTCGCTCTTTCAAGTGACACATATGCAAAGTACTTTTTCAAAACAAACATTAAATCAATGCATTCCAAATTTTGTGAATTGGTCTATACTTGTGTGCATCACTTAGTAAAGACAGCATAAATAATCGGAACAAGAGCATAGAATGTAAATAAGAATCACATTATGATTAGTAGAGGCCGATCTTTGATCGGGTGAGTGGGGTGCTCAATTCATAACATTTCCCTCTCATACCTAAGTTCCCAGACTGAGACACTTTGGTGATGACGGGCTAATGGCCTTTGGCACGATTCACGAGTTTCTTAAATTTTCTAAAAATATTTAGGTGGTAACTCGTAATTTGGCAAAGTGGTCCATTTTTGACATTTTTTTATTCAAAATCAATTTTCTAAAAGATTTTTCATATTTGGACTCATTTGTGTTTATCTATTTCACATTGCACTTATGAAATCAGATTTAGAATCACAAGAGTCTGAACTGTAGGGCTAATCGTATCCGAGAGGAGCACGAACAGAAAGCTACACTTTCATAATTCACAACCTTCATTAATGAGTTTCTAATCATCATTTCACACCCAAAAGGGTTTAAATAAGGTTGAGAATGCGTTTTAGAGGTCGGGAGTACCAACACGAGAAAACAGGTTTTTCTCCCCTACTTGGTTGTACTTGCGGTCAGTCCAACCGCTTGAGTAGTCTAGCTCCGCTCGTAAGGGAGCTCGAGCCGCGCGATCACATAAAACGGTTTTGTCCAGGTTTGGTTCATGGGCCGCTTGGTGGAGCCCGTGGCCGTACGAGCTGTCTGGGTACACAAGGACAGTTCAAAAATGGCACAAAAATGCAAACTACCCAAACTCATTTGCATGACTAAAACAAAGCAAAACTAACTCAAAAACATGATATATTAGCCTGATTTAGGTATAATTTCTCTTCAAACTTGGAAATCTTGCTTCAACTCTAGATTCACGGTCTCATCTTTTCATATATTTATAAATTACATACACAAGCTCAATATTCCTATAAACATTGTGAATCTTCCAACAAATCTTAGTTGTATGAACCAACTAGAGTTTATTTCATGGATCAATCACAATAATGAACTCAAATAAAACAAAGATGAAGAGATTAGGGTCCAATTTCATACATTTCACTCTAGTCAGTAAATAACTCAAAACCCTAGCTAAAAATTTTCAATTTCTTCTTGATTCCATGATTAAGATGAGTTAAAGATAAAGATTATAAGTAAATTACATACCTTAGCTTCAATCTAGGGTTTGCCCCTTGAATCTCTAGCAAAATCCTAGCTTTCCCTCTTCCTCTCTCTCTAACTCACTCTCTAAAGCTCTCAACCAAGAATGAAGAACACAAGGGTTAAACACATATATGACTTAACTCATAAAACATGACTTAATCATTACAAATTGTAATTTTTCAAAATTCACCGTTAGTTCTATAAATCATGCTAATCACATATATGAAGTCGGTTTTTGTTTATCGCGCCTTTAAGGCTTTCAATTTTCAGTTCAAAGTTCCAATTGCAATAGATATTTCTACATTCAACAGATATTATTCCAAATTTACATAATTCACATACTTAAACTTGCAAATTCATATCAAACACATAATCACATGCATAATTAAACATAGTACGGGTTGTGTTGTCACAAAAACACTTCAAACCCTAATTTCTTCACACACACACACACTCTCTCTCTCTCTCTCTCTCTCTCTCTCTAGTTCTTATCTAAATACCTTCATCTACCCAAATCCATGATTCCTCCACCATAGTTCCTTAGAGAGAAGGGTAGAGCTCTTAGAGGGGTTCTTTAGAAGATTTGGTTTTCTGTTCAACTTCAACTATTGCTCTCATTTTCTTCTAAACTTGAGGTAAGGATTTCTTCAACCTTTTGTATGATTCTTAGCTTGGTTATTTGTTTTTTAAAAAGGTCTAGTGAATTGGGGGTTATGGGTTTGAATCTAAGGTTTTGATTTGGGTTGTTTTTAAAAATATAAAAGAGGGATTTTCAACTTGATTCATAGGGGAAGATAGGTATAATGTTAGTGGTGATTGAAATTTTGGAAATTTCTTCTTGAAATGCATTATTGAAATGAATGAATTGATGGTTAGATAATAATTGAATTTTGGAAACTAAGAACAAGGGGAAGGGGTTGAAATTTGAAATGATAATGAGAATATATTCATGATGATGAGGATGAAGTTAAGTATGTAATATCACTCACACATTGACATTATGAGATTTTGCTTGTTGTTGGAAAATCTATCTTTTATTTGGAAATATTTGTTTTAGACTATCGGTGAAGAACAACTTTGATTGTTGTAAAAATTGATTGAGAAATAGGTTAATTGAAAACTATTTACTTATACAAATTGCATTGAGCATTGTTTTACATACTTACTTTTAAAATGTATTGTTTTTGAGAAAATGGGTGAATATTTTGGTGAATCTAGTTAGGGGGTGTGATTGTGGTTTTATTCTGTTAGCCTGTGTGTCCTTGGTGAAAGTCCATTAACCCACACGATTAGGTGTCGTTCCTTTCGGTTAGTACCGGTAAAATGGTTTTGGTAATCCTTGTATAGCCTACCAGTAAACACGTACCTAAAGATTCTCATTGTTGTGTATCCACTGCCTTGTTTTCTGTTTTAAAAATATTGTTTTATGAATAGATCATAATCATGTCATGGCATAGTTTTGAGAAGAAGGAAATTAAACGTTTGGGTAAAGACATGTATGATTATTCACCTTATGATTTTGTTAAGCATCATATATTGTGTCAAAGTATCTCTACTGAGTTTTAGCTTACCCTATATGGAAAATAACTTTCAGGTGCTAATGATATGCCTCCACCAATGACATAGCTTGAGAGGACTTAGAACCGAGAGCTTCTTTTTATTTCTTTTGTGTAATTATTTGCGTACAAATGTTGGGCTTTCTATGTATTGAGTTTGACTCGCTTTTGTTGTACCCAAGCATTAACTTGGAGAAATGTAACCATTAGGGTATAAACTCACCCTTGCTTCCTTTTGTTTCACATTATATCATCATGTCATATGTTATAGATTCAGAATCTAAGATTTATGAATGTATACATGCATATGTTACCTTTTGTATACAACAAGAGAAAGAAAGAAGGGTTAATTTTGCATGAGTTTCTTCTATTCTTGGAATACTATGAAGTGAGTTATTATAATTATTTCGGGGCGTTACAGATTATGAGATGAATGGTTTAGATTATCAATGTAAGCCTAGAATAGAGCTCAAAAAATAAAGTTTGAAGGAGTTTGAATGATAGAAGTATAAAAGGGAGTCATTCTCGAGTTTATAATGATCATTTTCTTCTTAAATTTAGGTCCTTGTTTTTCTTCTTAATCTCCAAAGATATTCATAAAATCTTACTTTTCTTAAAAATGGAAATCTCAAAATGATTTGTTTGTTTTGGATATTTTTTGTTTTTCTTTTTAATTGATGATATTATTATTTTTTAAATTTATTGGATCAATAGAATTGCTTATTAATTTTTCAAGAGTTTTCTCACTTTCATATTTATCCATTTATAGATTTATATATTTATGGATGTTTTCTGAGGTTAATTCTTCTAAAGGATTTTTTGGTTTAGATGTACTATTATTATTTTCATCATTTGCGGGTTTTACAGTTTGTTCAATGACCATAAAAGAAGTTTCAAATCTTTTAATAAAACTTTTCTTTTGGTTTTTAAAAGAAATTTCTTTTATTTCTATTAATTCTTTAGATATTTCAATAATCTTGGCATTATGATTTCTACAAATATTTAAAATTTCTTTACTCACATCCATTAGACTATTTAATAGTCCTATAGTTTCAATCTTACTACTTCTATGATCAAGATGCATAATTTTTTATTTTATTTTTTTTTACATCTATTATGCATTAAATATTGAATTTTCATGTTTAACAATATTACTAAATTCGATTTCTACACTCTGATACCAAGATTGATGAGTTTTTTTTTTCTTCTAAATATTTCAAAAAAATCAAACTATTTGTTCAAATAATTCATTTTTTAAACTATTTAGCAAAGTAACTACTTTTTAAAAAACACAAGTTCAAGATGCGATTTTATCATAAAATCACAGATTCAAAATGCAATTTCACCATAAAATCACAACACATGATCCACTGGTATTGCAGACGTGGGCCATGTCATGGTGAAATCGCATCTTGAATAATGAAATCGCATTTTCAACTTATGATTTTAAAAAAGTGAATTTGTTTGATAAATAGTTCGAAAAGTTGGTTATTTTCATAAGTAGTTTAATTTGTTAGGATATTCACCAAAAAATCTCCAAGATCGAGGTTCTCATAGGATTTTACATGTGATATCTAAATATTAAGATTTAATTACAAAAGTTTACTTATATATAACTATAAAATTATACCAAAATTTAGAAATCACTTTATAATATATGAAAACTTATTGGTGATGTGGTTTGCCACATTAGTTATCCTTAACTAATGTGGATTGGGGTCTTGGATTGGGTGGATGAGGAGTTATCCTTAAGAAATAGTTGTTTTGGGTTTTGGATCGTAGCAGTGAGATGGACATGAATATGGAGAGAGACAATGACATAGAAAAGAGAGAGAGATCATCATCATCACTTCAAAGCTACCATTAGTGTACTAGTCTTTCACTCTCTCTTTTGTTAAGAAGATAAATCTTTGTTCTTCAGTTCTTTAGTCCAACTTGATATTAGCTTGATGTGATATCATATCAGCTACCTTTGTTTATTTTTCTTTCTTAGTACTCTCCTCATCATCAATTTCTGTCTCTCCAACTGCATTGCGCCCACGGAAGATGTCTGACCTTTTCTAACAAAATCAAGTACATTACATAATCCCCTCCTTATCCTTATCAAAACATTTAACTTTTTTTTCTTGGGGTAGACCATGAAACATAGGTATTTTGATGTCATTTGCAACAACTTTTCTGCCCACAACTTTCGAAAAATGACTTGACAGTCGTCCAAATTGACTTCTTATTGCTGATAAAAATATATATATTTGACTTCTTATTTACGTTTTTTCTTTCTACAAATATCAATAAATGAAAGATAAAAATAATATAAATTAAGTGAATAGTGTGGGCACATTTATGACTTCTATTGGGGTATTGTTATCATTTGTATTGGTATACAATTCTTACTTGTACTCTACAAATTTGTAATTAATAGCTTTCATATTTTACATTTATATGATAGTTCCCATTTTTTTTCTTTTTTTTCTTTTCTGACGTCTTATTTTATGGCTCAAGTTAATGACAACCCCTAAATGTTTGTTAAAATGGAGATGACACCAAAAGAGTTATTCTATTTACACCACAAAAACATCTCCTTATACTTCTTACTTTTATTTATTTATTATTATTACATTTTTATCCCTACGTAAAATTACTAAAAAATATTGAAATTTAAAAATCTTAATTTCCCATTACATCCACCATTTCCTCACTTTTCCATCGAGCCACCACCACTGCCACCCTTTCCACTCTATTAGGAGCAATTGCCACCCCTTTCCTCTTATGCCCTCCTCCTCCTCCTCCTCCTCCTCCTCCTCCTCATGTTCTTATTCTTGTGCTTCTCTAG
Source organism: Camellia lanceoleosa (assembly GCA_025200525.1). NCBI lineage: Eukaryota > Viridiplantae > Streptophyta > Magnoliopsida > Ericales > Theaceae > Camellia > Camellia lanceoleosa. The sequence goes on along the minus strand of CM045766.1, from coordinate 22,317,862 downwards.
ACTTAAATTTGAAAATCCTCTCTCTCTTTCTCTCTCTCTCTCTGGTGTTGGGATTGTGGAGAAGGGGTTGCGACAATGGCTAGGAAAAGGGGTTGCAATGAGGAAACGAGTCTAGGAGAAGTAGGCTAATGAGAGGGGTAGCCATGGGGAATGGGCCCTGAGAGGTGGGGTCATTAGTAGGGAGAGGTGGAGTCATCGGTGTAGAAGAGGGGTTCGTCGAAGGTGAAGAAGGGGGCGATAGTGGTGGTAGTTGAGGGTGGGGGTTGGGTTAGGAATTTAAAAGGTTTGGGTTGTAAAAATGATGTTATGTTTGATATTATAATGGGTTTTAAGGAGATAATATCAAAATTTTAAATTCTCATAAGAAGTGTAATTAAAAAAGAGGTTTAAAGAGATCTTTTTGTGGTGTAAATAAGATCAGCCATGCTACAATAGTTAGAATCTAATACAATTTCAAATGTTTTTGAATATTTACATATTTTACGCATATTCTACATATTTTAATATATCTTTTAACCATATATCGAGATAAATAAATAGGCTTTGGGCTGTTATTTGTATTTTCCATAGTTTATACTTGGAACTTGGAAGGCTGGGAGTGAGACAAGAATGCTATGTTTGGAACTATAATTCGTGAGGGAAAAGAAATGAAATCACTTGTGAATGTTTTATTTTGTTTTTTTGGGGGGTATTCAAGCAAATAAAAATAAAAATAAAAATAAATGAAGAAACGTTCATTCAATTTAGTTATTTTATTTATTTATTTTTGGATAAATTTTAAAACCAAACAAAACATATTAGTGTTCAAAATACAAACGCAATGTGAAGGCATGTGAAGTACTAATCCAAGCAATAACAAAAACGTGTTATGTTTTAATTATAACACCAAATCCAATCACACACGGCAATTGATAATTCAAGCAAAAGTACAAGGAATGTACCCCCTAAAACCAAGCACTATGTTCACAAATAAAAGAATGATTCCCCTTTCTTTGGCAACAAATAAATTCAAAAATGAAACTGTATCTTGCAATCTTTTACTTCTTACCACAATAATGAACTGTTTTCTAATGACAAATGATGAGAGCAGCTTCTCTCCTGTTCATGATCCGATTGGAAAGTTCCAGTTAAATTTACTATGGACCCATTTTGAATCTACTTCAATGATCTAAGCTGTTTATCTTGTGGTGCTCGTTGAATAGATTAATTATGTTAAAATTAGATTGCCTTCCCTGACAATAATGACATAAAGAAAGGTTTAAAATCTTTTTAAAATAAAGAAAAAAGGTTTAAAGTTGTATTCTTATAATATGAATTGTAAATTTTTTAAGTAAACACAACTTTTGACTTTCATAAGACACCGTGAATTCGACAAACAAGTTCAAAACAACATCGTATTGAGAAATAATTTTTGAAAAATTCTTAGTTTGACACAGCTCTTAAAATGACATTGGAGTTCAAAGTAGACGACTATTGCTAATTCTTGTGATTATAGTCACTTTTGTAGAGCAGACAAGTTGTTTACGATAATCTAATACAATTTCAATTACATCACTTTGGTGTTTGACTGGTTTTTGATAACTAAAAATTAAAAATTACAAGTTGTTTGATATATAAAAGACAAAATTTAAATTATATGGCTATGGTAGTGATAGTGATGGTGGTGAAGGGGGTGGGTTTTGATAGTGGTGGTGGACAAATAGTGGTAATGGCAGTAGTAGTAGATGATTGCATCATGGTGGTAAAGGTAGTGAAATAATGATGTGTTTGTGGCGATCATGACAATAGTGATACGGGTGGTGGTAGTTGTCGTGGAGTGGCATGATAGTGTTGCTCTCTGAGGGTGACAGCATGTGGTGGTGACATCATAATTGTGCATGTCGATACTTATGCATAAGTAATTATAAATTCAGTCAATATTAAATAATATTTATGCTTCTTTTGATAAACAAAATAAAAATTTTATTCATGAAATTCAAAAAGTGCATTGCAATTCATTAAGGTAAATATCAATAAAGGAGAAAAACTAGTGCACTGTATCAAAGCAAATCATGCTATTCCAATTTCAGAGCTGATAGAGAGCTCTAATAGAGCTGCTCTAAAAGTTGCTCTAGAGCTATCAATACACAACAACAACAACAACAACAACAAAAAAGGGAAAAAGACAAAATAAGACTATTTTAAAGCTCTTCTTTTAAAATTCTAAAAAAAAAATTCTTCCAATTTAGTTGCCACAAAAAAAGGTAAGCGAAATCATATGCAAGGACAAACCCACAAGATGAAAAATCAACTAAAATCCAAAAGTGCTTTATTCTAGCTTCAAGTTCCTCATTATTGATGTAATCTTTCATACCTTGTATGTATTCATCAATAAAAATTTTCTTTGCCTATTAAAAAAATATATAAACCAAAAAAACAATACATAAACAAAATAACAATTATAAATCCTCTCAAAACAATCGGGTTACTTAATTTTTTTAATCCACATTTAAAGAGTCACCTAAATTTGAGTAATACAAATTAACTATCAAATATATTTAATTGATTTTCACTTAATACATTTAATTTTAAATATTAAATTAAAATTGTGAAACTCTAATTTCTTTCGATAATGATACAATTAATGACTAACATCCTAAAGTTTTTTCTTCCTGTCACTTCGTTCTAGATGACAGGAGGCCGGATTAGTGTGGTGGTTACGTTTTCCAAATAGTAGGCAACTTTTTTTTTATATGTATTAGAAACCATTACTATTTTTGAATCTTGTCTTAAATATGTAATCATGGTGTTATAATCAATATATACAAATACATTTGATCGAAGAGGTCCACTACAAAGTTTTAGGGTCTCCATTTAGCTCTTTATTTATTTATTTGGTAGGGTCCATTTAGTTCTTTATTACTTACAAGGAACCCAAGAAATTAAAGTAGCAGAAAAAAGAAAAAAAAAATGAATAGAAGAAAAGAAGTTTTGTGGAGATATTATAACGTCCATAAGTCTTGATTTTAGAGTAATTATCAAATTTAACTCAATCTATAAGAGGGACACATTATTAGAATAACAAGAGACCTCGCTCGTATCTCACAACAAGAGATAGAGTCTAACAATAAAAGTGTAATGCCATATCTAAAAAACATATCCCTCAAATATCAGACCCTACTCTTTCATATGAAAAATAGGTTATCCACGTTACCACCTCCATACTTGACCTAAAAAAATGTGAATTGACAATTCATATTTTGGGTGACCTGGCTGCCCCATTAATGTTAATAAGGGTTGGTTTGAGTTATGGGTTGGTTTTTTGATTTTTTAATTATTTTACTCTGCAATTAAAAAATTTTGTTTGAATCAGATTTTTTGACATTTTTGACTTTTGTGAGAGAAAAAATGAAATAATTATTGTTTGAATGTGACATTGTCTTATTAAGTTAAAAAATTTATTTTATTTTTTTGTGACTATTTTAACTTATGTCAAACGAAGACTAAGTTGGCTTTTAGATGTCATGGTTGTGATATGTGTGCCATGCGCCTTTGTACTTCTCAATTTGGGAATGATTTTCTTTTTTTTTCTTTGTTTTTTTTTTTTTAAACTAGGAAAAAAGAAGGGAGACATCACAATATCTACGGACCCTAGTTCTAAGGTAATTAATTGACGGTCATATTTAGTCCAATTTAAAAGAAGAGACCCACCACCGAGATACCCAATACAACTCAACCACGTATCATAAAAAAAGCGAAGTATCGATCGAAATACAGTATAAGAACCCCTAAAAAAATCAGTTAGACAAAGCCAACATTCCACACCTCCAGGAGTCGAACCTAACACACCCCTATAGAAAGAACTGCCTTCTTAACGAAGCCACCACCCCCGTGGACTCAATTTGGGAATGATGATTGTTGTTTCCTCTCAACTTTGATTGTTTATAGGGTAATATTATCTCATATCATTTATTCTTTTAAATTAAAGATTATGACATTTAACTTTTTCATTTATTATTATTTTTTTTTAATTTAGATCTTAATGATGAAAATATATTTTTAACTATAGGAGTAACTTATACTTTACTCCCTTGAATTATTACTCAATATCACTCTACCCCTCAACTAAAAATAAAATATAAAAAATAAAAAAATGATTTTAATTTAAAATACAACTTTTGATTTTTTTTTTAATAAATTTTCGTATTTCTTATTTTTTGTAAATTTTTTTCATATTTTAGGAAAAAACTTTTAATTTTAGATGCACCTAAAATTTAAATATTTGTAAAATAATTTTTTTTTTTTTAAAAAAATCACAGAAGATGGAAAAAAAAAACAGTATATTGTTATATTTCTTATCTTTAGTAAATATTTTTTAGATTTTTTCATAAATATTTTCTTTTTTTAGTTTTGTAATTTTTTTTTTTTTTTAAAATTCTAACAAAGTAAAATTTAATTTAGTGATAAAAGAAAATTAAAAGAAAAAAAAAGAAGCCCAAATTGAATAAAGTGTAATTTATCCAATTGATGAAATGTTATTTTAATCATAAAGGTCCAAATTGAAAAAAAAAAATAATAGTAATAAAATAAAATAGATAAGAGGGTTAGTTGTAACAATTTTAGTTGAGGAGGTAAAGTGATATGGGACAATAGTTGAAGGGGGTAAAGAATAATTTGTCCTTGTTTATACCAATTAGGTGATATTTATATTTTTTTATAATTAAAATTTTAAAAAAAAAATTATTAATAGTTGAATTTTATAAACACAAAAATTGGTTTAACTTGTTTAAATTTTTTTTTTTTCATTTATTTCTCCCACCCCTTTCGACTCTCACTTATTGTGTATCATTGCCGGCTATTATTGTCGATGATCGTATCTGCCAACCTCAACCCTTGACTGCCAACCATATATCACCGCTGCCAACCAGCTCCCACCACTAGTAGTAAACACCTTCGGCCACCACTTCTTGTTGAAAACCACCTTAAGCAACTGATTGATTATCATCTCTAATCATTAGCAATCACGTTAAGCAATCACTTCGTGTGGCCAACCATTGCCGACCACCTTCCATCATTAACAATCACCTTCGGTCATCATCTTCAATTGTCGATAACCACATATTTTATTTGTTTTCAAAATAAAATTTTAAAATACTTGTGTACCGAACTTTTTCATTTTTATTTTTATCCAAAATAAATATAAACATATTTAGTATTTTCTGAAAACCAGAAATAATAAATTGTAAATGTTGCTAAAGGACACATTAGAATTTTGTTTAATTTCGTTAGAAATTCTTCTAAATTAATATTGAGTGGTCAATGTCTACCTATCAACAGGGTTGAAATTCAAATTTCAAAATAAAAGGTAAATATTCTTCATTTTTTCAACCAAAACTTTACAACATAATTAAAAATCAAGTTAATTATACACATTATTATATACATATAATTAATATTCATCTGTAATTAATATATTTATACATTATCATAAAATTAAATTACAATTTATTTTAGTATTTGACTTGAATTTAAATTTAATTCAGTTAATATTCGATTAAGTTTGAAATTAAGTAAATATGTTGCAAATAAAGAGTATTGATAGAGGAGAGAAAATAAGAGGATGAAGAAATAGAATACTGATTTGGCTATTTAGGCCTCGTTTGAAAATATACTATTTTAATAATTTTTTAATTTTTTACGAAAAGATGTACAAAAAAGTAGAGAGAATAATATGACAACTTATAGCGACTTTTTGATTTTTTAACTAAAATTGAAAGTTGCCCAACGAGACATTAATGTTTATCATTAACGGGTAATTTTATTGATTTTAGTGTAAATGCCCAAGAGATTTTAGGGTAATTTTATCATTAACGAGACATGACTGTTCATTTAGAAATATATTATTTTAGTAATTTTTTGACATTTTATGAAAAGATGAATAAAAAAGTAAAGAGAATGATATGACAACTTATAATGATTTTTGACTTTTTAACTAAAATTGAAAGTTGTCAAACGAGACATTAATGTTTATCATTAACGGATAATTTTATTGATTTTAGTGTAAATACTCAAGAGTACTAAAATCAGGAAGCCTAAGAATCCAAAAAACTTGAATTGAAATTTGTCCAAAAATTTGTTGTGTAACTTAAATTTGATTCTTGTATCTTGCTGTCCATATTTAAAATGAATCTCAACAATTCAATATTTTTTGTCAATATTTTCTGAGTACCTAATATTGCCTAACTGAAATATAAGAGTGAAGTTCAAATGACCAAATCGTATGAGTAAAGAGAATTTTGTTTTAAATTTATTAGTCTATAAACCATTTTCTTTGACTTGTATGATTAATGGCTCCTTAATCATGTCATTGCGAAGCCATCAAGAAAAAGAAAAGAAAAAAATTAGAAAAAAAGCTTTTATCCTAATTGGGTTGAATGTTCTTTAGTTATCCCAACATTCAAAATTATTCTTTCACGTCCAATCCTTGTTTTTCCCTAATAAAGAAGAGTATTCACTTTTCAATGGCGTTGTTGGTTTGTCCAAATCAGAGTTCATGTACACTTTTCTCACAGAAAAATTCTACACGTAATGAACTCTTAATAAGGTATGGTTAGAAATTTAATGCAGTTTCAGCAGAACGGTGCATCACAAAATAAAATAAAATAAAATAGATATATATCATATAACATTAATAATGCTGTTCAAAAAAATATAACATTAATAACATTCATAACGCTATATTTGGTTATAGCAATGATTCAAAACATTAATTTTGGTATTCTAATAGAGCACTAGTGACATGGTAAGGGAAAAAAAAAAAAAAAACCAAGACTAAAACATCACATCACAGTAAGTGGAATCTACTGGCAACTCATTAGAGCTGATTTTAGAGCTCAAGAATTAGGGCTCCAAAGCATTTTTCATTTGGTTGGGAGTTTTGTTGAAGGAAAGGAAAAATATGTGCAAAACTAAGTGAAATACAAGTATATTTTATTCACATTTTACTTATATTTTCTCTTTTCTTTTCCAAATTCCTTTTCAAAACCCCCAATCAAACTAAGGGTTTGGCCTAGTCGATGAGACATGGGATTTGAGTGTTTGCTCTCTGCAATATCTCTGGTTCGACTCCCTCTTACCTCCAAAACTCTTTGGACCGCAAATAGTAAAGAATTAACCTCCTTCAAAAGACTTGTTCTGACTGTAAGTAATTCATACACTTGAATCTAATAATGCTTTGACACTATGTACTTTACAATTCCATGTATAATTTTATAGTCATGAACAGTTTAGAACAAAGTAGACCGTTCATAATTTATTATTATTATTTATTTTAATTTTTTAATCATCTACCATACCATTAGTTCTTTGGCTCTATTATCTCATTTAGTTGCCCACTATCATGATTCTAAACTCTTTGAATCTTAGATAATAAAAATTTGTTATTAGAATCTTTGTGTAGCTTTTGTAACTTAAAATTAGCTAGAAACTATGGTTTGGTTCCAAACTGAATAATGTTCATTGGTTAAGTTTTTGGTTTCATTTCAAAAATTTTATAATTTAATTTGGTTTAAATTTCATCAAATCATAAATAATAATTTAATTCTTAATTTATTTTTAAACCTAATCAGACTAAACTATCCTCACCACTAGATAGTAGCCTCAGAAAGAAATCCAATGTCGTATGCATTTACACTGTATTTGATTGGGGAATTTGAGGAGGGATTTAGAAAGGGAAAAGGAAAATGTGTGTGAAACTATGTGAAATGTAGGCATGTTTTATTCACATTTCACCTACCTTTTTTCATTTCTCTTTCCAAATCCCTCTTCAAATTCCTCAACCAAATACAGCATTACGAAAGTTGAAAAAGAAATATTTATATGTTTGTGCGTATTTTTTGTCAATATGGTTGAGCTGTGAGCTTCCAGGTTAGGATAATCTAACAAGTAACTTTGTGGACCATGGAGGGCAACTAATGCCTTTTGGGGGCACAAGTTCAAGTTTAGGATTGTGGGGACAAGAAGATATCGTAAGCCTTTGACCACATCTAATCAACACATGGTATCATTGAAAACAAGAACAATGAAGAAAATTCATCGGGAAAATATATATATTACATGTTTAAATCAAAAGATAAAGTTTATGGAGAACTTGATTATATGCATACATATGATATCTACATGTACGGTAAGTATCTAACATTGTACTCCCATTAGATAGAGTAATATTTTATTTAAAGCTAATAGTTATCATTTGACCTGAAAATTTGTGGTCAAATAGGCTTAAATTAGATTGTGCTTGACTTTCGGGTTTGAAACCCGATTAGGTCCATTGGTCATGGGTGGTGGTGACCCAAGACTGGCCAACGAGCTCGTAAAAAATTATAAAAAATAATGTAAAATTAATTATGAGAAAGCTCAAAAAATAGGTTTTAAATCTTGGCATGTTGAGCAAGTCCAAAGGTCTAGCCTCAAGCTAGGCCTTTTGGCCAATGAGAAGTGGCTCGTTGGCCCACCTTGTGAGCCTTGCCTATGGCAAGCCCATTGGGTAGGGCTTGGGCCTACGATTTAGGCCCACAAGCAGGCTTGGGTTTCTTTTTCGAGGGTTGACGCAGCTTGATGCCAAACCTTGTGTAAAATGAAGGCATGTGCATGTTATTTAGAACCAAATGATATTTTATTAGATGGTGTTGTATGGCAAACAGATTAAATTATTGGAGTTTAATTTGTGTTCAATTTGGTAAATAAATAAGTTAAATTAAATATGCTTTAAAATTTATTAATCTTTTGAGCTTGAGTTGATAAACTTGTACATGTTTAAAATTATATTAGAAAAATCAAATTATTCAAACTTGGCTGTTGATAGTTAAATCTTTGTTAAGATCAGTTCAAAATACAAATAAATTAAATTTAAATATGTTTTTAAACATGTACAAGTTTATCAACTTAAGTTCAGTGTGTCAAGTTCACCAAAAATATTTTTGCATAGAGGATTCAAAAAAATAAAAATAATTATTTAGTGCAGTGTGTCAAGTTCACCAATAAGAGGACGAGCGAAGCTTTTTTTTTTTTTTTTTTTTGATCAGCAAAGAAAAATTTCATTTAACAGCATGAAATTAAAGGTACAGAAAGATGACATGCCTCGAGAAAGATTCGGAAGTATAAAAATACTCATACTACTGCTACTCGCACTCAAACAACCAACCCCTAAGCCTCTCGATTTTTTTTTAAAACAAAAAAATTAAGAAGAACTTAATTAGAAAAAAAAACAAGAAAATAAAGACATAAATCTCCACAAAATCAACCCACCAAAACACCCAAAACAAACTAAACTAACTAAACCAAACATCCAAGCAGCTGAACTAGAGTCTAGGACGAGCGAAGCTTTGACTACTATACTACCACAAAAAATTCAAAAAATTTCCCCAATTTTTTCTAGGCATTTTATCTTGAAAAAGATATTGATAAAAACATATAAATAAAAGGGAAATTTAGCTAAATCTTTCTATTGGATTCTTATTTGGTAAAAAGGACAGCCTAATTTATTTTACTTGATAAACAGAAAACATATAATTAAGGACAAAGTAAAATATTTTCTTCTTCTTCTTCTTCTTCTTCTTCTTCTGCTTCTTTTTTCCTTAGACAATATTGTCGAAATAACATGTTATTGTCAAACAGAGTAACTATCAAATAGAGTAACATGTTACTATCAATAAGAATAACATGTTACTGTTACTGTTTACATCAATTTCGACAGCAATAATTTTTTTTCTTTTTTTAATAATTTCATAGTCAAAATGGATCTTATTTGATAGATCTTGATGAAAAAATTTTAAAAATACTAATTTTATTAAAAATCGACATCTATATCAAAAGTTATATTATTTAAAATTTAATATTTTAATAATAATGATATGTATTAGACTTTTAAAAAAAAAATTATACTTATCTTAATGTATTAAAATTTTATTGTGAGAAAATTTGGATTAAATACTCCTAAATAAAATATCAGTGAAATTTTTTGCCCCTCCATTGGTGCGAGCACTACAAGAAATGTCACTTTTGGCTACCAAAATATTGGTCGCCAAAAGTCTAAAATTTGGTCGCCGAAACCATTTAGCGACCAAAATTTTTTGTCGCTAAGCTTGTCGCGGAAACCCTGCATGCGATAGTATTGGCGATTAAAATTTGTTTGGTCGCCGAAAGTGTACACATTTGGCTACTAATCTTAGTTTAGTCGGCAAAAGGTATGTTTCAGAGACTAAAGTATTAGTCGCCGAATGTGACTTTTGGCTACTAACATTCGTTTGGTCGGCGAATGTGTTACTTTTTGCTACAAAAGAATTAGTCACCGAAAGTTAACATTTGGCTACCAATCCATACTTAGTCGGCAATAGTGACATTTTGGCTACTAATTTTTTAGTCACTAAAAGTTCTACATGAAAATTTTAACCTATTGTTCATTACTTTTTGTTGCCAAATGTTTTGGTCGTCAAATGTTTTTGCTACTAAATTATTAGTAGCCAAAAAATTCCAACAATATGTATTTGGCTACCAAAATATTTGGTAGCCAAATATTTTATGTTTTTTTTTTTTTTTTCCAAAAAAATTCTAAACAACCTACATCCATGTTTAATACAACCTGTATGTACATAACACAGGATTCAATATAACCCATCAACGCTAAATATATTATCAAGCATTCAACAACGTGCACACATTCTAGTTCCAACCATTTAGAACATTAAAAATAAACGTCCAATTCTATATATAATACAAATTCCATACGAACCAAGTCTAATCCAACGTCAATAATTTCATTTCATACATAATACAGGACTAACCAAAATAATTTCCAAAAAGGACATATGTACCACAACATGTCATAACTTAAACTTGTTTGTCAGAATCTGTCTTTTACATACATATTTTAAGAAGATTATATGAAGGCTTATAAATACTAGACTAGGCACAAGTGCAAAAAAATAGTGAATGGTTTCGATTTCTCTCAGCATTATCAAACCAAAGAATCTTTACGAATCATGGCGGTGACCATCATTGTCCGTTTTGCGACCTCACGCTTCATCTCTGTTGCTTTGCCAACGCTAAGTACATGTAAACATCCTGCATAATATAAATAAAATGAAAAACTAATAAAATTAATACCAAGTGTCCATGAAAATAAAATTAAAAAAATAGCCATTCAATTCTAGGTAAAACATATTCGGAAGCTACAATTTTAATTAGTATAAACAAGTACTTGCTCCCTCCTCCTCAATTCAGCCTCCTTTGCTTGGAGTTCTTTCTCCTTTGTTCTGAAAGCCTAGATTGCAACTGTGAAGAAGATTCACTGATGCCATGTTCATCTGGCTTCAAAGACAATGGAGCATGAAGCATCAGTTTTCGCAATACCTTCCAACTTAACAAGCTCATATCAATGGCTATAGAAAAAAAGCAAAGAAATTCAGTTATATATAATTTGAGAATTTTAGACATAATTTGAGAATTCAGTTATATTCAGTTGAGAATTTTATGACATAATTTTAATTCGACACATACCTCAAGTAATGGGAAACACAATTTGTGTCCATACAATTTGTATATTTATATAATCCATGCAAGAAAAAATATCCAGAAAAAAATCAAGTTTTGGTTAAAATTCATTCTAGATGCAGGTCCTACTTGAATTTTTGTGTATGAGGTCTAGTGGCGGATGTGTTGAGGGGCTAGAGGGGTCACGGCCCCTCCCCAATTTCTGTGTAAATCCTCGTTATATACAATTTATTTATTTATTTATTTATTTTTATCATAGAGTCTTTAAAAGGTGTGTATCATACATTCAACTATAAAATTTTGTGATGCTTATGAATAATATTAGAGCTTAGTTATGAGGTTTTTGTGGCGATCAAATTTACAGGACTTCATGATTGTTAATTATCGGACTTTTATGCTATAAATAATGATGGCGAGTAAAAATATTCAGGGCATGTCAAAGTTCTTATCCAACAAATTCCATTCCCCTGCTATTCCTTTCAGGTCAAAAAACATACTGGGAGAGACTTTGTTTTCCATTGAAAGACTGAAAATCCAAGGGAATTCATTTTTCAAACAAAAGAGATATAGGTGACAAAGAAGAACCAAAAGAATTTATGCACTACCCATTCGAAGCCCACCACAGAATACACTATAAGACTAAAAAATACGGTTTCAACAAGCACGTATGGTAATTCAGTGATTACCTGCATATCAGATAACAATTAACTCTGTGATTACGATTGAATAAAATTGCAAATATAGATCCATACCCAAGCTCAAGTAGCCATTTGATGTATGGTGCTCATGCACAAAATTTTCAATCTAATGTGAAGAAATAGCAATCAAATATCTAAGAAACAAGAATTCCCCACCCTAATCAAATAGCAATCACAATCTGTATTTTCAATCTCTCATTTGATGTTAAATTTGAAAATTCTCACCTGTGCCAAGGCATATGGTAATGCAGAATACATCTCTGCTGCTTTGCCACTGCCACGGAAGTACATGTAAACATCCTGCAATATTGGGACAAGGGACAACAAAGCTCAAGAGAAAGTACAGAAGAAAGGAAAGTGAGAGGAGAGGGACAACTGTCTGCTACATAGAAAAGAAAACAATTTCAAAAATTCCATCCCTTTTATTGACAATTTCAAAAAAACATACCTAAGGGTAACATTTTCTGGAGGATTCAGAACTCCTAAAATGTTTGAAAGTGAATTATTCCGAAGATCACTGCAATTGTCAAGTACATGGAAGGGAAAATTAGTAAGACACAGCTTTCACATAGAGCCAGAGTAATATATAGGAAGTTCATTTATAAAATTAATGCTATTTCATTCCAAAGAGTGACACCACTTTTATGCTTCAAGCTCTTACAGTAAAAGTCTAGCCTAAGCACTGAAGGACATGTTCTGCCAAATACTAGCAGGGACAGGACCAGTCAAAAAATTATTCTCAAGTGACCTGTAATAAACAATCATTAAAATCTGTCATCAAGTATGCATGAGATGAGTATTCCAAAATATAGTCCACTAGAATCCTTAATTTGAAAAAGGTTCCACCAAAAAGAAAATACTAATTTTTGTCAATATTGATTAAGTTTAAACCACACATATTTCCTACATAAGGATTACCATTACATTGGTTTTGCAATAGGAAACGAAAAACCAAAGAAAAGAAGTATGAAGATCCTCACAGTTTCTGCTACTAAATTATGAAGATCCTCACAGTTTATGAAGAGAAGGGAGATTTGACGAACTTTCTCGAATGGATCCATTAAGTTGGTTATTTGACAGGTTGCTGCACAAGACAGGTTGGTAAATATTTAATCAGTTATAAAAACTCATGCAAACTATTGTTCATTTACCTTCTACCAAAATTGTTATGACATCCCAAGCTTAAAAAGCTATAAAGACCTAAACAATTAAAACCCTGTACACGAATTTATCTTTTTATTTAAAAATAAAAACAAAAACTACAAAAAACAAAACAAAGGAGACCCAAAAGCTAGATATGTTGCAGCTTTAAATGCCATAGTCAAATTGACAACCTCGGTAAATTCCTAAATGCAGATGCAGCAGGAGAGTGAAGTTTTCTTGAAATTACCAATCCTTCCCATGCAATGAAGATTTATTTAGATCAACTGTTGCATATGGGGTGCATATCAATTTGTCATAATGGAAGATTTATGTTTGGAATGTTACAAATTAGGATTGGCTGGAAGTGAGAGATATACAGAGAGTAAACACATGGGGACTGACAACAACTTCATACAGCAGATAGGTTTGATTCAAAATAACTATATGAATGTCATTTTCACTACACGGCATTTGGATACTGAAAGTACAAACATCTGCACATCAGAACTATCGTGCACAGTAAAGCATCATTAATCCAAATAGATTTTATGAAACTAGGACCCAGAGTTTTCTTTCCCATAGCCTAGAGTTATAGAAGTCATCACATACGAACTTTCTCATGCCAGCACAATCACAATGCAGAGAAGATATTTGCTTTTAAACATGATATAAATAGCAGGTTTATTAAACATTAATAATCAAAAAGGAAAACAAATAAAGCAATTCTCAAAAGAGAACAACATTATATTTCACCTTTACTATCACTTATTGAACAGCTGAACATAATTTAAAATTTCAAAGATAAGCAAGTGAAGCCATTTTTTTTTCCTTTCCATTGAGAGAGAGGGAGGTGTGGAGGAAAAGCAAAAATAAAGATACTTTCAACCTTTCCTTAAATCTCGAGGTCGGATGCCACTAATTGCTGTTCGGAAGTCAACAACACGGTCTACTGGGCGAACATATTCATCATATATGACAGTTCCACACTTATTAACCTGCCATAAACTGAATTATATTCGATAAAAAATGAAATACAAATTAAAGAGGTAATGATAAACTCAAAACCACACATCTGGTGTACCCACAACCATAAACTGAAATAAGGCATTTCATAAAGTCAGCATTTCATTAAAACTATGTAAAGTTGATTTGCAATTAAGATGAATTCTTCTTTGAGGCATTTCATCAAACACCCTGTCCACCAAGGTTGTTATATAAGAGCAACACAATAGATATATATATACCTGTCCACCAAGGGATAATGGTCCATGTAACACAGGTGCAACGGAAAGGAAAGAAATAATATGTCAGGTAGTTCAAGTTAAAGCACTCCAAGGACCTCTATTTTAGAGCCAAAGCACTCAAACTCCCAAAACTGTTTACAATTTTAGTGAAGTTTATACCTATTAATCACGAATTTAATGTTGACTAATCATATTCTATAACGAATATACTTGAGAAATAATAGGGTTGTGTGTGTGTGTACCTAGTAGCCTCATTGGGAGCTTAGCTGGTTTCTTGTTCTTCATCATCTAGAACAAAACAATAACAATATGTTTAGTAAACGAAACAACCTTATATTTTAATTGGTTATTCCAACCTCATTGAATGGGTGAATCCACCCAAAAAAAAACATTAGCACTACACAAACCTAATAACAAACTTTTTTGAGACTCAACCACTCCAATCCAATTAAAGCAACACAATCTGCTTGAATTAGCCAGGTAAGGAATATGTAAAATCAATTATTTACCCTCTTCCTAATACATCTTCAAATCAAAACTACATCAAACAAGGAAAGAATAACAAAAAGAAATCAAAGAAGGGCTTCTGGGTATATCTGACAAATTCATAATTCACAGTTCAGCCTAAAACACCTCAATGTTCCACCATGTCAAACCCGTATAAGACTCATCCAATGCTAGCCACTCAAAAACCATTAACGCAACAGAAGCCAATCACAAACCACACAACCCATGCAAAGATTTATGCTAAACATTTGAGTTTCTCATTGCTTATACAGGT
The DNA here is from genome assembly GCA_025200525.1 of Camellia lanceoleosa. Taxonomy (NCBI): domain Eukaryota; kingdom Viridiplantae; phylum Streptophyta; class Magnoliopsida; order Ericales; family Theaceae; genus Camellia; species Camellia lanceoleosa. The sequence continues at coordinate 22,302,467 of CM045766.1, read as the reverse complement.
TTGTATCAGACCAACACAAACCCCTAAGAAATAAAAGCAATTAAATTTAACAGAGAATTAAAATTTTGGCTTCTGGGTATCTATCATATACCAATAAATCTTAGAAAATATGCATACACATACATAGAGAAACGCAAATATACATAAGTACATACAAATATATGTAAATCTGAGACATGAACATACCCTCTGTAGAACATGATCTCTACTACCGAGAGGGAAAAACAGAGCCGAGAGGGAGAGAGAGGATCTCAGGCGACGGTGACCAACAAGGAGATGAATCGGTGCTCCGGTTGCCGGCCAACGCGAGGAGAAGCGGCGGTGAGAATGGAGGGGAGAGGAGCGGCGGTGAGGGAGAGGAAGAGGGAGAAGGACGCCGAAGAGAGAGAGAGAGGCGCTATTAATGGTTCAGGGTTGGGTAGGGTTTGGTGAGACCGTGAGATGTTTTTATATAAATGGTTATTGGCGACTATCAATATTGGTCGCTAAAGGAATTTTATGAAATCCCTTTCAAATATCCCTCCAAAACATTTTACTTCTTTGGCGACTAAACTTCAATTTCGTCGCTGAAAATCAAATTTTGGCGACCAAACGTTAGGTCGCCAAAGATAAAAATTAATTTTTTATTTTACAATTGCCAACTAAAGGTTTTAGTAGCCAAATCTATACCTATGGCGACTAAAATTCAATTTCATCACTGAAAATGACTTTTGACGACCAAACTTTTGGTCGCCAAAGATCAAAAAATAAATAATTTTTTTTTCATTCGGCTACCAAACAATTTACTAGCCAAAAGTGGGTCTACAGCAACAAGAAAGGAATTTTGTCGGTGAATATATATTTTTGGCGACCAAAATTTTGGTCGCCAAAGATCAAAAATAATTTTTTTTATTTTCATTCGGCTACCAAATTATTTAGTAGCCAAAAGTAGGTCTTTGCCGACTAAATATTCTTTCAGTCGCCAATTGTGATATATTTAGCTACTAAAAAATTTTTTAGTCGCCAATTTTAATATTTTTAGCTACTAAATTTTTTTTAGTCGCCAATAATCAACATTCTCCTACTAAAAAAAATTAGTAGCTAAAAATTTGACTTTTGCCGACTAATATTATTTTTAGTTGCCAATTCTGTGACTTTTGGCGACTAAATTGGTTTTGGTAGCTAAAAGTGATCGGCAAAAATGCTTTTTCTTGTAGTGGAGTCTCACACTAATTTGTGTGGGCTCTAACATCAGTAGATTGGTGTGAACGCAATATGCGTATGAAGTAATTTTTCATAAAATAAAATAATATGTTGCATGTGGATCCTATCTTTGATACGAAATTAATTACATTAGCTTCCACTTATATGAAACTGAAAATAAACGATGGTGTTATATGTATTAATTAATATATATATTAATATATTAATTAATATTATGATATTATTATTGACCCTTCGTATTATATAAATTATAAATACTTAAAACTTTTAAAATTATGTTATATTATTTATTAATATATTAATTAATACATTAATTGATATATATAATATTATTTAAAAATAAAATCTAAAACCTCATAATAGAGATGTGACTAGTGATGGAAAATACGTGCATGCATGATTGCATTTTGTGTATTAGAGCAAGTTGTTGTCAAAATAGTAATGGCAATGTGGGAGGTTACTTCATTTGAATAAAATCTAAAACCCCATAATAGAGATGTGACTGACTAGTGATGGAAAATACGTGCATGCATGATTGCATTTTGTGTATTAGAGCAAGTTGTTGTCAAAATAGCAATGGCAATGTGGGAGGTTACTTCATTTTCCTTCTCATCAATAGAAAGGAACAAGCACCAAACTCTATTTACTTCATTTTTCTCATCAATCCTAGTGAAATTGTAAAATCAAAGAAACTTACTAATACCGAGAAATCGATTAACCATTCTTTTAATTAATTAATTATTATTATTTTTTTTTTAATGTTTCTTTTCTTCTTATGTCAATATAAAGAAATTGAAGAATTTTTGTATAAAATATATACATGTCTATGAAATTATCTGAAAGCCAATGGGTGCCACAGCACTCCACCCCAATTGTAGTTCCGCCCCATACCAAAAGGGATTGGATAAGCCTTTTCCAAATGCACCAAAGAGGAATATTTTCTTACCCAAACGAAATCTCAATTTCTTGACAAACAAGTTTTGATAACAGAGAGCAAACCGTAAAAGTTGAAATGTCTAAACATTAATTAAGCTTATACGAAATCTGGAGACTAATCCACATAAGCTTTTTACCAAAACTGGTAATCAGTTATTAGCGGATCCCATTAGCTCATATTTATTGAGTAGGTCCAATTTTGATTTGCTAATTCCACTTATAGAGAGGGAAGGTTATCTCTGATTCTATGATCGATTTTTACTTCGTTATATGAGTAATTAGTCTCAAAGAGGAAGTCATCAGTTCAACTTTTCCTAACAAAAAGTTGAATTAAGGAGACAAGCACTTGGTATTTGCAAGATAAGAAGACTAACTCTCATAATTGTTAATCTAATAACTAATAACTACTCTTTCTGTTTAAGAATAACATTTTTTCTTAATAAAAGAAAAGTTTATTAAATTAAATATATGAAAACAGACAGTAGTGAACATCTTCCAAACTACAAAAACATCCACATCCCAACATACAAAATATGTTATTAAGCTCCCTCATATGTTCAACACAAGAAATAAAAATATTTAGGGTAAATTACATTTACCTCTCTTGAGGTTTATGACAATTACAGGGACCTTCCTTACAATTTTAATAATTATAGAAACCTTCCTCACTTTAAAAATTATTTAGTATGTTTGGTTTGAGTTTTCTAGATTAAGTTTTTTGAAAACTGACTTTTTTTATTTTCGTATTTTTTTGTTTTTAGTGAATATTTTTTTAATTTTAAACATTTTTTTTTGCTTTCTTAGATACACCTTACTTAGATGTATCTAAAAAGTAAAAAATTTGTGAAAAAATATTTTTAAAAATTAATAAATACATAAAAATACAAAAAATGTACTGAATTCTTATATTTTTTTTTTTTATTTTTGGTATTTAATGAATTTTTAAAAGATTCTTTTTACAATTTTTTTACTTTTTAGGTGTATTTATGTTAGGTGTGTCTAAAAGTAAAAAAATTGCTTAAAACATTAAAAAAATTCAGTAAAAACAAAAAAAAAAAAAAACACGAAAAATAAGAAAGTAGAATTTTCTAAAAAGTATTTTTTGAAAAGTGGAAACAAGTAAGGTGATTAAGATTCTCCCACTGTTAATCTTCTGTTAGTTTATTTAACAAAATATGCTAATGTCATATATTATGAGTCAAAAATTCCAAAATTGCCCTTATATATTCAAATAGTAAATTTTACTTATCTCCCTTGAGGTTTTACAAAATAATTAATAAAGGCCCATACATTATTTTAATAGTATTGAACAAAATTATTAAATTCTATACAATATTTAAAGAAAATCTAAATTGTTAAGATACTATAAAATATTTAACTAAAAAAAATATAATTTGCATTGATAAAATATTTAAAATGAAACCATTTCTATAAAATTAATAATTTCACACAATATTTATTTGAAAAAATTTTCAAAAATATCCAAGTTGAGGAGAGTATATGGCATTAAGTCTAGTCGATATTTTTTGTTGGTGAGAAATTCACCATTTATAAAATAGTTTGATGAGAAGTCTTTTTATTGGTTTTGGAAGACATTTTGTTTCTAATTTTACTCCTTAATATATTTGTTACATTTTTTTATCTATTGACTTTTTTTAACTATCTATTCGAATTTATATCTATCTGTTGAAATTTTTTAACTATATTTTCAATTTTTTGCTCTTATCTATTCAAATTTTTTCTATCTGTTGAAATTCACCACATGATCTACTGAATTTTTACACCTATATGTTCAAATTTATATCTATTTGTTCAATTTTTCCTTTATCTATTGAAATATCTATTCAATTAGAGTCAATTTTTCTTTTATCTATTTAATTGGGCTAAGTTTAGCCTTTAATGAAAACAAGTCAGTGAGGCATTTCATCAAACAACTAACATGCATATATCATTTAGCAACAATAAAGATGCCAAAGCCCAAGACCAAACCAGTAACACAGGTTCAAGAACCTTTTGGTATAGAGAACTTTGCTAGCCCCAAGCTCCAATGCAAAACCAGAAGCAATGCACAATCTTCCTTGTTAAAAAACTTGATGAATCTTGTGAATATAGCTTCTTGGCAGTTATAGAAATAGACAAATTCGAACATTTTGCCTCTGTAGCATATCTGGGTGCACATATCTTCGAATGATCTGCCAAGAACCATGTCTTCGTACAGCTCCAAGCCTTCTGATAGAAGAGTTGTTTTTACCAGATTCGAAAGGGATATAGTGGATTTGATCTTCTTCTCTTTGACGACATAGGAGACAGAGACAACAAAAACGGCAATAGATTGATGGTGAGTATGAGCTAGAGGACATACTTCTCTTTTTCTCTCTCTCTCTATCTCTTTCTCTCTTCACAATCTTTTTGTTCTTCACCATATTTAAACTCAAAGACCCCAAATCACCATCAATGCCCTGCAACTCCCCACATTGTTGATCGCTAATGGTACTGACTGATAGAAATGGTTTTGGAAAATCAGATTTTTTCTAAACCTTGGTTTATTTTTTAGGTGGGGCCCATATGCCAAAGTTGGCGGGTCAAAGTGTTAATGCGTTCTATGCCTCATTGTGATTTACATAGTATATTTGATTGCTCAAAACTATTACCAGGTGAATGAGAAATTGAAACCAAAGTGAGCTCCATGGAAATGGAGTTTTGGTAAAAATTTCTTAAAAGTTTGAATAAAGTCTTGTCCCACATTGATTTGGTGGATAAACTTTTATAGGTTTATAAGGCATTGGTTTGTAACTTAGAAAGGGCCCCAAGGGCACCCAAGTTTGTAGAAATGAGAGATTATGGGCAAATTAGGTTAGACCCATTGGACCCAAAAATAAACACACGCGCGCGCCACCGCCACCATCCATCCGGTCGGGTGGGCTAAGCTGGGCCTAGGCTTGGGCACGGTTGCGTGGTGTGAAGTTGGGTTGGGCTTGTCCGGCTCAAGTTCTCTCCCTTACCTATTTAATTGAAACTGAACAAGTACTATACCTGTTGAGTTCAAATCTAAAAGGCACCATTTGGTTTTTCATTCTAAATTTTGCTGCATTATTTTCTTGTGAGAAAGAGTATAAACACAAAATGTATTCGTTGTGTGAATAATTTGTAGTGCTATAATTATTCGTAGTTGATCATTTTATCCTGAAAGATAAACGTTCACAATCTGAAAGCACTGTGGAAAGGACGAATCTATCTTAAAAACACAGTGTTAAACACTAGACTTGCTCAAAACTTCGTTCGATAAATTAATAAAGTAAGTTATTAATTTATTTTTTGTTTTATTATTTATTTATATCAGATTTTGATTTTATTTTTGTAACAAAATAAAAATCTATTTTTATTTACTAGTTTGATTTTTATAATCAAACAATCTCTCTCTTTTTCTTTATTTCTTCTATTTGTTGTATTAAGTATACAAACATTATTTATTCGTAATACAATGAAGATTGTCCAACAATCTTAAGACAAATCATTTTCTGGTGCCTTCATTGTATTTACTTTATGTGCTTTTTACAAAGTGATATTCTGGTTGGAAAATATAAATAGTAGTCATATACTGTTTGACAAATAGTAGTAATATATTGTTTATTTTCTTTGACAATTAGTAGTAATATACTAGTGTCATTAACAATTCAGAATATTATTTGTGTAGCAGTGTTATAGAAAATTATTGTGTAGTATTTTATTTTCCTGGTTTTAGTAACTAAAAAATAAAATTATTTTGTATTATAATTTATTTTCTGGTTTGAGTAACTAGAAAATTAATTTGTGTTTTGGCTTTTCTGATTTTTGTAATCAGATATTATGGTTGCTGAAAGTAGTATTCCAAATCCCATCGTTACAACAACTATGGTCCCTATCCAGAACCATGTTCAAGTTCCAATAAATCATGGAGAAAAATCAAAAAAATTTAATGGTACTGAGTTTAAGAGATGGCAGCAGAAAATGTTATTCTATCTTACAACTCTAAATCTGGCCCGGTTTCTCCGTGAAGAGACTCCAGTACTTAAAGAATGTGAAAGTGATCGGCAAGTTGTTGCCGCTGTAGACGCTTGGAAACATTCTAATTTCTCAAATGGTAGACTCCCAAATGGTAATTTCTCAAGTTCAAAATTTTCAATTCATTTTTCATGATATTCATGTTGAGTTTATGTCTCTAAGTGAGTCTTTCCAAGTCGCTACGTTAGCAGAAAAATTTCCACCGGCTTGAAAAGATTGCAAAAATTATTTAAAAAATAAATGTAAGGAGATGACCATGGATGAATTGATTGTAAGACTAAGAATTGAGGAAGCTAATCGTAGGACTAAAAAGAAGAATGGTAAAAATCCCGTTGAGTTTAAGGCTAATGTAGTTGAACAAGTACACAAACCACATAACAGAAAGAGGAAGTTTGCCGGAGATGGTCCTAAACAAGGCAACTATAATGGCAATAAGAAGTTCAAAGAAAAATGCTATAACTGTGGCAAGACTGAACATCGAGCCTCCGATTGCTACTGCCCTAAGAAAGATCGCGGAAGTATAAGCAAGAAGACTACCAATCAAACCAATGTGACAGGACTAGATTACATCTCTAATGGAGTAAATGACATCAATCTCTCTGTTGTGGTGTCTGAGGCTAATTTGGTTGGAAATCCCAAGGAATGGTGGGTTGACACTGGCACAACTCGTCACATTTGTGCGGACAAGAAAATGTTCACTACTTACAATGAGGCTGCAAATGGTGAACAACTTTTCATGAGAGATTCTTCTACTTCTACTGTGGCTGGACAAGGAAAGGTGATCTTGAAGATGACATCAGGGAAGGAACTTACCCTCAACAACGTACTGCATGTACCAGATATCCGGAAGAATTTAGTTTCTGGTTCTTTGTTAAGTAAAAATGGTTTTAGGCCTATATTTGAGTCTAATAAATTTGTATTAACAAAGAGTGGTATGTATGTTGGTAAGGGATACATGAATGATGGTCTCTTCAAGTTGAATGTAATGACAATTGTACCAAAACTTGTTATTAAAAGAATAACACATCTTTTGCTTATATTTGTGAGTCAAATTTACGACATGATAGATTAGGACATGTGAATTTTGATGCTTTGCGTAGATTAATTAGTTTGGATTATATACCAAAGTTTGAAATTGATCCTAATCACAAATGTGAGATTTGTGTAGAAACAAAACTAACTAAGGCTTTATTTAAATCGGTTGAAAGAAAAAACGAACCTCTAGAATTAATTCATATTGATGTATGTGATCTTAAATTTGTTCAAACTAGAGGAGGCAAAAAGTATTTCATAATACTTATGGATGATTGTACAAGATATTGTTTTGTATATTTACTTAGAAGTAAAGATGAAGCCTTGGAATTGTTTAAACTTTACAAAATTAAAGTTGAAAATCAACTTGGTAAAACCATTAAAATGGTTAGAAGTGACAGAGGTGGTGGATATGATGCACCATTAAATGAATTTTGTGCACAACATGACATTATTCACCAAACTACAGCACACTATTCTCCACAGCAAAATGGAATTACTAAAAAGAAGAATAGAACCCTTAAAGAAATGATGAATGCCATGTTACTAAGTTTAGACTTACCGCAGAACTTGTGGAGAGAAGCAATATTATCTGCTAATTATATTCTTAACAGAATACCCCACAAGAAAACTAACTGCACTCCTTATAAACTGTGGAAATGTCGACCACCTTCCTACAATACAAATACTTAAAAATGTAGAGGTGTTTGACAAAAGTTAAAGTTCTTGTTCCGAAAAAGACTAAGATAGGACCGAAAACAGTAGATTGTGTGTTTATTGGTTATGCTCAAAATAGTGGTGCATATCAGTTTCTGATTTATAAATCAGAAATACCTGATATAAATGTAAACACTATTATAGAGTCAAGGATTGCTGTATTTTTTGAACATGTCTTTTCTTATAAGAAAGGACAGGAATTAAGTTCATAGAAAAGAACTTATGATTATATACAAGTCAAGAGACTAATGACAATCAAACACAAGAGACTAGTAGTGGTCTCAACCAACAGAATTTAACTGATGATGAACCAAGACAAAGTAAGAAAGTAAGAACATCAAAATCCTTTGGTCCAGATTTTTTGACATACTTGTTAGAAAATGAACCTCAAAGCTTTAAAGAAGCAATGACAGGTCCTAAAGCACATTTGTTGAAAGAGGTTGTTAATAATGAAATTAAATCCATTATGCAAAATCATACTTGGGAATTAATGGATCTTCCACCAGGTTCTAAGCCTCTTGGATATAAATGGATATTCAAGAGAAAAATGAAAGCAAATGGTTCAATAGACAAGTATAAAGTAAGACTTGTGGTAAAAGGTTACAAACAAAAGGAAGGTCTGGACTATTTTGACACATATTCTCCTGTGACAAGAATAACATCCATTCGTATGCTCATTGCTATAGCAGCGTTATACAATTTAGAAATAGATTAAATAGATGTTAAGATAGCTTTCTTAAACGGTGATCTAAATGAAGAGATCTATAAGGAGCAACCCGAAGGGGTTGTAGTGCCAGGGCAAGAAAAGAAAGTTTGTCGGCTTGTAAAATCTCTTTATGAATTAAAACAAGCTCCTAAGCAATGGCATGAAAAATTTGATCATGGTATGCATAATAACAGATTTAAGATAAACGAATGTAACAAATGCGTCTATGTTAAAAACACTTACCAAGGATATGTCATAGTTTGTTTTTATGTGAATGACATGTTTATCATTGAAAGCAGTCAAAACATGATCAAATCAACTAAGTCAATGCTGAATAGAAGATTTGATATAAAAGATATGGGGGTCGCAGATGTAATATTAGGAATGAAAATTACTAAAACATCCGACGGATATGGATTATCTCAATCACATTATATTGAGAAAATTCTTGGTAAGTTTATTAAGGATGATATGAATGTAGCTAGAACACCTGTAGGCATCAGTCTTTATTTATCGAAAAATATAGGTGATGCAGTGTCTCAGTTAAAATACTCCCAAATCATTAGAAGCCTAATGTACCTAATGAATTGTACTCGTCCTGATATAGCTTTTGCTGTCAGTAAATTGAGTAGGTACACTAGTAACATCGGAGAAGACCATTGGAAAGTGATCATTCGGGTTCTTAGATATCTAAGGTTTACCCGTGATCATGGTTTGAACTTTACTCGATATCCTACAATACTGGAAGGTTATTGTGATGCCAATTAGATATCGGATACTAAAAATTCAAAATCTACTAGTGGATATGTCTTTATTCTGGGAAGTACTGCTGTTTCTTGGAAATCCACGAAATAAACATACATTGCACGATCCACAATGGAATCTGAGTTCACTGCTTTAGATAAAGCAAGAGAAAAAGTAGAATGGTTTCGTCACTTCTTAAAAGACATTTCAATGTGATCAAAACCTATACCAGCTATTTGCATTCATTGTGATAGTCAATCTGCAATAGTTAGGGCACAGAATCATATGTATAATGGTAAGTCATGACATATTCGTCGTCGACATAATGCCATAAGGAATTGTTCTCAAATGGAATAATCTCAATAGATTATATAAAATCTAAAGAGAATATTGCGGATCCGTAAGGTTTGACCAAAGAGCAAGTGTATAGATCATCAAAGGAGATGGGATTAAAGCCTATTACATAAGAATCATCATAATGGTAACCCTACTTATATGACTGGAGATCCCAAGAACTAAGTTCAAAGGGACAACTAAGTTATGTGTGGCTCACCAGAAATCACCAAGGGATTAAAATTCCCTACCCATTCATATAGTGAGAGTGATATCTGCAACATGTATTGTATGTAGGAGTTTAAGGATAAGCTTTGTTTTTAATGATTACCTATATCTTGATTTAGGCGTAAAAATCAAGAAGAGTATAAAGGAGATACTCATAATAATAATCACCTATATGAATGTCAAATTGGGACCGTCTATGAGAATGAAGAAGCTAAATTTTATAGAAGCACTCATGAACAACTAAGAGCGTTCAAGGCCAAAATGAACACAACCGTGAGAACCACGACGTGTCAGAAGATATTTTGTGTGAAATCTATTGTCTTGGCTTACAAAAACGATTGAACAATTCAAGGCATCGCGTCTATTGGGTAGTTAGTAAGTCCGATAGGTTATTACTAGAGAAGGTTCAAAGCCGAAAGCTACTTATCCTAATGCAAGATATTTTCGATTTACACTATTTCAACAAATTTTGCATATTGTTACATTTCCGTTGTCATTAAATTCCATTCATGTGGGAGATTGTTAGAAATGGTTTTGGAAAATCAAAGTTTTCCTAAACTTTGGTCTATTTTTTAGATGCGACCCATGCACCAAAGTTGGTAGGTCAAAGTGGTGATGCGTTCTATGCCGTGTTGTGATTCACGTAGTATATTTGTTTGCTCAAAACCATTATCGGGTGAATGGGAAATTGAAGCCAAAGTGAGTTCCATGGAAATAGAGTTTTTGTGGAAATTTCTTAAAGGTTTGAATAAAGGCTTACCCCACATTGGTTTTGTGGGAAAACCTTTGTGGGTTTATAAGGCATGGGTTTGTAACTTAAGAAGGGCCCCAAGGCGCACCCCAAGTTTGTAGAAGGAAGAGGTTATGGGCAAATTGAGCTAGATCTATTGGACCCAAAAATAAACACACACGCATGCGCTGCCACCGTCATCCATCTAACTGATCGAGTGTGGGCTGGGCTGGGCCTGGGCTTTGGTGCGAGTACGTGGTGTGAGGTTGGATTGGACTTGTCCGGCTCAATACTTATCTTTTTGGGCCAAAAACAGTTGAATTTATTTTTTAATTTTTTGGAAAAATTCTGACCGTTTAAATTTAAATTTTGGTTAGAAAATTTGCACATTTCTGTACAAATTTCAAATCTATCCAAACAGATTCAGTTCTCTCCCTTACCTGTTTAATTTAAATTCAAACAGATTTATATCTGTTTAATTTAAACCAAACAGGTACTATACCTGTTGAGTTCAAATCTAAAAGGCACCATTGCACCTATAAATAGACTAGTCTTTCATTTGGTTTTTCATTCAATATTTTCATTCTAAATTCTGTTATTGTTCTCTGTATTTTGCTGTATTATTTTTTTATGAGAAAGAATGTAATGCAAAGTGTGTTCGTTGTGCGAATAATTTGTAGTGCTGCTATTATTCGTAGTTGATCATTTTATCCTGGGAGATAGACGTCCACAATCTGAAAGCACCATGAAGAGGACGAATCTGTCTTAAGGACACAATATTAAACACTAGGCTTGATCAAAATTTCGTTCGAGAAATTAATAAAGTAAGTTGTTAATTTATTTTCTATTTTATTATTTATTTATATCAAATTTTGATTTTTTTTTTTTGGTAACAAAATAAAAATCTATTTTTATTTACTAGTTTGATTTTTGTAATCAAACAATCTCTCTTCTTTTCTTTATTTCTTCTGTTTGTTGTTAAGTATACAAACATTATTTATTCGTAATATAATAAAGATTGTCCAACACTGACAACACATAGCCGGCAAGATCGACGAGACTACCATATCTAAGGAGCCTCTGATCAGTTCGCCGATGACAATGACATGGCAATGATGGAGGTGATGGTGAGGAAATGGCACCAACGGTGACATCAGGGTCAAAGAAGTTGAGATTAGGGTCGATGCCGGTACAGACGACCTTTTTGGAGATGTCGAAGGCAAGAGATGCAACAATCTCTTCAACGAAAAATTTAGCAATGACGAAGATGTGGTCATCATCTAGATCGGAGGAGCCTGGTCTTCGTTTCAATGGAGCATCTCGTCGCTGCCGCTGGTTGCAAGGCCATTCGGCGATTATTTTGTCTTGCGATGATGTAAAATCGCGCCTCAACATGATTGACACGAAAGCGCAAAGGCTGTGTTGGGAGCTTGATAAGTGGGAATTTGCGTGCCACCAAAGGACGATAAAGGAGTGCTCATCGAAGAGGGGGTTAGGGTTTGGAAAGGGAGATGGAGGAAGAGAGAGAGAGAGAGAGAGAGAGAGAGAGAGAGAAAGAGTGTGTGTGTGTGTGTGTAACTGTTTGTGTATTGAAACTATCGTGGATGATATATATAAGGGTATTATTTTGATCATTTTATCAAACTTATCCTTTTAGACAAAACAAAATTGAGATTTGGATTTATAGATCGAGTGCCCTATTTATTTCATGTTGCATAAATAGCATAAAATTTATCATTTGAATTAACATATTTATTGTTTGAATTTTTTTTAAGACAGTTAAAACAAATTAATTTCTTTATTTTTTAAACAAAATGAACTCATTTGATCCATGAAGCAATCCTTGAATATTGCATATATTTCTACTTGGGTCATGTCTTACTCTATAATTTGGATAAGTTTTCAATGTTCTATGTTTTTTTCTATAACATGAGAAAATCTACAATAACCCTAACTATACATCATATATATAGTAAGTCTTTCATATTTGATTCATCAATATATATAAATATATAGGTGTCGTTTGATAACACTTACGTTTTCAATTTTCAATTTATATTTACAAAAATTTTAAAAACTCAAATAAAAACCTTTTTAGTAAATTTTTGATTTATAAATCAATGGTCTCAGTTTATAAATTTGGCCAAAAAATGTAAACTCAAAAAATATATTTTCGTTTTGAGTTTTGAGTTTTTTTTTTTTTTTTTTTACCACCCAACATTAGCCACCACCCGCCACCATTTTCCACCACCGTCTTCCGCCGCTGCCACCACCACCACTACCACCACCACCCACCCACCCACCCACCCACCGCCACCAAAGACCACTACCACTACCACCACCACCTACCACCCACCCACCACTACCATTCATCCGCCCCACTACCATCCATCCGCCATCACACACCACCCGCCACTACCATCCATCCGTCTGCCACCACCTACCACCCCGCCATTTACCCGCCACCACCCACCACCGCCACCGCCACCCACCCACCCACCCACCCACCACCACCACCACCACCACCACCAGCCACCTACCTACCACCACCCGCCATCCATTACCTACCTGCCACCACCATTCACCCACCCGTCATCGCTTTCCACCACCGTTTTCCGCCGCCACCACCCGCCACTTGCCACCACTTTCCACCACCGTCTTCCGCCACCACCACCCACCCACTAGCCACTTGCCACCACTTTTCACCGACGTCTTCTGCCACTATCACCCACCACCTGCTACCATTTTCTACCACCGTCTTCCACCACCACCTGCCATCATTTTCCACCATCATCTTCTGCCGCCACCACTCGTCGCCACCCACCACCCACCACCACTTGCCATTTCTCACTCTTTTTTATATTTTTAAATTTTTTTAAAACATTTTGTCTAAACCAAATGCGTTTGTAGTTTATGTTTTTCTAAAAATAAACAAAAACCAGTTTATAAAATTTTTGTAAACATAAACTGAAAACGTAAACGTTACCAAACAGGCCCTTAGGGGATGCCAAACCACCCCCTAGTATAATAAACAAACGAGCCTCAAAATTCATGGGGACACTTTTTCTTGGAAAAATACATATCGGTGGAACTTGAAAGGATTTTGATTATTTCCATTCCATGTATGTAATGGAGTTTCCATGACATATGGTTATGAGATAGGAATGTAAATTTATAATTATTTTAAATTAAAAAGATTATTACACTTATTATCGGATGATATAATGAAACCTCTCCATTACAAATATGAAATGAAGAGGATTACAATCTAATGTGAAAGGGCTTTATTATCAAATGGTGGGAATTAGGGGTGTAAATTTGGTCAGGCCTTGTGGGCTCCCGCCAAAATTCGGGTCGGTCCGGCCTAGCCCACAGGCCAAAAAATTAGGCCCAAGCCTAGGGGATATTTGAGCCTTGGGCCGGCCAGTGGGCTTGGGTATGGGCTTGACCTTGAGCTTAGGTTTGGATAGGGCTTGAATATGGCTTGAACATTTTTTTCGTCAAAAATTTATTTTTTCCACCAAAAATGATATTGGACCTCGGGTCAGGTTTTGAGTGAGCCCTGAGCGGGCTGATGGGTTGGGCCACGGGCAGGCAGGCCTAGATGGGCCGAGCAGGGCTTCAAAATGATAGCCCGAGCCTAGGGTCTCGGGCTATGCTCTGGCCCAGGCCTAATCGGACTGGGCCCACCCCGGACTACTGGTGGGATTTGGGTCACCCATAGGCCGCGGGTCATTTTTACACTTCTAATGGAAATCTTGTGGGGTGTAATTTTTCTTATTTAGGATTATTTAAATAAGTGTACTTTTTTATTTTTTATATAAAAAAAATATACAAAAAAATAAAGAGATGATATAACTCAAATAAGTACACTTATTTAGTAGATTCCAAGAAAACTTGACGATGATAATTAGCAAAAATATAATAATGATAATTTTCCCAAATAATTACACCCTTACATATTTGTAATTATTTTTCGTCAAATACCTTGACTTTTAGTTGTAATTTTCTTTTTTATTTTCTCTTTGGAAATTAGATGGACACAAATTAACCTAAACAATCATAGCTGTTAAATAAGCTAGCTATCCCACATGTTGGTTTGGACATTTCCGTGATGATAATAATGTTTTGATAGAAATGGTGATCAATATAGCTGTCAATTCTGCTCCTTTATGAAAACTGTTTTTCAGATTTGAAAACCAAGGCTGCCCAAATCATTACAACAAAGCCAACAGATTTCCATTTCCATGACTTTGGTGGATAAACTTGTGAAAATAAAATTATCTAACAATATTAAAATCTGGACTTAGGTTTGTCTCTAATTTAAAATCAGATTAAAACAAGCTATTTTATGAAATTCGTATCGATTATATTAAAATTGTTTAATTTATTTTTAATTTGATAAGTCAACGGGGTTGGTTTGTTAGGTATCATTTTTATTTTATGTTTTCAATTTTAGAAAATACAGGATATATATTTTTGAGAACCTACTTTCAAAAACTATTTGAGAAAAATCAACTGGAAAACAACTCATTTTTTAAAATAGTACTAAAAAATTATTTCGAATTTTTAAAAACTATTTTGATACAAAAATTAAATGACATAAATAAATGATGGGTGCTTTTTGAACCTTACATTGCTTTTGTTTTATGAAAACACAAAAAAGGAAACAATTCTAATAGGGCCAAAAGTTCAATTTTAAAAAACAAAAGCAATCAAAGGTAGGTTTTTCCTATAATTTTTTTTTTATTTTAAAAAAAAGGCAATGCTACAGTTACTTAAAATCTTACTAACAATCTTACTAAAAACATACATGTTCAAATATCATTGGGTGTTTAAATATCATTACTTTTTCTTTTTTCTTTTTATAACCAATCACATTTAGCCTCTTATATTTTTTAGTAAGATTGTTAATATATGTAGAATTATTAAATTAAAAAAAAGGGGGCTCAATTTCACCTTTTAACTATCTGAAACCATTAGGTCCAACAATATTTTTAAATCTCTCCTATCCACTGTTCAATATATGGCACAATGAAAAACCTTATTCAATGATGCAACGCAAACTAATTCAATATTTATCAAGAGAAAAAGATAATTAAATGGAAATGCAAAAAATAAATTTATTTTTTTTATCCTTTGTATTTTATTTATTTTTTCATTCACAAATCTATAATCCAAAAATACAATAAGAGCCATTAATTTAACTGCGCCGAACCTAAATGGCTCTCTGTTACTTTTTGGCATGCCCAAAGTATTTTTAAGGGTATATTTGGGTTTGGCTTTTTGGTTGATATCTTTTTTTAGTTAAACTTCTTTTTTTTTTAAAAAAAAAAAAAAATTGAAAAGATTTACACATTTAGGTTATATTCGACTAGATTGATTAGAATTTTTTTTATAAGAAAAGGTCAATTTTTTTATAAAAAAAAATTCAGTACTTTTTAGATCTTTTTACACCAGACACACTCAAAAAAATAAAATTTTGACATAAGTTTTATAAAAGAAATATTAAGAACAAAAATAAAAGAGTGATTTTTTTTAGGTGAATTCCAAACTCACCCTACCATATGATGGCAACGGATTCTTAAAGTACTTCCACGCAAAGAAATGTCAAAATACTTTTGCAAAACACCTTTTAGGGGTTGGTTAAAAATGCTTCTATTTTCTCTAAATATAAAGTTTGTTGTGTGTTCATCTAATAATAAAAAATTATGTGTTTAGAAGGTTAAAAAAAATAGAAATAACATGAGATAATTTTTTATATGAGAGTTCTATTATAAGAATGATATTAGGATTGTTTATTACAGCTTTTGAGGGGAGATTAAAGCTTATTTTGATTTGGGAGTTTGTACCAAACTGTTTGGTGTAATTTCTATTTATAGCTTATTAGACAGAAATAACTTAAATAAGTTGATTATTTGAAAACTGATATAGAAGTGCTTTTAACTTCTGCTTTATGATTATTAGCTTTTAACTTAAAAAAAATTCTACCAAACAGGGCCATTAGGAGGGAGGTAAGAATGGAACTAAGAGAAGATTATAAAGGGTCATGACCCCTTGCTTTTGTGAAAAATACTATTTGTTATAGCACTTAAAAATATATATATTATTTTATACGTAAAATGGCATCTCCGTATAAATATATATATATATATCATTCTTTCATCTTGAATTCCTTTTTAATTTTGCACAAAATTTTTTTTTTCATCCTGACGTGTATAAGCCCATAAAGGCCATGAATCACTATAAACAACCCAAGCCCATCACTTGGAGCCCAATACATAACCCAGCTGGTGAGGTCCAGAACAAGCTGGAATCCAACATGGCATAAAGAGCCAATGACATTCAGACACATGGCAGGTGAAGGACGAGCCACATCAGCAGACAAAGATCTGCAAAGTTATTATCACTGCACATCACCATTAATGCAGCCCATCACAGCATTTGTTACAACAACACCTCTCCATCGGAACAGGACCCCCTTACCCTGAACAAGGTAAGCTACAGCATAAACTTTCGGCGAGAAAGGCAAGTCGGAAGGGACAATGAAATGATTACAAAAGGATATAAGCAAACGTTGAAGACAAGAAGAAGGTTAAGCTTTCTATCTCTAATCTCTTTCTACACCCTACTCCTCCTTCTAACTTGCTTGTTGGAGGGTTCACTAAGGGACTATCCCGTTCCCCGTTGGACTCGTTTGCAGGTTATCCGGTGGGTTTGATCATCTGGACGTGGGCATTGAGGAGCTTGGACCTATCCGACCCATTCACTGGAACAAACTGTATCATCAGTTGGCGCCGTCTATGGAAAAGACTTTGCTCCTCGCGCCAATTGTACTCATTGTCGCCGGAGACCCTATCCCAACAACCTTTTCCTCCTACCCATCAAAGTGTATGGTCACGACTAGAGCCATGGCTTCTCACAATAATGTTGCCGACCATCAGGCCGACCCCCCCAATCCAAACAACCCACCGCAGTATTTTATCGAGCTTACCAACAGCATTAACCGCATAGCCGAGCAAAACTAGGCCCTGATAAATGCTTTACTCCAAAGAAACCTTCCGATGCCTCCTCCACCACCTCCAGATATTCCATCAAACCAAGAAAGAGCCCCGAGCCATACTATTCCGCAACCCTATCCACCCAACTTGGAAGGTTTGCAACCTCCATCCCCACATATAAATCTACCACCTCCACCCCCATACCCGCTTGTCAGGCACCGCCCTGAAGGAAGCCAAAGCGCCAAATTTCCATTGACTAACCATGGTGACAACATTCCTCTCTGGGACGCTGAACTCCGAGCAATGAAGCTCCAACTCTAAGGGGTCATGCAGAATATTCAGCATAAACCCTCTACCACGGCAAACTCACTATTTGTTGCCTCCATCCGGGACAAACCTCTACCCGCCAAGTTCAAGATGCCTACCATTGACTCTTTTGATGGTACGACGAACCCAGTCGACCATCTGGAGACCTACCGAACCCTCATGATCCTCCATGCCTTCCCTAACGAAATCATGTATCGGTCTTTCCCCATGACACTGAAGGGGTCAGCTCGACTGTGGTTCAGCCAGTTACCAACAGACTCTATCTCTACTTTCCAGCACCTCAGCGACTCCTTCCTTAGCCATTTCATTGGAGCCCAGAGCCAACGCCGCCCCGCAACCCAACTCCTCAACATCCGCTGATCAGGGGAGTCGCCACGCTAGCTACATCCGCTTCAACACCGAAGCCCTGCAAGTAGCGAAAAACGATGACAAGGTCATCCTCACGGCTTTCATGGCCGGACTACGATCGTCTGATTTCCTCTTCTCCCTCTCCAAAAACCCCCCGACCTCCGTGGCAGCCCTACTTTCCAAAGCCCAGAAATACATGAATGCTGAAGATTCACTAGCCGCTCGTCAGGATCCAATAGCTAAAAACCCGACCCCCATAGAAAAGAGAAAAGACTCTGAACCCAGAAACATCCAATATAATAGCCAAACACCCAACTATACAGACCGACCTCCCCGCGCTGATCGGTCGGCACCAGCCCGACCGCCCGGTCTGTTCAAGCGATACACCCCCCTTAATTCTCCTATGTAACAAGTCCTCAACCAGATCTAACGGGACTACCCCCTCAAATGGCCCCTACCTTCACAAACCCCTTCCAATCAGAAAGACCAATCCAAATATTGTCGTTTCTACCAGGACCATGGCCATAACACTGATGACTACATCAACCTCAAGAATCAAGTCGAGACCCTAATACGTCAAGGGCATCTCAGCCGGTTCACGGACACCCGCCTTCAGCAGAGGCAAATAACCGAGCCCCTTAGAAACAACCGACAGTGCACCCTACCCCGGCAACCAGCCCAACTTAACCAAGGCCATGATCGCCCTCCACAACAGCCTCGGCTGCCAGGTAATCCCCCTCCGCCAGTTGGTGAAATCCGAGTCATTTCAGGTGGCCTTGCTTGTGGGGGACCATCCCATTCGGCTCAAAAGACAGAACGCAGAAAGGTAAGGCAAGGCTCAGACAAAGCAGTTGCCACGGTAGACCGACCCTCAAAACAGCCCAAACAGTGGACAGAGCCCATCACCTTCACGGACGCCGACTGTACAGGCATCCGTTATCCTCATGATGACCCTCTCGTCATTTCTTCCATCCTCTCCAACTATAAGGTCAGACGGGTTCTTATCGACAATGGCAGTTCTTCAGACATCATATTCCTCAACTGCTTCCACCAGATCAAGATTGGGGAGGAAAGTCTGTCCCCCCTCCAAACCCCTTTGGTCGGTTTCACTGGCGACCAAGTGACCTCCATCGATCTCCCCATCACTATCGGCGAATATCTACGGCAGACTACCAAGTTGCTCATTTTCCCTGTGGTCAACTGTCCCTCTGCCTACAACATCATCCTTGGTCGCACCGCCCTCAACGCTTTCCAAGCTATCACTTCAACCTATCACCTCGCCATAAAGTTCCCTATCGACCTGGGCGTCGGGACAGTAAGGGGAGAGCAGACCGTAGCCAGGGAATGTTATGTCACCTCACTCAAGGAAGTCAAGCTAAAGGCGGCCATGATCATTGAAGGACTTGACATCCGAGATGAGAATGAGCTGGTCAGAGAAGAACCGGTGGAGGAGCTCGTTGAGATTCCCATCGATCCCACCAACCCAATGAAAACTGCCAGGATCGGCAGCCAACTATTCCTCCAAGCTAAGGCCGACCTTACTGCCCTTCTGACCGAGCACAATGATGTATTTGCCTGGACTCACTTAGAGATGCCAGGCATTGACCCCTCTTTCATAACTCACCGCCTCAGCATTGAACCCCATTTCCGACCTTACCGCTAGAAGCAGCGCATCTTTCATCCGGAGCGCAATACTCTTATAGCCGTAGAGGTTGACAAGCACCTTGAAGCCCAATTCATCAAAAACATGGACTACCCTAAATGGTTGTCAAACGTGGTCCTAGTCCGCAAGAACAATGGCAAATGGTGACTCTGTGTCGATTACTCTGACCTGAACCGAGCTTGCCCCAAAGACAACTATCCTCTTCCCTGCATAGATCTGCTGGTCGACGCCACGGCCGGTCATCAAATGCTCAGCTTCATGGATGCTTTCTCTGGTTACAACCAAATCCTGATGCACCCGTCCAATCGGGAACATACATCCTTCATTACCGACCGAGGTACCTACTACTACCGTGTGATGCCATTCGGATTGAAGAACGCTGGGGCCACCTACCAACGGTTGGTCAATGCCGTTTTCCATCACCAGATAGGTCGGAATATGGAAGTATATGTTGACGACATGCTAGTCAAGAGCAAACTCTCCATTGATCATCTGACCGACCTGCGGGAGACCTCCACTACCCTACGCAAGTACCAAATGAAGCTCAACCCAGAGAAGTGCGCATTCGGCGTAGGATCTGAGAAGTTTTTGGATTTTATGGTCAGTTAGCGAGGCATTGAAGCTAACCCTGAAAAGATCAAGGCCTTGATTGAGATGCAGTCACCCAGAACGGTTAAGGAGGTCCAAAGATTCACTGGCCGAGTTGCAGCCCTCAACCGCTTCATTTCCCGTGCAACGAATAAGTGCCTACCATTCTTCAAAGTTCTTCGGCAAACTTTTGAATGGACGGCTGAATCCGAAGAGGCTTTTCAATAGTTGAAGCAGTGCATGGCCAACCCCCCATCCTTTCACAGGCAATCACGAATGAGCCCCTCTTCCTCTATTTAGCCGTATCAAGCACCGCTGTTAGTGCAGCTCTTATCAAGGAAGACGGCTTTGTCCAACGACTGGTCTACTACATCAGTCGGGCCCTCAGGGAAGCGGAGCAGAACTACCCACTGTTAGAAAAATTGTCCTTGGCCTTGGTCACCGCCTCCAAACGACTCCGTTCTTACTTCCAAGCCCACTCCATAGTGGTCCTCACTGACCAACCCTTGAAGAAGGTCATGCAGCAACCAAAACTTTCCGGCAGACTCATGTAGTGGTCAGTGGAACTCAGCCAGTTTGACATCTCTTACCGGCCTCGAACAACAATTAAGGGGCAGGCTATCGCCGATTTCATCCTAGAATTCACTAATCCTACCCCAACCACTGCCTCTCTACCCCCACCAGCTCCCATCAAGCCAGAAGATCCTCATTCTTGGACTCTCAATATCGACGGATCATCCCGCAGGGAAGTTAGTGGGGCTGGCCTCATCCTCACCGCCCCTGAGGGTGGTTATTTCAAATGTGCTCTCCGTTTCTTGTTTGAGGCCAGTAACAATGAGGCCGAATATGAGGCATTGATAGTAGGTCTTCGCCTAGCCAGGGATATTGGTGTCAGCCACATCCGAGTGTTCACCGACTCCCAGCTCATCGTCGGACAGATCACGGGAGAATTCGATACCAAGGAGGACACAATGCGGGCTTACAGGGATATTGCACTTCCCCTTGTTCGCCTCTTTAATACCTTCCACATCAAGCACATTTCTCGGGCGGAAAACTCTAAGGCAGATGAGATGGCTCAGTTGGCTTCCGTAGACCAGTTCGACCTCAGCCGTAGTGTTCGCCTCGAATACCTATCCCACTCCGCCATTTGCCCCGACCAGCACGAAATACAATTCCTCCAAAATAAGCCCATCTCTTGAGCGTCGGACATCTTTCTATTTCTGACAACGGGGGAACTTCCAGATGACCAACAGCAAGCCGCCAAAGTCAGGGCCTGGTCGTCCAATTACATCCTCGTCAGTGGCATTTTGTACAAATATGGTTTCTCATGCCCCTATCTGCGGTGCCTCAATTCGGCTCAAGCAACCTATGTGATACAAGAAATTCATGAGGGTATCTGCGGCAATCACTCAGGCAGCAGGTCCTTGGCCCACAAGATACTTCGCACTAAATATTTCTAGCCTACTCTCAACGAAGATGCGACTGACTTCGTGCTCAAATGTGATAAGTGTCAGCGTTTTGCCAACATCCCACATACTCCTCCTACTGAATTGATCACACTTTGCAGCCACTACCCGTTCGCCAAATGGGGGATCGACCTAGTTGGTCCTTTACCCACCGGCCGAGGCCAGACCAAATTTGCCGTTGACGCCATTGATTATTTCAGTAAGTGGGTAGAGGCAGAACCCTTTGCCACCATTACCGAGCGGAACACAACTAAGTTCATATGGCAGTCGATCGTTTGCAGGTTTGGCATCCCCCAGGTCATCGTCTCCGACAATGGCAAACAATTCGACAACGCCAAGTACAGGAAGTTCTGTGCGGACCTCCAAATTCAACCATGTTTCTCTTCCCCCGGTCATCCCCAAGCCAATTGCCAAGTTGAGATCACCAACCGTTCTCTTCTGAAGATTGTCAAAACCAAGCTAGAAGCTGCTAAGAGACTTTAGGTTGAGGAACTACCAAATGTACTCTGGGCTTACCGAACTACAGCTCAGACTCCCACTGGGGAAACCCCTTTTCGCTTAACATACGACGCTGAGGAGGTTATTCTGGTGGAAGTCGATCTGCCTACTCCTAGGGTTTTACATCCGGATCCAGCACTAACGGAAGAGCTCCGTCGGGCAGACCTAGACCTAATTGAAGAACTCAGAGAGACCACTGCTGTCAGACTGGCCTCATACCAACAGAAAATGAGAACACACTACAACTGCAAAGTCCGACCAAGGAAGTTCACTGTAGGGGACATTATCTTGAGAGAAGCAACTCTTGCTACCAAAAATCCGACTGAGCGTAAACTGGAAGCCAAATTGGAGGGACCTTACGTTGTGCAAGCCCGACCACGTCCGGGCACCTACCGACTTCAGGACATGGAAGGTCGAGACCTTCCCCACCCCTAGAACGCTGAACACCTGAAGCGCTACTTTCAATAAATTCCTACTGTTGTATTGCTCAGTTGTTGTATTTTCTTTTCGATGCATAATGTAAACTTTGATCGACTGGACTACACTGTCCATGACAACAATTTTATATCTCAACTATTTGTGTGTTGTCTCAATAACATTTTCATTTGCAGCACTTATTGACAGCCTCAGCCAGACTGAGTACCAGAAGCCTCAGCCAGACTGAGTACTAAAAGCCTCAGCCAGACTGAGCACAATAAGCCTCAGCCAGACTGAGCACAACAAGCCTCAACCACACTGAGCACAACAAGCCTCAGCCAGACTGAGCACTAAAAGCCTCAGCTAGACTGAGCACAACAAGCCTCAGCCAGACTGAACACCAGAAGCCTTAGCCAGACTGAGCGCCAAAAGCCTCAGCCAGTCTGAACACCACAAGCCTCAGCCAGTCTGAGCACCAAAAGCCTCGTCCACACGAGCGCCAAAAAGCCTCAGCCCGACTAAGCATGAAGCACTCGGCCAGACCAAACCTCAGCCAGCCTAAGCATAACAAGTCTCTGCCAAGACCGAGCGCCACAATTTTAGGGTCAAACTGAGTTACTTACAACGTCAGTGAATCATAGCTTAGCCCCAACTGAGCACGCATGCAGGGCTCGGTCAAGGCCAACTATGCAAACTTCATGCTTATGGAATTAGTAGACACACTTAGTCACAATTCCAACTCCAAGTCTTTACACCACTTTTTGCTCAGTCAAATTCCAAAAACGTTCTTACACGTTTTCTTTACAAGTCAAGTTATTTTTTTCTCAATCAAACTCTTACAAGTCAGCCTCTTTCCTTACAAGCCAAGCCTCACTCCATAAACCACTAACCTACTTGAGCAGTATGGCAAACACAAACTTATAATTTTATTACATTTTAAATTTCACTCTGCATTGAGGAGTTCCCAACTATACTCTGCACTGAGTTTTTATTACAAGTTCAATTTCACTCTGCATTAAGGAGTTCCTAACTTTACTCTGCACTGAGTTTTTATTACAAGTTCAATTTCACTCTGCATTGAGGAGTTCCTAACTTTACTCTACACTCAGTTTTTATTACAACTTCAATCCCACTCTGTCTTGAGGAATTCCTAAATTCAGTTTTTATTACAAGTTTAACTCCACTTTGCACTTTCATAATGATTCATACACAAGCTCCACACACAAGCCACCACTTTCATCCATTTCAGATGCACAAGCAAAAACAATCAAATGCAAAACACAACTAAAATTTTATTTATTCACAACTTTGTACATAAGTTCATTACAGCAATTCAAAAAAAAAAAAAAAAAAAACAAACAAACAAACAAACAAAACAAAACAAAAATAACCACACAATGTCTGTGCAAGGTCTTCTTCTTCTTCTTCTTCTTCTTCTTCTTCTTCAGTTACTCCTCTTCCCTGGACACAAGGTCTTCTTCTTCAATACCCTCATCCAGGGGGGTCTGGGCCACATCGTCGTCGTTGATTTTCACACTACTCAGGTCCAAGTCTGGGAACTGCTCTTCAGCTTTATGCTTGAACATTTTCCAACCACTGTCCCAGAACTCAGCCATTTCGTGTTTATAAAAGTCTGACCGCTGGAAGTTCTCAATCACTTCTGACTCAGTCCTGCCTCTAGCGGTCGTCCTCGATGGACCCGCCTCCTGCACTCCTCCTCGCTAAGTCTGGCATCACAGATCAATCGCCATCGAAATTCAAGAGACCCTTGAATCGATCCATCACATAACGCACAGATCGGGGTATGCCGCCCTTTCAGAGGCTGCCTTGGCCCTCTCTTCGTCCAGATCCTTCTGCAGGGTTGCCCTTTCAGAGGCCGCCTTAGCCCTCTCCTCCTCCAACTCCTTCTGTAGGGTCGCCCTTTCAGAGGCTGCCTTGGCCCTCTCTTCAGCCAACTCTCTCTACACGCTCGCTCTCTCAGAAGATGCCTTGGCCCTCTCCTCCTCCAACTCCTTTTGCAAACTGTCCCTCTCCTCCATTGCCTTCGCGCGCTCACCCTCCAGCTCCCTCTGTAGACTGTCAATCTTCACGTCTTCCCCATCTTTCTATTTAACCAGCTCTTCATTACTGGTCATCGCCTCTTCATGCCGTTCGAGCACGACTGCGCAGGCTTTTTGGGCCTCCTCCAGCTTCCTCTGCTCGCCAGCCAGCTGGAACTCGAGCGACACAACCTGACAGCGTTCTTTCTCCAGCTCCAACTTGACTGCTCGCAGCTCAGTATAGGCACTCTCCCAATTTACACTCTCTTTTTTCAACCTTGCAAGTTGAGCCTTGGCCTCATCTGCCTTGCGTTTTGTAGCCCCCGCCTTTCTTAGCAGAGCCCCTACTAAGGTGGTTACCTCCATTTGAGCGGAGCATAACCCCCTCAACAGCTCAGCCTCATTAAATCTGGCTGCTGAGCGCAAGGCTGCTTCTTCCACAATCCCCACAAGGCGATCTGTTCTTGTCCTGGCTGGGCCCTCTTCTCCCTCCAGCCGCCCAGCCACTGCGCGAGCGTGGTAGATTGCAGTCGTCAGACTAACCCTTTCTCCTTGGGGCACAAGACCGCCTTGGGACTGTTCTCCTCCCCTTGGCTCAGGGCCTGTTGCCCCACCTTCTGCTTGCGCTTCGGGGGCGACCTTCGCGACCCTTGAGGCGATCTCCACCACTGTTGGGGCGACCTCCACAACCTCTAATGCTGGGGTGACCTCCATCACTTCTTGGGCAGCCACCATTCTTGGGGTCTCCTCCACTGCCCCCTTCTCTACCTCCTTGACCATAGGGGTGTCTTTGCTCCCAACCTTCGCCTTCTTTGACCCAGGCGCATCTGTAGCCCCCTCAGGGGCACTCTTCTTCTTCTTCTTCTTCTTCTTCTTCTTCTTCTTCTTCTTCTGAGCCTCCCCTTCCTTGTTCGCCTGCTCCTTCACAGGATCCACTGGGGGCAGTCGTGGCACAAAACTGCCTAAGTCCTTCCCCTCAGGCTTGGTGCGCAATGGATCCTCTCCGCTGATCGATAAGCGATAGGCGGTCTTCCTGCGCCTCCTTAAATTTCGTGGCCTTGGCCAGCGTGGCCCTATCCTCAGCCTCCTGCACTTTCCTTCTTGCCTCTAGTTCAGCTCACCCCACATCTCCCCCGCTCGGCTGAAGACCCAACCCTACTGCAAACAAGGCTGAGGGTTGAACGAGTTCGTCCCACCTGGCCCCCTCCTTCTCCCGTCACGCCTTCACCCTTTTTATTCTCTCTTTTGCTGCTGCTCCCAACTTTGGCTCCACAGACTTGGTAGGCACTTTCCAAATGGTGCGCACTCCAACCCCTCCACTGGCAGACACATAGAACCACCGTGGTCTCCATCCCTTGATCGACGACGGCAGCCCCACCACCAGCCCTTTCCCTGCTGCTGCCTGCAGAGTGACCCAAGTCTCTTGTTGTCCTGAGGCCTTGTAACATGCGAAGAATTCGTCTACTGTTATGGCCGTTCCTTCATTCGCGTTCGACCACGCATTTGCACAGGCCAGTATGATCTTCCACGCATTGGGCATTAGTTAGCCCGACGCTACCTCCAAACGATTTAGGACATTTACCACCACTTGCGGCAGGGGCAGCCTTAGTCCTCCCTTCAATGCTTCCTCATAAAGGGCAAACTCCCCTGGCCTGGCGTCGAATGGCCTCTCCGTTGACATCGGCAACAATAACTCTATTTCAGCAGGCACATGGTATTTTTCACGAATTGCCTCCAAATCCGCTGCAGTTATCGTTGATTTGTGAGCCTTCGTGTGCCAGTGATCTGGTTCCACCTGGCTGATTGGCTTCGGAGCTGCCATTACGATGGAGACATGAGATTGTACCACCGGCTTACCCACCCTCTCCATTTGCCTCTCCGTCCTATACTGCTCCGCTAACTCCACTGCATCGTCATCACTAAACGGATCCACCCTAGCATTCGCAGCTTCTTCTTAGGCCATTTCTATGGTATGTCTGCGAATCACTTCAGATGCGGGTACAAGGAAATCGAAAAAAGTGTCGCAGAGGTGTATCGTGAGCAACAAAGGAGTTAACACTTGGGATGTTTTGATTTTTTGCAAACAAGTAGGTGAATCGAATAATCCCAAAAGCCCAAGGCTTACCCATATTCCAAGGGTCACAATTAATTTTCGCTAGTTTGAAAACTTTTCAAAACATTCGCCAAAACTGTCTTTTCAACACCCATAATGACCTATCGTTTCATTTCTAATCCAACGCCTAATCTCCCCCCTCCCCGGCGGGATGTTGCCACGTGTACGACTACGATCCACTATCTGCTTTCCTTTACCCTGTCTTTTCCACTTCAAATCACCACGTGACACGCCACCCCTCGAGCCCCATGCCCCTCCACCTCACCCTTCGCGGTCAACCCTCCTCGTGGTCGGCCCTCCCACTCGGTCCCCTTTGCGGTCAGCCCTTCTCGTGGTCGACCCTCCCACTCGGCCAACCTTCGCGGTCAGCCCTCCTTGTGGTCGGCCCTTCCACTCGGTCACCCTGCACGGTCGAACCACCTCTCGATCGGTTCACCCTCTCGGTCACCCTTGCCGGTCGACCTCCATCCTGCCAATCCCTAACACCCTCATCTTCTTCATTAGTATTTCCTTCGTTGGACTAAAGCTGCACTCGGGAATAGGGGACTACTGACGTGTATAAGCCTATAAAGGCCATGAATCACTATGAACAACCCAAGCCCATCACTTGGAGCCCAATATATAACCCAGCTGGTGAGGTCCAGAACAAGCTGGAATCCAACATGGCATAAAGAGCCAATGACATTCAGACACATGGCACGTGAAGGACGAGCCACATCAGCAAACAAAGATCTGCAAAGTTATTGCCATTGCACATCACCATTAATGCAACCCATCACAACATTTATTACGACAACACATCTCCGTCGGAATAGGACTTTCTTACCCTGAACAAGGTAAGCTACAGCATAGACTTTCAGCGAGAAGGGCAGGTCGGAAGGGACAGCGAAATGATTACTAAAGGATATAAGCAAACGTTGAAGACAAGAAGAAGGTTAAACTTTCTATCTCTAATCTCTCTCTACACCCTACTCCTCCTTCTAACTTGCTCGTTGGAGGGTTCATTGGGGGACTATCCCTATCCCGTTCCCCGTTGGACTCGTTTGCAGGTTATCCGGTGGGTTTGATCATCTGGACATGGGTATTGAGGAGCTTGGACCTGTCCGACTCATTCACTGGAACAAACTGTATCATGACATCCTATTAAAAATTGCTTACATAATGTTTGAATTTTTTTCTAATGTGTATATATAATTTATTTATCATATTATATATATATATAATAATAAATTCATCTTTTAATATCTCCGATAATAAAATTATAATTCCGTAGGAATGTTAAACAAAGAACAGTTAATTTATTTATCATATTATATATATATATATATATAATAAAAAAATTATTCATCTTTTAATCTCTCCGATAATGAAATTATAATTCCGTATGAATGTTAAACAAAGAACAGTTAGCTTGTTTGGTACCCATTCCGTTTTCAGTTTTCAGTTTATATTTATAAAAATTTAAAAAACTGTCGTAAAAACTTGTTTGATAATATTTTTGATTTATAAATGGTTGTCTCAGTTTATAAATTTAAGGAAAAAATGTATACTTAAAAAATGAGTTTACATTTTCAGTTTTCAATTTTTTTTTTCAATTAATTTTTTTTTTCAAATACTTTATTTTAAATTAATTTTTTTTTCAATTAATCTTTTTTTTTTCAATTAATTTTTTTCCAAATATTTTTTTCCCAATTAAATTTTTTTCAATTATTTTTTTAATTATTTTTTTTTCAAATTTTTTCCAAATATTTTTTTTTCAATTAATTTTTTTTCCAAATAATTTTTTTTCAATTATAATATGTGTGATCCCATTGTCATAAATAATAAAAATAAATGTAAATATTTAGGCCTGAATAAACATATTTTTTAGTGAATGTTTTTAAATTTTTTTAAACATTTTATTCAAACCAAACGTGTTTTTAATTTATATTTTTCTAAAAATAAACAAAAATCAGTTTATAAAATTTTTGTAAACATAAATAAAAAATGTAAATGTTACCAAACGCTACCTTAATGTTTCAAAAAGTATTTTATAAAATATTGATGCTTCTTTTGTCGGTAAAAAAAAAAATAGTTAATTAATTAAATTTTTTTTTATTTAAAAAAAAAGGCTAATTCCATTTATTTTAAACAAAGAGAAACCAATATTCTATTCATGAACATGGACATCATTCTTTCTTGAAACATTGTTCCTAACATGTAGCCCTTGACCCTATCATTGCTGGAACCAACTCCACCAAACCAACCATGCAAGAGAGAGAGACAGAGAGAAGACAACCTTATTCGGTTCGAAAATGGCTGCCTTTTTTTTTTTTGGTTACATAAAATGGCTGCCTTTGTTTGTCCAAAGACCTTTTGTTGTTGCACGTGTTTTCAATCTTGAGAAAATTCACACCCACAGTTCACTTTTAGCGCGTGCACCTCATTGTTTCTTAATTCCATTTTTATTTTTATTTTTATTTACGACACTTCGTTTAGAGGTTTATTTTTTAAATTTTTGACTTAATATGCCTAAGATATAAAAAAAAAAAAAAAAATTTGAGTCAAAAGGACATTAGTTGTCTAAAAGAACATTCTATTTGTTCAAAAGTTTAATTTTTTTGTCTATCTGTTCAAATGTCATTTAGTTATTTAAATAAATATATATATATATATATATATGTGTGTGTGTGTGTTTCTTATCTATCCAATTATCTATTCAAATATCTAATTATTTGTTTAAATGTGTGCATGTGTCACCTACATATGCAATTATCTAGTCAAATGTTTATGTGTACATGTGTCACTAATCTATTTATATATCTATTTAATATTACATATATATTCAACTCACTACCACAAACTGCTACTGTCAGCCACCACTGCCAACCATGTCCTCTAAGAATTTTTTTGGCCAATTTTTCAGTGACTTTTAATAATGTCCTTCTCACCAGATAAGATTAATCCTTGAGCACTCTATTACGATAAACACCCCAATTAAAATTTTAAATTTTTATCTATTTTTATGGATACTCCAAATAATACCTATTATGTCCCTAAAAAACTTAAAAACCTTAAAAATATACTAAAAACCTTCTTTCCACACCCCCATTAATACATAATTTACCCTCAAAATAAAAGCATACTAATCCAAATAATTACACATTACTCATGCAAATGGATTATTTTTTGACCTTTCAAACGAAAGTGTAAATAAGTGATCACAAATTATTAATGCAAATAGATTATTATTATTATAATCATAATAATAATTATTATTTCATAGTTATTTTGGTTAGGTTAAGCATTTACATTTGGATGAATTGTACTAACAGTCTTTATAATTTAGAATTTATGTCATTTTGATTATTGACTTTTCAGTTGAGATACATTTTAATCCTGATTTTTGAATTTTATTCCAAATAAAGACAATCAAACATATTTCATTTGCAAACGGTTCGTTTCAAGGGCAAAGTACTCGTATAATTTATTTTGTGTTAGTTAACTTGTATATTGTTTGAAATATGATGACATTTTTTTAATAAATAATGTTGAAATTTTCTTGGTTATAAAGTTCTGTTTAGTTTGATTTTTAGAATCTATTTTTATAAATTTTTTTTAAGAAACTAAAAATTAAATTGGTGAAAAAAAATTAAAAATACATCATTTTTATATAATTTTATCTTTTGAGATGGTAGAAATAAATTTTTTTATATTTATTTTCATTAAATTAGTTTTTATTTTTTCAAAAGTCAAACATGACAGCAATTTTGATATTATTATTAAGTCAATCCATTAAATTCAAAAATTCAAAAATATTTCATATATTAAACATATCAATTACACACTAAAAACTTAATAACTATCCATTATATTTGTTAACAACAAATACAACCATTTATTACATGACAACTTTTCAAAAATATCAACAAAAACAATCACCTATCATATGATCATCATCCAAACACATACCAAAAATTAATTTGGTAAAAAAAATAAAAATGTAAAAAAATTATCATTTTTTATATAATTTTATCTTTGGTGGTTAGAAATAATTTTTAAAAATTCAAAAATATTTTTTTGACATTTATTTTTGTCAAACTAATTTATATTTTATCAAATTGATAGTTTTGCCTTTAAAATGGAGTAACAGTATCTTCAATTATTTATATTTAAAATAAAATTCAAAATTTTAAAATAAATATATCATAATTAAAAAATTAAAAATCAAAATAATACAAATTTTAAATTATAACAACTGTGTAATTCGTGCTTTACATTTTTGTACAATGTTTGATAAATCAAACTGAAAAGAAAACTAATAATAATGGGGGCGGGACCTCTTCTTCATATGTTACAGTCATTGGTAGTTCGGTTTGGCTGTATTGATGATCTAGTAGATAAAATAGGATGATTTTCCTTTTTGTTTGATTCTCTTATTGTATACTTATTTTGTGCATTAATTAAATTCTTCCATAATCAAAACAATAATAAACGCGGTAATTATATTTGAAAAAATTAGTGAAAAATCTGTCCCAAAAGAGATATAAAGCATTAAAAAGTCACTAAAAGATTGGCTGAAAAAGTTACCAGCAGCAGCAGTTGGCAGCAGCAGGTGTTGGTGGTAAGGTAGAGAAATGTGTGCTATTTAACAAATAAGAATATGTGTCATATTTCAACAGATAGTTAGTTTGATTAATTTAAACAGATAGACAAATAAGTTGATTTTAACAAATAGTTATCCTCTTAAACAAATTGTGTCATTTTGACCTAAAGAAACTTAGAGTTTGGGCCTAATGATCTAAAAGATTTAGAAATTGATTTATGGCCTGAGTGCCTATTATATTTTAGGTTGAGTTAAGTTTAAATTTGAATTTGACTATCATGTGGTGGTCGGTAAGGTTTATCACGGGTCTCGTTTTAATAATCTAAATTATTTATTTTGTGAGGCCCTTTGTATGTATCATTTATAAAAAAATTATGTCGGTTCGATAATAATAACCATTTTAATTTATCACATTTTTCTAAAAAATTGTGTTTTTTAAAATATACCATCCATTTTTTAATGACCAATGTAGTAAAATAAAATAAAAATTACAATTATTAAATTAATTTTTTTTTAAAAATAATATATATGAAAAATCATATGAAATAAATTATTCAAATTATCCAAATGAGAATCACAAGTAAGTTCCACGAACCTCAACATGATAGTCAACCCCAAAAACATATGACGGTTTAGAAATATTAACAATTAAACCCCCATGTAATTTAAATTGAAGTGCAAAATGAATGAAAACTATAAAATTTAATTGTTCATTAACTTTCTTTCTTTCTTTTTTTTTTCTTTTTCAACTTTGAGTAAATTTTTTTTAAAGTCTATCCTAAACTATTATAAAAAAATAATAAATAAAATAAAATTATTAAGTTTCGATTTTTTAAAAATTCATGCCTTTTTTGACCCAACCACATGGGTTAAGTCTAATTTCCTTATTGTGGGAGCTGAATAATTGACAAAGGCGTATATGCCAATACAAATCGATAATAATCAGGTATCCGAATACAATATTTGGGCCGAATAAGTGTGTAGCATTGGAGCCGGATAATGTAAAGGATAATGATCAAAAAGTAGGCCCTGGCTCCGAAGATCGAGAGAAACAGGTATAAATACAGGAACAACATATTTAGTAGGTATGTAAGAATCACTCCACTTAACTTAGAAAAGAAGCTATCTTGAGTGTCTGAACTAACTTGTCCGTCAGAGTGCTAATTCGGGCACCCCCGACCGGAGTGTTTGCATCTTTTTAGGTGACTAGCTAAGGATCACTAGCGTCTCCCAGGATCTTAAGAGTATTTCTAAACCACTTCTCCACAATTGGCATCGTCTGTGAGAATACTCAAATACATCCATGGTAGGCGTGACTGAAGATCCTCCGGTAGCCATTGACGAGACCGCACAGGGAGATGACCTCACTCCAGCAAATATGCTCGGAAAAGAAACCATCGCTGCATGACGCGCCTTGAACTTCGATTCACCAACGACTTCAGCGCAAGAGACAATGCAGGCGATCATGGAACAAGCAAAGCAGAACGAACAGAGGCTGGAGAACATGATCGCTGAAAATGAACGTCTCCGTCAAGATTTGGCCCTCGAAGTCGCAAAATTGAGAGAAGCCATGCGCCAAGATCCCGAACGACCTCCGAGGGCTGGTGGACAACGACCTCGAGCCCGGCCAAAGGATACCAATAGCGACTCCAACTCATTATCCACAGAGCTCACCAAGAATGGACGATTCGAAACTTCCAGCTCCTCCGAAAAGAGTCTACATACAAGGAACAAGCGTAGGAGGAGCAGTTCAGACGAAGATGACCAGCACGATCCTTTTATCCGACGGATTGCAAGGGCGGCCTTGCCCAAGAAGTTCAAAGCTCCGTCATTCACTCTTTACGATGGAAAATCAGACTCCACTGATCATATCCGTCATTACAAGCAAGCCATGACATTGCATGCAGACAACGAAGCCCTTATATGCCGAATATTCCCCAGCAGCCTGGGGCCATTAGCTGTCAGGTGGTATTATAAGCTGGAGCCGGCCTCCATCAAAAGCTTCCATCAATTACAGAAATCCTTCAGGGCCAGGTTCATTACCAACGAGGTACAGCCGAAACAGGCCGACTCTCTCTGAGCTATGCAGATTCAGTCAGAAGAAACGCTTAGAGCGTATTCGGCGCGCTATTGGTAGTGCTTCAACCTCGTCGACGACGCCTGTAACGAATCCATGGCCATCACCGCCTTCAAAATGGGACTACATCCTGATAGTCCTCTTCGCAGTTCTTTGACCAGAAGACCCCCCAAAATGGTCTGGGCATTGATAAAGAAAGTTGAGGAGCATTGCAAAGTGAAAGATGATGCCTTGAGAATAAAAGCCAGCCAAATGTCCAACAAAATGGCCCCCCCTGAAATTGCTCAACCAATAAGTTCCGTGCCACCTCCTAGCCCAGAGCCTCGGCAGCATGCTAAACGAGACAAAATGCTAGATACTCGCCGATCAAGCGATCAATGTCCCCACCGGACGAATGAGCAACTGCAAGTCAACAGCAGACATTCGAGGCGTGCCGACAAAAAGTACACAGAGTTGTCAGAACCAATCGCTGCAATAATGACCAAAGTCCAACACCTTCCATTCTTCAAATGGCCGTCAAAGATGGTGGGGCCGCCAGACATGCAAAAAAGGGATCGGCGGTGCGAATATCACAAAGATCACGGCCACGAAACAGCGAGTTGCTATGCATTAAAAGATCTACAGCCTGCATGCACCCTCAACCGTGCACACAATTCAATCACATCCAATCCCCCAGGAGCAACGTATTCCGACTGAATGGCCCAAAGAAGCTTCGACAATTACTTTCAATGACTCCGACCTTAGTGGCACAACAACTTCCCACATTGATTCGTTGGTCATTAGATTACGCATAAACCGGTTCACCATTGAACGAATTCTCATAGACCCATGGAGTACTTCGGAGGTTATGTATTACCAAACTTTCATCAAACTCGGCCTCAACGAGTTAGATCTGTCTCTGGCGCCTCATCCATTGTTTGGCTTTAATATGAATCCCGAATACCCGTTAGGGAAGATCATACTACCTGTCGGCGGCTCCGTAAGCGGTCGGTAGAATTTCGGTCGTAAAGCTCCCTTCGCCGTATAATGTCATCATGGGGTGAACCTGGATACATATTATGAAGGCTGTTCTAAGCACTTATCATCAGCTCGTGCACTTCCCGACAACCCGTGGCATTGAAGAGATCCGTGGCTCCCCCCAATCAGCACAAGCAGCGATTTTATGAAAACCCTATCACTGACCCGACCTATGGGCTTTGATACTTGTATATATTTCACTTCTGCAATGCAAACCATCTTTCTTTGTCGATTCAATTCATTTCACAAACCCCATTGTAACGCTCGTCATGACGACGATTCGGAGCCCCCTTCGGTGCATGTCACCTTAGGGCCGATTAAGCCTCCGGATTCGGAGCGCCTTTCGTGGATATCACGATTAGCCACATTAAGTCTCCGGATTCGGAGCCCCTTTTGGTGCATGTCATCTTAGGGCCGATTAAGTCTTCGGATTCGGAGCCCCCTTTGGTGCATGTCACCTTAAGGCTGATTAAGTCTCCGGATTCAGAGCCCCCTTAGGTGCGTGTCAACTTAGGGCCGATTAAGCCTCCGAATTCGGAGCGCCTTTCGTGGATATCACGATTGGCCACATTAATTCTCCGGATTTAGAGCCCCCTTTGGTGCCTGTCACCTTAGGGCCGATTAAGTCTCCGGATTCAGAGCCCCTTTAGGTGCGTGTCACCTTAGGGGCCAATTAAGCCTCCGGATTTGGAGCGCCTTTCGTGGATATCACGATTGGCCACATTAAGTCTCCGGATTCGGAGCCCCCTTTGGTGCATGTCACCTTAGGGCCAATTAAGTCTCCGGATTCGAAGCCCCCTTTGGTGCATGTCATCTTAGGGCCGATTAAGTCTCCGGATTCGAAACCCCTTTAGGTGCGTGTCACCTTAGGGCCTATTAAACCTCCGGATTTGGAGTGCCTTTCGTGGATATCACGATTGGCCACATTAAGTCTCCGGATTCGGAGCCCCCTTTGGTACTTGTCACCTTAGGACTGATTAAGTCTTCGGATTCGGAGCCCCCTTAGGTGCGTGTCACCTTAGGGCCGATTAAGCCTCCGGATTCGGAGCGCCTTTCGTGGATATCATGATTGGCCACATTAAGTCTTCGGATTCGGAGCCCCCTTTGGTGCATGTCACCTTAGGGCCGATTAAGTCTCCGGATTCGGAGCCCCCTTAGATGTGTGTCACCTTAGGGCCGATTAAGCCTTCGGATTCGGAGCGCCCTTCGTGGATATCACGTTTGGCCACATTAAGTCTCCGGATTCGGAGCCCCTTCGGTGCATGTCACCGTAGGCCCGATTAAGCCTCCGGATTCGGAGCACCTTTCGCGGATATCACGATCGGCTACATTAAGTCTCCAGATTCGGAGCCCTCTTGGGTACATGTCACCTTAGGGCTGATTAAGTCTCTGGATTTGGAGCCCCCTTGGGTACATGTCACCTTAAGGCCGATTAAGTCTTTGGATTCGGAGCCCCCTTCGATGCATGTCATCTCAGGGCCGATTAAGCTTCCGGATTCGGAGCGCCTTTCGTAGATATCACGATTGGCCACATTAAGTCTCCGGATTAAGAGCCATTTTTGGTGCATGTCACCTCAGGGCCGATTAAGCCTCCGGATTCGTAGCGCCCTTCGTGGATATCACGATTGGCCACATTAAGTCTCCGGATTCGGAGCCTCCTTCGGTGCATGACACCTTAGGGCCGATTAAGCCTCCGGATTCGGAGCACCCTTTGGCACGAACAAAACAAAACTCGCCAACATCAGAAATAAGGTGCTTCACTGAGCATATAAAAAATTTAGAGCAAGACGCAAATAAGGTCCTTAACTGAGCATATCAAAAATTCAGAGTAAGACGCAAATGTATGAAATAAAGTTTTTTATTCGATCAAACAGTTGTTACATAAACGCAACTCACATTTGAGCATTACAATTTTTATTTAATCAGACAATTGTTACATAAACGCAACTTGCATTTGAGCATTATAATACCCATTTCCAATCTCAAAAGCTAAAAAGGGGAGGAGACGCATTGGTAAAGTGGCAGCGCCGAATCAACTCCCGTCACCCGGAAGTCCTCCGCAGTTTGCAATGCCTTAAGCCAACTGTGCCCAAGTCCTCCCCTGATACCATTGACAATGTCAAGGCAAAGATTCAGGACAAGGAGGGATAAGCCCCAACGGTTGTTGCCTTTCCTTTCAGGGTGATCTACTTCGATAACTTGAAGATTCATGCCAACTCGCGGACGCCCTACTTCCCATATGGATGGATCCTCTGCCATGATCCATGGCAACACCAAGTTCGGCTGAACTCCATCCTCTAACTAGCATCCCCACTTATCCCACCTCACATAAGCGATTGTTTATCTGCGCAAAGCGCCCACTCTTCTTATTTTCAATACTGGCAGCGATCTCGAGGCCCCAATCCCGAGGCGATTTCACTAACACTAAACTCCATGAGAAAAATGTCGGTTGACATTCGCCACGGCGTAGTTATCCAAACGAATTTTTCAAGCACGTGCATTGGCAAAAAATCTAGGCCCCGAGCCGAGTTGAATCCGCCAAAGCCACTCTACCCACTGCCTTTCGGCTTCTTCAGGTTACAATAGCCTCAGTCAGGAGTAAACAGCTATCAAGTATGGATTGACCCTGCCGGTCAACGCTTATACATTCATTCAAACACAACAAAACGAAACACATACATGCCAAATACGAACTGCAATAAAATATTTGTAACATAACGTTTTTTATTCAACAAAACAAGAAATAAAATTACATAGTTTTGAACGTGATCTGCGTTTCAGTTTTACAATAAATATACTTATACGGCGTTGTGGGAGCCGAATAATTGGAAGAATCGGGAGACGCATACCCCAGAAACTGGGTACTACTCGGCTTCGTATTGCGTAACTGGGGTGCCGAATACTTTAACAAAGCTGAATAGACCAGGGTCAGTAGATCCGAATGAGTGTAAGGTGAATAAGATAAAAGTAGGCTCAGGCCCCGAGGCCCAGGAAGTGAGTATAAATATGAGAATCGCAAATCCAGAAAGGTATGTAAGAATCGCTTCACTTAACTTAAAGAGGAAGTTATCTTGAGTGTTTGAACTAACTTGTCCGTCGGAGTGCTAATCCTGGCACTCCCGACCGGAGTTTTCCTCTTTTCAGGTGATTAGCTGAGGATCACCAGCGCCTCCTAGGATCTGAAGAGTATTTTCAAACCATTTCTCCACAATTGCCGCCGTCTGTGGGAATACTCAAACACATCCATGGCAAGCGTGACTGAAGATCCTCCGGTAACCATTGACGAAACCGCACAGGGAGATGACCTCACTCCAGCAAATATGCTCGGGAAAGAAACTATCGCTGCAAGACGCGCCTTGAACTTTGATTCACCAACGACTTCAGCGCAAGAGATAATCCAGGCAATCATGGAACAAGCAAAGCAAAATGAACAGAGGCTGGAGAACATGATCGTTGAAAATGAACGTCTCCGTCAAGATTTGGCTCTCGAAGTCGCGAAATCGAGAGAAGCCATGCACCAAGATCCCGAACGACCTCCGAAGGCCAGTGGACAACGACTTCGAGCCCGGGCCAAGGATACCAATAGCGACTCAAACTCATTATCCACGGAGCTCACCAAAAAGGAACGATCCAAAACTTCCAGCTCTTCCGAAAAGAGCCTACGTACAAGGAGCAAGCGCAAGAGGAACAGCTCAGACGAAAACGACCAGCACGATCCTTTTGTCCGACGGATTGCAAGGGCAGCCTTGCCCAAGAAATTCAAAGCTCCGTCATTCACTCTTTACGATGGAAAATCAGACCCCACTGATCATATTCGTCATTACAAACTGGCCATGACTTTGCATGCAGACAACGAAGCCCTCATGTGTCGAATATTCCCTAGTAGCTTGGGGCCATTAGCTGTCAGGTGGTATTATAAGCTGGAGCCGGCCTCCATCAGAAGCTTTCATCAATTACAGAAATCCTTCAGGGCCAGGTTCATTACCAACGAGGTACAGCCGAAATAGGCCGACTCTCTCTGGGCTATGCAAATTCAGTCAGGAGAAACACTTAGAGCATACTCGGCGCGATATTGGGAGTGCTTCAACCTCGTCGACGACGCTTGTAACGACTCCATGGCCATCACCGCCTTCAAAATGGGACTACACCCAGAAAGTTCCCTTCGCAGTTCTCTCATCAGAAGACCCCCCAAAACGGTCTGGGCGTTGATGAAGAAAGTTGAGGAGTATTGTAAAGTGGAAGACGATGCCGTAAGAATAAAGGCCAGCCAAATGTCCAACAAAATGGCCTCCCCTGAAATTGCCCAACCAATAAGTTTCGTGCCACCTCCTAGCCTAGAGCCTCGGCAGCGCACTAAACGTGATAAAAGGCGGGATACTCGCCGATCAAGTGATCAATGTCCTCACCGGACGAATGAACAACTGCAAGTCGACAGCAGACGTTCAAGACGTGCCAACAAAAAGTACACAGAGTTGTCAGAACCAATCGCTGCAATAATGACCAAAGTTCAACACCATCCATTCTTCAAATGGCAGTCAAAGATGGTGGGGCCGCCCGATACGCGATGAAGGGACCGGCGGTGCAAATATCACAAAGATCACAGCTATGACACAGAGAGTTGCTACGCATTAAAAGATCACCTGGAAGAACTGGTGCAAGATGGCCGACTGCAGCAGTATGTTAAACAGGGAAAACCAACTAAGGCACTAGCCTTGAGGCAAGACTCTCCTCCACTTGGCGTGATCCATGTAATCTACAGCCTGCCTGCACCCCCAGCCGTGCACACAATTCAATCGCATCCAATCCTCCAGGGGCGACGTATTCCGACTGACTGGCCCAAAGAAGCTCCGACAATTGCTTTCAATGACTCCGACCTTAGTGGCGCGACAGCTTCCCATGTTGATCCGTTGGTCATTAGATTACGCATAAACCAGTTCATCATTGAACGAATTCTCATAGACCCAGGGAGTACTTCGGAGATTATGTATTACCAAACTTTCATCAAACTCGGCCTCAACGAGTCAGATCTGTGTCTGACGCCGCATCCATTGTTCAGCTTAAATATGAATCTTGAATACTCGATAGGCAAGATCGTACTACCTATCCGAGCGGGCTCCAGAACGGTCGAAATAAAATTCTTGGTTGTAAAGCTCCCTTCCCCGTATAATGTCATCATGGGGCAAACCTGGATACATATTATGAAGGCCGTTCCAAGCACTTATCATCAGCTCGTGCGCTTCCCCACAGCCCATGGCATCAAAGAGATCCGTGGCTCTCTCCAATCGGCATAAGCAGCGATTTCATGAAAATCATATCATTGACCCAACCTATGGGCTTTGATACCTGTATATATTTCACTTCTGCAATGCAAATAACCTTTCTTTGACGATTCATCTCATCTCACAAACCTCATTGTGCCGCCCTTCATGGATATCACGATTGGCCATATTAAGTCTCCAAATTCAGAGCCCCCTTTGGTGCATAACATCTCGGGGCCGATTAAATCTCCGGATTTGGAGCGCCCTTCGTGGATATCACAATTGGCCATATTAAGTCTCTGGATTCGGAGCCCTCTTTGGTGCACGACACCTCGGGGCCGATTAAGTCTCCGGATTCAAAGCGTCCTTCGTGGATATCACGATTGGCCATATTAAGTCTCCGGATTCAGAGACTCCTTTGATGTATGACACCTCGGGGCCGATTAAGTCTCTGAATTCGGAGCGTCCTTCGTGGATATCATGATTGGCCATATTAAGTCTCCGGATTCGAAGCCCCCTTTGGTGCATGACACCTCGGGGCCGATTAAGTCTCCGGATTCGGAGCGCCCTTCATGGATATCACGATTGGCCATATTAAGTCTCCAGATTCGGAGCCCCCTTTGGTGAATAACACCTTGGGGCCGATTAAGTCTCCAGATTCGGAGCGCCCTTCGTGGATATCACAATTGGCCATATTAAGTCTCCATATTCGGAGCCCCCTTTGGTGTATGACACCTCAAGGCCGATTAAGTCTCTGGATTCGGAGCCCCCTTTGGTGCATGACACCTCAGGGCCGATTAACTCTCCGAATTCGGAGCCCCCTTTGGTGAATGACATCTCGGGGCCGATTAAGTCTCCGGATTCGGAGCGCCCTTCGTGAATATCACGATTAGCCATATTAAGTCTCCGGATTCGGAGCCCCCTTTGGTGCATGACACCTCCGGGCCGATTAAGTCTCCGGATTCTGAGCCCCCTTTGGTGCATGACACCTCAGGGCCGATTAAGTCTCCGAATTCGGAGCCCGCTTTGGTGAATGACATCTCGGGGCCGATTAAGTCTCCGGATTCGGAGCGCCCTTCGTGGATATCACGATCGGCCATATTAAGTCTCCGGATTTGGAGCCCCCTTTGGTGCATGACACCTTAGGGCCGATCAAGCCTCCGAATTCGGAAACCTCATTGGAACGAACAAAACAAAACAAAACTTTTCACTCATTGACAATATTAAGCCAAGACGCAAATAAACAAATTCAACACAAGACTCAAATGTTTGAAATACAACTTTTTATTTAATCAGACAGTTATTACATAAACGCAACTCGTATTTACAATACTTGTTTCCAATCTGAGAAGCTAAAAAGGGGAGAAGATGCATTGGTAAAGCGTTAGTGCCAAATTAACTCCCGTCACCCAGAACTCCACGGATTGCGATGCCTCGAGCCAACTGTGCCCAGATCTTCCCTTGATACCATTGACAATGTCAAGGCAAAGATCCAGGACAAGGAAGGATAAATCCAACGGTTGTTGCCTTTCCTCTCGGGGTGATCTGCTTCGACGACTTGAAGGGTCATGCCAACTATCGGACGCCCTACTTCCTATACGAACGGCCCCTCCACCATGGTCCACGGCAACAACAAGATCGGCTAAACTCCAGCCTCTAACTAACACCCCCACTTAGCCCACCTCACATAAGCGATTGTTTATCTGCGCAAAGCGCCCACTCCTTTTATTTTCAGTCCTGGCAGCGATCTTGAGGCCCCAATCCCGAGGCGATTTCGCTAATGCTAAACGCCATAAACAAAACGTCAATTGACATTCCCCACGGCATAGTTATCCGAACGACTTTTTGAAGCACGTGCATTGTCCACAAACCTAGGCCCCGAGCCGAGTTAAACCTATCAAGGCCATTTTGCTTGCCGGCTCTTGGCTTCAGGTCACGATTGCCTGTCGGGAATAAACGGCTACCACATATGGATTGACCCTGCTGGTCAAACGCTTATATATTCATTCATTCAAACCAAGTAAAACGAAACGCATACATGCCAAATACAAACTGCAATAAAATATTCGTGACAGAACATTTTCCTTCGTTTATTCAACAAAACAAGCGATAAATTACATATATTTGAACGTTATCCGCTTTTCATATTTACAATAACTATCACTATGCGGCGTCACCCTCATCATCACTCTTCTCGACCTCAAAAGCAGAAAAAGGGAAATGTTTCCTGTGATAGAGCGGAGATGCCGACTCAATGCCTGCTGCTCGAAGAGCTTCTGCGGCTTGAGATGCCTTGATCCAACCGTGCCTAAACCTACGATTCTCGCATCGGCAAACTTCTTCGGCCAGTTTTTCCTTGGTCTTCTCGATTCCGACTC
Organism: Camellia lanceoleosa; assembly: GCA_025200525.1. Lineage (NCBI taxonomy): Eukaryota > Viridiplantae > Streptophyta > Magnoliopsida > Ericales > Theaceae > Camellia > Camellia lanceoleosa. The sequence goes on along the minus strand of CM045766.1, from coordinate 22,260,022 downwards.
TTCGGCCTTCATGAAAACCTTTCTCATAGGCCCTTCCATTCACGCTCTCCATCGTGAACATACTCGTCGTCTCACGATCGGCAAGTGCGGAACTGATGAGCCGGCTAGTCACCCTCTCCTCCACGATTGGGTTTCCCTGCACGGTGCGTTGTGTCTGGGCCGCTTTAATCTTCTTCAACTCCCGCTCAACTGCCTCCGCGCGGGCCTCCAAACTTCGAATGCGTTCATCCTTCTTCTCCATTTCTCAGCAGGCAGCGCGCAACCGCATGCCGATTTCATAGGCAGTACATAGCCCCTTCACTGCCCCATGAACGCCTTCGCGAAACACTTTGTAGTCCTGGCGACCTACCATCGATTGCTGAACCTCCAGCGGGAAAATTTGTCGAGCGAACTCGATCGCTACATTTGGGTCTCGAACTATCGAGTCCGCCTCCGTTATGGGTCTATTCCCCGCAAATACTGCGAAGCTTAATAGGCGCGGATTCGCCTCAGGTGCCCTCTCGACTCGAGGTTGGGAAGTTCTGCCCTGCGACTGCTTGTCCCGCCTGGGCGACCTGCTCCGACGTTGAAGAGACTGACGCCTCTCTCGATCCCTGGAACTCCTACTCCATGTACGCGGAGGGTCACTACCTCGATTCATGTCTCCGCCACCAAATATTTTCGCTTCTTCGTTAAAGAATAGTCTGTTCGACATTCACTCGATACCCTCAAACACTGGAGTCAGTTGTTTGCTATGCTTATAAAAGCTTTAACTTTAATCATTTATGCTGTAAAGAGGCAGCACCCTCGAGGCCATCTCATTAATTGAAAAACTTCAAACGCCCAGCGCCCGAATGATCGTGCACCGCTTGGGGCAAGGGCAGATTCATCAATCTCTTCGGCTTATGCACCCCAGCCGGCCCACGAATCGATCCTTCACCAAACTTAAGGTCGGTTCATATGGTGCCCGAATGATCATGCACCGCCTGGGGCAAGGGCAGATTCATCAATCTCTTTGGCTTATGCACCCCAGCCGGCCCACGAATCGATCCTTCACCAAACTTAAGGTCGGTTCATACAGCGCCTGAATGATCGTGCACCGCCTGGGGCAAGGGTAGATTCATCAATCTCTTTGGCTTATGTACCCCAGCCAGCCCACGAATTGATCCTTCACCAAACTTAAGGTCGGTTCATACAGCGCCCGAATGATCGTGCACCGCCTGGGGCAAGAGTAGATTCATCCATCTCTTCGGCCTATGTACCCCAGCCGGCCCACGAATTGATCCTTCACCAAACTTAAGGTCGATTCATACGGTGCCCGAATGATCGTGCACCGCCTGGGGCAAGGGCAGATTCATCAATCTCTTCGGCTTATGTACCCCAGCCGGCCCACGAATCGATCCTTCACCAAACTTAAGTTCGGTTCATACGGCGCCTGAATGATCGTGCACCGCCTGGGGCAGGGGCAGATTCATTAATCGATTCGGCTCAGTACCCACAATGCGCGGCACACAACTGATAATTCAATATTGTCATAAAGAGATTCAATCTCTGAAAGCTAAAACACAACAATGATTTTACCCAAATTCGTGAAAAGCAAAGTATTCTTCATTAACGTAACTTCATAAACCACGAACAAAATAGTGGAGAAATACCAAGGCAGTTTTCATTAATAAATTAAGCGTAAATAGTAACCAATTTATACATGAAAACCAGCCAAACAAAAACTTACATCAAAATCAAAAGTCTACCAAACAAAAGTTTAAATCAAAATCAAAAGAGATGATTCCTAGGTCAACCCTCGGGGTCAGACTCAAGTGGCTCCACGTCTACTTGAACGTAGGGAATTGGCAGGGCCAATGTAACTCCAACAGTAGCAAGGACTCTGAGCCATCCATGTTTGAACCCTCGATTCTCGAATTTGGGGACTTCATCTACATATTCCGTAAGGGCGGCGCCTTTTCCTGCTTCAAATGCTACAGAAGCTTCAGAATCGGCTTTCTCCTTGGCAGCCTTAAGCTCCGCTAACTGAAGCTCCGCCTTGGCTAGTGCCTCCCTGGCTAACTTAAGTGATTCTTCGCTTGCATTTGCTCTACCTCAACCTCAGAGCGGAGCTGCTCAGCTGAGCGAGCCCTCTCTTTTTCTGTTTCAGCTCGTGCACCCTCCATCGCGGCTCTCATACTTTCAAATTCAGCCCTACTCTTTTGACCGTCCACCTCCGCTTGCAAACGATCAACTCTGCTGAGGGCATCATGGAGGCGAGCGACCTAGGTCCGCTATCCTACTAACAGCCTGCAAAACAAGTTGGGATTGTCAGATATCTTTAACGAAAGCAAAGTCAAGAGAATTTGAGATGATCACTAACCAGCAACGCTGACTGCGTAGGCAGGGCTACGGCCATAATATTCGGCACGGCGCGAAAGGCTGCGACGTCAGCTGGCAAGGAAATTGAAGCTGCAAGGCTCAACGCCACGGCGGGATCCTCAATAACCGAAGCATCGGAAGAGATCGATGTATCTTTGATCTTAGGCCGAACAATAAAAGGCGCAGCCACACCCGACTCTTCTAAATGAGGCCGTTTGGAAGCAAGGCTAATTTCTGACTTGGCCTTTCCCTCGGCGCTACGCTTTTCGTCACGCTCCTCTGAGACCAGCCGTTCTTCAATGACCTGTCCCTCAACTTTTTCCCCTGTTTCGGTCTCAGTGACCTGAATCGTCTCTTCAATAGCGGGTACGAAATTTTCACTCAAGGTGGGCTCAGAATGGGCGGCGTCGGCCTTCTTTCGAACAGCCATTCGCTCGGCATTTTTCCTTTGCACCATCTACATAAGGCTCTCCCCAACCATAGCTTCAAAAATATCGCTGGGTAGGTCCCTTAAATTTGCGAAAATATCTTCGGACGAAAACTCTGCCCGACCCGAAGTGGATGGCGAAGGCCGATTAAGTCCCGCAGCCTCAAATGCCAAGCGTATCGCTACGTCGACCTCTTCGGCCCTCTTAGCAGCCTCTCCGGTTGGTTCGGCAACTACCTCTACCTCCGGATCAGCCTCTGCCCTTGGATCCGAATCTTCGAGGACAATTTGCCTAAGGTTCTTAAAGCTGGGAAAGATAAGAGCCGAAAGGTGTTGATCGCCGGATGGAATTGGAATGCCTTCCGTAGCCGAGTATGTAGTATAAGTCGGTTCGTATCGGAGTAGTATGTGAGCCGCTCTCCTTTGCTTTTGTACGTTTGGACGACCAAAGTATCTGAGCGTAAATTTGATCTCCTCAAGAACCGCCTCATCGGTCGACGGAAGAATTTTCTTCAAACTGTTACCTGTAAAGAACGAAGAGTGATTAAAGCGAAAGTAGCCGAGTGAAGGGCAAGTCAACAAACAACAAGGTGTTGCACGGCAACCTGGATCACCCTTTAGTCTGGGAATAGGATCTAGGCAGTCTTTGCCTTTACCGAACTTCCAGTTGTCTTGAACATTGACCATTATGTCGTCAACCCTCTTACCAGAACTGGCAAGCATGGTTATCAAGTGATGGCCAGTGTCCTTGGCCCTGAGAAAGTATTGCCCCAGCCGACCGAAAGATTTGGCCAAAGCGTAGCAGTGTCGAATCGCCGGAATGCCAAGGTTGATCCTAAGACGCCGATTCAGCTGAACCACCCCCATGATGATTCGAAAGAAATTGACGTTGGGTTGAGAAGGAATCAGACTCCAATAGCGAAGGACGGACCTGAGTAGAGGGTGTAGGGGAAAACGGACTCCGCCATCCACTATGGATAGGAGAGGGAAGACGATCGTATTCTGATCCTCCCTCTCCATGTCAAGGGAACTGTCCGTTACAAGAGATAAGTGGACGTCGTCAGGAATGGAAAAATGCTTCCGGAATCTAGCAATACGACCCTCGGAAAGAAGGTCTTTCAAATGTTTAGCCATGTTCGCAGAAGTTCAAGGTTTCAATGGAATCAAAACGACAAAACACAAAATAGGATCGTGAAGAAGGGAGAAGAAGACTTATGAAGATTAAACGGAGACGAGGGTAGACGGAGAAGAGTTGTAGAGTGTGCGAATCAGAGAGGGGATATCCGCTGGCGGTCTAAGAGTCTCGAATACTCGACGAACTCTGCATTCGAAAAGACCGAAGTTTCAAATCACAATAAATGCGAAATGCACGATTGAGGCGGGAAAGCATAATGATAAACGAAAAAGTGTGCACGTCCTGACATCTATATTGGGATACGTGAAGTTGTCTGACCAGTTCTAACTTTTCCAATTCAAGACCAAACACGCCGATTAACTACCATCAATAGGGAGTTCGAGGGGCAATTGTGGGAGTCGAATAATTGGAAGAATCGGGAGATGCATACCCCAGAAACTAGGTACTACTCGGCTTCGTATTGCGTAACTGGGGTGCCGAATACGTTAACAGAGCCGAATAGACGAGGGTCAGTAGATCTGAATGAGTGTAAGGTGAATAAGATAAAAGTAAGCTCAGGCCTCGAGGCCCAGGAAGTGAGTATAAATATGAGAACCGTAAATCCAGAAAGGTATGTAAGAATCGCTTCACTTAACTTAAAGAGGAAGTTATCTTGAGTGTCTGAACTAACTTGTCCGTCGGAGTACTAATCCCGGCACTCTCGACCGGAGTTTTCCTCTTTTCAGGTGACTAGTTGAGGATCACCAGCGCCTCCTAGGATCTGAAGAGTATTTCCAAACCATTTCTCCACAGGCGTCACCCTCATCATCACTCTTCTCGACTTCAAAACCAGAAAACAGAAAATGTTTACTGTGGTAGAGTAGCGATGCCGAATCAATTCCTGTCGCTCGAAAAGCTTCTGCGATTTGAGATGCCTTGATCCAACCGTGCCTAAATCCACGATTCTCACATCGGCAAACTTCTTCGGCAAGTTTTTCCTTAGTCTTCTCGATTCCAACTTTTCGGCCTTCATGGAAACCTTTCTCATAGGCCCTCCCCTTCGCGTTCTCCATCGCGAACATACTCGTCGTCTTACGATTGGCTAGTACGGAACTGATAAGCCGACTGGTAACCCTCTCTTCCACGATTGGGTTTCCCTTCCCAGCAGGTTGTGCCTGAGCCGCCTTGACCTTCTTTAACTCGCGCTCAGCGGCCTCCGCGCGGGCCTTCAAATTTCGAATACGTTCCTCATTCTTCTCCATTTCTCGGCAGGCAGCGCGTAACCGCATGCCGATTTCATAGGCAGTGTACAGCCCCTTCACTGCCCTGTGAACGCCTTCGCGAAATACTTCGTAGTCCTGACGACCTACCATCGACTGGTGAACCTCAGGAGGAAAAAATTTGTCGAGCAAACTCCACTGCTACATTTGGATCTCAAACGATCGAGTCCGCCTCTGTCATGGGTCTATTCCCCACAAATACCGCAAAGCTTAATGGGCGCGGATTTGCTTCAGATCCCCTCTCGACTCAAGGTTGAGAAGTCCTGCCCTACGACTGCTTGTCTCGCCTGGGCGACCTGCTTCGACGTCGAGGAGATTGACGCCTCTCTCGATCCCTAGAACTCCGGCTCACTGTGTGCAGAGGGTCATTACCTCGATTCATGTCTCCACCCAACTCAGCCAGCGTCCTCGCTTCCCCTCTGCTGTTAAAGAAGAGTCTGTTCGACATTCACTCGATACCTTCAAATGCTGGAGTCAGTTGTCTACTATGCTCATAAAAGTTTTACCTTTAATCATTTATCCTTTACAGAGGCAGCACCCTCGAGGCAATCTCATTAATTGTAAAAACCTTAATCGCCCGGCGCCGACTGGATCGACCCACTTGGGGCAAAGGCAGATAGATCTATCAAAACTCCTGAGTTCGTCTCATCCGGCACCCAAATGATCATACACCACCTGGGGCAAGAGCAGATTAATCAATCGATTCGGATTAAGTGCCCTAGCCGGCCCATGAATCCGGCACCTGCATGACCATGCACCGCCTATTATTAATCAATCTATTCGGCTTATGTACCCTAGTCGGCTCATGAATCGATCACAAATCTCAAAGTCGTTTCATCCGGCTCTCGAATGATCATGCACCGCCTGGGGCAAGGGCAGATTAATTAATCGATTCAGATTAAGTGCCCCAGCCGGCCTATGAATCTGGTACCTGCATGACCATGCACCGCCTATTAATCAATCTATTCGGCTTATGTACCCCAGCCAGCTCATGAATCGATCATAAATCTTAAGGTCGTTCCATCTGACTCCCGAATGATCATGCACCGCCTGGGGCAAGGGCAGATTAATCAATCGATTCGGATTAAGTGCCCCAGCCGGCCCATGAATCCGGCACCTGCATGACCATGCACTGCCTATTAATCAATCTATTCGGCTTATGTACCCCAGCCAGCTCATGAATCGATCACAAATCTTAAGGTCGTTTTATCCGGCGCCCGAATGATCATGCACCGCTTGGGGCAAGGGCAGATTCATCAATATATTCGGCTTATGTACCCCAACCGGCTCATGAATCGATCACAAATCTTAAGGTCGTTTCATCCGGCGCCCGAATGATCATGCACCGCCTAGGGCAAGGGCAGATTCATCAATCGATTCTGCTCAGTACCTACAATCTGCGGCACATAAATGATAATTCAATATTGTCATAGGATATTCAATTTCTGAAAGCTCAAACACAGCAATGATTTTATCCAAATTCGTGAAAGGCAAAATATTCTTCATTAATATAACTTCACAAACCATGAATCAGTAGTGGAGAAATACCAAGGCAGTTTTCATTAATAAATTGAGCACAAATAGTAACCAATTTATACATGAAAACTAGCCTGAGCCAACAAAAGTCTACCGAACAAAAACTTACATCAAAATCAAAAGCACTTAAAAAAAAAAAAAATCAATTAAGATGACACCCAGATCAATCCTCGGGGTCAGATTCAAGTGGCTCAACGTCCATTTGCTCGTAGGGAATTGGCAAGGCCAATGTAACTCCAGCAGCAGCAAGGGCTTTGAGCCATCCATGTTTGAACCCCCGATTCTCGAATTTGGGGACTTCATCTACATATTCCGTGAAGGCGGTGCTTTTTCCTGCCTCAAATGCCGCAGAAGCTTCAGAATCGGCTTTCTCCTTGGCGGCCCTGAGCTCCGCTAACTGAACCTCCACCTCGGTAAGCGCCTTCTTGGCTAACTTGAGCGATTCTTCACTCGCATTTGCCCTATTCTCAGCGTCAAAGCAGAACTGTTCAGCTGAGTGAGCCCTCTCTTTCTCTGCTTTAGCTCGTGCACTCTCCATCGCGGCTCTCATACTTTCAAATTCGGCCCTACTCTTTTGACCGTCCGCCTCCGCTTGCAAACGATCAACTCTGCCGAGGGCATCATGGAGACGGCGGCCTAGGTCCGCGATCCTGCCAACAGTCTGAAAAAAAAGTTGAGATCTTTAGACATCTTTAACGAAAACAAAGTCAAGAGAATTTGAGATGGTCACTAACCAGGAACGCCGACTGCGCAAATAGGGCTACGGCCATAACATCCGGCACGGCGCGAAAGGCTGCGACGTCAGCCGGCAAGGAAATTGAAGCCGCCAGGCTCAACGCCATGGCTGGATCCTCAATGGCTGAAGCATTGGAGAAGATCAACGTATCTTTGATCTTAGGCAGAACAATAAAAGGCGCAGCCACATCCGACTATTCTAAACTAGGCCGTTTGGCAGCAAGGCTAATTTCCGACCCAACCTCTCCCTCGGCGCTACGCTACCGCCTCCGGAATCACCGCTCATCAATGACTCGTTCTCAACCTCTTCCCCTGCTTTCGCCTCCGACTGAATCGTCTCTTTAATAACGGGTACGAAAGTCTTAATCAAGGTTGGCTCAGAATGGGCGGCCTCGGCCTTCTTTCGAGCAGCCATTCGCTCAGCATTTTCCTTTCGCGCCATCTGCGTAAGGCTTTCCCTAGCTATAGCTTCAAAAATATCGCCGGGTAGGTCCCCCAAATTTGCAAAAATATCTCTAGACAAAAACTCTACTCGACCCGAAGTAGACGGTGAAGGTTGGTTAAGTCCCCCAGCCTCAAATGCCGAGTGTATCGCTTCGTCGACCTCTTCAGCCTCCTCAACAACCTCTTTGGTTGGTTCGGCAACTACCTCTACCATCGGCTCAGCCTTTGCTCTCGAATCCGAATCTTCGAGGCCAATTTTCCTAAGGCTCTTGAAGTTGGGAAAGATAAGAGCCGAAAGGTGTTGATCGCTGGATGGAATTGGAATGCCTTCCGCAGCCGAGAATGTAGTATAAGTAGGTTCGTATCGGAGGAGTATGTAAGCCGCTCTCACTTACTTTTGTACGTTTGGACGGTCGAAGTATCTGAGCGCAGACTTGATCTTCTCAAGGACTGCCCCGTCGGTTGAGAGAAGAATTTTCTTCAATCTGTTACCTGCAAAGAACAAGGGGTGATTAAAGGAAAAAAGTCGAGTAAAGGGTAAGTCAACAAACAATAAGGCGTTACACGGCAACCTAGATCACCCTTTCCTCTGGGAATAGGATCTAACCTCAAAAAAGGCTAATTATAGATACTTTATACCCATATCTTGGCATTAACCTTTTAAATGACATGGGATTATGTGTCAAATTTTTTTGAGTAGTTTTTGGGTCAAGCTACGTGAATAAATTATCTCGTTCAAAAATAAAAAAATAAATGAATAAATTATAATTAACCCTATTATTAGTGATTTTGATGTGAAAGAATTTAATTAATATACAAATTTTGTAATATCAACAACAAAATGCATAATTTAGTCACAAATTAACATAACAAAAAATATTATAACAAAGTCATAAACATTCACAACATTAATTACAAAATTTTAGATATTTTATTACGTCAATTTATAACAAGATTACGTAATTAGTGGTTGATGTTAAGAAAATTGTGGTAAAATTACACATTTTGTTCTAAATTTTGTGTCAATGCACATTATATGCAATCCTATCACAAAATTACATAAATTTTCTCAAACTTAACTAAGTAATCTCATAAAAATTCTTAAGTTAAACATAAATTTACATAAGTCTTAAGTTTTTACAAATTTACGTAAATTTGTATTTAAATTGCATATTTTTGTAAAATTACTTATATAAATAGACGAATTATACTAACAGTCCCTATATAGTTTGAGATTTATATCACTTTAGTCCCTGACTTTTCAATTGTGATACATTTGGCTTTAAATTTTGAATCTTATTCCAAATAAGGACAATACCATTGCTCAAATTTAAGAAAAAATTTGTCAGTTTGATAAAATATAAATTAATTTGACACAAATAAATGTCAAAAAAAATTTTTAAACTTTTAAAAATTATTTCTACCCATCAAAGATAAAATTATGTAAAATTTATAAATATTTTATACATTTATTTTTTTATCAAATTAATTTTAATTATTTGTTTGGATGATAATCATTTAATGGGTGGTTGTTAGGCTTTTAATGTGTAATTGATATATTTAATATATAAATATTTTTGGTTTTGGAGTTTTTAATTTAATGGATTAGTTTAATAATAATATCAAAGTTGTCGCTATATTTGACTTTTGAAAAAATAAATATTAATTTAATGAAAATAAAAACAACCACCCATTACATGATCATCTTCCTAACGCATAATAAAAATTAATTTGGTAAAATAAATAAATAAATGTGTAATGGTATAAATAAACACATAATTTTATCTTTAGTTGGTAGAAATAATTTTACAAAATTCAAAAATATTTTTTTGACATTTATTTTTGTCAAATTAATTTATATTTTATTAAATTGACAACTTTGTCATTGAAATTAAGCAATGGTATCTTTAATTGTCTTTATTTGGAACAAAATTCAAAATTTAGAATCAAATGTGTCACAATTAAAAAGTCAGAGACCAAAGTGATACAGGATAAATTACAAATACACCCCCTGAAGTTTATTTAAAATACGAATTACCCCCTATGGTTTGGAAAATTACAAATACCTCACTGTCAGAATTTTTTATTTAACAGAATTAATTGAAAAAGTGAAAATTTTAATTGTTTACCTATACAATAATAAAATTATCTGAATTATTAATTGAAATAAAATTTTAACATTATTAAAAACCGTTAATTAACTTGATGATTTATTAACAAAATGACATATTTGTTATGAAATTAAAAATCTTAAAAAGCATAATGTAATTTTTGAAATTATAAAAAATAATTTATAATTTAAGCAAATCTCAAAAAAAATATGCTTGTAATTAACCTTTTGTGATAAAATTACATATAATATACATTTAATACCGAAATATTTCCCAAAAGAATATTGAACGATATGAAAAAGTAAAGGAAAATCGTCCAACATATAGTAGAGCAGCACCCAAAAACCAAACCACCACCCATTGAGTGGGCTGTCTGCATTCTTATTTTGAAAAAGACAAAATTAAAATATTGTATAAGAATTTAAAAAACAAAAAATGAGAAAGCAAGTCAGTCCTCTTTCCACACCATTCCCTTTGCCAGCTAAAAATGTGTGCCAGCCACCATCAATTCCTCTTCATTTTTTTTGTTTTTGGTCCTGATTCTCTTCTTTTCCTCTGTCTTCGTAATGGATAGCAGTTAACTGCACCAAAACACAAGTTGACACTTTTATTGGAGTTAAAAAATGGAATTAGCTCCTCTCCATTCCGTTATCGGACGGGAGAGCATGCTTGATTATTGTTGACTTTGATTCGAGTTCATTTTAATAATTTAAATTGTGAATTTATATAGTTCGTCGAGTATATTATTTTTGTAAAATATTACGTTGATTGAATATCGATAGATATTTGATTATATTGCATTTCCGTCAATGACATGCATAATTTTCAAAATAAATTATAATAAAAATATGATCTGATTAAGTGACTATCAACATCTGATTATCGTGATTTTTTTTATAGGGATGATGTAGTCGATGGGTTCTACACATTGAACGGTTTAGATTATTAAAAAGAGCCTAGATTAGGGCCTAAAATGACCCAACAATATCCTCCAATCTAATAACAGACTGGAAAGGAGCCAACTCCTTTAAAAAATAGGAAAATTTACCCATAAGTCTTAGTTTTTGAAACGTTGAACCATTTAGTCCTAAAAGTTTTCTTATGCTCCATTTAGTCCCATTTTTACATCAGTATGATGTAAATGATGTAAATGATCTGATGTTTCATTCTATAATTTCAAAATTTATTGAAATCTGATAAACATTAGATGTTTTTCATCCTATATTTTCAAACATTATTGAAATTTGATGAACATTAGATGTTTGAAATCTAATGTTTGTAACATGACTCTGATGTTATTAACATTGTATCTGATGTTATTAACATTGTAATGGGACCTTTCAGTCTATAAGAAAACTTTTAGGACTAAATAGTGCATAAGTTATTAATTTGGGATTTATTGGTGCATCCCCCTAAAAAATATACGAGCATTTATTGAAAAATCTTACTCAAGACACTTGTATTTTAATTAACTCAGTTATTTTTTTTTATATTTTTTTATTCTATTAAATTCTATCAATTGAGACTTTTATTCCAGAAGGTTCTATTTTCCATTTGTAGTATTTTTTTTTGTTTTACTGTTTTACCCTTCTAGTTGGTTATTCAATATTTTTTGTTATAATATCTCTACATATATTGCGTGTAATTTACATGTTACGTTTGGCATGTTCGTGATTTTTGTCGAAGGTCCCAAAGTTCTTGCAAGATGCGATTTATGTTACGATTTCTCTAGATTTTTTAGTGTGCATATATTTACACCCTTAAGATTGGGACAATCAAAACAAAATCACATTTAATATTTTATAACGTTTTCAATTGTTTTCATAATGAGAACATTCACAAAACAATTTCAACAATACAATAAACCTCATATTTACAAACCCCTTCAATATACTGCCTATTCAATTATTAATGTTATAATGTTCACACAAAAAGTAACATTTTACAAATTCAATATGACCATACATAATACTAATTAGGATTGTGTAAAATACTGCTCAATCCATTAAAACCGTATTGATCCGCATCAATTCGCACTGTTCTAACCGCTAACCGCGGTTTAAACTTTAAAATTTATAATTCGCCAACCGAACCGCTCCGCTCCGCTATAGTTAATACATATATATTTTTAACTTCCAATGAAATATTAATATAAAAATAAGTGTGAGAGAGATTTAAGATATGAAATTAATTACAAATTAATGGTTATATACATAAAACATATTATGCAAAATTACTTTGTGTTTTATATCTAAAAAATATTATACAAATTAGTATTATATATTATGTAAATATATGATAATTAGGTAGAATATTCTTCAAACTGCCAATTCGTCAAAAATCATCTAAACCGTAATTTGTCAATCCGTTAATCTGCTAACCCGCCATTTGATTTGTAATTTTACTCTCAAACCGTCTAAACCACACCGCACACACCTCTAATATTGATAACCAGTGTAGCTTAGACAGCTCAGACAATGACAATGCTAGCCAAACACTAGCCCAAAACGGTGAGAATGCTTCAAGTAGAGGTGGGCATGGGTCGGTTGCGGCCATGGAATCTCCAATCCGCCATTCGTCCGCCAGATTGGCAGATTGAAGAAAATCAATCCGCATCCGTCCGCCAATCCAGTGGATGTGGATTGAGCGGATTGGCGGTTTGGCGGTTTAAAATTTTATAAATTTTTAACATAATTTAACTTGTGCACTTCCTCAAAAAGAAAAGAAAAAAAAGAAAAAGAAAGTATGACAGTCAATAACTTAAAAAAGTATTATAATCACTGTATGCTTTATCCAAAGAAAAAAGTTTAAAACTTTAGAATATCACGATCACTGCATTCCTTATCCACATATTACAATCACAGCATGATTCATCCATATAGAGTATTACAATATGTGATTCTTAAAATATAATAACAATTCATACCACCAAAACCATGAACAGAGCAGTAGTAGAGATTGTATGTCTCTGTATTGTTACATCTACATATGTTTTTGAAAACAAAAAATCAACTAGCATATATCATATTTTTTATTTATTATTTTTAGAACTAGATTTAAAAACTAAAAAATATAGATAAATAATACGTTTATTTTTTTTCAATTTAAAAAATATATTCAAGTTAAGAACTTTTTTTTAACAGAATATTTAAATTTTTTTCAATTGAAAACACAAACATAATATTTAAACAAACTGAAAATACAAAGTCTTATAAATTACTAGGGGTGTTTGCGGTTTGGCGGTTCGGTTGCGGCCAAAGAAATCTCAAATCCGCCATCCGTCCGCCAAATTGGCGGATTAAAGAAAATCAATCCGCAACCGTCCGCTCGTCATCACGCATCCGTCCAAAATGTGACTGATCGGTTCGGTTCGGTCGGTTTTGACAGATCGGTATATCCGCTGCTCACCCCTAACTTCAAAGCCTGCTAAAAGTAGTCTAGTGCATATTAGCAAAAGAATAGTGTATGTTAGAAAACCCTCTTAACAAGTGTTCGTTAGTTTGTTAGATGGTTATCCTTTTGTATATAAATATATCAACCCACTATTGTAAACTCCAAGAGAGTTAGTTCATTTGATTAAATGAAATCAGTTCAGTTCTTAAATACATGGTGGATATTCACACTCCTAGAAATGGACAATCAAAACACAATCATATTCACATTGGATTGATTTTAAACTCACAGCAATGCAACAGCCTTACAAGAGACCTTAGATTTCAAAACCCTACATGTGTACATCGTGCCGTATATATTTTAGTAATTTTTGTTTTTTTTATAAAAAAAAATGTGTAAAAAAATAGAGAGAATAATGTGATAATTTATAATGATTTTTTGACTTTTTGACTAAAATTGAAAGTTGCCAAACGAGAATGTGGATTTCAATAGGGTTTTTTTTTTTTTTTTTAATGATTTTTTGAAATTATTGTAGCCGTTAGGGTTTGATTACATCTCACAAAACAACATTAAATTCAAAAAATGACTTACATTTCTTGCCCTTCTTAAAAAACGATGTGGAATTCTATAATGGCCACTAGTTTTGTTCTTCATTGTTAAAATGATGAGTATTTGGATATGGAACAATGTGAAGTAACCGATGGCACAATACTTGATTAGAAGTAGAATATATAAGAACATGGAAGCTAGGGCACTAATTTGGGAAAAAATTCAATCCAACGTTTCCAACACGTCTTAATACATGACGATAGTATTGTCAATTGGCTATTAATGGGACTAATTAGAACATAAGAAAAAATGTTAAATGAATTGATGCATAAGTACTAAAGTGTAAACTTGTGAAAAAATGTCACTAAAAAGAAGGATAGTTAGGCCAAGTTTGGCATATAGCCAAAAAGTTAAAAAGCAAAAAAGTTACTCAAAAAGTTAAAAAGTTAACACTATTCACTAAAAGTCAACAATTACGGCTGCACAACTCCCAAGTCGAATTTTTTCCTACAAATCAATTTTTACAATTTTTTATTACACATTTTCCCATAAAAAGTCAACAAGTTAACCCAAACATCTATATTTTCAACCTCCATTTTTTAGTCCAAAAAGACAAAAAGTGCACTTATTTAGGACACCCCAAACAACCTCTTATTCAATAATTTTAAGCAATTAATTTTTATCTTTTCAAAAGTTGAATCCTAATTAAGGAAAATCTCGAGTTTAACTTTTTTTTTTTTTTTTTTAAGTGATTGATCCCAAGTGACAAAAATCATAGCTTAGGGCTGGTTTGGAGTGTTCTAAAAAAGTGCACTTTTTGTCTTTTTGGACTAAAAAAGTTGAGAAAAAAATATGAAAGTTTGGATTAATTTTTTGACTTTTTATGAAAAAATGTGTATTAAAAAATTGTATAAAAAAAGTGTGTAGGAAATGATTAGAGAGGGGTGGGCCCCAGCCGTACAACCGGCGGGAGTGAGTTGGAGTTGGAAATTATTGGCTAATTTTTGTACAAAGCACTGGATGGTTTTGTTTGGCCTGTGGGGGTCATCACAGGTCCCATTTTAATAATCTGAACCGTTCAATGTGTGTAACTCGTCGAACACTATGTACTTACAAAACATCACGTTAATCGGATATCGATAGCTATCTGATCAGATTTATTTATTTTTCAATCATTAATTATAACACCATCCATTTGTTGTACATAACTGATTTGATCATATAGTTATCGATATCCGATCAATGTGATTTTTTGCAGACATATAGTACTTGACGATTTCTACACATTGAACGGTTCAGATTATCAAAACGGGACCCGTGATGGCCCCCATGGGACGAACAACAGTCTGTGCAAAAACCACATCCAATCATTTCTTTTTTCTCCACTGCCGCACACAGTAGCTGCACACACATCAATTCGGTGTATACTTTTTTTTTGAAGAACATTGATTTTTTTATTTTTTTTGGGGGTGAATAGTGATATCTTTTTGGATTGGAAAATGATTTGTCCCCCTAAAAAAGTTCTCCCTAATCCTCCTAATCCCCAAAACGACGTCGTTTTGGGCATTTTTTTTTTTTTTTTTTTTTGCCTTGGTTTGAAATTTAAGGGGATTAGGGGGCCAAAAAATAGGGGGATGTAGCACAGCCCTTTTGGATTTTGGAATAATTTTTTGACTTTTTGACTTATTTAAGCTAAGCCAAACTAGCCTTTAACCTTTTGAATATTTTTTTCAACTTTCATTCATAAGCCACTGCATTTGCAATTCGAGAGTTGTTTCTTTATTTTTAATTATTTTTGGTTCATCAATACCAAAAACCATATTATTGAATATTATGATTTCTGATAGGGGAATATATGTGGAGGTTCAAAATACTACACAATTTGCATTGATCCACCTGTTAATCACGGATTAGTTTAATTCACGATTTTGAAATTTATAATTCACTTTTGAAATCATTGCCCTGCCATAATTAATACACACACATATATATATATTGCTTTTAATAAAATATTAAAGTAAAAATCAATGTGAAAAATATCTGTAAAATTTGTACAAACTAGCATTACATATATCTAATAATATAAATTAATATTATATATTATATAAACAGTTAATAATTATTTAAAATTATTCATCAATTAGCTAACATGTTAAAATAGTCCAAATCACAATTTAATTATAAATAATAAATTTATCAGTATTCACTGTCCATAATTTAATAATACAATAATATTTAGGAGTTCTAACTTAAAAATTTAAATAGTAAGTCCTATATAATGATATGATATTTTTACTTAAATTTTCTTTTTTCTTTTTTCTTTTTTGTTTAACACCTCGATAGAGTTCATATGAAAGATCTATTGGAGTCTCTATCACTCCGCCTTAGGCTTCGTTTGGGAAGCCATGGTTTGGACTTTTTTTGACTATTTTAACCATAAAAAATAAAATAGACTATTTTAGTAATAACAAACAAAACATCACATCCAATTCATAATCATTACATTCTTTTCTTACAAAAAAATTTAAAAAAGTCAAAAAGTCAAAAAAATTTTCCCAAATCAAACTTTTATGCTCAGACTAAAATAATCAAAAAAAAATTAAAAATTCAAAAAACTAACCCAATTCCTAAACGGTGGCTTAATAATATTCTCAAACCGCAGCAACGTCCACCCTAGGCCTAGGTTCAACTCTCAATTTGCAAGTCCCGACCAACCTCAATCTAATGGGTTAGCCATGTAGGCTTGGTCCGAATAAATATGCACTTACACAATCATAGGCTTATTATTGATCGATGGAATCCTACTGTCAGACATAATAAATTATATCATTGCAAATTTGCAATTGGTAAAACGTTTAAATATATATATATATGTTTGTTAAACTTTTCTTCTATCAAAAAAGAAAAAAGAAAAAAGAAAAAAAGAAAAATAAATTATATTGATACTTTCTGAGATTTAGTCTAATTATATTCTATTTCTTAACGTTTGGAAAATTATATTGTTATCTCTGTGGTCAATAGTTTTATTTTACAACTGCCCTAATTATATAAAAGACAACAATTCTTAGTGTAAAAATAGAGGAAATTATATTGAAAAAAAAAAAAAATAAAGCAAAGAAAAGGGGAAAAAAAAAAAAAAAAAACAGACAGAGTAAAGCAAAGTAAAAAAAGAAAGAGTTTATGACTTTAATATTTTCATATCGTCTAAATAATTAAAATGACAAGAAAGTGAGTATAATTTCTCAAACGTCCGTGAGTGATACATATTAAACTCAAATATCAGAGATTTGTAATTTAGCCAAAAAAGAAATCCAAAAAAACATTTTTTGATACTGTTATATTAATTTAACTGCATCTCATTTTTTAATAAGGAATATCTATATGCCATCACAATATTATTTTGAAAAGGAAGTCCTATTAATAAATTATTAAAAATCTTATCCATAAATAATTATTGTGTGTTTCATTTTGAATTTAATTTTAATATTCGCAACAAAATTGTATAATGAGTTTACAACCAGAAAATTTATACACAAAAATTATAAATGAAAAATAGGCATCCATTCATTTTAAATAAAAAAATTATTAAAGTAATTTATACTTTTCAAAATTCTAGCATTACATTATTTTCAAATCATTTTGTTTGTATAATTATTGAACAATAATGTTACAGACTCAGACATAAAAACTCAAAAAATTATCTAAAATTTTATATCAATAACTTAAATTCATTTTATATACGATTTTCACACATCATCCCAATATATATCTATTTCTGAGGAAATTTCCAGTCCCAAATACTGGTCCCTATCGTTTTTAATTATTGAAACATTGCGTGTGGTAATCTAAGTCCTCAATCCCACATCTACATCTTCAAACTCAATTTAAAAGCACGCACATCCCCACCCTTACATTCACCATACACTTCTGAGTTCTGAGTCCTCCACAAGAACTCACAAAAACAAAAACAAAAACAAACAAACATGACCCCATATTTCATTCTCTCCTTGTTCCTCCACCACCTAGCATTCCTGTTAGCCGGGCCATTGTGCCGGAATCTGACCCACGCCGCCACCGGAGGAGGCCGGTGGACCCTCCTCAAACCCAACATTGGCATAACCGCCATGCACATGCAGCTTCTCCCCAACGACCGTGTCGTAATCTTCGACCGCACCGACTTCGGCCCCTCCAACATCTCTCTCCCCAACCACAAATGCCGACTCGACCCCCACGACATCGTTTTGAAATCCGACTGCACTGCCCATTCCATCGAATACGACGTCGTCTCCAACTCCCTCCGCCCTCTCACCGTCCTCACCGACGTCTGGTGCTCCTCCGGCTCTCTCTCCCCTGACGGCCGTCTGATTCAGACTGGCGGTTTCAACGACGGTGATCGTGCTGTCAGAGTTTTCAAGCCCTGTAATGGTTTTGATTGTGATTGGCAAGAAATCAAATATGGGTTGAATGCGGAAAGATGGTATGCCACCAATCATATATTGCCGGACGGTCGACAAATCATTGTCGGTGGTCGCCGGCAATTTAACTACGAGTTTTATCCGAAGACCGGCTCGACTAATCGAGCTTACAGTTTACCCATTTTAGTAGAGACTAATGAGCCCAAAATTGAGAACAACTTGTACCCATTTGTGTTTCTTAACGTTGATGGGAATTTGTTTATTTTTGCGAATAATCGTGCGGTACTGTTCGATTATTCGAAGGGTATTGTCGTCAAGACATACCCGAATATGCCAGATGGCAATCCTCGGAGTTATCCGAGCACCGGTTCGGCAGTTTTGCTGCCATTGAAGAACTTGCAAGGACGAGCAATTCAAGCTGAAGTGTTGGTTTGTGGAGGTGCACCAAAAGGATCCTACACCAGCGCTCGAATGGGTCAATTTGTCGGAGCCTTGAAAACATGCGGCGGATCAAAATAACCGACCCATCTCCCCAGTGGGTTATGGAGACTATGCCTCTGGCTCGGGTCATGGGTGACATGGTATTGCTTCCAAATGGTGATGTTTTGATTATTAATGGTGGGTCGGCAGGGACGGCTGGATGGGAATATGGTAGGAACCCGGTTTTAAATCCGGTTGTTTACCATCCCGATATGGCAATTGGGTCGAGATTTGATGTCCAAAACCCGAGCACTGTACCCCGGATGTACCATTCCTCGGCAATTTTGCTTCGTGACGGTCGAGTTCTTGTTGGTGGTAGTAATCCTCATGTTGCTTACAAATTTAAGGGGGTCCTTTTTCCCACTGAATTAAGATTGGAAGCTTTTTCGCCATCGTATTTGGATCCAGGATCCATTAAATTGCGTCCAAAGATTATTTCACCTGCTTCTCAAGTCAAGTTTGGGTATGGTCAACAGATTACGATTCAATTTACAGTAACTGATACTATAAATAAAAATTTGGTCACCGTAACCATGGTTGCACCATCATTTAACACACATTCATTTTCCATGAACCAAAGATTATTGGTGCTTGGTGGCGGAAATGTGAAAATTATTGGAAAATCCACATATCAAATTGGGGTAGTGACACCGGGTTCGGGTAAACTTGCCCCATCCGGATACTATCTTTTATTTGTGGTCCATCAACAAATACCCAGTGATGGCATTTGGGTCCATATACAGTGAAACTTCTCCTTCTTTCAAAATTAGTGTTGAATTTGTAGTATATAAAATATTTCCACTTTTTTTTTTTCAAAGATCAAAACATTAGTAAAAGTAGGTTGTTTGAAATTTTTTTTTTTTTTTTTTCTTGCAAGGATGGTTATGATGCCATCAAAATTGTATTTACAAGATTAAATAAAAAAGCTGGATCTTCATGTTATGAATTGTACTTTACATGGATAATTCTTCCATGACATTAATTAATAAAAGATGGTTGTTATATATTAGTGGAATGTTTTTATCAATTTTTTTTATTATCTATGTAATTTTTCATGTCATGTATTATAATGATTTCTATTGTTTTCTTTAAATATAACAAGTCAAGGCCTACAAATATAAATAATATTTATTTTATAAAAATATATGAAATATGATGATAAAATATATCTAGTAACTAATATCATTTCAATGAAATGTGAGTACCTTTTATGTCAATTGACAAGTACTCGGCAACGTTTCGTATCATCCATAGCCTCTTATTGACTTTTAGTGATAATCATTCAAGAGGAAAATGTTTTGGTGTTGTTATGGATTCCATATAAAAATGATAAAGATTCAAAAATAATATTCACAAATTTATTTTAAAAATAAGTATGGGGTGAAGATTGAACTTGATGATGTGAGTTCCCCCATAAACAAATTTCATCCACACAATTCAAATTTTGAGCTTCTTTTTTTTTTTTTTTTTTTTTTTTTTTTAATTCGTAGAATTGTTGTTCCATATAACTTTTTGGATTGTTTTTGTCAAAAAGTATATGATATGTTATGATCTACGCATCATATTAACATGTACTTTCTAATAAAATTCTTGAACATTTATACACATTAAAAAAGCATGTATACATGTAAAAGATTTTACTATTTCTTAACATTATACCTGTTTGATTACATCAATTTGGTTTTTTTTTTTTTTTCTTCATTGATGCCAATCAAAAAAAAAAAAAAAAAACATTTATAATTAAACCAAAAAAAAAAGGGGGCTTTTTCGACCAAATTTTTGTCCAAAATCATCAGAGGTGGCAACATTTCATTAGATAATAATGAGTCTTACTTTATCACAATTCAATGACAATATAACATCTCAATCACATCCGCACAAAGATTTGACCTACCAATGATTATTGTAACGTTCCAATTTTCATGTCCAAATGGTAATACAATAGCCATGGTCCTTTAAAGTAAAACTGATAATAAATCCTCATACTTGCATTACATGATGTAAATATTCTTCATGCAATAATACAATAAATTCAACAACAATTAATTAAACAACAAATATCCTTAAGGGTTTATAAGTTTCCAAGCCTTGAGCCTGGTTACACAAAACGGTTATTCAAACCTACACATACAAAACCCTTGGCTTACAATTAGAGTCACAGCAAATGAGCACATTATGCTCTCTGCACACACCTCCACGCCTTCAATTGGGCGAAATCACTACATATTTTCCTGCACAAGAATCTTGTAGGGTGAGCATAAAGGCCAGTAGAAAATCTTTAACAAAATATATACGTTTTATACAATGCTCAAGAGATGAATGCACATGCCATGCCATGCCTTTAGAAAATAAAATACATCTTCATCTTTTGAAAACCATCATACTCAATGATGTTATGCAACTTCAACTGTTCAAAATTTATCAATTTAGTTCAAGGGGGCGGTAAATACAGCTTTGGTAATTCCTAGGTCGGTGTCTGCAAGTAGACTATACAAGTACTACAAATTTGTCATTTTTACCAGCATTGACTGGAACGCTTGACACCTACAATTTGTCATTTTTACCAGTATTAACTAGAAGGTTCGACACCTATAATTTCATCTACACCACCTGTCAAGACTTACCACCGTATTTACCTCAAAACTAATTCATGAAAACTTGTTTCTTAGCATTCTTTTCTCAATGCAAAGTTTTCAAATCGAATTTCAAAGCTCTTCATTATCAATGAATTGATATGCTAATGTATCAATTTATGCAATGCAACATTTTATCAATTTTCCATTCTTCCACACAATATTTCCATTGTGATCAAAATTTTCATTTCTCCTTTTGATACAATTTCACAAGATGAATAAATACATTTATTTCAATTCATCCAAGGAATGGCATAACTCTCACATTTCAAGCCATCTCAATAATTTCCCATATTCCATGAAAATATCATTTATATAAATATAAATAAGAAATTTTTATACATCCAATTATTTTGAACATACAAAATAAATATAACATCCTGGTCCATGGTTTCTCAACATCTTTTAAAACTTCTATTTTCTAGGTTTTCTTACCAAACAATTCATCTCCAAAACATTTGAAGAAATCTCACCAAAAACATCTTTCTTTAATCAACGTAGTTCAAAACACCCAATTTCTATCTCAAAGGATCAAATAGTAAACCCACTTTCAAAATCACTCTTTTTCTTGAATCAACAATTAATTTTCAAAACTAATCAAAGGATGATTTCGAAAATCATTTAGATCTTGTAAAAACATATATATAACTCAAAGAAAATTCCTACTTCAAGTTTTGAAGAAAGATTGAAATGAAACTCCAAAATTTATGGTGTCGAAACTTGATCTCCACCTCACACTACGAAGCCCTCAAGGAGATAACCAACTTTGGTGAATAACTTAGGCCAAAATCCCAATGGATTTGAAGAAATCAAAGAGAGATGGTGGCTTCTAGAGAGAGAAGCTGCAGATTTAGGGTTTTTGAGTGAAGACGAGATCAAAAATGAAGCAAAACGGCGCTGCTGGAAACTGATATACACCAGGCTCGCTCGAGCGACCAGATACAAAAAGGTCGCCTTGCTCGAGCACAAGAAGCGTCGCTCGAGCATAGAATGCAAAGCTTCAGGTCTGCCATCAACGCAGATGCACGCTCGAGTGAAGAAACAATTTCACAAGGCTCGTTCGAGCGCAAGAAGCCTCGCTCGAGCGAAGAAGCCAAAATCTGGGCAACAACATTCTAGACCAACTAACAACCAACATGTTCCAAATATGCCCAACATAATCCAAAACTCAAATACAAAGAGTTAAAGGAAGGAAACAAGACATAGACAACAGTATACAATCACGGAATCCGAGTCCGGAACACAACGAAAGTTGGGGTAAAAACATGGGTCGCTATAACTATCCTATGAGAAAATTGAGAGATTTACTTGTAGGTTATAATGTGTGGACTTATTATCCAATAGATTCTATGATAATTAATAGCGTTTTTCATAAAACATTATAGAAAAAAAGTTAATAATTGTTAATTTCAACGATAGTCTGAAAATTTTGTCACAAAAAATGACATTAATTATAAGTTTTAATGACAATTTTTAAAAAAAAATTGTCACAAAAAACCCTCACTAATTTTTGAATGTCAGCGATAGTTTGAAAAATTCGTCCAAAAAAAGTCACTAGTTGTAAGTTTTAGTGACAATTTATAAAAAAACATGACAAAAAAGTTACTAATTGTTAATTTTTAGCAACATATATAAAAAATTGTTATAAAAAATTATTTTTAGTAACAATTTTATTAGAACTTATTTTTAGTAGGACTTGATGAGAATTAAGTCGAACTATTAAGACCTATACATAGTTTACCCAAGAAAATTTGGCTTAGATGCCGTTTAGAAGCTTGCAAGATTGGACTTCTTTCAAGTTTACATCTCAACTTGAAGGGCCTCATCATGAGTCATATTTTGATCATATGAACCGTTCATATTGTAGGACCCTCCGTATATTTCATCTATAAAAAAGTTGAGTTGATAAGATAATAGTATATTTTTTATTTTATCGTATTTTTCTTTAAAAAATTTGATGATCTATTTTAAAAATATATTTATCGTCTATTTTTTTAGAGATAAACACCGATAAAATAAAAAAGTTACAATTATCGAATCGAGTTAATTTTTTTCATAATAGATATATATTAAGACCTCTACAAAATGAATGGTTCAAATAATTGAATTAGGACCTATGATAGGCTTTTACAGACCTCTCAAATTCTCTTAAATTAAAATGTAAATATGTGAGAAATCTAATTTTTAACGTAACTAGCATGTGGAAGACACAATTTCACATCAAATACATTGTATATGCAACAAAATACTCATTTTGAAGATGTAAAAAGAATTTAATCTAACAATATCAAGTAAATTAATAAAGATAACTTATTTTCGTCATGTCTGGTATCCAATAATAGTTATTGGTTTTTATAAATGAATGTGAACTAAGGCCCTGTTTGTTTTGGGTTATAGGGAACGGAATTGAATTAGGATAGACGTGAAATTTATTAAAATTGTGTTTATTAGTAAAATTGGGAAGGGGGTTCATAGTCTTAAGGGATATTGGAGGAAGGAATTAGCAAAGGCATCCGGACTGTTTATTTTAGTCCAAAGGCCATGGGATTGGACTAATAATTCCATAGATCTCACAAAAATTGTGTTTGATTGGAACCAAAACTCTTAGGACTAATAGTCTCTTTGAGACTATTAATACCCTCCAAAGAAGGGACTAACAATCCCATGAGGATTGTGTTGGTTATGTTGAAAAAATTATTATTTTAAGCCAGGTAATAAAAGGCATGCATAAATAAGTCGCATGCATGCAAAAAGAGACATTATCGATTTATATATATGAACATTAAATATATTTCATAGCTAAATGTATTGATGAAATCCAATTCATATGTTTGCTTTGTCAAGATATAATTACTACATAAATCAGGAACTCAAGATTTAGAGCACAAAATATAGACACAAAGCACAAAGGTGATTAGCAAAAATTTGGTGTACAAGTCAATTTTAATTGCTTTGCTTGAGGGAAATACAAAATCTTTCTACTCAAATGTTTAGAGCATCATTCCCATATGGTACCACTAGACCTTTGCTGTGGTGAGCTTTTCTAATTGAAAAATATTTGGGAGTTCTAATTAAATATTCTTAATTTATCTTTAATGATGATGCGGAATGGACTCCACTCATCACTTCTCATTCTTCCTCTCTGTATTTCTCTCTCTCTTCTACCTCATTAGAGGTTAAAATATGAGTGATATATTAGAGAATATAGCACCACTCTTTCTTATTTTTATTTTACAATGTTGTCAATTTAGTTCTTTTGGGGTGTGTAGTGATTTAACTCTATAAAACTACTCACTATTAAATATGAATGCATTTATTTTTGTTTAAATAGTAAGAGAAACAAAAAAAATTTAACATGAATTGTAAAAAATTAAAATAAAAATCCATCAATTTTTTGACTTTGGCTGTTTTAGCAGTAGGCTAAAATAGTCAACAAGTCAAAAAAATAACTATTCTCTCTATGTTTTAGAATTTTTTTTAGTAAAAATAAATAAATAAATAAATAAGAAAAATCAACTAAATGGTCAATTTCTAAAACAATCATTTTAAAAATAATATTATCACATCATTCTAATGCAAAAATACGTATACATTTTCTTTTTTGTTTAAAAGGATGAGTCTTTTGTTTAAAATCTTTTATTTTTCCCCCCTTCTTTTTGTGTGAGAATAAGGAAATATTATTGATGAAAAATGTCGTAAAAAAAGAATTTTACGCCGTGTTTGGTTGGGAAATTTGAAAAAGGATTTGGAAAAAGAAAGAGAAAATGTGTGTAAAATTAAGTGAAATATAATACTTTTTTCCTTTCTTTCTCCAAATCTCTTCCCACATTTTCTAACCATACACAACGTTAAATTACTAATCTTACATATCTTTGGTTAAAACACAAAAGGAGGGAGGTATGTCACCAAAATACTCATTTGATTCCCTTAACTTCACCACTGAATGAGAAAACCATGCACTAATCATTGTGAAGGATCGATAATTTTGGGTTTTTTGTTTTTTTTTCCTCTCTCCAGTGCATGTATCTTTTTCCTTGTACAAAATGCGAATCCCGGGCATAATGGAACATAGTGTGAATGTCACGCAAAAAATGCAAAATCCAAAAAGATAAGGTCATTGTCGACTTCCATCACCTTCAGACTAGGCTGTTACAATGCCCAGTTCTAATCCATATATATATATAAGTTATATATTATTGGTGGTCCAAGCTTTTAAGTTTTCAAAAGCATATACATTTCCACACAAAATAAATAAATAATTACAAAGTTATATCCATTGGCGTTTTGCTCAGCTGGTGTATATGTCTCTACACATCCTGCATAAGGTCTTTGCATTTTGAGTTTCAACCATCAATTATCTCCTGAACATTTTTACAGGCACCCAAAAAACAAAAACAGAAAAATCTGTTTGATTTTTCAATTTTTAAGAACAATTGTCTAGTTTTCAATATGTATTTTTTAATTTTTAGAGATTGGATAGTGTACACGCCATCGGTAATATTGGCTCGACCATTTAGGCAAGTTTTTTTTTTTTTTTGGATTGACAAAGAAGAATTTTATTGATGGAATAAACAAGTACATAGAGCAAGTGAATTACATCAATAAAGATAAAGGGAGGTGCAGAGCATCACAATGGGCTAGATCATCCCAATGAGGTTGGCACGATCTAACTCATCCTATCATTTGCTAGTACCTTCAGAGTTGGTGAGAGACCAACATAGCAACCAGCAAAGCATTGGCATATACTGAATCAATTGTTGATGATATGAATCTTGAACCAACTAATTCTATTATACACGAGCATGCCAACACCACTACTACAGCCAACTCTACAGAATCTGGCTTTTCCTCTTGGCATACCACTCAAAACCACTGCAAACATCCAAGATAGCAGATAACAGCAGATCCATTGAAAGCAGATAGCAGCAGATAGCAGATGACAGGGCTGGAGACACCTCCCCTGCCTAAAATAAAGTTGAAACCATACTGAATTAGATACAAAGAGGAACCACAAGGCATTCACCATATCAGTGTAGTATTTTACAATTAACAGAGCAGACACAAATAGATAACATAGCAACCAACAGAGCATTAGCATGTCTACACCCTCTCAGCCAACTCTACAGAATCTGGCTTTTCCTCTTGGTATACCACTCAATCCTGAGTTCACAGACACCAATAGCAAACTACTGAATCCTGAGTTCCAGCAGCAGCCACACCCAACCATTGAAAGCAAATAGCAGCAGATGACAGATGATAGGGCTGGAGACACCTCCCCTGCCTAAATTAAATTGAGACCAGTGCAGACCAAGCCCTTATGGCAACCACCAAGACTTAACACATAACCAAAATACATCATATAGATCACACAACACTAGCACACACAAGGCACAACAACAGAACACATACAGATCACACAACACTAACACTCACACCAGCAGTGATCTTGGTATTCACCATATCAGTGCAGCATTTCACACTTAGCAGAGAGGTCACAAAGACTTAACACACAACCAGGACACTAGCATCCACCCCAGCAACAGATCACACCACAGCATACAGATCACACAACACTAACACACACACCAGCAACCCATAGCTGCAGAACTTCTGCTGCTACATAGTTCCACCCAAGCACACCCGAATCTGAGTGAAGTTAAATATAAAATCAGTGATTGAGAAATTAAAGTCTTTCAGATGTGGCCTCAACCACAGGGCTACCCTAGTCTTAATCAGCTCACACACTTCAGCCCTGCTTGGAGTAGATGATATGAAGATGCATTCATTTCTAAGCTTCCAGATTGACCACAATACAGCTAAAGGGATAGCACTCCAGATTTTCCTTTCCCTCTTCTTCACTTTCTTATCTACCCACTATAACAATAACTGATCCACAGCACCTGGTAATGCTCCTTGGGTTCCCCACCAATTCAACATATGAGACCAGACACTCCACACAAAAGGGCAACAGACTAAAACATGATCCACAGATTCCAACTCACTCTTACAGAACACACACAGATTACACAGATTAGACCCATTCACATTTAGGATCCCTAGTCTTTATAGAAACTCCTTTGTCTTGATCCTCTTTTTCCAGGCCATCCACCCAAATACTTGTACCTTGGGAGGAATAAACTTTAACCACACCAACTTACTAACACTGAGGGTTGGACCAAGGTTACCAACCACAAACTTATACAATGATGCTACAAAAAACTCACCAGAATTAGAGGCTGACCACACAGGCCTATCCATCTAATCAGGCCTTAGCACAGGACTTGCTGCTAATTGGTTAAGAAGGTTTTGCAACTGAGCCTCCTCTTAGTCATACAACTCTCTTCTGAAAGCTAGGTTCCATACACCTACTATATCTTAGCTTGTATTTGTGGTTATTTACTTTTTTTGCTTGCTTTGGTCACTCCATGCATGGTTAATACACTTGTAGTGTAAATCACACAAACTAGCTTTGTATGCTTTATGAAGTAGCATGTTATTCTAGCTTGTTTTCTTTCCATTTCAGCATGTTTTTGGTGATGTTTTTCCATGTCATGACTCTGTTTTGGTTTAGTTTGGTTAGCCTTTACATGCTCTTTGCACTTGTAGTGCAATCTCATGAAATAGCCTAACATGCATCATGTTGTAACATGTCATTTTAGCATGCTTTTGGCTTAGCTTAAAGAAGACTTTGTTCATGTTTTACCATGTTTAAGGTCTAATTTGTGTTGTATTGGTCATGCATGCCATGCTTTGTATAGCTATAGTGCATTCTAGCTTGTTAGCTTTGTGCATCAAGTCCACTAGTGTGGACGTCCCCGAACGCATCCCGGGGGAAAGGAGTGCGAGTCCCCCCCCCCGTTCTGGTTCGATATTGGGTCTACTACAGTTCGAAGGACTCAAATGTCACGGTTCTCAATCTTGAACCGAAGAGTCCAAATCCGGCAAATCGTTTTGAAAACAGATTTTTTGAAAGAAGTGCCAAACATGGACTGCTTCGCCAGATACAGAGTCGCCACCTAAATGTTTTATTTTATGGGAAATTTAGGAAACCCTGACTCGGTGCCAAAAGGCCACGTGTCCGTCATCACCAAAGTTGCCTCGGCTCGGGAACTTGGGTACGATTGGGGAAGGTCACTTCGTGAACACCCCCGCTCGCCCGGTCAAAGACCGGCCTCTACTAACCATGATATCTTATTTTGAAAACATTGTGAGTTCTTATTCCGGTTATTAGCCTAGGTTACTATGTGATGCGCACAGCATACAAGTATAGACTGAATCGCCTGAATTGGAACAAAACATTTCATGTTTGTTTGTTTGAAAATGGTTTGATGGTGCTACCCGCAAGTAGGCTAAGACGCGGATTTGCCACCCTCGGGTGGGCTTAAGAAAATAATGGTGTTGCCACTATCTAGTGGGCTTAAAACAAGTATTTGATGAATTGTCCCAATTCAAGTAACCCAACCTCCACCCACAGGCATTCAAGGCAGTTATATCACATAAGCACATAGCCTCATAGTAAGCATGCTATTTATGGCAGACACTCACACGCATGCGAGGATGCTAAAGCATAAAACTTACCGAGTACTCCAAGCCAAAACAGAAAACCGATTAGAAATCATGCATGATCCTAAGTATATTGTAATGCCTAATGCAACACATGCAAAGATGCAAACTATGGTAGGCTCGGCTGTCCTAAACATGGCATATGGAATGCTACAACTAACACGTATTCAATTCGGAATTGAAATGCAAATGCAGTTTGTATGATGCGCCGAGCCCGGTGCGTGCAAAACAGATGAATGATGCAAACATGCTGTCATACTGTATGCTAATTGAAACATGCCCTATATCTAACCATCATAAGCGGGTAAATAAAAGGGAAGAAAGAAGTGGGGGTTGGAAGACATACATCACACTCACCCACACTGATTACAATTATGCCCTCGCACAGAGGGTCCGAATAAATAATACAATCCGAAATAAAAGAATAATACAGTCCGAAATAAATATACAAATTCCTAATTAATTAACAAATTAACTAAGATAGTTGTAAACTGGCATGCAAGCCTGGGACTGCCTTGACTCCGCTCCGGATAATGAAATGATGCATGTTGAGCTGCTTTTTCGGAAATCCACTGGGATGCCCCAATTAGCCTCTGTTTGCAATGTTCCTCGAAATACGTGCCAAGCCTCGGAAGACTGCTGATTCTTGATTTTGCTGCAACAGAGAGCAGGAAAAGGGCATAGCAATGTATTTCACAAATATATGCATGCCTCGATCCTCGTGCCACCAATCACGCATATCGATGCATGATGGCCGGGGAGCCGGATTGCACAACTCAATATGGGGTGAATGCAGATGAATGCTACGACAAAACCTAACTCCATCACGGATAATCCGGAGCGTCGGTGACTCGGGGTGAGACCCGAATCGTTCGAAGTCTGAAAGCGTGCCTCGCTTCCGTGGGTCGCTAACTCCTATCCCGAACACGATGCAATATTGTAATACCCCGACCCTCATATCTGAATCTGCTGTCTTTATAATCTCCTGTTCTGTGTCTTTGAATGTTATTGTGAAAATCTATGTGAAAATATAGTAAAAGAGCATGGAACTTAGAGATATGAGTTTCTATCTGTTGAATTAGAACGATTCATTACACTTGAATCACTTAAAATGGAAATTGGGCATCTTAGAGACTTAATTTGCAGAAATTGATTTGATATTTAGAACCTACATGATTTCTAAGCTATAAGGGGATTTTCTGTGATATTTTTATTTCGGCACCATAAAGCGATTGATTTTCGTCTTTTGTGCTCTTATATCTTGTTATATATATATATCTATGTCCAAGACTTGTAAAACTTGTGATCAAAACGTGGCTTACTTTGAGAAAGAAAGGGGGAGAGGAACGTGAGAGTTGAAGGTGAAGAATTGGGGGAAAATAAATTTGACTCACCAAAGAAGCTCATCTATTAGTAGGATTGGGAGATTGAGGTTAAGGTAACCAAATTTCTAGTTTAACTTCTCAAGAATTTCATCTATATATTTGTGTTGATTCATGAATAATCTATGTTTGATCCATTAGGGTTTCTCATTGATTTGATGCCTTAACACTTTGGACATCAATCTTTGTTTCTATAGCATTAATCCATACCAATATGTTACTACTATGTGCTATGTTTGCTGAATTTGTAGAACTTGAATATATTTGGAGCATTGGATGGAATTTGTGGAAGTGTTGGCTTGTTGAAGCCTTTAACTTGGTTTAAATTGACATGATTAAGCTTTCATCCATGTTGTGGTGTTGTTAAGTGGAAGTATTGCATGAATTTCACCCTAGATTGCATGAAAAATTGGGTTTGGATGATGAATTTTGGCTTGAAATCGGGCTGCCCTGAATCTGGGTAGTCGTCCTCGAAGGAGGTCGGCCGCTTCGGCGTGAAAATGCACCTCCCAGAAGTTTACGAAATTTACCTGTCCGGCCGAAGGAGAACTTTACGCTCGAGCGTAAAAATCGACCATCCAGTATTTTGGCGACCTTCTGATCGCTCGGCGGACAAAGCTACGCTCGAGCGAAGGACTGTTTCAGCAAGAAAAATACATTTTGTTCAGTTTTTTGTGTTTGACTCTTCGGTGCTATTAGAATATTCTTTTCTGATGGGTCTTAAGAGATTATGACTTTATAAAAGTGTGGAGGCATGTGAATCGATTTTAAAGGAAAAGAATACTAATTTATTAGTTATGTTGTGTGTAGGGCACACTCAGAGGAACTCATACGCCACCACAACACCGTGAGTAATAGTGCATTTTACATATATTTATGTATCCGTTTTACAGAAGATAAGATCATAACTTATATGTTGATCTAGAATGAAATGTGAGTCGAAAGACTATCGTGCCGAAGACTACCCGAGTCGAAGACTATCCGTGCCGCAGAAGGCTACCTGAGTCGAAAGACTATCTGTGCCGCAAGGCTACCTGAGTCGAAAGACTATCCGTGCCGTAAGGCTACCTATTGTGCCGCAAGGCTACCTGAGCCGAAAGGCTATCCGGGCTAATGGGCCAATCTGTTATCTCGGTTTTTTGGTTTTGATACATATACTACTGTACATGGTGATTTTGTATTACGCATTACTATTCACTGAGCTTGTCTCATTCTGTAGTTTTGTTTGATTCTGTAGGAACCAGCTTGAGGAGCCGATCTAGCACACGTCATGCATTTTTGTCAGCCTAAGGATAACCGTAATCGGAGGAAACCCTTATATTAGATCGCTTTTTGTAAATGAATTTTTGGTATCCACATCGCTGGTCAGGGTTATGTATTTATTGTTTTGTATGCCTAAAACCTGGGCTGGATTGTAAATGTTTATGTAACCTCCTTTTTGTGTGCATGCTACGTTATGTTCAATGTTAAGATGGTCCTGGCTTGTTGATAGTTGCTCAATGGATATTTCTAGATGTCGTTTTAAATTTAATGCTTCCGTTCAGGCCCCAATGTTATACCACGCAAGTTATTCTGTCTGTTTCTGCTTAAGTCATGCCCAAACTTATAGGGGCTGGGTTGGGGTGTGACAAATATGCATGATATGCATGAAATGCAACTAACATACAATCCTAGCATACACAATGCTATGAAAATGAGATGCCTCGAAATGCGTGCACGCGGACACGCGGACCGAGGCGATGATCCCAAGGCATGAAATGGCATACGCAATGCAAATGGACTTACACTAACATGAGAGAGCCTCAGCCACACTCATATAAGAGGCCGTCGGATAAAAGTAGAGTGTCTCGAAATGCGTGTACGCGGGCATGCAAACCGAGGCAATGGCATACGGAATGCAATGATACTAAAATGGCATACAGGATGCAAAATGGACTTATACTAACATGGGTGAGCCTTAGCCACACTCACATAAGAAGCCGAGAGATGAAAAATGAGATGCCTCAAAATGCGTGCACACGGGCACGCAAACCGAGGCAATGACATACGGAATGAAATGGCATACACAATGCAAATTGGGCTTACACTAACATGAGAAGGCCTCAGCCACACTCACATAAGAGGCCGATGGATGAAAATGAAGTGCCCCGAAGTGCGCGCACATGGGCATGCAAACCGAGGCAATGGCCCTAAGGCACGAAATGACATGGAAAATGATATGCAAACATGCAAATGGAATTTCAGCACTCACAAATGATGCAAAACAGTCCCGGAAGGTGGGGAAATGACACCAAATGCATGGAATGGTCCCGAAATGCGATATTAAGCATCCGAAATGGCCTATAGCCATACTAAATATGCATAATTGGTACATGACATGCAAAACAGTAGAAAGGAAGCCCCAAAATAGCATTTTTTACAGTACAAAACATGGCGAAATAGTAAGCATAGATAGGACAACAATGGCATGCAAAAATGGGGGCCAAGAGAGGGGTATTGAAGCAAGTGATGTATGCAATGCCCAAACAGCAAAATACCCTTCTATAACACTGAAGAGGGACTAAAAATATGAACATTTACAGTAGAATACATCCCCCAACTTAGTATGAAAACATGCTAAAAATGCCATGCAAGAACTAGGATACATAAGGCTATAACATGAGGTACCCCAAAAATTTATCAAACCAGCAAAGACCCTTAATGAAATATGACAAGAAGGAAAAAATATGGATATTTTCAGTACTGCTCATGGCCGAAAACAGAAGCTAGATAGGCCTAAAAAGCATGCAAAAATGGGGGCCAAAGAGAGATATAAAGACAAGCACAACATGGAGACCCCCAACAAGGTTGATACCTTCTACAATGTTGTAGAGAGACACAAAATAAGCTTACTCACAGTTCATGACATGCTCCAAAACAGACTACATGTAGGTCAAAAAAATCATGCAAGTTTACGGTAAATATGAGAGATTATGAAGCAAGTGCATGATAGGGAGGCCAAACAGGGTTGAGCCCTTCTTCAATGTTGAAGAGGGGCTCAAAATAGGCCCACTCACAGTTTACATTATGCTCGAAAACAGATCACTCATAGGCTAGAAAAAGCATGCAAAATATTGACATACAAGATGATATTGAAGCAAGTGTATCATAGAGGGCTCAAACAGGGTTGAGCCCTTGAACAAACATCAATAATAGCTCAAAATAGACCTAGTTTCAGTTAATGTCGGAGCTCAAAACAATAAGAAAATAGGCTTAAGAAATGAGGCAAGAAAGTGCTACAAAAGAGAGAAAGTGAGACTTACCCTTGTAGACAAGTCTTGGTTGCCTTTTGCTTGAAGAATGGGAGCCTCCTAGCTGCTGGAAAGCTCTCCTAGCTGCTGGAATGGAGTTGTGATGGTAGAGCTTGAAGATGATGAAGAAATGGCCCCAAAACTTGAGGGTTTGAGAGAGATAGAGAGAGATATGCTTGAACCAATTTTTCTAACCCTAGGGACAGAGCTGGGAGGCTCCTTATATGGACAAAAGAAGGGGTGTAAAAGTGGAGGAAAATGCACCTAAGCTTTCCCTCCCAAAATATCCCCCAGATACAGATATTTTCTGGGGGAAACAGCTATACAGTTGTAAAGTATGCACTGAGGGAAGCATGGCCGGCTAGCTACTTTTGCTGGAGGTGGCCGGCCGGCCCCCTATGGCCGGCCGGCCAAGGGCAAAAATGGAAAGTGGGAATTTCTGGCCGGCCACCAAAGGTTGGTGTTCTCCCAAGTGTGTACAACAAGGCCCTGTGGTTGGAATCTGGCAACTCTGAAACATGAGAGACAACAAGCCACCTTTAGGAGAGGTTCAAAAATGAAAAGTTGAATTACTGGCCGAGCTCTATTTTTTAGGGTCCTCCCATGTGTGTACAACACAAATATGTGATTTTGGCTCGAAGAAAATGGCCCTAGGGTGTTCAACATTAGCCCGAAAGTGAGAAAAACGGGCCCCGGGGGGCGCCGGAGGAGCATAATTGGTTGCTGGGAAAATTGCTGGCCTCCCACCCTCCAGTGACCTTCCTTATGATAAAACAGAGGTACCTGCCAAAAATGAACAAAAACCGATGCAAAACGAATGCTCGGGGCCAAAACATGATTCGGGTCCCAAAACCTATTGAGCACCGAAAGTGGTGTTTGGCTGCGAAGTGGGTATCTAAGACCCCAGTGTCCCTCGAAAGGGAGTAAATGAGATGCATGCCAAAAACCGGAGGTATCGGAGATGGTTGGGTGGTCCCGAACCGAGGCACACGGCCTGACGGCTCCAAAAACCGAGAACCGGGCTCTGAAATGGGCAAAATGGCCTACGGCCACAAAATGTAGCCCACGGCCACTGAGAGATGGTCTACGGGACCTCTCCCTCCCATCAGGAAAGAAAACAGAGAAAACCGAGTCTGGTTCGCAAACCGAGACAAGGTACAGAAGAGAGTTCGGAAGTCCGGAGACAGGGTGCACGGCCGCGACTCTGAGACTTCTGAACGAGCACAATATGCAACATTACCGAGTGCCCAATCGGTGACGTCTGAGTCTTAAGGTCGGTAAAAAATGGGGTGTCTACAACTAGCATGCATTACTTGGACTTTTTGAATGATTTGACATCATTTGTAATGTGATTTTAGTCCATGTTTCATGCTCATGCACTTGCATTTTTTACTCTTTCAATGCATTGGAGGGTTTGCCCCCTTTATGCCTTAACATGAACCGTTGTGTATGCCTTCTTGCCATAGCTTGCGAGCCATCATTTCAATGTGTTTTTGGGGTTATTATGCCATGATATAACTCTGATTTTTATTGGTTAAGTCATTCCATGCTTGGTTCTAATAGGTGTAATGTAATCCACCTTATTTGCCTTGTATGTATCATGTCTTACGCCCCTCATGCTACCATATTTTGGCTTCTTTCCATGCATGTTTTAGACTCATTTTGACATATTCTAGGACTGTTTTGGGTAGCCTTAACCACATGCTTCATGTTTTGTATACTTGTAGTACAAGTGCTCTTGCTTGCTTCAAGCCTTGAGCACCATTGCATGCTTCATTTGTGTTGTGTACATGATTTGGCATCATCTAACATGACATTTCAGAGCTTATAGCATGCTTTTGTTCCTACTTCATTCATGCTTTGAATGCCTCTAAGTATTGTCCATGTTTGCCTAGCTTATGTCTTAGCTCGTATGCTTGCATGCCTAGGCCTTTGGGTCCTTATCTCAGCATGTTTTGGTCCTTGTTTTGACCTACTTGAGCTCTGTCCATGCTTAGTTCATGCATTTGTGCCATGTATTGCATGCCTCCTTTGTGTTTCTCTCTGCTAGCTTTCATGCCTTAGGACCCTAGCATGCTTTACTTATGTTGTTTGAATGATTTAGCATCATTTCTTGCTTCATTTCAGTGCACTTAGTGTTGTTACACTTCCACTTTTGTCACTCATCGAGCACTCTTGAGAGTTGTGCTCTTTGACCTCTTTGATGGCCAATGCATTGTGCATGCATGCCTTGTTTTATGTGCCTTCATTTCATCACCAATGGCCAATAATTTGGGCATGACTGAGGTCCACCCCTTTTGGTTTAAGTCCATTGATTATGCCATGTATATTGCATTGAGTATGCCATATTGTTTCATTGCATTGAGTATGCCATCTTACATTATGCATTGTGTATGCCATGTAGTTCATAGCATTGTGTATGCCAAGTTGTTTCTTCACATTGAGTATGCATACTCCTAACATTGCCAAGTTGCCCTTGTAGCATTGCATTGTGCATGCATGTGTTAGCATTATTGTGGATGCCATTAGCCTTGTCAGGTTGTTCATATTGCATTGCACGTTTGCATGCTTAAGTCATATTGCATTGCATGTTTGCATGCTTAAGTCATATTGCATACTTGCATGCTCGAGTCGCATTGTGTATGCCATGCTTGCTTGCATTGTGTTTGGAATAGGTGTTAGTCCAAACACGGGAAACGAGAGACGTTTCATACTTAAAATGATGAAACGTGCCTTAATTCCCGATCGCCGACAGTCTTGATCATCCATGATGGAGTTTTAGGCTTTATGTGTTTATTTGTGCATTCATTCCCATATTGAATTGTGCAACTTCGCCTCTCGGCCATCATGCATGGAAATGCGCGATTGGTGGCCCGAGGGTCGAGAACCTACACTCCCTTGAGTTCATGACATGATAGGGAGGGTGGTTGTGTACACATATCTTGCACATACATTGCCATGCCCTTTCTTGCTCTCTGTTGCAGCACATTGTAGTTCTGACAACAAGAATAACGACGGCGAGAAAAATGGTGGCCGACCACTTTTCTGGTTTTTCAACAACCAAAAGTGGTCGGCAGGTGTTTCTAGAGACCAAAAGTTGTTGGCCACCCTCCCACAGGATTCCCAAGGTGAAGTTTCAGCTTTCTGGAGCTTGGTGCAAGTTTTTGAGAACAAATGAAAACAGAGGCAAATTGGGGCATCGCATTGGATTTCCAAACAGGACGACCGGGCTTGCATGCATTCCTCTCCCTTTGGGGCTCCTGATTTACTGCTTTCCTTAGCTGCCATGCTTAGATAGCTAGGTTTTGTTTTGGTCTGTACCTTTAATAGTTAATGTGTTTAGCTATTTCAACTCGTTTTGTAATAATTAGTTAACTAGGATTAGTTAATTAATTTGTTTTGTAATAACTAGTTTAATTAGCTTAGATTAGCTAGTTAGCTTCTTATTCGGTCCCTACCTCGAGAGGGCATATTATTGTAATAAGCATGCGTGTGTGTGATGCATGTCTTCCAACCTCCATTTCTTTCTCCCTTTTACTTAACCGCTTACGATGGTTAGTTTTAGGGCATGTTTAAATTAGCATACCTTATGCTCGCATGTGTGCATCCATTCATCTGTCTTGCATGCACCGGGCTCGGCACATCATATTAACTGCATTGTATTTCAATTCCAATTTGAATACATGTACCAAGTTGCATTTCACATGACATTTTAGAATAGCCGACCCTATTTTAGTTGTATTTTCACATGTGTTGCATTAGCCATCTTAACATGAACTAGGATCATGCATGATTTCTAACTAGTTCTTTGTTTTGGCTCGGAGTACACTGTGAGTGTTTATGCTTTAGCATACCGCATGTGTGTTAATGTTGCCATGAAATCATGCTTGCCATGAGGCTAATTGTTTACGTGATTAACTGCCTGAATGCCTGTGGGTGAAGGTTGGATTACTTGAATTGGAACAATTCATCAAAATCCGCATTTTAGCCTACTTGCGAGTAGCAAACTTCAAACCATTTTTCAAACAAACGGATATGTGATGCTTTGTTCCAAATTAGGCGATCTAGTCTATACTTGTGTGTTGTGCGCATCACATAGTAATTCTAGCTAATTAACCGGAATAAGAGTACATGTGTTTTCAAAAACAAGATATCATGCTTAGTATATGCCGATCTTTGATCGGGCGAGCGAGGGTGCTCATAGATGACCTTCCCCAATCGTACCCAAGTTCTCGAGCCGAGGTAACTTTGGTGATGACGGACACGTGGCCTTAGGCACGAGTCAGGGTTTCCTAAATTTTTCCAAAATAAAATATTTATGCGGTGACTCTGTATCTGGCAAAGCAGTCCATGTTTGGCACTTCTTTATTAAAAATAAACTTTCCAAAACGATTTGCCAGATTTAGACTCTTTGGTGATTTATCGGTCTCACATCGCACATTGTGAGATTAGATTCAGAACCATGACATTTGAGTCCAAACTGTAGTAGCTCAGAGAACAAAACGAGGTTTCTTTGGGAGTCTTCCGGGAGCGCGTCTACAGTATATCAATTTATGCTACAAAACTTACCTGATAGACAAACACATATGTATAGCTAACTATTCCATATATCCATTTCTATTAAATCCCAAATGCCAAATACATGCTATTCACATCTCAATGCCCTAGTTCCAATCCCAAGCATACATTTTACAACAAGTATGAAATGGAAGCCAACCAGATAATAAGTGCCCTACAGGCTTACAATTTTATCCAAAAATATTCTTGGTTACACACAATGGAGTTTCAACTCAATGCAAATACAGCCCCGAGCTTACATTCAACAAATAACAATAAAACAAAAATGAAGCCTCAGCTCCGAATCCTCCCAAGTCAATGCCTTGGCGGAGGCATAGCACCTGTACCTGAAATGGTTTCCCTTATAGGGTGAGCTACAGTCCAGTAGAGATATACTACACAACATATGAACCATGACAAGACTAAAGAGGAGTATGCTGATGCCATGCTGATGATAAAATAATTTATCTCTCTTTTTATAAAGCATGCAATACTGAGATGCAACAACAGATATAAAACCATTTCCATTTTAAACCATATCTGTTACATAAATACAGGCTCTGTGAATCTCTAGATGAGTGTCTGCAAGTAGGTTCTAATGCACTACCACTATCATTTTTACCAGTAAACTGGAAGGCTCGACACCTAACTGCGCAGTTCTACACCCCTTACCAAGATTCACCAAGTATTCATCTTTTGCAAACAAATACATTTCCAAACATTTCTCAAAAAACAGATACATTTCCAATGCAACAAATGAAGAATGTGGTTCAATTACCTAAGTCTCATGTATTTCTACAACAATCATGGCTATCCTCTACCGATAGCCCAAAACAAATATTTCTAAATGGATATTTATACAATTAAATTCCAAAAAAAAAATTTGATAAATACAATCTATTCCACATCTCATCAAATATGAACAACTACACTAGTTTTCATATCATAATCACATCCAGTAACCTCTCAAGGTCCATTTCTAATCGTGTCCGTTTTATTCCAACAGATACATGAAACAAAATAATACCGTTAATGTCCAAGAAAACATCATTCTCTTTCCAAACTCATTCTCCAAGAATTATTCAACTATGACATCCTATTTTGATTAAAAGCCCCAAAAGTTAAACGTAATTCCTTTGTTTTCATTAAAAATGCTCTTTTGGTCTCAAGCCGGTAAAAATTTCAAAACCGATCGAGTCGAAGTCCGTTTTTGTTCAAATTTAAAACATAACTCTTTCAAAACCTTACAAACATATTCCAAGTTTACACTTTCGCAATTTCGGCATCAACGTTTTATTTTTCTCAAAATTTCTCTTTTAAGCAAATAAATCACAATTTTTTCAAAAATTCTAATTAGATTATATACAACTCTAAGCTCCCTATAATCAAGTAAAAGTGCATAAAGAAGTGTAGAAAAAATCCCTACCTCAAGCTAGAAGAGAAAACAAGCAAAAAATCCAAATTTTCGATTTTGTCGAATTTCAATCTCTACCGGTCAAAATGTTGCTCTCGCCAAGGTCTTCGTTTTGGCCTCAAGAACTAGGGTCTAAAACTTAATCGATTTTGGTGATCAAAGGTTTTACATGATGAATGTCAAAGAAAAAAAAAATTAAAAATATGTGATCGAGAGAGAGAGAGAGAGAGAGAGAGAGAGAGAGAGAGAGAGAATGAGAGGATCCAAAGTGAGAGAGTGAGCAAAGCAGCTCTCTAGAAATTGTAAAGCAAAGCATGGCAAAGAGATGGACAACCCCACGTGGGGGTTTGTTTTTTTGTTTATTATTATTTTATTATTTTCAAATCAATACAAATATCTAACTTTACATATACATCAATATATATATATCAATTAAAAGTATATTTCAATATCATTAATGACAGAAAGAATATAATATTTTCTCACCACAAAATATATTTCGTTTAATGGTACACACCATAAATATTTACAACTCTTTTATGGTAGTCAAACAATAATAATAAAACCACAACACTATTACATGGTTACTAACGGGTCACAATTCAATTAATTGGGTCCAAAATGAATGGAGTTTAATAATTTAAATAAATCCCCAACTGATTTATCTCAAATCATGGTCTGAACACCCAAAACTCAATTTTAAATTTTGCTATAAATTAAACTGAACACCAATCAGTCCGTGAATTTTCATAAAATAAATAGTCATCATTAAATTTTGAAATTTTTATCCAACGTGCTAGACTCATATGGGAACAACATATAAAAATTTCATAATTTTATGAGATCGGAAACTATTTTTAAAAGATACAAAATTGAACCATTTTCGCACAAAATTTACACGGTAATAAAATTCAAAAATTTGCTCAATTAAGTTATGCGCTAGCTATTTAAATTTTTTTTTTTAGGTCATTACAAAACTAAACCCCGACACATACACACGACACTTACAAGGCTTTCAAAGTCATACTATCCTAACTCCACAAAAGAGCAAAAGAAGTTCTTAACCTCCTCCACTCGAGTCATAGAACACTACATTTCCAACTACTCTCTCAATCAACCCAGAACACTATGTGAGCCAAAACACGACCCATCTCCGAAAACAATCACCTCCTCACCATCATTCCAAACCTCGACCAATAAACAGTAAACCACTGTGACCCTACACATAGGTCACGCACCAATCATGGGTTACATACCCAACCAACCCTTTCGAAAACATCTCTTAACTTAACTACAATTGAGGTATACATCTCTCGCATCCCAAATACAATAAAGGAATTCTAGAACTTAGGAAACGTCCGCAGTATCACTGTCGGAAATACAACACAAGTTGTTCAGAACATACCACCCACCAAACACTAACAACTAATACTACAATAAGGGACTAACATCTCTTTACAAGAAACGACCACCAGATAATACTAGGATTCGCTAACTTTACCTACCATTAAGGTACAAATCTATACCCAATGAAACCATAGGCTATTCTCAAAACACAAGTAATCCTAAGTCTCTCTATACCCAGGATAAAGTAATATTCCACCTTTGCATACATCCCTACACTACACTATACTAGTTTACTAGGTCCATCCTAGACAAGTCCACCATGTCAACTTGTCGCCAAAACACTAACTCAAAACCAATCACACCATCCACAATCTCCTAACACACCTCGTGCCTTACTGAATTGCCCATAACAACAATAACTCTACCTGGTATTCAACCAATTGCCTCACCCAACTACAGGAAACAACCACACCTATTCCAACCAATCATACATCATCTACAATAAACAACTTATAGCCTAAACTACCCAACTAACTTCACCAACCCCGAGGGAAGTCAAACCACAACACTACATTCTAACCAACCACACCCTACAACATAGATTTCTAGGCACTGAAGTCAGATCCATACACCACCACTACCAACACATACAAGTTCAAACCTAACTCTCCGTGTTCCAGAAATTCTGACACCACCTACATCCCTTACACCTGACCAATCGAGATTATGACTAACTGCAAAATTGTACTAGTCCAAAGATTACCAACCAACACCAAACATACACGATACCACCTAAATGAGCATCAGGACTCAACCCTCACATGAAGTCACAAAGGACTCGAAAACACTACTGTCTCTCAAAAACATACTAACCGTGTCACGACCCAAACCCGCCCCTATAGGTTTAGCATCATAACCGACCAATAATCGTGGGATTAACCAAGGCCTCTGAATAGATTAACTCAATAATAAGGGGCTGCGGAAGCAAATATATAAAACATACATAGTCTATAGAGTTGTGCAGACATACATAGGACAACAATTTTAAACTTATATACATAAACCCACATATGACATCATATACATATCCATTTTACATCGTCTTTAATCATATACCACAAAAGAACTGGTCTAAAAGCAAACAAAAGTCATAAATTGTATTCTGATTCACAACTCGACCAGTGGCATTTTGGGAACCTCCTCGAGAGGCACTGTGGTTGGCTAGACTAAACTGACCTCTAGGCAATAGCTTAGGCCTCGTCACGTGTCTGGTCACCTACATACATAAATAATATTGTGAGCTAGAGCCTAGTGAATAATAACAGAGTAAAGATTTTAATGAATGATGCCATAACAGATCCAAAAGTCAAATTTCGAATTTCAAAACATAATCATACTCATATTCGTATCGAAAATTAAGTCACACTCATATTCATATTCCATTCATATGTGGTACATCCGTTAGCATTAACAAATCACATTGGTCATTCATATCAAGTTCCATAATGGAACCTCCGGTAGCGAGTATCTTATCACATAAGTAGGCCAAAGTATT
The DNA here is from genome assembly GCA_025200525.1 of Camellia lanceoleosa. Classification (NCBI taxonomy): domain Eukaryota; kingdom Viridiplantae; phylum Streptophyta; class Magnoliopsida; order Ericales; family Theaceae; genus Camellia; species Camellia lanceoleosa. The sequence goes on along the minus strand of CM045766.1, from coordinate 22,217,454 downwards.
GTTTCCTCCGGGTGAGGGCCTATGACTGTAGGCCACAGTATTCTTTTCCCTGGGTGAGGGCCTTTGCTAAGGATACCACAAATACATTTCATAGAATTGGGCATTCATTCACTATTCATAAAATAACATTTCATAAAACTGTTCATAGCTTATCATTCTACAAATACTTGTAAAATACTTATAATCAATCATAGCTTTATACAGTTATTACTCATAGATAGCTTTAATAGCAGACAAAATGGATCAAACAGCTCACGGCGCATGACCTACACAAATATAACATATACATATATTAAAACACACACTTGGATAGTACTTAACTTATTTCGTTTCATTCTTAGTGTGTTTCTAGCCTTTATCCTCATATTATGTCTTAATTAGGGCTCAGGAATGCCCAAGATACAATGAGGATGCCAAAATGTACTTCAGAGCACTTAGCCAAATTGTCAAAAACAAGGCAGTTTGCTCGAGTGCAACATTGGTCCCTTGAGCGGTCTGCAAAAGTACTGGTTGCATGAATTTTTCGCTCGACGGTCGCTCGACGATCACTCGAGCGTAAGACTGAACAAAAAAAGGTCTCTGCTCGAGCGTAGCTTCGATCGCTCGAGCGGTTTGCAAAAGTCTATAAAACTTCTGGGAGCTCCCATTTCACGCTTGAGCACAACATTAGTTGCTCGAGCGGAAGGTCAAGAAAATAACGATTGCTGCTTGAGCGCAGATTCTGCCTCTTGAGCCAACCCCCAAACTCTACAAAAGTACTAGGAGCTCGCATTCTCCGCTCGAGTGGAGAATGCAAATTCTAGAATTTCCAGATTGTAGATTCAAGTTCAAAATTGAATTCTAAAGCTTCAAAACCCAACCTTTTGGGCCAACACTTGGTATAATAGTAAGAAACTCATAGTAAGTGAAGAATTATAAACCATTTCACAAAATCAAGCCCAAATGCTTTGTCAATTGTACCAAAACTTAACTTGAAATGTAGAAAACATAACACACATGGGTTGACATGAACTTCAACATTCCAAAACATGATCAAATGACATAAAATGACATGAAACTTGATGAATTCCCAAAACTAAGGTGAAATAATAACATGCATGAGGAAATTCTTGGGAAAACAACTTCAAAATGCTATAAAATATGCATGCATGCATGACTTGAGTTTTAACTCTTCAATTTTAGCTCAATTCTTGTGATTCATCTCCCAATTCACTTGAATTCTAACATTAGCTATCTCAATTACATAACTAAAGGGTTGAGTTCTTACCTTAGCTTCTCAATTGTACTCTAGATGGCTAATTGTTTGAGTTTCCAAGCCAAAACGTCCAAGTTCTTCTAACTTCCTACAATCCTCAAGTTCAATTCAAGTCTCACACACACACACACACACACACACACACACACACACATACACATACACACATACACATACACAAACACATACACACACACACACACACATTTGAGCTCAAAAGATGAGGGAATGAAGGTGCATCTCATGACTCTAAGTCAACAAGTTGCCTTATATAGGCTTGATTAGTGGACTTAATTAAGCTAGGCTTAAGTTAACTAATCTGCATTATTTTATTCTAATTATTTGGTTCTAAATTGAATTTCATTCGAACCTACCATAATATTCTAAAAATTCCAAATAACACATAGCCTAAGTCAATTTTGTGTTCAGATGCTGATAAGGCTTTCAATTCGCAAAACACAACAGAAACACAAACAGATATTTCTACGATAGACAGATATAAATACAAATAATACAACACACATGCAATTAATTTAGAATTTCATCTTAATTACTTATTAGGCATATTTAATCATGGATTATAGGCTAATCACCGGTCGGGATTGTTATAAACCGCCACCAAGGCAATCAATGTTAATTCACAACCAACGCTAATACATAATCGATATAGCACACACCGAGGTACCCATTCCGAGTTCACTACTTATTTCCAGACGTCTCTATAAAAGAGAGAATACCCACAACCTAGGATACATAACACTGGTACCCTTTCCCAAAATACTAACACAATCACATAACAATTATTTGAACAACCACATTAAGATTCCACTCAAATCGCACATCACCTACCATATAACACATAACATATAATTGTGCTAAGTCTACAAAGATAGTTATCCATTCCAGCACTCGCTTAGATTTCCCATTAGAAACAACGTTGATCAAGCGCGTTTCCAACAAGACCTTCAAGTTAGTCAACTAGACGCCGAATAATATCTATGAGTCTTAACACCATATCCACATAAAATACAACACATAAGTATGTTATCACTTAGCACACAACATACAAATGTTCTCACAAAGCATGATAAACCCACTATGGCTATACACTTCCCATGAGCCCAAGGTTTTCAAACCTGGTTAGCTCTGACACCAAGTTGTCACACCCTGGATTTACACGGTCTAACTCATGTGAATAAACCACCTAACAATGAACAATAGATAATAACTCTCATGCAAATGAATATAGTATAGTCATACAATACATGTGTTTATCCGATTTCATACATTCCTATGTACAACATCTAAGTTGAATGGATGTTCTGTAACTAAAACATACACGGGTGTTATAAATTAAATTGAATGCCTTGAGGCTTACATCATACACAAAGGGTGTAGCCCATACAAGAACGGCACACAGCCAATAAATAACATAAATGGTACATGGCCTACAAATAACTAAACCACCCTACATAGTTCCAAACACAACTTCACGTCACAGTCCACATCCACACATGTACACCTGAAAAACATTTTCAGCCACGTAGGGTGAGCATAAAGCCTAGTAGAAAATATTTCAAAAACTAAATATGTTCCACCAGCATAAATGATCAGGATGTAATACATATATACAATATGCCCAAATGCATTTTCAAATCCATTTGACTTCTGAACAAAATCATTTCTTTCCAATTACCAAAACCTTACGTTTAATCATAACATTTTCTGAGTTCAAGTCATTTGTTTGATATAAAATCCCTTTTCCAAAAATCGATCCAGGTACCTCAATACCAACCAACAAACACATTGCTAAATCAAATGCAACTACATCGCTAAACAACAGCAAATACATTGCTAAAACCTTTTTCAAAAACATCCTTTCAAGCAAAAACGATAATAAATAAAATGGGTAAATCTCCAGGGCCAGTGTTCATCTGCTTTAACACCTACTCATAGCTTTACCACTTTATTTACCTTTTTGTAATAGCACAATACATGTGATTCAAAATATTGTTTTCCAAAACAATGTAAATGTTCCAAAACATAATATGAGAATTTCCAAAACCCCTTTCCAAACATACAGTTCTAAATTCCAAAAAAAAAAAAAAATAATAATAAAAAAATCCATTACATGCTCCATGATATGAATGATTTCAATTTGCCTCATCTATATGTAATTTCTAACACACGACAATGCTATCCTCCATCGATAGCCAAAACAATTATCTCTAATGTAATAATTATTCGATAACAATACAGATATATTTTTCCAAAAGAGTAACAACACTGTACGAGCATGAAATAATCTTCTCGTATGATCCTATTGATCAAGTCTGTGCTCCTCCAAACGTTGTCGCTTTACTCCCTGAAAACACAAACGTGAGCTAGCCGGCGGGTGTGTGCCGGATATCTCTCCGATGCCTAAGTCAGCAAAATAGACAAATAGACAAAAGCTCTGTGTATTCAAGAATCAAAGTTGTGTTACCCCTTCCATAGGTTCTATTATGAGTTTTTTATAGGTTCAGTGTGGCACAATCCTAGTAGGATTCTTATTCCTCCATGTAGAGTCTTCTTAGGAATCACACTCCTAAAAGATAATGCTTATTTTTCAACACCCCCTCACTACTTAAACCAAGTGAGATGGTTTTATCTCAGTAATATGACAAAACGACCGAGCTAACATGGCCATGCTAAAGCGGCAGAAATGACCGAGCTCCAACTAGCTTGGTTCTTTCCTTCATTGCTTGTACCTCGATTTGGTCCGTTGAGACCGAGCTAACCGCAGTAAGCTTTGACCGAGCTAACGAGAGTAAGGTCCATCATAAAAAGCCCAAATACCTCAGTTCTGAATACCATGACCGAGCTAAATATCACCATACCAACCGTGGTAACCACAACCACAATTGGACCGAGCTAACTGCAAGGTCCTTTCACTCAGCCCTTTTTACCGCGGCCCACAAAACGGCCCATTACCATGCCTTGGCCTAGCTCGGACCTAGTGCATATAAAAACTTCCCTCTCAATTGCCCCTTAATTCCATCTGCGCAGCATGATTGGGATTACCTATTACCAGCCGAGCTAAAACTTTTAGCCTTTCAACCGAGCTAAATTGACACCGGGCTACTAATCTATCTGGTCAAAACGTCTTTTCAATCGCTGTAACTAAATCGCTTTCTATTCCATGTATACGTGGCTAGCTTTTATTGGCCAAATACAACTGCCACACCGCCTTCGTACTTCGCAAAATTTGAACAGTCCCGCCTTTTTCACTCTTTACACAAAACAGAACCCTATTCTTCGAACAAAATACATCACCATTCATTATCTTCTCTCTCTACCTTCTGAGCCTCCATTTTTCTTCAACACTGCATCTGCAAAGCTCGTGTTTTCTACTAGTGCCGTTTCTATCTTCGTTTCCAAGATCTTTGAACTGGTACGTGGCTCAAACCTCTTTCTTTCCATTCAGTCTGCGAATATACATAATATGGATATATATATACTTATATATATTAGAAAACATACTTTGTAGCTTTGATGAAAATGGGAAGAACAAATAGTACCAAAAACCAAACCCCCAAACCATAGGTTCATGTTTAAGAACACACTCTCTGGATTCAAAAAACATGAAGTTTGAATCTAGAATTGTGGTGTGACTGAGCTAAAACCTGTTTGGGCAACACTAGGCTTAGGTACAACCGGACTAGGGAACTCTTTAGGTATGCACCTAGCCAAACTAGATAACTTCTTTGATAACCGAACTGAAACTTCATGCCAAACTAGATAATTTCTTCAAATGACCGAACTAAAATTATGTGCCAAACCTTTAGTTTCATTTAGCCGAGCTAAAGTCCTTTGCATAAACCGAACTAAAAATAGATAGTATTCCTCATAGCCGAGCTAGGCTTATACTTATTTTTGCCTTTGTACTTAGCACGGTCCAACGATCTGTGCTTAACACTTTTCCTTTTCACTTTGCAGATTGACTTAGGTTGCCCAAGCACTCCTTTGAATGCTTCAACTGAGATACTCCACTCCTTCACAACACCGAGCTAATTTATACCTAATTTAAATCCACATGGGTAAATATAGATTTTTAGTAAACTCCCCAGGGGCTATAGCCGAGTTTCGAAAGGACTACAACATCCCTGATGATGTCCACCTTAGTTTAGCCGAACTAGACACCATTCCCTGGGGAAAATCGGGCTTTGTCCCTTTCAACGTCATATCCATTATAGAAGTCGGACTTCGATTCCCCATCCAACCACTCCTTTGTGAATTCCTTAGGCAAACAAGACTTTGCTCTACCCAGCTTTCCACCAATTCTTACCAAATAATAAATGGCATCGCTGAGCTAAATCGTCGGCTTGGCCTCAACCTCGGTTTAGCCGAGCTATTTCACCAGTACTCTCTAGGCTAGAACGAAGATGGTTGGGTTTATTATTTAAGAATAAGACGTTGCCGAGAGAAAATAATAAAAAATAACCTAGACAAAGATGTAAATAATGACGATTTTTTCTGGGTCTCGGCCGACTTCAAAGACCAAGAAGCCCAAATACCAGGAGATCGGATCAACTAGAATAAAGGAGTAGCCGATATATATACCTCGGCTCAGTTTTGTGCTTTCTTTACTTCATTGGTCTCATTTTCAACCGTACTAACCGTTGTCTTTTTTTTCTTTATGCAGATTTGAACCATCTAAAGTCGCTGTACAGTTACCCTAACCTAGACGCCCTTCGCGCTGCGCTACGGTACCATGAACGAGGTTGGTCCCAACTACTCAATTTCGAACCGACATACCGAAATAGTAGCAGGAGGAAGACCAGAGTGATAGACTTCCTATTGGAACCCTCACCAGAGCCAGATCCAGCACTACCTCAAATCAATTTGATCCCACTAACTGCAGAACAAGAGATGGCAAAAAAGAGAGCAGTAAGGGCCCTTGTCACCGAAACAAATCAGGCCGAGGTACCACAAGCCGGCCAAACACAAGAGGCCGTGGTAGCCTTTTCAACTGCTCAGCCTTCATCATCTCAGCCAAACAAGCGTGCTCGGACTTCCACAACCGAGCCACGCCTTGTTCACGAGGATGAAACCATGCTTCCCCATACTGCACCACCAAGCCCACAACCTGAGCACTCAGACCAAGCTAGCTCCTTTGAGTGGGCACCAAAGATCACCTTCAAGAACCGAGCTATCACTAGCACTAATTCGGTGGTCGCAGAAAAAGACCATTCGCTGGCTTTTAACCTTGCCAAGAGCGTATGTCTGCCAGCCGATATGGAACATGACGACCACCTTACCGAACTAAAAGTCATCCGCTTGGCCACCAAATCAATGGTGTTGATGAGTTCTCTCTTTTCTTGTCCTAATTTGTACATATGTTTGCTCGTTTTTGCTCAAAATTGTTTCTCTCCTTTTGTAGGCCTTACAGAAGAACCACGTCGCTCACAAATGCGTGTTGGAACTGCGCAAAACAACAAGGCAGGCCGTGGTAGAGGCCAATGCTAAATCTGCCAAGCTAGAAGAGTCCAAGAAGCAAATAGTCGAGCTACATACTAAGATGGCCTGCCTGATCAGTCTTGTCAGCTCGACTGAAGCAGATAAGCAAAAGGCTGCGACCATGCTAAAAGACAAATATCTGCGCGAGTTGGTGTAGACATCCCATTTTTTACCGTCCTCAAGACTTGGACGTCACAACTTGAGCACTCGGTGATCATCCCTGTGTGTGTTCGTCTTGGGTTCCCAGAGGTCTCGGCTACGCGCCTTGCCTCAGGATCTCTCGACTCGACCGTTTTGTGTTTAGTTTTGCACCAAACACTTGTGTTTTGCCTTTGAGGGGCAGGGCAGGGCTTGTTGACCATCCCCTGACACCCACCGGCCATGGCTTGAGGCCACTGGCTATGTTTTGTTGCCATCGGCCAAATGTTTGGCCGGCCGGCACTATAGATGGTCGACCGGCCATCTATTTTGGTCAAATTGTATTTTTGGCTGGCCGACCACTACTCATCTGCTTTTGCAGATATTTTTCTGCCAATTGTGCTAGCTGGCATATATTTTGCTCCCCTCTATACACGTGTATGGAGGGATCTCCCTTTTGTTAGCTTGCCTGGGAAGCTTTACAAGATTGGATTGTCTATAAGAGGAGGTCTCTTCTCTCTCTTTTAGGTTAGACGACTTTTTTCCAGAGCTTTGAGTTCTAGGGTTAGGGTTTGTATATATCCTATTTCTATATCTCTCTCTCTTTGGGTATTTGTGTGTGTTTAGTCTTAGTATTGCACACAAACACCCACCATTACACCTTCTCTTGGAGCTAAGGTCCTTGGAGGTTGTTCTTGAAGTTTTAGAGCTGGTTTGGACCTAAAGAAGCAGCTGGTCCACCATTTGTGAAGAGGGTCTTCAAGGGTAACCACTTTCCCCTTTTATTTCCCATTTTTGCATAGCTTTTTTGACTACCTTGCAACTATTTTTAGACTTGGTGTATAACATATAAAAGTCTTTTTTTTGCCTACTCTAAATAGTTGTTTAAGAGTGTTTTGAGCTTTGAGGTTGTTTGACCCCTCTTAAGCCTTGTTAGGCTCCATTTTTGTGCATTTTTAGTGAGCTCCGGGACCATTGTGTTTGGACCTCCTCACCACTAAAATCTTGAGGGATTTCAGTGGTGAGGATGGTGCCTTGAGGTCCCAAGAAGGAGAGGGCCACCCCCTCTCCTTGTTGTCCTTGAAAAGGGCCATTTTTGCCTCTTGAGAGAGCATCTTGTTTAAGTGTATGTTGGCCATGCCTTAACTGATTTTTGTACTTATTATGTCATAATATAGCTCTATTTTTACTTGGTTTAGGTACACCATGCTTGCTTAGCATACATGCCTTGTAATGCCATATTTAGGCCTTAACATGCTTTAGGTTTTGATCCTTGTTCTAGCATGATTTTGACCAAGCTTTGTGAAGCTTTTGTGTTTGTTTTAACATGCTTAAGTTCTGTTTTTGGTTGTTTTGGCTGACCATGACATGCTTAGTATAGCCACCTTGCATTTTGGCTTGTTAGCCTTAGGTGTGTGAGTATGTAGCATGCTTTACTTGCCTTGTTTCAGTGGTTTGGAACCACTTATAGTATCATTTCAGTCCTCATGGTATGCTTGTATGCTTGCATTTGATGCCCCTTTAATGCTTTACAAGGTTATTGTCATATGCTCCATGTTTGGCCTCTTGTGTGTGCTTGCATGTTTAAGCCACTTAGATGCCATCTAGGTGTATCCTTAGCATTGTTTAGGTCTGCCTTGGACCTGTTTTAAGTCCTCTTAGCCTTGTGAAGCTTGGTTGACTTAGCCATGGTTTAAGCCTCCTTGGCTTGCCTTAAGTACTTGGACTATTATTGCATGCTTTGCTTGTTTTGATTAGCTGGTTTGGCACCTCTCCTTCATGATTTTCAGAGCTTTCTACGCATGCCATATGTCCATGTTTTGTCTCTTTTAAGTGCGCTTAAAGTTACGTGTTTGATGCTTAAGTGTTGGTCCATTTGCATGCATGTTTGTATGTATGATTGTCCCCCATTTCCATAGCATTGGCCACTGTTTTAGGTTTGTTTGAGGGCTGCCTAAATTAGTTTAAGTCCACCCCTTAGCATGTGGTTACATGCTTGCCTTATGCCTTGCATGCCTAAATACACATTGCATGTACATGTTGCACACTTAGCCTCCATGCCTAGGTTGCATTCCATTTGCATGCATGCTTCACCTCTTGAGTTGAGTATGATAGAGGTTGAGCTTCTTTGTTTGATTACGTGCATTGCATTCCATATCAAAATGCATGCTTGGTTTCTTGGGCCATCACGCGTTGAAATGCGCGATTGGTGGTCCAAGAATCGAGGCCCATCCCCCTTTGAGTTATGAATATGATAAGGAGTGTGGTTGGTGCATATATTGCTTGAAATGCATTACCATGCCATGTTTTGCCCTCTGCTACTGTCAAAACATATTCTGCAGGAAGCTTTGGCCGGCTGGCCGGCCATCTCCAGTGCGGATCGGCCATCCATCAGTGGCCGATAGCTTAATCAATGGCTGGTGACCATTCCCCTTGGCCGGTGTCCATTCTTCCTAGCCGGTGGTGTTCTACAGTGTGCAGAGAGCATATCCTGGGACTTGTGCAGTCCTCAGAGGAGGATAACAGTCAAAGTAGAGGCATCTTGTGCATGGCAGTGGCTTTCGAGCGGAGCCGAGCGCGCATTGCATTGGGCCCTCTTCCCGAGGCTGTTTACTATTTTAATTAGCTTAGTTAATTGTCTGTAATATTTTAATTAGCTTGCAGGTTAATTAATTGTACTATTCTTTTGGTCCCTCCGAGCGAGGGCAAATTTGTAATAAGTGTGGGTACGTGTGTGCATGTCTTCCAACCCCCACTTCTTTCTCCCTTTTACTTACCTGCTTTTGATGGTTAGTATTAGGGCATACTTACTTTAGCATACCTTAGGCTATGCATGCATGCATCATTCATCAGTATTGCATGCACCGGGCTCGGCGCATCATGCTAACTGCATAATATTTCAAATCTAACTTGAATACATGCTATCTGTGCATTCCACATGCCTTCCTAGGATTAGCCGAGCCTATTCTAGTGACATTTTGTATGTGTTGCATTAGCCACTTAACATGGACTTGGATCATGCATGATTACTAACATGTTCCTTATTTTGGCTCGGAGTACGATGTAAGTATTTATGCTTTAGCATCTCACATGAGTGTGAATGTTAACATGCTTACCATGCGGCTAGATGCTTATTTGATTAAACTGCCTGAATGCCTATGGGTGAAGGTTGGATTGTTTGAGTTGAAACAGCTCGTTGAAATCCGTGTTTTAGCCTACTTGCGAGTAGCAAATCTCAAAGCGTTTTCCAAACAAACGGATATGCAATGCATCGTTCCAAATTAGGCGATCTAGTCTATACTTTTGTGTTGTGTGCATCACATAGTAATTCTAGCTAATTAACTGGAATAAGAACGCATAACGTTTTCAAAATCGGATATCATGGTTAGTAGAGGCCGGTCTTCGGATCGGGCGAGAGGGCGTGCTCATAGCTAACCTTCCCCAATCGTACCCAAGTTCCCGAGCCGAAGCAACTTTGGTAATGACGGACACATGGCTTTAGGCAAACGAGTCAAGGTTTCCTAAATTCCCCCATTAAAAATATTTAGGTGGCGACTTTGTATTTGGAAAAGTAGTACATGTTTGGCACTTCTTTCAAAAATCTATTTTCTTAAAACGATTTGCCGGATTAGGACTCTTTGGTTCAGATTTAGAACCGTGACAAATTGTGTCCGAACTGTGGTAGCATAAGGCCCTCGGGACGCGTCCACAGCTGGCCAAGCTCGAGAGAAAGAAGGACGCTGACATCGCCTGATTAGAGAAGAGCGTGGAAGACGCCGAAGACCGGGGTTACAAGGAGGGGTAGGCCACTTACATCTAATAATGTGAAGCTGCCAAAGATATATTCTTCAAATGTGGATGGAAGGGGGTGGTGGCCAAGCTCGGTCATGGCCAAGAGACCGAGGTCTTCCAAAACCCTCCTCCACATTACATACGGAGCTACATGGTGGAATATGCTACTGCTATTTAGCAAAAATTTCTTTAAGAAGGGAAGGACGAGGATCCTGCTCCTGAAGACAACGCCCAGCCTGGTCGCCAGTCTACCTCTCCCACTCTAGTGGTCTCCATCCCACCTTCACCTGTTGCGACTGTCGTGGTGCCTTCGACCGAGCTCAACCATGGTGTGCTTGACACAACCGAGCTACCTCTGGGTGAAGACCGGGTTGTTTTGGATGCCAACTCGGACGACATTTTCTCCTGATTTTTCTTTTCCTTGTTTAATAAAAGAGTTTGTAACCAAGCTGAGGCCCCACCTTTTGTACTTCTGATTTGGATTTTGAATGAAAATCTCTTTTCTGTTCGGTCTGTTCCATACCTACACTTATTTTGTATACAGTGTAACATTTTCTGGCCTAGATACCTATCTCGGTCTTAACCCTGTAATCTATTCGGTCATGCCTGCCATCCTCTTTAGCCTAGGTTTTTAACTCGGTTGAAGAGTACTAGAAGTTAGTTATTCCAGCCAACCACTCTTCATCCTAGATCCTTATCTCGGCTGAAGAGTACTAAAAGTTGGTTATTCCAGCCAACCACTCTTCAGCCTAGATCTTTATCTCGGCTGAAGAGTACTAAAAGCTGGTTATTCCAGCCAACCATTCCTCAGCCTAGATCCTTATCTCGGCTAAAGAGTACTAAAAGTTGGTTATTCCAGCCAACTACTCTTTAGCCTAGATCCTTATCTCGGCTGAAGAGAACTCAAAGTTGGTTATCCCTGCCAACTTAGAGCTAAGTGTTTGGTTATTCCTGCCAAAATTCCTGCAGCCCAGATCCTTATCTCGACTTAAAAGAAGTAAGTGTTGGTTTTTCCAGCCAACCTCTTCAGCCTAGATCTTGATCTTGGCTGAAGAGAGCTCAAAGTTGGTTATTCCTGCCAACTTAGAGTAAAGTGTATGGTTATTCCGACCAAACTTCCTACAGCCCAGATCCTTATCTTGGCTTAGGAGAAGTAAGTGTTGGTTTTTCCAGCCAACCTCTTCAGCCTAGATCCTGATTTTGGCTAAAGAGAGCTCAAAGTTGGTTATTCCTGCCAACTTAGAGTAAAGTGTTTGGTTATTCTGGCCAAACTTCCTGCAGCCCAGATCCTTATCTCGGCTTAGGAGAAGTAAGTGTTGGTTTTTCTAGCCAACCTCTTCAGCCTAGATCCTGATCTTGGCTAAAAAGAGCTCACAGTTGGTTATTCCTGCCAACCTCGAGCCAAGTGTTGGTTATTCCGGCCAACACTGCTTTTATTGCCCCTAGCTCACTAAAACAACTTTTACAAAAGAAAACCATTATGCTAAAAAGGAAACTACTTGCTTTATTAAAAAAAGAAAAATTACAAGTTCTTGAAAGAAAAGCTAAAAATAAAATAGTTTGAGATTGACAGTGTTCCATGGCCTGGGAATGGCCTTGCTGTCTCCATCTTCCAAGTGGTATGCCCATTTTCCTACTAATCCAACCACTTTGTAAGGTCCTACCCAATTAGGCCCTGACTTGCCGTCTCCGGGTACTAGGGTGTTTCCCATTACTTTGCACAGCACCCAATCTCCAATCTTGAATTGCCTCAGATGTACTATTTTGTTATATTTTCTGGATAACTCCTGCTGGTATGAGGCAATGTGAATCAATGCTTTTTCTCTTATTTCTTCTGCAAGGTCGAACTCCAATGCTATGGCTTCTCCATTTAAGTCTAGATCAAAATTTTCACTTCTAATTGTGAGGAGGCCGACTTCCAGTGAGATTACCGCTTCCATGCCATAGGCCAAGGAAAAAGGTATTTCTCTAGTAAACCGCCGAGGTGTGGTACGGTAAGCCCATAAAACATGAGGGAGCTCCTTTGCCCACTTGCCTTTTGCTTTCTCCAGCCTTTTCTTCAATCTATCTAAGATAACTTTGTTTGATGCTTCCGCTTGGCCATTTGCTTGGGGATATGCTGGTGTAGAATTATAGAATTCTATCTTGTATTCTTCACAAAAGCCTCTAAAAATTTTGCCATCGAACTGAGTGTCGTTGTCAGATATTAGAGCTTTTGGTATGCCGAACTGAGTGATGATATTCTGCCAGACGAACTTGTTCACATCTTTCTCCTTTATTGATGCGAGTGCTTCTGCCTCCACCCACTTTGTGAAGTAATCTGTTGCTGCAAAAAAGAACTTTCTGTTACCAGCTGCCGTTGGACGTGGTCCTATTATGTCCAAGCCCCACATTACAAAGGGCCATGGGCTAGTTAATGGTAGAAGCTCTCTGGCTGGTTAATGTATTTGGTGTGCGAACTTCTGACATTTCTCGCACTTCTTAACATACTTCTCTGAATCTGCTTGCATGTAAGGCCACCAATATCCTTGTGAAATTGCTCTATAGGCAGAGGATCTTCCTCCTTGGTGGCTTCCACATACGCCTTCGTGTATCTCGAACAGGAATGCTTCAACCTTGCTGGGATGAACACACTTCAAGTAAGGTCCTGTGAAGGATTTTTTGTACAAGGCCATTGATGGGGAGAGGCAGAATCGCTGTGACTTTGCTCTAGTCTTATTGGCTTCTTTCTTTTCTTTAGGTAAGATGCCGTCTTTTAAGAACATTATAATGGGATCCATCCATGAAGGGCCTAATTCGGCACAACATATCTCAACTACTTCGGGTTCTTCAATGCTTGGTCTTGGTAGGTAGTCAATTAGTAATGGATGTAGGATGGATGTATCCACCATCGAAACAAAGCCTGCTAGTTCATCTACTCTACTTTTTTCTTCCCTGCCGATCTGCTCTATCCGTACTACTTCAAATTTCTTGATTTCCCTTCTGACTAACTCTTGGTACTTAGCTATCCTCTCATCTTTTGCTTCATAGTCACCTGAAATCTGGTTTACTACCAGCTGGGAGTCATTGTAAACCATTAGCTCGGTGGCCTTCATGACGAGTGCTGATTTTAGGCTTGCTAAGAGTGCTTTATACTCAGCCTCATTGTTTAATGCTGGAAAGCCAAGGTTGACTGCTTGTTCCACTATTAGGCCATCTGGTGAGATGAGGACTATGCCAAGTCCTGCACCATGCCTATTGGATGCTCCATCCACGAAGAGCTTCCACATCTCTCCAATGAATAGCTTCCAGCAAGTGGAGGGGTCGGATGATGTCTTTGGGTCATGAGTGTTGTTTTCTTCCAAGTCCCCAGCTGCTGTTGGGGTTTGCTCTTCACTGTCTGTCTGCCCCAAGTTTTTACTTGCGGATGAATTCTCACTAGGAATGGCATGGTTTATTCCTTCCTTCTGATCCTTAAGCTTGTATGGTTTACAATGTGGCGAGGTGTCTTGTATTAGGGGTTGCGCACTTCCTGCGGCACTTTCTGTCCCCATTTCGGTTGTACCAGTCAAGTCAACTGGGCATATGTAATGACTTCTTGGTGAGAACTCTGCCACAAAGTCTGCCAAAGCTTGGGCTTTTATTGCGGTTCTGGGCTGAAACTTGATATCAAACTGTCCCAATTCCACCGCCCATTTCAAGATTCGCCCAGAAAAGTTCGCCCTCTCAAACAAAGCTTTTAGGGAAAAAACTGTTAGGACGGTTGCAGTGTGGATGTGGAAGTAATACGATAGCTTCTTTGAGGCCATCATCAAGGCTAAGGCCAGTTTTTCCAACGGTAAGTGCCTGGTTTCTACACCCAGCAAGGTCTTGCTAACATAAAAGATGGGCAGGAGTTGGATTCCTCCCGCTCTGACCAACACTGCGCTGACTGCGTGCTGTGAAACTGCTAGGTACAGAAAGAGCTCTTCTCCAGGTATTGGGGTTACTAGCAATGGTGGAGAAGACATGTATTCTTTCAGTTCTTCTAGGGCGCGATCGCATTCTTCATTCCACTCAAATTTGGCCTTTAATCCTTAGAAAAATGGTCGACATCTGTCTAACGACTGACTTATGAATCAGTTGAGCGCAGTTGCTAGGCCAGTGAGGATCTACACTTCTTTCACTGTGTTGGGCCTCTGGAGATCCTGGATTGCTTTAATCTGAGAAAGGTCTGCTTCTATACCTTGGTTGGTCACCAGAAAACCTAGGAATTTACCTGATCCTACGCCGAATGCACACTTGGATGCATTTAGGCGCAACTTGTTCTTCTTCAGAATCTGGAACATTTCATCTAGGTCTCTAAGATGGTCCTTCTCATCCTTGCTTTTGACCACCATGTCATCTATGTAAGCCTCCATTGTTCTGCCTAACAATGTTTCAAACATCTTGGTGACCATCCGTTGGAATGTTACCCCTGCATTTTTTAGGCCAAAAGGCATGACCTTGTAACAATACAATCCTCTAGGCGTTGTAAAGGATATGACCTCCTGGTCTGGTTCATACATAGCGATCTGATGGTAACCTCTGTACGCATCGAGGAAGCTAAGTCGATTGTGTCCTGCCGTCAGGTCTACCAGTTGGTCTATCCATGGTAGGGGAAAGCTGTCCTTTGGGCATGCCTTGTTGACTGTTTTGTAGTCCACGCAGACACACTATTTTCTGTTCTTCTTTGGCACTACTACGGTATTGGAAATCCATTTGGGATAGTGCACTTCTCTGATGGCTCCTGCCTCCAGCAAGTTTCCCACTTCTTCCGCCACTATCTCGGCATAGTGGAGTACTGATCTGCGAGTGTGCTGTATAATTGGTCTGGCAGTTGGGTGGATGTTCAGTTGGTGACAGATGAAGTTTGGGTCAATGTCAGGCATGTCATACGATGTCCAGGCAAACACTTGGATGTTAAAGGTTAAGAATTCCATGACCTCTATCCTCTCAGTGCTGGACAAAGACGAGCCAAGCAAAAAGAACTTTTCTGGGTCTTTTTCATCTAGCCTTACTTGTAACAAGTCTTCCACTGCCTTCTGTTCAGCTGCCTTGCCAACATCCGTAAACAGTTCATTGCTCTTAGGTTCTTCCACCATCTGTACATATCCTTTTGCAGCGCGGTTGCCATTTACTGTGACAAAGCACTGTTTTGACATAATCTAGTCTCCAAAGACCTCTTTAATTACCTTGGCTTCGTTGGGGAACCGTAATACTTGATGGTAGGTTGACGCTACCGATCGCATGGCATGTAACCATGTCCTTCCCAAGATTATGTTGTAAGTGGAAGGGACTTTCAATACCCAGAATTCCCCCTATTTCGTCATGCTTCCTGCTCTGACTGGGAGGATTATCTTACCCACTGGCCACTCTGGCATTGAGTTGAATCTGATCATGGGAGATGTTGCAAAGCAAGTCTTTGTCCTCCGGGCCAGCTTGTTTGAAGGTTTCGTAATACATTATCTCACATGAGCTTCCTTGGTCAATCAGAATCCGCTTGATGTCGAAATTCTTGACGCATAGAGTGATAACCAATGCATCATTGTGAGGGCAGTATATCCTTGCCAAATCTTTGTCTGAAAAATATATTACGTTGGTGGCCTCTGTTCTCCCCTTTTTGATGGTAGGTTGTGCACTTAATACCTCTCTTAAGTGCTCAGCCTTTTTGATCATTCCCCTGAGCTCACATAGCCGCTTAAGTTCGAATACTCCATGTATTACGTTAATTATGCCTTGAGGTAGGGCGTCGACCAGCATTCCGTCTGGGTAGTTAGGGTTCTGAGGGGCTAGCTGTGTTCCTCTTCCTATGTACTGGTCCAGGTGCCCAGCTACCACTAACTCTCTAAATGCTGTCTGAACGGCATGCAATTTTTTGTGCGGTGCCCCTTTTCATTATGGAAGGTGCACCGGGATCTTTCGTCATAGTCTTTTTGTACTTCTCCTAACTTAGCTGGACATCGAACAAAAGGTTCATCACGTATCTCACTGAGAATTCGGTAGATTGGTTTTTTGAATACAGTGGTAATGGCGGTGCAGACTCTTAACCTTATTTGGTCTGGGTCCTCTCTGTTGGCCCGCCTGCCTCGCTCGTTCCTGTTTGATTGCTCTACCGTGTTGACTTTTGCCATAGTCTTTTTATCTGGCACTGCTGTTGCACTAGATTTTGCTTTAGCACGGGTGTCATCCTCCTCCACTCAAATATGCTGGTGCACTCTTTGTCAAGGCCTTCATTGTGAGGGGTGGCATCATAGTAATTGAGTCCCTCAATTTGTTGCCGACTGGCAGGCCCTGTTTGTATTGTGCAATGGCAAGGTTTGTAGGGCAATCCCCAACCTGGTTGAAGGTTTCCCAGTAACGACTATTGTAGGATCTCAACGTCTCCTTGTCGCCCATGCCAATGGAGAGTAGCTGATGGATCTCCACTAGTGTTTGGTATTCGTTCTGAACCTAGTCACAAATGCCTCTGCCAATTGCGCCCAAGAGGCGATGCTGCCTTCTGGTAGCCTTTCGAACCAAGTTAAACCTAGATCGCCAAGCCTGGATGGGAATAGGATGCACATTAAAGTCTCATTTCGCCGGTATACTGCTATATCCTAGCGAAAGTGGCTTAGGTGCATGTAGGGGTCTGTCTTCCCCTCATAAGTGGTGAATTTGGGCTGGTGGAAGCCTGAAGGTAGGGACGCGTTCTCAATTGCCGGAACGAACGGCGAGGTCTGCAACCTTGCTAATACTTTGTCCGTTGGTTCATAAGCAAGGGTGGTATTTGCATTCCTACCTCGACGCTCCCATGCGTCCGAGGGGCCAATTGCTGAAGGGCCGAAATTCTGCGCGGGTCGCGTGCCCGGGTTTCTTCCTTCCATCATGCCCTTTCCTCAAGCACAGTTCGCAAGTTAGATAATCTAGGCAACTCCGTGTGCCTAGATGACGTCTGGTGCGTGTGCGAGGGCTGATAGGTGTTTCCCTCAGTATATGGCCTCTCAGTTCTCGTTCTCTCAGACTTGGAGTAATGAGTCCTCGAAGTCCTTGATTTCATATCGCTTGTTCTAAGGCTTCTACTTTCTGCTTGTGATGGTGTGGTACGCCTATCCCGATCCTCCGAGTGGCGAGGGGGCGTGTTGCGTTTGTGCCCCTCCCCTGTTGCCACCCATTTTCCTATTATTTGGCGCTTCATTGACTCCATGTCTGCGGCCATCCTCCTTATTAATTCGTCCTGCTCCTTCACGCGATCCTCCAAGACTTAAGGGTCCATCCTTCGCCTTTGTCTTTCAAGACTTTGAGAGCGACGGGGGCTGTTAGCCCGCCTCCCCCTTACATCCCTCTGGGGGTTTTGTCACCGGGGTTCTAAATCCGTCATGGAAGGGATAAAAGGCAAACCTTCGCGCCTCCCACCCCCCTCTAGGGTTTGTCCGTCGATAGCGGATTGCGGAAAATCTTCATTGTGCGTGCATTGCTTCCAATTAGAGAGGAAAAACTTGGTCAAGAGGTTTTGTTCTGTGTGTATTTCCCACAGACGGCGCCAATTGTACGAGCATGAAATAATCTTCTCATATGATCCTATTGATCAAGTCTGCGCTCCTCCAAACGTTGTCGCTTTACTCCCTGAAAACACAAACGTAAGCTAGCTGACGGGTGTGTGCTGGATACCTCTCCGATGCCTAAGTCAGCAAAATAGACAAATAGACAAAAACTCTGTGTATTCGAGAATCAAAGTTGTGTTACCCCTTCCATAGGTTCTGTTATGAGCTTTTTATAGGTTCCGTGCGGCACAATCCTAGTAGGACTCTTATTCCTCCATATAGAGTCCCCCTAGGAATCACACTCCTAAAAGATAATGCTTATCCTTCAACACCCCCCTCACTGCTTAAACCAAGTGAGATGGTTTTACCTCGGTAATATGACAAAACGACCGAGCTAACATGGCCATGCTAAAGCGGCAGAAATGACCGAGCTCCAACTGGCTCGGTTCTTCCCTTCATTGCTTGTACCTCGGTTTGGTCCATTGAGACTGAGCTAACCGCAATGAGCTTTGACTGAGCTAACGAGAGTAAGGTCCACCATAAAAAACCCAAATACCTCAGTTCTGAATACCATGACCGAGCTAAATATCACCATACCAACCGTGGTAACCACAACCACAATTGGACTGAGCTAACTGCAAGGTCCTTTCACTTAGCCCTTTTTACCGCGGCCTACAGAACGGCCCATTACCTTGCCTTGGCCTAGCTCGGACCTAGTGCATATAAAAACTTCCCTCTCAATTGCCCCTTAATTCCATCTGCGCAGCATAATTGGGATTACCTATTACCAGCCGAGCTAAAACTTTTAGCCTTTCAACTGAGCTAAATTGACACCGGGCTACTAATCTGTCTTGTCAAAACATCTTTTCACTCGCTATAACTAAATCGCTTTCTATTCCATGTACATGTGGCTAGCTTTTATTGGCCAACATACAATGCCACACCATTTCAGATTGCAAAATTTGAACAAATTCCCTTTTTTCTACAAATTGGAGCTTCTTCACTTTTAGAAATCCATATGCAATTTTGATTACCGAAAATAACTGTGGTAGCAAAATCATAGCCTAACAATGCCCAACTTCACAAAATCCTCAAGCCCAAAATAAAATTTCAAATGAACCAAATGACTACCAAATATAAATAACAAAATGCGCCACAAATATGCTACTGAACTCATATTGAGTTTAGGAAATAGACCCTACCTCTTGAAGTGAAGAGGAGAACTTGAAAAAACTAAAAGTCGATAAAATCATGAAACTCTTGGATCAAAAGAAAGCCCTTGATGAGATCTACAACCTTTCTCAAAAGACAAGGTGAAAAGATGTCTCTAACTAAGTAGATCTAGAGATCTATGTAAGAAAAGTTGAGTTTCTAAGAGAAAGAGAGATAGATAGATAGAGAGAGAGAGAGAGAGAGATTCACGTTTTAAAGAGGGAGAAAGATAGGGAAAAAAGAAAAAGTGAACGAGAAAAAGTGTGTTTGAGGTCTATTTATAGTGGTTGAATAATAGCCCTAAAGTCAAAGAAAAGAATAAGTCAAAACCCCTAAAAAGTAGGGCCCAAAGCCGAACCATAAATTTGGAAATAATTCACCGGGGTTGACCCTCAAGACAGTGGTGTCGACCCTTAAGAAGAAAATGCTGAGATACTAATGTGTGCAGTAGAGATAGGTCGACCCTGGGAACCCGTGGTGTCGACCCTATATACCAGTAGCAACACCCAGAACATAGCAACAGACAAGGATTGACCCCAGAGCTCGTGGTGTCGAGCCCAAAAAATAGTAAAGACACCAAAAGTAAGGCAGCAAGGCGGTGTCGACCCCTAGGAAGACTAGTGTCTACACCAGAACAAATTTTCCATGTTCCTAAGGAACTTTTCAACAAAAACAAGTGTAAATGAACAATCCCAACAAGTCCAAATCGAACTGCACTCCTCCAAAACCAAAATGCAACTCCAAAGATTCCCAAAATGAAAATAAAAGAATTAAATACACCTTCCAAAAGCTTGAAGGATACAAGTGTTACAACTGGCAATAGAATTACACAACAAGAAGTTACTTCTCACTACCGTAGGTGTTGGCAACAAATCTGGCATGGTAATAGCATGCACACGCCTTGTAGGTCTCTACTCTACCTGTTTACCCCTCGGAGCATTAGCTTGAAGCACTGACTGAGTTGAAAAGGCTCCCTGATTTGCTTTCAAGGCATGTGCTGACGATGTAGGCTGATAGCTCTATGTCTGCCTTGAACCAAATGCATTAGATGTGCCACCTGACTGAAAGAAAAACCTCATCACTTGCCTCGACTACCCACACTAATAATAGGTCGGCAGTTGTCCTCTCTCCTGACTCTACCTCTGAGGACAAGCTGAAGACGATACAGACTGTTGCCCTCCTCCATTCTACAGGAAAACTAAAGATTTGTGGCCCAACTAACCACACTTGAAACAAGTGATCCCACACTGACCACCTCTTATTGACCCAAAACTCAGTATAAGAAAAGTGGATCTAGACTGTGCTCCTAAGACTGCTGTGAGATGGAACTCCTCTACTTCTTGCTATCCCGAGTCTCTCCCTAAACCTCCTGACTTCTCTGCTTAGAGCCCCTCATCCGTTCCTCCTCCGATTGAACCATGGTCTCAAGATGAGTCGCTGTTATCATAAGCATGTTAGGACTTAGGTACGAGAGGGGAAGGTCATGAATTAAGCACCCCCACTCGCCCAATCAAAGATTGACCTTTACTAATCATGATATGAATCTTATATACATTATACGCTCTTGTTCTGATTTATAAGGTTAGCATTACTATGTGATGCGCAAACACACAAGTGTAGACTAATTTTGCAAGAATTGAAACACTTGATTCATGTTTGTTTTAAAAATTGTTTCGAAATATGTACCACTTGAAAAAGTGATCGCATATGAACATTACTCAAATTATTCTAATTCAAGCAAGAAGCCTTCATCCATAGGCATTCAAGCAATTATAGCACTTAAGCAATTAGCCTCATGGCAACATCAACACTCATGCAATATGCTAAAGCGAGTAAAGGCTCACCTAGTACTCCAAGCCAAAACGAAATGATAAAGTTAGAAAGATGCATGATCTTAACTATGCAATATGACTAATGCAACACATGCAATATGCAATTACTAGGCTCGACTACTAATTATGAAGCAAGTAAATAGCATGCGGTCTAAGCACATATTCAAAGAAGTATTTAAACTAACAATGCAGTTAGAATAATGAACCGAGCCTCGATGAATGCAGTACAAGTGGATGCAAAACATGGAGAATGCTAAACAAAACATGATGTCCCTAAACTAACCATCATAAGCTAGTAACTATAAGGGAGAAAGACGTGGGGTTGAAAGACATACACATTATTACAACATTACGCTCTCACAAAGGAGAGTCTGAATAAACTAACTAGCTAACTAAGCTAATTATTACAAAACAAATAAAATTAACTAAACTACTTAACTAATTATTACAACAACAAATGAATTAATTAACTAACTATTCTAGCTAATCAAATTACAACAATTTACCAAATTCAACTAGCTACAACTAATTAATTACAACAAATATTTAAGCTAAATATTTAAACTAGACATGCTCGATATGTGAGGAATGCTCATGCACGTATTTGGTTTCCACCCAAAAAGGCCACTGTTTTGCTTCCAGAAGGTCTCTGGTGCACAGCAGAACACTTACACTTTTGTCCACCTCCAGAATAGCTCTGCTCTACTCAAAAAACACACTACTGGATTTTCCATTGGTGGCCGACTGGCTAGGAGTGAGGGCCTACCGGCCATGGAAAGTGGCATGCCGGCCACTGCTGCAACAGAGAACAAACAGAGTATGCACAGGATATTCTCAAGGGTTGTCTGCACAACTCACCCCTCCTTATCATCAAACAACTCAAAGGAGGGACAAAACTTGGTCCACAAACCACCAACTCAAGCAATTTCATTTCATGATGGCTTATGAACCAAAATGTGCAAGTTCAATAAATACAATAACACAAGACTCAAAACCCCCTCCCTATCATGGATTAATCAAAGGAAGTGGTTGACCTTGGAGACTTAAATCATTTCATCACTAGAAAGTATGAAATGACCCAAGTTTCCATGTGTTCAATTAATGTCTGATTGAACACAACACTTTTTATTATCTTGCACCTGTTTTTAGCCTAAATTTTATTACTTCATTTTAGATTACCGTCCATTCTTTAATAAATTGAGTCCAAAGGTGAATTTAAGTCCTCTAATGGAAAGAGGGCTCAAACCAAAAGTTGTTTTGGGCATGAAAGATATATCATACCATTAGTAATGAACCCCCAAAGGGATTAAACCATTGAGCATGACATCTCAATCTCATGCTTAAACAAACAAGTAGTTTGAAACCATTTTTAAAGCCAAAAAAAAAAAAAAAAAAACCAAGAAAGGAAGGAGATTGCAGAGGTGATTAAGAGTGATCACAAGTGTGGAAAGCCATAAATAAATGCAATCAACTCAAATAAGAAGGTGTTTAAGGCCTAGAACACCAAACTTATGAAAACAATTATACTATAAGCATGCAAAACAAAGCTCAAATGCAACTATCAACAAAAAACAGTGCTAAAACAGTATAAAAACAGTCCTAAAACATGCTAGAATTAAGACCAGAAAAAAAAAAAAAAAAAAGAAGAAGAAGAAGAAGAAGAAGAAGACTAGATTAATATACTAAAACATGGCACAAGCTAGACTAGTAAGCAAGACGCAAGGAAGGGAGGCTAATCCCTCCAAATTTGGACTTCAAAAGATGATTTTAGCTACTGAAATAATTCTGAAAAATAGTGTTTAAAAGCTCAAAAAAAGATAATGCAAAGTTGGGAAACACAAGGGTAAAGGCCTTTAAAGCAAGGTGTAAAGAAGGGTAGACCACCCCTTAACCTTTAATAGCCTTAAACCACAAGTTTCAGCCCAAAATTTCAGAGTTTAGACAGTTCAAAAACAGCCCAAAAATAGTACAAAAATGTGTTGGAATGAAGACAAAAGTAGCTAAAATAATAAGCTAAAACATAGAGCAATTTAAGCAAATAAACAAACCAAAGGAGAGATGGCTAACCCCTCCATTTTTGGGACTTCAAAACCACTTTTTTAGCCTCTGAAAATCAGTAGTAAAAAGCTCAAAAAAAGTTGATGAAGAGATGGGAAACACAAGTGTAAAGGCTTAGAGAACATGTAATGTCCCAAATTTCTAGCCCAAATGATAATACAACAATCATGGCTACTTCAAGGAAAACTGACTATAAATCTCCAAACTTACATTACATGATATAATAGTTCTTCATGCAACAATACATTAATCCAACAACAAGTAAATAAACAAATAAATACCCCCAAGAGTCTACAAGTTTCCAAGGCTTGAGCCTAGTTACACAAAACGGTTATTCAAACCCACACACATACAGCCCTTGGCTTACACACAGTCACAGCAAAATGAGAGTCTCATACTCTCAACACACATTTCCTTGTCTTTAGTTAGGCGGCATCACCACATCATTTCCTGCACAAAAATCCCGTAGGGTGAGCATAAAGCCCAATAAGAAATCCTTAACAAAGTATATACATTTTATACAAGTCTCAAGAGATAAAATGCACATGCCATGCTATGCCCTTTTGAAAGAAAATCACATCTTCATCTTTGAAAACCATCATGCTCAATGATGTCATGCAATTTCAATTCTTCAAAACTTAACAATTCATTTCAAAAGTGGTAAATACGACTCTGGTAATCCCTAGGTTGGTATCTGCAAGTAGACTATACAAGTACTACCAAATTGTCATTTTTACCGGTATTAACCAGAAGTCTCGACACCTATCCGCGCGAGTTTTCGGTCTTTCACCCCGGACTCTCAGGCCAACTTGTTCAATATCATCTACACCACCTATCAAGACTTACCAACGTATTTATCCCAAAATCATTTCATGAAAACTTGTTTCTCAACATTCTTTTCTCAATGCAAGTTTTCAAATCAACTTTCAAAGTTTAATGTAATCAAATGAATTGTTATGCCAATAACACAAGATGAATATAAATACTTTTATTCCAATTCATCATCCAAGGAATAACACAATTCCCTCTTCTCAAGTATCATCAACAATTAGTCATTTCAAGACTATTTCAACGTTTTGAACAATAATTTCCAAAATGAACAATAATTCTCATATTCCCTAAAATTCATCATTTATATAAATATAAATAAAAAATTTTCCAAACATCCATTTATTTTGACACACAAAATAAATACAACAATATCATTCATAGATTTTCAGTCTCTTTTAAAAAAATTCCCAAATTCAAGGTTTCTTCACCAAAACTATACAACTCAAATCTTTTGAAAGAAAACTTTCTAAAATCATCTTTTCTTCAATCAATAAAGATCAAAATCCATAATATCATTTTAAAAGAACAAGAAACAGACCCACTTTCAAAATCGCTCAACTTCTTGAATCAACAATCAATTTTCAAAGTTATCGAAAGATAATTTCAAAAATCATATAGATCTTGCAAAAATGTATATATAACTCTAAGAAAATCCCTACCTCAAGTTTTGAAGAAGAAATGAGATGAAACCCCCAAAATCAACGGTGTCGAAACTCGATCTTCACTGCACACAATGAAGCCCTCGAGATAATAACCAACTTTGGTGAAGAACTTAGGTCTAAATCCCAATGGATTTAGAGAAATCAAAGAGGGAAGATGACTTCTAGAGAAAGAAGCTCCCGATCTGGAATTCTGGAGACTTTTAGAAAGAGAGAGGACAAAAAAAGTGATCTGAAATATCAGATTCACGAACTGATGTAACATGGTCCGCTAGAGCGTGGAAAGCCCCGCTCGAGCATCAAATACACTAACCCAGTACTTTTGCAGACAGGTCAAATTTCTAAAACCAAACATTCTCCGCTTGTGCGCATAAACGGCCGCTCGAGCAGATAAGCAATTTCAAATGCATTTTGCATTTTTGCCTCAGGGGCGCTGCCCATTGACCTTGCCGGTATTTGCGCTTTGGACCATGTATTGCCCCCTGGACCCATGGAATGACGGCGCTAGATCCCCGACCCGGTCAAGTGGCAAAACATGAAAGAAAGATCGAAACCGGGATCGCCACAGAACAAGGTTTAAAAAAGGGTGGTTAACCCCTCTATCTTTAATAGCCTTAAACCACAAGCTTCAGCCCATAAAAATAGTTGAAAAACACTTCAAAATCAGTAAGAAAAGATATAAAAGAAGTGGTGTAGAGATAGTACAAAAGCAAGAGAAGGTATACCTCTTGAAAATGAATGCTTCTTTGAGTTATAAACCATTAATTTCACACTCTCAAGTATTTCAATAGCTCAAATTCAAGCTCAAATCTCTTCAACAAGAAACTTTCTAGGTTTGGTTTAGAGTGTTTGGGCAAAAGCTATGCAAGTTACAAGAGAGAGAGAGAGAGAGAGAGAGAGAGAGAGAGAGAATTATAGAGAGAGAGAATTATAGAGAGAGAGGATATTTTTTTGAAATTATTTCCTCACTCCTAAATGTTTCTAACCTTGAAAGCATGAAGAGAGGTCCTCTATATGTAGAAAACATGAGCCTTAGGTTAAAAATATCTAAAAACGACAGCTGGAGCTTTGTGGAAACAACTGGAAAAAATATCTAGGTTTTGCACTGGTGGCCAGCTAGTGGCCGACCGGCCAGAAGTGTAAATTGCCGGCCACCAATGGTGTCCGGTCGGCCATCTACCGGCCACCAAAAATCTGCTTCTAGGCCCGACTTCAAACGGGCATATCTCCTTCATCCGGACTCAGGTTTAGGTCATTCTTGAGTCCAAATTGAAGCTTCAGAAGTCTACTTTCCAATAATGGTAGCCTCACATCTAAATTCTAAGTGTGCAAAGAGATATGCCTAGTTTAGTAAAGGTTGCTCAGTTTTGTCTTAATCAGATTGATGCCTAACTTCAAACAGCCATATCACCCTCATCCAGACTCGGCTTTAGGAGATTCTTGAGTCTAAAATGAAGCCCCAGAAGTATACTTTTCAATAATGGTGGCCTCACAACTAAAGTCTAAGTGTACAAGAAGATAGGCCTGATTTAGTATATGCTGCTCAGTTCTCTCTCAACGGTTTCAAGCCCAAATTCTCTCCAACTAGTTTTCTTCCCTCTCCTCCAATTTTCTTCAACTCCAAACCTATAAATAAGAGGTTATAAAGATTTTTTTCAAAGAGTTCACCTCTCTTCTATTTATTTTCACTTTGTCCTTACTTGCCTTACTGAAAAGTGCAGCATTTAACGGCATATGAGCCTCGGAACATCGTAGAAACATTTGAAAAAAATATTTTGAAAAAAAGGGTTTTGAGGTCTAAAATGATTTTGGTCAAAATTGTTTTGGTCCAAAATGAGGTGTAAGGTTGGAATTTAGAAGTTCTTCTTGCTGAAGAAATCGAACATTTGCACAGCGTAACTTTCGTTATCGAATGATCAATCAGTGACGCACAAGTCTTAAGGGCGGTCAAAAATTAGATGTCTACAAATATACATTTTCAATGTGTCAAGTATGCAACAATGCTCAACACAAATGGATGAGAAATTAGTTTCAATTCTCTTAATTCTCATACAATTTTTACAACAATCATAGCAATCCTCCACCGATAGCCTAAGACAGATATCTCTAAATAGATAGATAATTTCCAATAAAGATAAACTTTTCAAAATTTCAAGATGGGAGTAATAATGCATATCCAACTCCACCACCACCATCATCATCATCATTCCAATTTCATAAAATCCAACATCATTTCCATTTCCTCTTTACAAAATCAAGTATTCACATTTTAGGGAAAAATCTCATGTATTTACATTTTAGGGAAAAATCCCCCTTCTTTTTTTTTTTTTATTTATAAATCAATTCCAAAGATAAAATCCACCATTTTATCACCACTCAACCGCATTTACAAACCCACAATCATTTCCAAGAAACCATTTTGATAACCCCTCTTTTGATTTCAAAACCAAAACCCTATGTTTATCCAAAAATCCCTAAATCACAATGTTGTTTAGAAAATCAAATAACCGATTTAAAAACCATACAAAAGTGTGGAGAAATCCCTACCTCAAAGCTAGAAGACAAGGGAGAAAGTGGAGAAATCACGATGAAGCTAAAAACCAACTTTGTTCTGATTAAAATGAAGCTCTAGGTGAGCTCTATCTTTCTTTTCTTTTTTTTTATCAAAGTGACTAGGGTGTAGAGATCAATGGATTGAGAGTATTTGAAGGTTGAAAATGAGTTTTAGAGAGAGAAGGTCTAGATTTAGGGTTTTGAAATATTTAGATATATATATATATATATATGAAAAAGTGACTCAAAATGTGGCTGTTATGAACTGATATATACGCAGATCGCTCGAATGACCAAAACACCGCTCAAGTGAACAAAGTGACAGCACGAGCGAAGAACACCACTTACTAATACTTTTGCAGACAAAGGCTAACCGCTCAAGCGCAAGAAAGATTACTCGAGCCAAGACTGTTAAAGCACAAGAAACATCGCTCAAACGAAAAAAGCACCCTCCCAATACTTTTGCAGACCTGCAAATATACTAGATGTTCTCAAAGACCACTCGAGCGACCAAAGGACCACACAAGCGAACTAACCAAAATCTGAACAACAGTTCTATTGAAAAACAAACTCCTGACCTGTTTCAAATGCAACAAAGACATCCAAACAACCAAACTCAATCAAGAATAAGATGAATAAGGAGATGAACAACCAAATAAGATAAGGAATCTCGGATCTAAAATAATAAACGGGTCAGATCTAAATCAGAATCATTATAAAATAAGTACACTTATTTAGTGGATACCAAGAAAATTTGACAGTTATAGTTAGCAAAAATAAGTACAAAAAATAGTAAATATTATAAATATTAATAATTAAAATCATAATTTTTTTCATCATTGTGTAATAATTTTTCAAAACCCACCCTAAATGATAATTTTCCCAAATAATTACACCCTTCCATATTTGAAATTATTTTTTGTCAAATACCTTGACTTGTAGTTGTGATTTTTCTTTTTTATAATGTTCTTAATTTTAAAAATTAAAAAAAAAAATTGATAGTATTCTCAGTTTTACTAAATAAGACTTATTGGTTTAAAAAATCTTAAATAGTACCTAAACTACTATAACATTTGTTAACACAACTTTTAAGTAATTAACTCTTTACTTTTTTATCTTTTGTATTTTATTTATTTTTTCATTCACAAATTATAATCCAAAAATACAATAAGAGCCATTAATTTAACTGCACCGAACCTAAACGGCTCTTTGTTACTTGTTTGTTACATGCCCAAAGTATTAAGGGTACATTTATTTAGGTTTGGCTTTTTTGGTTGATATATATATATTTTTTTTAGTTAAACTTTTTTTTTTTTTTTTATTTCAAAAAGATTTACGCATTTAGGTTATAGTCGACTAGATTGATTAGAATTTTTTTTGTAAGAAAAGGTCAAAATTTATTTTGTTTTTAGTACTTTTTAAATCTTTTTACACCAGACATACTCAAAAAAATAAAATTTTGACATAAATGTTATTAAAAAAAAAATATTAAAAACACAAAATAAAAGAGTATTTTTTTTAGGTGAATCCAAAACTCACGCTGCCATATGATGGGAACGGATGCTCAAAGTAGTTCCACGCAAAACAATGTCAAAATACTTTTGCAAAATACCTTTTAGGTGTTGGTTAAAAATGCTTCTATTCTTTTTAAATATTAACTTTGTCGTGTGTTCATCTAATAATAAAAAATTATGTGTTTAGAAGGTTAAAAAAATAGAAATAATGAGCAAATCACTAATCTCAATATATTCTAGAATCATGAGATAATTTTTATCATTTTAAAGTACTTTTTAGTTATAAAAATATGGCTACCATTGACAAGGTGCTATATAAGAGTTCTATAAGAATGATATTGGGAGGGAGGCAAGAATGAAACTAAGAGAAAATTATAGAGGGTCATGATCCCTTGCTTTGTGAAAAATACTATTTGCTATAACACTTAAAATATATATATATATTATTTTATACATAAAATGACATCTCCATATAAAAAATATATATATCTTATTCTTTCATCTTGAATTCTTTTTTAATTTTGCACAAGAAAAGCTTCTTCATCCTATTAGAAATTGCTTTCTTAGTGTTTAAATTTTTTTTTAATATGTATATATAATTTATTTATCATATTATATATATATATATTTGTAACTAATGAAAAAAATTTATTTGATAATAAAAATCTAATTCTGTAGGAATGTTAAACAAATAACAGTCAAGTGTTTCAAAAAGTATTTTATAAAATATTGATACTCCTTTTGTTGGTTAAAAAAAAAAAAAAAAAAAACAGAGCAAATTCATTGCCTAAAACATAGAGAAACCAATATTCTATTCATGAACATAGACATCATTCTTTCTTGAAACATTGTTCCTAATATGTATCCCTTGACCCTATCATTGCTGAAACCAACTTCACCAAACCAACCATGCAAGAGAGAGAGAGAGAGAGAGAGAGAGAGAGAGAAGACAACCTTATTCGATTCGAAAAGGGAAAAGTTAGGTATCATGAAAATTTTGTCATAAAAATGATCATGAAAAATTTATGATCCTTGGATTACCTTGATTAGTGTGTAGTGCTTTCTTCTAAGTGTAATCTAAAGATCACAAAGCTTTCATAATTATTTTCATAAAAAAAAATTTCATGATACCTAGCATTGCTGATTCGAAAATGGCTGCCTTTGTTTGTGCAAAGACCTTTTGTTGTTGCACATGTTTTCAATCTTGAGAAAATTCACACCCCATACTTCACTTTTAGCGCGTGCACCTCACTATTTCTTAATTCCATCTTCTTCTTTTTTATTTATTTATTTATGACACTTCGTTCAGAGGCTTATTTTTGAAATTGTTGAGTTAATATGTTTAAGATTAAAAAAAATTTGAGTCAAAAGGACATTGGTTGTCTAAAAGAACTTGCAATTTGTTCAAAAGCTTAATTATCTGTCTATCTATATGTTTAAATGTCATATTTCACTACAAGAAGATGAGTTATTTGAGTCGCATTATTTGTGACACGAGCACTGGCCAACTCAAAAATGTACTATTAGCGTCAGCAAAATAGGACTGTCTCAAAAAAAATTTACTTGCTATTATTATTTGAGTCGGTATATTATACCATCTCAAAAATATATTATTTGCGTTGGCCAGATTTTGCTGTTTCAAAAAAAAATATTTAACTTTTTATCTATTTTTTTTGGCTCCAAAAATTCCATTGCGCACCTTTTTTGGTGCCCATTTCAGGTTGTCTTTGCGTCTATATTGTGTGCCATCACAAAAAGTAATTAAAAAAATTTAAGATGACATCATTTTTAAAACCTGATATATATACCCTTCCTCTTTTTTGTTATATTTTTGCCCTAAATTCCATCTTGGTTCAGCAACAAGAAACCAACTCTTCATTGGCACCACCAATTCTCCATCTCCACCGGCACCACCGACTCTCCTCTCCTTCACCGATACCGCCGACTCTCTCTCTCTATATATATATATCAATCTCCCTAAAAACTAAAAGAGTAGATGATTTGAGTGTTCAATTTGTGTTCTTTCACCCCTAGTTATTTCTGAGCTTTCTCTAGAATCAAACTGGGGAAAGGTAAAATTGACCACAGTGGAGAAAACCCTACCTCTTAAAAGCTTTAATCAACAAAAGAGTGAGACAAATAAGAGATAAAGGATTGTAGATCCAAGCCATATCAAGTCTCCCCAGCTTCCTCAAGTTTTCCAAAAGCTAGTCTAAAGGGTATATGTAAATAATACAAAAAGAAAATCAAGAATTGAAAGTGAGTTCCAAACCTCACGGGTTTGGCTTGATATGTACCCAAAAAGAGTTCTTTGTTTATGAGCTTTCTATAAATTAGGGATTAATGGTGTATACTTTTGTAATCTACTAGCAAAATTCTAATCGGGTAATATTGTGTTGTCCTCACTAAGAAAGGGTTGTTCCTTTTTCCATTTGAGAGAATTTGAAGGTAGAATTCAAAATTCATCTACCCAGATAATGAATTGCAGCAATAGCAAGGAATCAATAAAGAAAACTCAAAAATTTTCTTAGGAAAATCTCCAACTGTATAGCGATTCTGATTTAGACCCAAACCATTTGATATTTTAGATCCGAGTTTCATTTCCTTGTATAGTTATTTATGTCTTATTTCC
This sequence comes from Camellia lanceoleosa, assembly GCA_025200525.1. Lineage (NCBI taxonomy): Eukaryota > Viridiplantae > Streptophyta > Magnoliopsida > Ericales > Theaceae > Camellia > Camellia lanceoleosa. Next base: position 22,185,959 of record CM045766.1, on the reverse strand, counting down.
CATTTTCCTCTTTGATTTTGTCTTTTGAGTTGTGTTGGTTGCGTTTCGAACAGATTGGTACCTTGTTTTTCAAAAATTTTGTTGCCCAGAATTTTGCTTCTATGCTCGAGCATCACTTCTTGTGCTCTAGCGGTCTTTGTGGACTCTCAGTACTTTTGCAGGTTTGCAAAAATATTGGGAATTGGTATTCTTTACTCAAGCGAAGCTTCTTGCACTTGAGCGGTTATGGCTTGAGCAACCCTTCTTGCCCTCGAGCGTTGGCCTTCTGTTTGTAAAAATATTGGGAGTTTTTATTTCACACTCGAGCGTCGACTTCTTGCGCTTGAGCAGTCACATCTTTTGTGTCTTATGCTCGAGCGTCACTTCTTGCGCTCGAACAGCCTGCGTGTATATCAATCCATAAAAGTTACTTTTTACATCACTTTTTCATTTCTCTCTCTCTCTCTCTCTCTCTCTCAACTTTCTAAAAACCCTAGATCTACTATCACGTCCCAAAATTTGGACAATTAAATATTAAATTAGAACTAAACCCCAATTAATGGTCCATCATCCAAATTCTAGAGGTGAAACAAAAAACCTAAACGCCAACCAAACCATCCACTCTAATTTCATAACTAACCAATACCTCCAACATTAAAGTAACAATACATAGTCAAAATAACTTAAATAATGTACGGTTACAAACCATGCTAAATTTTCCCAATGCTAAAGTTATAAAAAAAATATTAAATACATAAACTAATATCAACCCTAAGCTCAAGAAAACAAAAGAAATCCAAATGACATGTCCTATGATCATAGTTATTTCTTATCACCACCACAGCCACAACTAATCCTGCAAATGAGGCTCATCTGCGCTCAAACAGAACGCACCCGAGTTGCCAAGATACAAAACGGATCAGTATACAGGTATACTGGTATGAGTACAAGATTTAACACCCACATGTCCACTAGACACAAACAAAAATACATTTAATTCTTGTTACGAGACAAGACAAGTAGCTCCAACCGCACCGAGACAAATGGGTAGTTTCCCGAGATACGGTGGCATTTAATTTCTTGCTCGTACACAACGAAATATAAATTGAGTATAAAATAAACAAAATAGAAATAAAAATATGGTGGGTCAGCCTTGCATAAAAAAAAAATTTAGTAAAACCCATAATCTTGCAAAACAATAAAGTTAGTATAATTTAATCATAAGTAACTTGCTGAAGAAGTATATAAATGCACTGTTTCATGCTTAAATAATTCGAATTGACCAAAACTCAAAGAATAAAAGTTGTACAAAATCAAATTTCCTAAAACACAATGTGAACGAATTTAACAGAAACTAAACAGGTTGGGAGAAAAACTTGATAGAAGAACCTAGACGGAATTCAATTGAAAAATCTAAAGCTGAAAACGAACAAAAACTGTCCTAAGATTTTTTTTCAGAAAAGTTCAAAACATAAAAAGTGTGCAGAATAATATTTTATTTTAGTTTACGCGAAACCAATAAAAATGAGCTTGTTTCATAAGTTATAACAGCCTCTAAAACTGCATTGCCAAAATGAATTAAAACTACTATTCTCAAGATCATCCGATTATAAGTTATAATCGATCTTTTTAATAAAAAGCCTAAACACAAAAGTTTTCTAGAATCACGTATACATGCCTTTGATCAAATTTCATTATTTATTGACGTCGTTTATTATTTTTCATGATGTACAAATCAATACAATTCACACTATACTAATAAACTCATAATTAAATTCTTTGTACCTTAACTCCACCACTTCGGCCTCCACTTCCAGCCTACACATATATCCCATGTGCCTCCCGTATACCTAACACCGCTCCGAAGCCAAACTTGCATGGGAATATCGTCCCGAGTTTGACCCACACTCCTCGAATGGTTAGCATATACATACGCGCATAAATCAAAGCACTCGTCTACTCATGAGAACGAGGCAACAATATACATATACAAAACATCTCACTCATGAGAACAAGCATAACAATGCCAAGCTTAAGACATTCAAATAAGTCTCATAATCCTTACTTTTTTTTATACACTCTTTCTCACTAACACTCAAAAATAAAACAATAATCCATAGAGTCATGGTGGAGTGTAAGGAATTTATCTAAGGGTTCCAAGTTTATTTTAATTTCATATAACCGTAAGTGTGATTACAACCATAAATAAATCTATATAAAAACATAAACTTGGCATACACAACTAATCAAAATAATTAAAATCAATCAATCATCTAAAAACCTAAACCTTACATACACAACTAATCAAAATAATTAAAATCAATCAATCATCTTTATGTAAATACAAAATCAAACTAACATCAAATAAATATAAATAAATAAATAAAAACAACGAATTAAACATAAATCAAGGGATGTGGGTTTTGTACTCACAATTATTTTTGAAGATCAAAGAATCACTTAAAGAATTAATGGAGCCACCAAAATAAAACCCAAACCCTTTTTTCTTTTTTCCTATTCTCCTCCCGCCGTCCTCTTTCTCACGCCACACACAGCACTCTCTTTGTTGATTAAACATTTTTTTTTCTTGATTTCTCTCTCTCTCTCTCTCTCTCTCTCTCTCTCTCTCTCTCTCTCTCTCTCGCGCGCACCCTTTTTTCCCGTGGTTGCTACTTTGAAGAAAAAGTTCTCTAAACCTTTTTTATTACAACAACCTAAGTTTAATATATAATACCCTAATAACATTATATTTTATTTTATAATATAAATACAACATATATAAATATAAATATCCTAAGTAAACTCAATATATACATAACACCCTTATATATATATAATATAAATATATATATATATATTCTAATTAATTATATATAACAAATAACACAATTAAATTAATTTAACACCACATTAAATTCTTATATACCTACACAATTAATAAAGCCAAAAATAAAATCAAGTAATAATAAATAAATAAAGACTTATGAAAAAAATCGGGTTGCTACAATATACACACCTCAAAAGAATCTAGTCCCGAGATTCGATATGAGAGAGCACTAAACAAAAAGTTCTGGATGCATACGCCGAACTTTCTTTTCTAATTCCCAATTGATATTATTCTCATCCTTGCTCCATTGAACTTTAACCATGTTCACTTTCTTGCGTCACAACTGCTTTACATCCCGATCTAGAATAGTAACTGGTCGTACCACATACGTTAGATCGTCACTAATCTCCAACACTGCTGGTGATACTACTTGGGAAGGGTCTTGCACACACTCCTGCAATAAAGATACATGAAACACATTGTGAATCATAGCTAAAGTAGGTGGTAGGGCTAATTTGTAAGCCATGCTACCAATCTTCTCAGTGATCTCATATGGTCCCACAAATCTAGGCGCCAACTTTCTCTTCTTTCCGAACCGCATGATACCCTTCATCGACGAGACCTTCAAAAACACAAAATCTCGAACATTCAACTTAACCCCCTTACGTTTTCTATTAGTGTAACTCTTCTAACGACTCTATGCAGAATTAATACGTTCCTGAAAAATGTTTATCTTCTCTGTGGTCTCTCTTACCAACTATGGCCCTAATAATGGCGTATCTCTTACCTCTATCCAACAAGCAGGTGATCGACATGGCCTCCCATACAAAGCCTCAAAAGGTGCCATTTCGATACTGGAGTGATAGCTATTATTATAAGCAAACTCCACCAATGGCAAGTGTTCTTCCCAACTACCACCAAGATCGAGGACACAAGCTCTCAACATATCCTCCAAGATCTGATTTACCCGCTCAATTTGCCTATCCGTCTGAGGATGATAAGCTGTGCTCAAGTCTAACCTAACATCCAAAGCATGCTAAAAACTCTTCCAAAACTCGACCACAAACAACGGATCATGATCTGAAACTATAGAAACTGGTGTGCCATGAAGTCGCACCACCTCCTGAATATATAGCCTAGCTAGTTTATCCACAGTTCAGTGAACACTAATAAGAATAAAATGAGCAGACTTTGTGAGTTGATCCACTATCACCCAAATAGATTCATTGCCTCGCTTAGACTGCGGCAATCCATCCACAAAGTCCATAGAGATGTACTCCCATTTCCAAGTAGGAATCTCAAGAGGCTACAAAAGTCCAAACGGTTGTTGGTGTTCTGCATTAACCTGTTGACACACATAACATTGAGAAACATACTCTCCTAGGTCTTTCTTCATACCTTCCCACCAAAATGTCCTCTTCAAGTCATGATACATTTTAGTCCCACCAGGGTGAATGGTATATCGAGACCTATGGGCATCATCCATAATCTCTTTCCTCAATTCAACAATGTTAGGTACACACAACCTACCCTTGAATTGCAATCCCCCATCTGAGTCCACAGACCAATTAGTAGGACAATCATCGATCAAATCCACTACAAGGTCATCGAGCTTGCTGACAAGAAACCCATCTAAATTCTGCATCTGATGAACTTTACCTAGTAATGTTGGCTGCACGGTCAAACTACCAATGTATGCCCTCTCAGCACTCTCTATTGGTTGAATATCATGCATCGAAATTAACTCCAAAGACTTCCATTCTTGAATCATCAAAGAAGCTATAATCCTATGTTGTCGACTAACTGCATCAGCGACCAGATTTCCTTTTCCCAGGTGGTAAAGGATCTTGAAATTATAACTCTTGACAAATTCAACCCACCTCTGTTGCCTCATGTTAACGCTTTTTGAGAAAAGAGATATTTGAGGCTCTTGTGATCTGTGTACAACTCAAAGTGCTCCCCAAACAAGTAGTGTCGCCACATTTTCAACGCAAAAACAACTGCTGCCAACTCTAAGTCACGAGTAGGGTATCGTCTCTCATGAGGTTTTAATTGTCGAGAAGCATAAGATACAACCTTCTGATGCTACATCAACACACATCCCAACCCAGTTCCACTCGCATCAGTAAACACTACTAACTTTTCCCCTTGTACTGGTATAGTTAACACCGGAGTTGTAGTTAACCGCTGCTTTAACTCCTGGAAAGCTTTCTCACAATCATCTGTCCATAAGAACTTCACATTCTTGCGGGTCAACTTGGCAATGGGTACTACAATAGTGGAAAACTTTTCTATAAATCTACTATAATAATCGGCTAGTCCTAAAAAACTTCTCACCTCTGTAGGGTTTGTGGGCTGCTTCCATTCTTTGACCGTAACAACTTTCTTAGGATCTACCGCTATCCCTTGATTGGATACAACATGCCCCAAAAATCGAACTTCTTTCTCCCAAAAGTGACACTTATTGAACTTAGTGTATAACTGCTGCTCCCTCAAAGTTTGCAATGCAACTTTCAAGTGTTCTCTGTGTTCCTTCTCATTCTTAGAATACACCAGGATATCATCTATGAAGATAATCACAAACTTATCTAGATACGGTTGAAAAATTATGTTCATTGAGTCCATGAAATAGGCAGGTGCATTGGTCATACCAAAAGGCATTACAGGAAATTCATACAACCCACACCGGGTTCGAAAAGCAGTAAGCGGTATACTTTCCTCTGACACACCTATCTGATGGTAACCCATTCTAAGATCAAATCGAGAGAACATGGCTACCCCCTTCAACTAATCAAACAAGTCGTCAATTCTAGGTAGCAGATACTTGTTCTTGATAGTCACCTTGTTTAGCTCTCTGTAATCTATGTACATACGAAGCTTGCCATCTTTCTTGGAGACAAAGATCGCGGGTGCTCCCAACGGGGAGTTACTTGAACAAATGAACCCTTCCTAAAGCATTTCTTCCAGCTGCTTCTTCATCTCCACAAGCTCTTTAAGCACCATTCTGTATACTGTCTTAGAAATCGGTGCAGTTCCCGGCACTAGGTCAATGTGAAATTCTATTACTCGTCGAGGTGGAGGTCCAGGTATCTCCTAAAATACATCCTCAAACTCACGCACCACATCTACTTCACTAATATTCTGCTTAGGGATTTCTACCGAGCATAGAAAACTCATAATCACCGACTCTTCTCCATCTCTAGAAGTGTGGGTAAGCCGTGGCATACCGAGAATATCTATGCTTACAGTCCTTCTAGCACAATCTAGAGTCACAAAGTGTTTTCCCAGCCAATCCATACCCAAAATAATTGTAAACCCCTCAAACCCTAAAACAATTAGGTTAGTATACAAGACTTTGCCTGCAAAGTCAATCACAAAATCTTTACACATCTCATAAAGAGTAACTGCCTCTCCTAAAGGGGTTTCAACACGAATAGGTCTAGACAAGGCGGGAGTTACAATATGTTCTCTTTCTACAAACTGTCTAGATATAAAAGAATGGGAGGCACCAGTGTCAAAAAGTACTCTAATGGGTTCTTGAAAGAGATTAAAAGTACCTTGCACTTTGTCAGTTCCTCACATCGCTGCAAATGCCCTGGCTAGAGCTGCCTGACCCTGTCACGCCTGCTGTCTCTGAGGACAATCCTTGATTACATGTCCCAACTACTAACACCCAAAACACTTCCTATTGATCGATTGAGGTGCTACTGCTCTGATAGGTGGGGGCCCCTCTAACTGAGGTACGGGAGGACAATAACCCAACTGTGGTACTTGCTGCCATTGTCCTTGATAACCCTATGGGCATGGAGCACCCTGTCTCTGATAATAGTGCCCCTGGGGCTGGAAATTACCCTGAGGTCTGAAATGTCCCTGATTACCCTGTTGTTGTGGCCTCTGAAACTGCTAACCCCTATGCCTTTGATCATAGGGTCGGTATATGTTCCCATCCCGCTGCTAAAAGTGACTCCCTTTAGAAGTCTCTCCGACCTTGGCCTTCCCTTCTTTAAACAGCTTCTCTTTTTCCTCATACTTCAGTGCCAAGTCAAGAACTCTGTCAAACGGTTCAGCATCAAAGGGAATAAGGGACTTAGATAGGTAATGATTCAATCCCTTAATAAACTTCTCATTCTTCTTCTCCTACGTGTCAACCAAGTAAGGGACATAACGAGGCAACTCATACTCGATCACTGTTCTACCCTCTTGAGTCAACTTCGAAAATTCATCACTCAGTTAAGACCGAATAGCAACAGGAACAAACTTTCGGTCAAAAAAAGTCTTGAAATCTGCCCAAGTCAAAGTTGTTAAATCTAGACCCTTCTTCCATGAGTTCCACCAAAATAGGGTTGCTCCCTTAAGCTGATGTGTCGCCAACTCTTGTTTTTGGACCTCAGTGAGCTGCATACAACCAAACACCATCTCATATTTCTGAACCCAAGCATCAGTTGCTATGGGTCCTCCATCTCCAGAGAATTTTTGACCTCCCAAAGAACCAAAATCTTTGTTTCTCTTCGCAAATGGATCTCCCTGCTGGCCTTGATTATTATTATGAACAACCTGAAATAACTGAGCCATCATCTCCCACACATTAACCTGCATCGTATTGGTTGTCTCGGTAGCAGTCGCCGTTGTCATTGTCGCTGCCGCTGTGTTAGCAGTTGTTTCTTCCCCTGTGCATTAGGTTCAACGCTTCTCAAATTATACCTTCTAGCCATCACCTTCAAGTTAAACGCACAAAAATTCGTTCATAAAGACTTCGAATAAATTCAGCCACCAACGTAAACTAGCTAACCCATGTTTCCACAATCCGAAGATCATCTAAACTCTCCCAAGTCTAGGGTAACCTAGAGCTCTGATACCAAACTATCACACCCCAGAATTTGGACAATTAAATATTAAATTAGGACTGAACCCCAATTAATATTCCATCATCCAAATCCTAGGGGTGAAACAAAAAAAACTAAACGCCAACCAAACCATCCACTCTAATTTCAAAACTAAACAATACTTCCAACATTAAAGTAACAATACATAGTCAAAATAACTTAAATAATGTACGGTTACAAACCATGCCAAATTTTCTCAATACTAAAGTTATAAAAAAAAATATTAAATACATAAACTAATATCAACCCTAAGCTCAAGAAAACAAAAGAAGTTCGAACGACATGTCCTATGATCATAGTTATTTCTTGTCACCACCATAGCCTCAACTAATCCTGCAAAGAAAGCTCGTCTGCACTCAAACAGAATGCACCCGAGTTGCCAAGCGACAAAACGGGTCAGTATACAGGTATACTAGTATGAGTACAAGATTTAACACCCACGTGTCCACCAGACACAAACAAAAATGCATGTAATTCTTGTTACGGGACAAGACAAGTAGTTCCAACCGCACCGAGACAAATGGGTAGTTTCCCGAGATACGGTGGCATTTAGTTTCTTACCCGTACACAACGAAATATAAATTGAGTATAAAATAAACAAAATATAAATAAAAATATGGTGGGTCAGCCTTGCATTAAAAAAAAAAGTTAGTAAGACCCACCATCCTGCAAAAAAATAAAGTTAGTATAATTTAATCATAAGTAACTTGCTGAAGAAGTATAAAAATGCACTGTTTCATGCTTAAATAATTCGAATTGACCAAAACTCAAAGAATAAAAGTTGTACAAAATCAAATTTCCTAAAATACAATGTGAACGAATTTAACAGAAACTGAACAGGTTGAGAGAAAAACTTGATAGAAGAACCTAGACGGAATTCAATTGAAAAATCTGAAGCTGAAAACGAACAAAAACTATCCTAAGATGATTTTTTTTCCAGAAAAGCTCAAAACATAAAAAGTGTGCAGAATAATGTTTTACTTTAGTTTACGCGAAACCAATAAAAATGAGCTCGTTTCGTAGGTTAAAGCAGCCTCTAAAATCTGCATTGCCAAAATGAATTAAAACTACTATACTCAAGATCATCCGATTATAAGTTATAATTGATCTTTTTAATAAAAAGTCTAAGCACAAAAGTTTTCTAGAATCATGTATACATGCCTCTGATCAAATTTCATTATTTATCGAGGTCGTTTATTATTTTTCATGATGTACAAATCAATACAATTCACACTATACTAATAAACTAATAATTAAATTCTTTATACTTTAACTCCACGACTTCGGCCTCCACTTCTGGCCTACACATATATCCCATGTGCCTCCCGTATACCTAACACCGCTCCGAAGCCAAACTTGCACGGGAATATTGTCCCGAGTTTGACCTACACTCCCCGAATGGTTATCATATACGTACGCGCGTAAGTCAAAGCACTTGTCTACTCATGAGAACAAGGCAACAATATACATATAAAAAACATCTCACTCATGAAAACAAACATAACAATGCCAAGCTTAAGTCATTCAAATAAATCTTATAATCCTCACTTTTTTTTATACACTCTTTCTCACCAACACTTAAATAAAACAATAATCCATTGAATCATGGTGGAATGTATAGAATTTATCTAAGGGTTCCAAGTTTATTTTAATTTCATATAACCATGAGTGTGATTACAACCATAAAATAAATCCATATAAAAACATAAACCTGGCATACACAACTAATCAAAATAATTAAAATCAACAATCATCTTTATGTAAATACAAAATCAAGCTAACATCAAATAAATATTAATAAATAAATAAAAACAACAAATTAAACATAAATCAATGGATATGGGTTTTGTACTCACAATTATTTTTAAAGATCAAAGAATCACTTAAAGAATTAATGGAGCCGCCAAAATAAAACCCAAACCCTCTTTCCTCTTTTCCTACTCTCCTCCCGCTATCTTTTTCTTTCTCACGCCACACACAACACTCTTTTTGTTGATTAAACACTCTTTTTTCTTGATTTCTCTCTCTCTCTCTCTCTCTCTCTCTCTCTCTCTCTCGCGCGCGCGCGCGCGCGAACATACACCTTTTTTTCCCGTGGCTGCTACTTTGAAAAAAAAGTTCTCTAAACCTTTTTTATTATAACAACCTAAGTTTAATATATAATACCCTAATAACATTATATTTTATTTTATAATATAAATACAACATATATAAATATAAATATCCTAAATAAACTCAATATATACATAACACCCTTTTATATATATACTAAAATATATATATATAAATATTCAAATTAATTATATATAATAAATAATACAATTAAATTAATTAAACACCACATTAAATTCTTATATACCTACACAATTAATAAAGCCAAAAATAAAATCAAGTAATAATAAATAAATAAAGGCTGATGAAAAAATCCAGGTCGCTACATCTACCCTCTCTCTCTTTAAAACTCACATTTTGTCTTCTCAAACACCTAAATCCTTTGATTTCTCTACCCTATTCCCTTTGAGAAAAAGGTAGAGCTCACTTAGAGCTTCATTTTCATTCGAACAAAGTTGGGCTTCGCCGCTGTTGAAACGTCTTCACTCTCTCTCTTGTCTTCTAGCTTCAAGGTAGGGATTCTTCACACTCTTGTATGAGTTTTTCCTTAGTTATTTGCTATTTCAAAAGATTATAGTGGCTTGGGGGGGTTTTTGGCAAAAACCTAGGTTTTGAAATCAAAATGAAAAAGAGTGATTTTCAAATGGTTTCTTGGAAAAGTTTGTGAGTATGAAATTGGGGTTGACATATGTTGAAATGATGTATTTTCTACATTGAAATTGATTTTCAAAGAAAAAGGGATTTTGCCCTAAAATGTGGATGTTGAGATTGTAAAGAGGAAATGGAATTGATGATTGGGAATTATGAAATTGAATTAATGTTATTGATGATGGCGGAGTTGGATATGTATTATCACTCCCATCTTGAGATTTTGAAAAATTTTATCTTTAATGAAATTTATTTATCTATTTAGAGATATCTGTTTTGGGCTATCGGTGGAGGATGTCTATGAGTGTTGTAGAAATTGGATGAGAATTAGGTAAATTAAAACTAATTTCTCATCCACATACATTGAACATTGTTACTCATTTAATACATTGAAAATGTACATGATTTTGAGAAAAAAAAAAAAGGGTGAACGTAGGAAAGAGGTGTGTATCACCAAATCAAGTTGGCCTGTGTGTCCAGGGTAAAGTCCCAAAAAAATGCGCGTATACATGGATGCCAGTTCCCACATATGAAATATCCACAAAATGGCAATAGTAGCGCTTGTATAGGCTACGTTTACATGGGTGTCATTTAACGGTTTCTCGCGGACGAAATATCCATGAAAGGTTGTACTGGTTTGAGATTTCCTCTTACTTTCTATTGTAAAGGGCATGGTTTTGAGAATTGTGATATAAACCTAGCATAACACGGCTTTTAAAAAAGGATATAAATGTTTTGGTACTGGCATTGCATATGCATAAAACCTTATGGCTTTGTTAAGATTTATACATTGTGTTGTAGTGTTTCTACTAGGTTTTGGCTTACCCTATGTGGGAAAAACCATTTTCAGGTGCTGGTGATATGCCTCCACTAAGGACTTAGCTTAGGAGAACTGTAGAGCTGAAGGCGCATTGTTGCTATTTTGTATTTAATTTTGTACAAGCCTAGGGCTTTATTTGTATTGAGCTTAAGACTCACTTTTGATGTACCTAAGCATTCACTTGGAAAGATGTAAGCCTTTAAGGCATATGATTATCTATTTAGCTTTCATTTCTTTTCACTATCCTGTAACACATGTAGTAAATTCAAGATGTACTGTTTATGAATATATAACGCATGCATCACCTTTTGTATATCAGACTTTGATTAATGAAAGCTTATCAATTCATTTATATTGCTATTTATTGGTTGTTATGAGATGGGTATATTGTATTTATTTCGGGGCGTTACAAGCTGGGTGTAAGTTGGGAGATGAAAGGGAATGTGATTGTATTTTGTTCTTGTAATTCACTCAAACAAGAATGAAAATGGTGAGAGAAGGAGATGGGTATGAACAAAAATGAAGCAGAGAGGAAAAGGGAGGATAAAGAAAGTGATAGAAAATGGGAGGAAAGTGGAGGGGAAGCAAGAAAGCAAGATAAAAAAAATGAGCAATTATATGTTTGACCTTTCATAAAATAATAAATATATACATACACATAAAATCTATTTTGTTTTTGTTTTTGTTTTTATTTGAACGTAATTTAATTTTTAAATGTGTTATAAGTTAAATATATATATGTAATCTGTTTTGTTTTTGTTTTTTTTTTTAGTAAGGACAACAGAAAATGTTTTTTGTTAATACATAATAAAGTACAAAATTATCTTATTTGAATATAAACTATTTCACTATTATTTTTTTTCAAAAAACATATTTAATTTTTAAAATAACACTGAAAATGTTTTATATGTTTTTTACACACCATACTGTTTTTTAAATAGAAAAAAACAAAAATTGACTTTTGTTAATATATATAGAGAGAATCTATTTCACTAGTATTGTTTTTTTAAAAAAACATATTTGCTTTCTAAATACTATAGAAACTGTTTTGCAATAGAAAAAAGACATATGGTCATTACATTCTCAACAGAGTTAATGTATTTGGCAATGATGACATGGTTTTTGAATTGTCCAATTTCAAACAATTTAGGAATGCATAAATCTATATTGCAGTCTGTAGCTCACTGTTTTAAATTGTAAACCTTCAGTAATTAATGTGATACAATTTTCACAGGTAAAGTTAAGAAAAGTGGGATGATGGATAAAAGTTGGATTGATTTAGGAACTAGGATGTCGAGGGAGTACTTGGATGGGATTGATACATTCCTAAAGTTTTCATACACCAATAGGACTGAAAGTTCATATATTAATTGTCCTTATAGGAATTGTGAGAATCGCTATAATATTTCATAAGAAGTATAAAAATTGGACTAATCATGGAGAATCATATGTTTCTTTGCATGGTAATGAGGATATGGAAACTTTGGTGGATTCAAATGTTAGGGATGATATGATTGGAATAGTAAACGATACTCTAAGAAATCCACATGTACATGTAAGTGTTGAGGATGATGATGAAAGTACAAATGAGGCTTGCACAGGTCCAAATGAAGAAACTATAAAGTATTTCAAACTTCTACAAGATGCTTAAAGTAAACTGTATCCAAGCTGTAAGAAATTCACATCATTGTCATTCATTGTTAGACTTTTGCATATGAAGGCACTCAATAAGTGGACAGACAAATTTGTTGACATGCTATTTAACTTATTGAATGAGGTTTTTCCTGAAGGTGTGAAACTTCCAAGTTCATTCTATGAGGCTCAGAAAGTAACTGAGGGTTTAGGCCTCACATATGAGACTTGGGATGCCTGCCCTAATAGTTGTATGTTGTACCGAAATGATCATGCAAGTCTTGATGAATGTGTTGTTTGCAAGAGTTCTAGATGGAAATCGAATGATGGTAAAAGACATGGTAAACGTAAAGCTGTAAAACAAATGAGATATTTTCCTTTGAAGCCAAGGTTGCAAAGATTGTTTGTGTCATCCAAAATGACAAAGCTCATGAGATGGCATCAAGAGGAACGAATTAATGATAGTGTGTTAAGGCATCCTGCTGACTCCTCTGCATGGAAAGATTTTGATCAACAAAACAGCGTCTTTACTAGTGATAGTCGAAGTGTAAGGCTTGGGTTAGCATCTGATGGATTCAATCCATTCAGAGCAATGCACATAGTTCATAGCACTTGGCATGTGGTGTTAATTCCTTACAACTTACCCCCGTGGATGTGCATGAAGCAACCATTTTTTATTTTGGCTGTACTTATCAATAGCCCAAAAAGACGTAAGGAGAAGATTGATGTGTATTTACAACCATTAATTAAGGAATTGAAGGAATTGTGGAATGAAGATATAGCCACATTTGATGCATTAACCAATCAAATGTTTCAAATGCATGCAGCTTTACTATAGACAATTAATGATTTCCCAACTTATGCCAACTTATCAGGTTGGAGTACCAAAGGTGAATATGCTTGTCCTTGTTGCCATACAAAAAAGGTATCATGTTGGTTGAAACATGGTAAAAAGCATTCCTACATTGGGCAATCAAAAAAGGTATCATGTTGGTTCTTCCCTAGCAATCATAAATTTCAAAAGGATAGAGTATCATTTGATGGCAAACGAGAATGGGGAAACAAACCTAAATTGTTGTTTGGATCTGAGCTATTGCATCAGTTGGATTCAAAAGATAGCTTGACCCAATACAAGATTGATGACCTTAAGAAAAGGCAACAAAGACAAAGAAAGAGGGGAATTTCCAAATCTCAAAACCATAATTTGAAGAATAAGAGTATATTTTATGAACTACTGTACTGGAAGCACAACCTAATTAGGCATAATCTTGATGTGATGTATATAGAGAAAAATGTATGTGATAATATATTCTGGACATTACTTGGAGTTGTAGGAAAATCTAAAGACAATGTGAGTGCTCAATGTGATCTGCAACAGATGAATATTAGAAGACCACTACATGTGCAATCAAAAGGGTCCAACAAAGTGTAATTACGTCTTGCACAATTTAGAATGAGTAAGAATGAAAAAGATATATTTCTCAAAGTACTAAAAGGAGTCAAAGTGCCAGATGGGTATGCATCAAATATTTCAAAAGGTGTGCATTTAGAAGATAGAAGCATTAGAGGTTTTAAGAGTCACGATAGTCATATTTTGATGCAACAACTTATATCATTGGCTATTCGAAAATCCTTGCCAAGAATGTGGTTGAACCCTTGATTGAATTAGGTAATTTTTTTCGGCAATTATGCTCCAAGGAGAATCGTGTGACAGATTTGGAATACATTCAAAATCTCATTAGTGTAACACTTTGTCATCTTGAGAAAATATTTACACCTATACTCTTTGATATAATGGAACATTTGCCTATACATTTAGCTGATGAAGCTTTGATTGATGGAGCAGTGCAATTCAGGTGGATGTATCCAATTGAAAGGTTTCTCCTTACGTTGAAGTAGCATGTGCATAATTGAGCTTATCCAAAAGGTTCAATTGCTAAAGGTTACTTAATGGAAGAGTGCATGGAATTTTGTGCATGGTATTTGGATGATGTTGAAACTAGAAGTAACCAACCGGTGAGGAACTATGATGGTGGTGATAACATGGGTCGTGTTGTTGGGGAGAACACTATATTTTATCTTGATAATAATGCATGGACACAAGCTCATCGATATATCTTATTCAATACAAGCTTAGTTGCCCCATTTATAATGTAAGTTGCATCATCCATTATTATTATTTCCCTCTCTCATCTCCCCTCCCTTATGAAACAAGGAAATCATCTAACATATCTTTCAATTTACATAGCAAGCACCTTGAATTCCTCAAAAGCAAAATGCCACGTGCAAATGATCATCAAATTCAACGTGAACATTTTGAAACATTCCACACTTGGTTTGTGGATCATGTACGTATATTTAAATATATCATCCAACTTACATAGTTTTTATTTATATTGAATTTTGATTATTTTTTTAATAGGTTCAAACTTTACAAGTGACAAATGCTACAATTTCTGAAGAAATCAATAAATTGGCAAATGGTTCTACCAACTTGGCAAGGAGATTTAATGGCTATATTATCAATGGTTGTTGATTTTGTATTAACACCACTGATAACAATTGAACAACTCAAAATAATGGTGTTTCTTTGAAGGCAAATACAATGAGCTATGCTAGTCAGAAGGACAAAAATCCTCATGTGGGAGCTGTTTATTATTACGGATGATTGATTGACATTATCGAAGTCCAGTACAGTAATGACACAAAATATGTGTTTTTCAAGTGTGATTGGATTGATAATATTTGTGGGATGAAAGAAGATGTCTTTAAATTCAAGTTGGTCAACTTTAAGCACTTGTTATATCGAGATAACCATCAAAATAAAGAGCCTTTCATCTTGGCATCCCAAGCAGAGCAAGTTTGGTACGTCCCAGACCCCTTGGAACCAGATTGGAATGTTGTTGTGAAGATGTCTCAAAGAGGATTATTTGATATGCAATCTAATGGTTCTCAAGCTGAGCCTGATATGGATCAACAATTGGAAGAAAATGTTATGCTCTGGGATGAAGAAATGGGTTGGGTGAGGGAAAGAACAGAAGAAGAGACATTTACTTCTTTAATGAATATTTGAATATGTTAATGATATGAAAGTACTCTTTTTTGTATTAATTATTTCTATTATTAATCCAATTATTAAAGCATTACAACTTTTATATTGAGAATCTGTTAGTTTATGTTTCTTTATATCTACTTGTATCTTATGTTATCAATATATGATTTCTGGTTGGTTGAGTATTTGTATTTGTTTGCACTTGTTTGTTCAGCCCCCTCCTTTCATGGCCATTGGTATTTGGAGTTTGAACAGAACCTTCTGTGCTATTTTGTCTTGGCTAGGTAGACTGCTATAGCTCTACTGGTTTTGCTGTGCTGTTTTGTTATTGTTGGTGTTGTTTATGCTGTGTTGTTTGTTGTGTTGGTACTTGTGCTAGTTTTGGTTTGATGTAGTGATGATAGCCAGCTTTATGTTGTGCTGGTTCTGTTTTGCTATTGTTGTTCTACTGGTGTTGTGTGTTGCTGTTTCTATTGTTATTCTGTTTTGCCATGCTAGTAGCTTCTATTTGCTATTGGTTTCTTGGTTTTGTTGGTTATTGGTCTATTGCTTTATTTTTGTTGTTTTGAAGTGTAGTGTGTTGGCCCTAGTTGTTTTCCTGTTGTTAGATCTATGGAGGGTTGTTTTTGCTTTTATTTGTTTTCTAGTTAGTTGGGTTTTCTGAGGTATGCCTCTTGTACCTCTATATATTTTCTTGTCTTATTTTATAACTTACTTACCCAACAAAAATATATGGTTTCAGGTAATTATGAGAAAAAGAAAATATGTTGTTGCTACTATGGGTGAGGCATTATTACAGATGCATGAATTTGAATTGGATGGCAGTGAAACCTCTCAACCATCACATACGTCAACGTCTCGACCAAGAGAGGTGACACCATCATTGGTGCTACAGCCACAAAGAAGTCAATCATCATTAGTGCCCACTGTTGTATTAGAGTCACGTGACTCCAGTGTATATTTTTTCTTATGATATATTCTGTATTAATTTTTTTTTAAAAATAAATTTTTATTTCAAGTCCTTCTTCGTATAGGCATGGTCGTGGTTGTGCTAAGGGAATCAAGGAATAGGGTACTGGAGCAAAGCTAAATGTAGAGTTCAATGCCAAGTTTCAGCCGCTTAATGAACTACGATGGTCATTTAAGGGGTAGTTGGGTCAGATTGTGCGCAATCCACACCGAGTTTCCCTAACTTATCTTAGTTGGGGCTCTGTGCCTGAAGATACTGTGGAAGGCATTTGGACAAAGGTTCAAGTATAAATTTATTTGTTTGTACATTCCATTTGTCTTGTTTATAATGCTTGATAATTTTATTTCAAATTTCTTATGCATTTATAATGTTTGCTACTTTATTTCCATTGTATTAATTATAATATTTGCTAATCTTATTTCCATTACCTTGTGTTGTGTAGGATAACTTGCTATATGCTCCAGAAGGGTTGAAGCCAGTGGTCATAGACTCATGTAACAAATTGTGGACGGATCACAAAAATAAGACTAAGACCAATCACTACAAGCCTCTTAAAGATAATCCAAATATCAGTGAGAAAGTGCCTTTGGACATCTTGCTAGAACAATGGAGGATGATGGTGGAGTACTAAAGTAGTAAAGATGCAATGGTATATAAATATATTCATGTATCTCTTGTATGACATTTAATTAATAGTTTTGTAAAATCTGAATGCTTGACTTTTACAGAAGATTGCTGATCGTAATTCTAAAAATCAGGAGTTGCATGGTCCAGCGCATAGGACCAGGAGAACACCCTTTGCCGATATACAACAAAAGGTAGTGATTTGTATTAACAATTATATAAAAATTAACTAAATGCTAACTCTTATATGTTTGGCAATTTTAAATGATGGTTGATGGAGAAAGCACTAACAAGATGAATGTCTTCATGAATACACACATGATAACTAATCCAAATGTGAAATTATTTTTGGTATGTGTGAGAACCCGAATATAAAAATTAAGTAAATAATAATAATATTACAATCTCAAATATTTTGTTGTGAATCTTTAAGTGCAAATTAAATATTATTGGAGGGTCTTTTAGTTAATTTTAAACCTAAAATAAATTTATGGTGAAAGTATTTAATTTAGGGGCAAGATTTATTATTTAAAAAAAAAATAGAGGGCAAGTTAGTAAGTATATTTTGTTATAATAATAGTTATATTTTATTTAAATTAATAGGTTAGAAAATAAAATGATATAAAGAGATAATTATTTAGAGTTTTGTTTATATGTATATAACAACCCTAGGGTTCCTAATCAACACTATAGCAGCAGCAGCAGTAGAAACGTGAGAGAGGAAGAGAGAGCAAGAGATAGAAAAGAGAGGGGGAGAGAAAGCACCCTTGTGTCTCAACAAGTCTCTAAGGTATTAATCAATCTATTCTTGTTCTATTATAATATATTGTTTACATAGTTATGGTGCTTGTGGGTGTTGTGAGTTGGTGGAAGAAAAAGGAATGGATTGGCTGATTGGGATAGTATTCTAGAAATTTTAATTGAATTCATAATGTTGCTCCTAAGAATATTAATCTGCCAGCAAACATTAGAAATCAAGAAATCATATCAAACGAATGAATTTTCAACTGAAATTTTTACAATAGATTAATTACATATTGAATTGCATATCTGAATTTTTTCATAATTTTTGGGAGTCAAAATCCATATAAACTGATGCGTTCAAATTTGTTCATAAAACTGGTTTTAACAGTAAATTCGGGAGTGTTTTTCTCTTTGGGTATAGATCCGAAAATTATCAAATTAGTGTCATTAGAACCGGTTACGAGTCTAGTTTCGTAAATTTTTGACCTTGCATTGATTGCTCCTATATACTAAGAGAACCATTAATTTATTTAAAGTACTGCAGAAAACAACCTGTTTGGGCATAATTAATTGTAAATAATTATTTTGATAAGAAAATCAAGCAAAACCATTTGGGTTTGAAACTTAGGATATATTAGTTGATATCTTGAGGGTTTTAGAATTTTTTGAACAACGTGGAGTGGGTTTTGAATTTTCAAAGTTAGCTAATAGATTGGGAAAACTAGTTTAAAATTTTGTTTTATCGTAATGTTACTTTTAATTAAGTTTCGATTTGAACCCATGTCTTGGGTGATTTTAGACCTTGAATAACATGAATTTAGGTAATATTTAAGAGTAACGGTAAGTTGGGTTGAGCCATGTCAGTGCGCTTTAGTTGAGGTTACTTAGTTCCTATTCTTTAGTATTTTTAAATTAGTAGTAACGTGTAGTTTTTATACTTGGTTCAGGGCACTAGTTGGACTTTTATACTCTATTCGAGGATTACATTATTTCCTTTCCAAGTGAGTAGTTTTATGCTACATATTTTTATAAATGTTCCCCTATCCAAAACTGTTGAAAAATTAAATTGTTGTTTCAGGACTAAATTGTTTTGATAAATTATTATATTATTAATGGAATCAAATTATTTCTGAAACATGTGTGAACTTCGCATACTGTAAACTATTTGTTTTGGTCTCATGTTTATAATGATGAACTACTATGTTTTGCGAAACTGACGTGTATTGATTATTGGGACCATATGTGTATTTAGTCCAGGGAAATTATTCCACTGTGTGTGGTGACTCTGGCCACTAAGGAATAGATCTGAGTTGGGTCGTGATGACTCTAGTATTCAACGATTGTAAGGAAAAGACCTAAGTTAAGCTGGGTGACCTTCAATCGAATCGTCTTAGAGAAAAGGCCCAGGTTGCCACCCTAAGGATGACTCTTAGTTCGGTATTGAATCCAACGAGGCTTATAGCCTTGAGAACTGTGTGGCATAGTACTTGTCATTTTCTTGGTATCCAGAAAATTATTGGTGTTCATGTTTTAATCTGTTTTAAGTGGAAAATGTCATTTATTATGTTCTTGAGAGACATGAGTATTTTAACTGTTAAACTGTGGAATCTTCTTTTTGAAACATATTCTCTTTACCAAATTGTACGCCAATCTAGTTTATGTGATATATGTCTTATTTTGGAATTGATCCCTGTTTTCAAAACTGTATATACTATCCATGTTGCTACTCACTGAGCTATCAGCTGACTTAGTTGTTTACCATTTCCAAGTGTTAGAAGGACTTAGACTGGACTTATGGCGTAGTGAGGACTCGATTGCATGGACCTCTAGTACACTCATTTATTTTGTTTTAGCTTGTTATGTCGAGTTTTGTGCATACATTGTGGTTGGGTTTGATTTGGAATTATTTTATTTTGTGGGCAGTTTGTGTCCCATTTAGAATATATTTTTAGGAGTTGGTTGTGGTTGGTTTTACCATTTATACTTGTGACATGTTAGTGGATTGGGCTTTGATTTATTTATTTATGGGCTATCATCACATTTATTCTTCGTGATTTTGGGTTCATGTTTAGGTTTACATGTGCCTTGGGCTGAGTCCCTGTGGGCCACGGCCGGTCATGCCCGGAGTTGGGGTGTGACAGTATGGGCCTTTGCATATTGGTTTAATATTTTTTTTAAGTATGCTGTTTGTATACTAATATTTTTAAATTTTAAGATGAATATAATGAGCAACTCTCAATGATAGACGTGGTCCTTGGGATAGAAGAGGTACAAAATAAGATTTTCCACAACCTATTAGGAAATGATGGACACAGATATTGCAAGACTTATAGGACAGGCATGCCTCGAAGTGCAGTGTACAAAAAAGATATCAATCCATCACAAGCATCCTCATCATCGACTGTTAAGGAGATCACTCAACAAGTATGCTAAGCAGTTACTCAAGAGATCGAGCAAAGGCTCATAGTTAAGATTGAGCAGAGGCTTACAGTTGAGATTGAGCAAAGGGTCACTGAGAAGTTGAAGGTAGAGTTCCAGCAAATCAGAGCTTGGATGGACTTCATAAGGTCCCAAGGGAGCCCAAGTGGTACACAGGTGGAGTAAAAATGACCAACTGACTAACTTTCGTTTTGTTTGTTTTTCTTTTCCTTTCTTTTCTTTCTAGGTATTATATTTAATAAAATGGCATTGGTGTTGGTTATATAGCTTCCAAATGCCTCTAGTGGACATTGACAAGTCAAGAAGTTTGTAGGAGATCATGATAGTCATGATGATGAGTTGTTGGGTTCTCCTGTGCAGGTATCTCTATTACATAATGTAATATTCACAATCACACACAATTGAGGTTAAGGGTTAGCCTACTGAAAACCCGATTTAGTGTTATTGTTGCTGTTGAACCTATTTTCCTAATGTTGAACCTAGAGAAAGACTAATTAGTGTTGAACCTATTTTGCATTTCTTAATAGTTTTCCTCTTCATTATCAGAGTTGTTACTTTATATTCTGAGTTGTTAAAGTTGTGTTCTTTCCATTGTTATGGCATCAATTGTAGATATTTAAACACAAAGCAACAAAATTTACCTATTTTAAACCAATAACACTAAATCTTTGAATTTTAGAAGTAACTATCAAAAACCAATCTATTGAGGGTCTCAGATTTGCTCTTGATATCATATACTTTTGTTTGTAAATTATATGGTTGAAAGATATTGATCTGCTACCAAATTCATGAACATGATACCGCACCATTCAATCCAATAAAAGATTGTGTATTTTATGTGCCCTCCATATATATACTTATGAAATGCTTTGAATAAAAAGTAAATAATAATTAAAGCTTGTTTCTTGAAAATTAGATTTGAAGAAAAAAAGGGATCACAACACAAAGATTCATTAGTATTTAAATTTGCATGAGAATGTGTTATTTTCATGCATATATGAAGTTGGTTTTTCGTGCCCCTCGGAGGGGTTTAGTCTCCTCGGATATGATCACCTTACAATTCAAACTCCTGTGGTTATGAATCTAGTTTCACAAGTGCAATATGAATCAGAAAGAAAAAAAAGAAAAAGAAAAAGAAAAAAAGATTGAGAGTCTAAGTCCAGCAATTCTTAGAAAAATCCATTAATCCTCAAAGATGCCGAAAATGGATTGCATTGCCAGATTTCAGAGTCACCACCTAAAATTTTGGAGATTTAGGAAACCCATGACTCATGCGAAAGGCCACTTGTCCATTGTAACCAAAGTTGTCTCAATTTGGAAACTTAGGTATGAGAGGCGAAGGTCATGAATTGAGCATCTCTTTCACCCGATCAAAGATCGGCCTCTACTAATCATGATGTGAATTTTATCAACAATATAAACTCTTGTTCTGATTTTATTATGCTAACTTGCTATGTAAGGCGCACAAGAATAGACTGTTTCGCTTGCTTTGGAAATGACTTGATTTTATGTGATTTTTAAAAGAGTTTTGAGTGCACACAACTCAAAAGGAAATAAATGAGTTCATACATACATTTTATCAAAATCATCCCCAATACAAGTAAAATAACCTTCATCCGCAAGCATTCAAACAGTTTATTTCAAGTAAGCACGTAGCCTCATGGTAAGATGCTAAGCATGGCAACAATCACACACATGAATATGCTAAAGCCAAAAAACACTACCTAGTACTCCAAAGTAAGCCAAAGAAAAAGAAAGCAATTAAAAAAATGCATGACCCTAACAATGCACATGACTAATGCAACACATACAAAAATGTAACTATCGGATTTGACTTCTTAACATGACATACGAATTGATTCAATGCAAGCGGTAGCACACGTATTCAAGTAAGTAAAAATGACACTGATAGTATGATGAGCCAAATCCTAATGCATGCAAAGATGGATGCAAATCATGGCAATGATAGAGAAAACACGATGCTACACAACTATAGTAAGCAAGTAAATAAAATGAAGAAAAAAATAAGGGTTGTGAGACATACATCAAGTGTTACATATTTGTTCTCTTTTCAAGAGAGTCCGAATACCCTAATTGTTGTTGGTTTCTCATGCTCCTTGGAGGGGTTTAGTCTCCTTGGGTACGATAGCCCTACAGTTCAGACTCCTGTGGTTTTGAATCTAGTTTCACAAGTGCAATGTGAAACAGAAAAATGAATGAGCGTCCAAATTCGGCAAATCTTTAGAAAGATCCATTAATCACAAAAATGCCAAAAATGGACTGCATTGTTAGAT
The DNA here is from genome assembly GCA_025200525.1 of Camellia lanceoleosa. Taxonomy (NCBI): domain Eukaryota; kingdom Viridiplantae; phylum Streptophyta; class Magnoliopsida; order Ericales; family Theaceae; genus Camellia; species Camellia lanceoleosa. The sequence goes on along the minus strand of CM045766.1, from coordinate 22,162,935 downwards.
TTCAGAGTCGCCACCTAAAAATTTTTTTTGGGAAATTTACGAAACCCGTGACTCGTGCCAAAGGCCACTTGTCCGTCATAACCAAAGTGTCTCGGCTCGGGAAGTTAGGTATAAGAGGGGAAGGTCATGAATTGAGCACCGTACTCACTTGATCAAATATCGGCCTCTACCAATCATGATGCGATTTTTATGTACATTTTATGCTCATGTTCTGATTATTTATGCTAACTTACTATGTGAGGCACACAAGTATAGACTACGTCACTCACTTTGGAATGCTTTGATTTCATGTTTGTTTGAAAAGAGTTTTGAATATGTGTTACTTGAAAAAGCAAGCTCATATGTACATTTATCAAAGTCATCCCAACTTAAGTGAAATAACCTTCATCCCAAGGCATTCAAAGAGATATTTCAAATAAGCATGTAGCCTCATGGTAGTTGTAGACCGCCCGAACTCGCTCTGCACGCCCCCCTTTCGGAGAGGGCGCAAATTGCAGTTCTAGCTACTACAGTTCGAACTCCTATCACGGTTTTAAATCTAATCTCACAAAGTGCAATATAAGACTGATAAATCACCAAAGAATCCAAATCCGACAATTGGTTTTGAAAAATCAATTTTGAATCAAAAAGCGCCAAACATGGACTGCTTTGCCAGATTTCAGAGTCGCCACCTAAATATTTTATTTTAAGAAATTTAGGAAACCCTGACTCGTGCCTAAGGCCACGTGTTCATCATCACCAAAGTTGCCTCGGCTCGGGAACTTGGGTACGAGAGGGGAAGGTCCTGAAATGAGCACCCCCGCTTAACCGATCAAAGATCGGCCTCTACTAACATGATATGTTGTTTTTGAAAACACATGTGTTCTTATTCCGGTTATTAGCTGACATTACTACGTGATGCGCACAATATACAAGTATAGACTAAATCGCTCGATTTGGAACCAAACATCTCATGTTTGTTTTTCGAAAAGTGGTTTGAAGTTGCTACCCTCAAGTAGGCTAAAGTGCGGATTTGCTACCCTCAAGTGGGCTTAAAACATGAATGATTTTGCCACTCTGCAAAGTGGGCTTAAAACGCACATTTTGATGAATTGTTCCAATTCAAGCAATAAAGCCTTCATCCATAGGCATTCATGCAGTTTAACACTTAAGCACATAGCCTCATGGCAAGCATGCTATCATGGCAATCACTTACACACATGCAAGGATGCTAAAGTATAAACACTCACAGTGTACTCCGAGCCAAAATAGAAGCTAGTTAGTAATCAATGCATGATCCTAGCTATGTCAACAATGCCTAATGCAACACATGCAAAATGCAACTAAGTAGGCTTGGCTATCTAAAATGGCATATGAATGCTACACTTGATATAGGAATTGAAATACAATGCAGTTTGAATGATGCGCCGAGCCCGGTGCATGCAATACGAATGAATGATGAACGCATGCAAAGCATAATTATGCTAATTGAAACATGTCCTAAAACTAGCAATCAAAAGCTGATAAATAAAAGGGAGAAATACGTGGGTTGGAAGACATTCACACACTCACGCACACTTATTACAACATTATGCCCTCTCGACGAAGGGTCCGAATGAATTTAGCTAACTAGCTATGCTAATTAAACTAATTATTACAAACCAACTAATTAACTATGCTAAGCTAATTAATTATTACAAAACTTTGACTAATTAATCAAATTAATTAAGTTACAAAGCCAACTAAGTATGAAAAGCATCTAAATTAGGTTGCTACAGCTCTGCCTTGAACAATGAAGGATGCATGCTCGGTTTTCGCCTCGAAAAACTCTCTGGTTTGCTCTTTAGAGGCTCTGTTTGTAGGGTTTCTCCAAGAACTTGCTGCTGAAACTCACCAAATCATTGCTGGGGAATGCACCAGTGGCCTGCTGGCCATGAATGGTGACTGCCGACCCTTCTGCCGGCCAAGGATGAAGAGATGCCGGCCATCAATAAGGCACTACCGGCCACTGATGTACTGAAACTCCATTCTGCAACAGAGCTCAAAAGAGAGGAAATGGAGGGTCTCCCAAGGACATGTATGTACCATACCCCTCCATATCACCTCAAAACATCAAGAGAGAGGCACCATTGGATCCAAAACCATCAATCAAGCATCTCAATGCATGATGGCCAGAGATCCAACATGTATAAATTCTATAAATGCATGAAAAACAAGACACTTAGACCATCTTCTTATCATGAGAGATCAAAGGCAATGGAGACCAAGGGAGATTGGCTCACTTCATCACTTCAAGTATGAAATGAACTAATCCACCTTGTGTTCAACACAACATCCGATTGAACACAATGCAAAGCAAGCAACATGAGATGCAAACAACATGCTAATGTTGGCATGAAATGCAAGACTCTAACATGCAAACACTCATGCATAACATACTAGAACACTTAAGCATTAAAAGGTAGTGAAGGACACAACACTAGAATCATGCAAAGCAATGCTCAATGGACTAAACCAACACCAAACAGACCCCATGCATGCCAAAACAGTGGCAAAATCCTGTTGGAAATGAAGCACCAAAAGCTACAACAACAAGCTCATGCATTGGCTCGCAAGCTAGGCATTAAACACAACTCTCAAGAGCTCTCAAGGAATGAAAGAAGTAAGAACATGACACATGTATACACTCTGAAATAACATGTTAAACGATGCCCAAACATGCAATTATCACAAACATAGCATACTACGGTGTTCAAAACTCAAGTTTAGCTAAGGTACTTGCACCATAGCCATATCAAGTAAGCCCCGAAGGACCAAGATCACCCAAAACAGTCCTAAGACAGGCCAAAACAATGCTAGAAACATGATGAAGTGTAGCCAAAACAAGCTAGAATGGGAGGCATGAAGCATGATACATGCAAGGCTAATGAGTGGAATTACACTACACATACTAAAACCAAGTAAGAGGTGACTCTACCAACAAAAATCAGAGTTGTAACATGGAAAAGTAACACCAAAAACATGCTGAGATGGTAGCCCCAAAGCTTAGGCAAGCATGCATACATATAGGCTTATAAGTGAAGCATAAGGCTCAACCCTAAAGCATAACAAAAGGGCGATAAATGCAAGAATATGGCAAAGGTATATGATCTGAAATAACTTGCCAAATACCATGCCATGAAAAAAAAAAACTCAAATACGACATGCTAGAGGTGTCAAAGCTTAAGGCTACGAAGGCCAATCACACTAGAGCCATACAAAGCAAGGCATGCACAACCAAAACCACTCAAATCAGACCTAAAGCATGTTAAATCAAAGCCAAAAATGTGATGGAGCAAAGCTAACACATGCTAGAATGATGAACCAAAGCAAGAAGCATGTTAGGCCAAAGAGCATGATTGCACTACAAGTACCAAAAGCAAGCAACCAATGACCAAATCAACTGAAAACAGAGTTATGGCAAGTCCAAAAAGTCACAAAAACATGCTTGGACTCAGCTTAAAAGAAGTAGAAAAGCATGCTCAAGTATGAAGCCAACAAGGCAAGGAAGCAAGACAAGAGGAGAGAAGACCACCCCCTCTCATTTTGGACCTCAAAAACACCTTTCCACCACTGAAATTCCTCTAAGTTTCAGTAGTAGAAAGGCCATGCAAAGGCCACTACAAAAGCTTCAAGGAATGGCTCCAAAGCTTAACAAATAAGGCATACAAAGGGGTGAAACACCCCCAACTCCCACAAGGCCTTAAACAAACATTTTAAACACTTAAAAATAGAGCTTTTTGTAGTTGAAAGTCAAGCCTAAAACAGCATGCAAATGTGGCTAAGATGGCATACAAAGATAAGCTTAAAAGGGGAATACACTCACCCTTGAAGAACAACAGCAAAGCAAGCCTTCCTCTGAGCCAAAACCAACCTTTTGAGTCCAAACAAGACCCTCAAGTACCTCAGCAACAAAGTGATGGTGCTTTACTAGGTTTTGTAGTGCAAAAGTGAAGAAAAAATACACTTTGAGACACTATCAAGCACAATATAGAGAGAGAGTGAGAATTCCACAGAGAGAGAGATATCTTGTCTCTAAAAAATGTCAACCCCTGGAAAGGGGGAGGAGCCTCTCCTTATATAGAGCAATGTAATGCAAAGCTTGCTTAACAAGCTTGAAATGGCCTTCATCCCTCCATACACGTGTATGGAGGATGGCTTAGTGAAAAACAGCTAGCTCAAAAGATTTGAAATAATATCTGCTGAAACAAAGTGTCGCCGCCATCACAGGTCAAGAAGGTTTCATTGATGGCAGGCCTTATCCATGGTCGGCAGGGCCAAATCCATGGTCGGCAGCCCCTTCCCCATGGCCGACAGGCCATCACAAACAACAATATGGAGGGACCAAGGCATGGTCCAAAAATGAGACAGAATGGAAATAGGGTTTGGAAAGAGCAAACCTGGCATTCCGTCGTGAAAGTTAAGCGCTTAGCGAGCAATCAAACTTGTAATCGGATGTACCTGCAAGCACATCCAAGTCTTGAGGACGGTCAAAAATAGGGTGTCTACAGTAGTATGCTTGATATGACAACACAAACACTCATGCAATATGCTAAAGCAAAAATGCTCACCTAGTACTCAACCAAGGCAAGCCAAAGAAAATAAAATAATTAGAAAAATGCATGCTCTAATATGCAAGTGACTAATGCAACACATACAAAATGCAACTACTAAGTTCGGTTTTTTTAACATGTTATATGGATCAACTCAAAGTATGTGGCAACGTACGTATTCATGCAAATAGGAAATGACAATGATATTAGAATGATGAACTGAACTTAATGCATGCAAAAATAGATAAAACACATGGCAATGATATGGAACGAAAACATCATGCAACACGATAAGCATGTAAATAAAATGAAACAAGAAATGAGGGTTGGAAGACGTACAAAATATTACAAGTGTTACAAATTTTCCCTCGCACAAGAGAGTTCGAATGAATGTCCTAATTAACTAATTATTACAACATAAAATGAATTAATCAACTAGCTATTACAAATTCAAATGAAGCCAACTAATTAATTACACATATTAGTATTAATGTACTAATTTAATGGACTTGAATGGGAGGTAAGGACCCGTATGCACATGATTGAGAACATCCTTCAAAAACCTCTCTGTTTTGCTTCTAGAATCTACTCTGATTGCAATCAGAAAATTATTTTGTTTTGGCCTCAAATTTTGTTTTGTTCTGCTGTGAAAATGCCACTGCTTGTACAAAATAGGTGGCCGGCCGGCCTTCAAAAGTGGTCGGCCGTACAGAATGGTGGTTGACCGGCCACTGTTTCTGGGTAATACCCTGTTGCTACAGAGCAAAAATAGAGTGTTTTCAGGAGATGTTTATCCTCTCTACCTTTCCCTATCATGAAGATGATCAATGGAGGAGTAGATTCGATTATCAAATCATCAATTATCACAAATTTGTTGCGTGATGATCTTAGAAATGATAGAACAAAAGCTCAATAAATGAAACAAAAGATAGACAACACCTCCTCCCTCTCATGGAGTTATCTCAAGGGATGGGGTAGACATTGCTTCATGAATCATTGAATATCACTAAAAAGTATGCAGTGATTCAAGACGTAATAAGTTCAATATAACGTCCGATTGAATCTAACCGAATTTTTTTATCTTTTTTTTATCTCTTTTACTCCGATTTCATTAATCTTTTTTACTTTACTTTACCTTTCCATTTTCTTATCTTTTCTTCCTTTTTGTCCAAAAGTGATGATTACGTTCGCTAAGTCCAAAAGCAATAAAGAATAGCAAGCATGACTTAACCCAAGAAATGAGCTTTTCAAGCCCTTTTCTATGAGGAAAATTAAAAAGGAAGAATCAAACTCATTTACAAGCGATAATAAAATCGGAGTCAAACCCAAAATGAGAGATAATGACTAGTTAAAGCCCAAAAGAATGATAAGGACTAGTCAAACCCAAAACAAACAATAATGACTCCAAATCCAAACTCGATAATAAGCTATAATGAAACTTTTCTTTTTGATTTCCAAAGGTCTAACTAAAAAATTAGTCACTTAGAAGTAAATGCACCAGCGATAAAGAGATGTATCAAACAAGAGATTGTGCTTAGTCTAAGAGAGATGTAATGCCCTGGTAATGAACCTCCAAAGAGAATAAACCATTTAGCATAAGAGGTCTCTTTCTTATACCTTCAGCAACAGTCTTTGGTTTGATGCAACTCTTAATCAAAAGAAACAAAGAAATGAGAGAGATTGCAGAATGCTAATGAAAAGTGGATGATTACAATAGTGTGAATATGTTTGAAAACTATGAAGAAATGAAAGAAAAGACTATCAACTCAAATGGATTGGAAGCTATATCCATGAGGATTTACTACAACACATCTATAGTATTCAAAGCATAATCTAAATAAACAAATTAAACAGCCCCAAAATAGCACAAAATAGTGCTAAAAATCAGTTTGAAAAGGTAGAAAATATGAACAAAATAAAAAAGAACAAGTCTAGTATGTAAGCCTAAGGAATGGTGGCTAACCCCTCCACTTTTCTAACTTTAAATCACATATTTCAGCCCTTGAAAACAGCCCAAAACAGTGTATAAACACAAGAAAAAGAGAAGAAAAGATCAGTATAAACAAATAAGAAGATGCCGAAGATTATACCTTTGGAAGGAAAGGATGTTCTTAGTTAAGCAAACTTGACTCAAAGCACTCTCAAGTCTCTGAAATTAGGTTCAAAACCTCCGCAAGAAACCTCAAGTTTGAGCTTCAATGGTGTATCTATAGTATATCTATATTTGAGAGGGTAGAGAAGATGCTTGGATTATCTTCTAAGCTTTGGAAATGATTTTCTCAACCCCCAAAACCTAAGGGCAGGCCCTTTATTTATAGATTTTTGCCTTTTCACTTCAGAAATATCTGAAAAAGGATAGTTGGCTTGGAGCTCGTGCATGGGAGCAGCTACAACTGTCAAAATATATGCTCTCAATAAACATGGTTGGCCAGCCAATTAATTGTATGGCCTGCTCATTAAATTGGTAGGCCAGCCAATTAATTTGGCCTCGCAACTCACTAAGTGGTCAGGCTAAAAAAGGGTTTGGTCCAAATGGGGTGGAAGGCTTAGGTTTGAAGCTCGAAACCGAATTCTTTTGCTAAAGATTCGAACAATTTGCATAATGTAAATTTCATTATCAAGTGTTCGGATTGAAGCGTCCAAATCTTAAGGCCTGTCAAAAATAGGGTGTCTATAGTTGCCCATCTTTAGCGGAGCTCAAAGTCATGAAATAACGTGAGTGAATGTTAAAACCCAAAGATGACCCATTTTGAAAAGGCCATAAGACTTGGGCAAACAAACAAAATGCAGATGCAATTGGTTGAACCCAAGGGTTGCCTACGTATCCCTTTGCAAGGAATCAAATCTAGTGTAGTTCAAGGGCAGAATGCGAATACTACACAATGCAATGCAACAATCAAAACCACGAGCAGTGCTTACCACACAAATATCACAAAGAAATAGGGATGTAAATCAAACTAGGTTTTATATAGAAGAGAAGTAGGCACAGCCAAACGACGCCTAACATAGGCTAAGTGCCTACACCCTCAATACTAGCCTCAATGCAACATAAGTGCTTACACATAACAGAACCATGTTTCAACGTGAAAGGGGTGCGAGCATATGCAAAACTATGTTTTTCGCAAAAAGAGTACAAGTGATTGGGTGGTATGATATAGGTGAGAAATGATCTGCTGGGCAATGATCTATTGGGAAATAACAATGTAATAGGGTGATAATGATTCTAAACGTGTTTACACAAAAAGGATGAATGCAACAAGATAATGTACGATGCAATGGATGTAATGGATGAAATGGATGGGGGCGCAAGCCGAACTATATTTTACCTAGAAAAGGCATGGACACAAAACAAACCACGTCTAACATAGAAGATGTGCCAACACCCTCAAATCACAATTCTTGCAGAATAGGTGCTTAAACATTAGCACAAAACCATGCTTTAACGCGGGAAAGGTATGAGTACATGCCAAACTAAGCTTTAACATGGAAAGGATGCAGGCAAAAAAATGGTATGATGTAATGGATGCAATGGATAAAATGGATAAAAAAACGATAGAGTAACATACTCCAACCACGCTGGAATCGTGAGAAGAGGAAGAGACTCCAACCACGCTGGAATCGTGAGAGGAGGATGAACACTCTGACCGCGCTGAAATTGTGAGAAAACGTATTGAACTGCTCAGGGTCGTGTTGTTGCATACCTTGACATATAAACCGCTCGGGAACACGTTTTATGCATCCTGAGAAAACCGCTCAGGGTCGCATTCTTGTATGCCCTAAGATACTCTAACCATGCTGAAATTGTGAGAAGAGAAAGAATACTCTAACCACGCTGAAATCGCAAGGAAAGGTCCTAAACTGCTCAGGGTCATGTTCCTGCACATCTTGAGATAAAAACTGCTTGGAAATGCCTCTCACACATCCTAAGAAAATCGCTCAAGGTCGCATTCCTGCACCCCCTTAGATACTCTAACCACGCCGAAATCGCGAGAAAAGAAAACAAAAAAACCACTCAGGGTCGTGTTCCTGCATGCCCTAAGATACTCTAACCACATTGAAATCGTGAGAAGAGGAAAAGAAAAACCGCTTAGGGTCGTGTTCCTACACGTCCTGAGATATTCTAACCACGTTGAAATCATAAGAATATGAGAAGAAAAAACTGCTCAGGGTCGTGTTCCTGCACACCCTGAGATACTCTAACCATGCTGAAATCGTGAGAAGAGGAAGAGACTCCAACCATACTGGAATCGTGAGAGGAGGAAGAACACTCTAACTACGATGAAATCGTGAGAAGAGGAAAAACAAGTGATGATGCAATAGATGCAAAGAGTATAATGAGAGATTCTACGATAGATGCACATGAATGATCTAATCATGCGATAGATGCATGATGTGGTTGGATCGTGCGATAGATGCACAAACGATTGGATCATGTCATAGATATACGATGCTATCAGAGTGTGCAATCGATACACGATGTGGTTGGATCATACAATAGATGCACGAGCGATTGGATTGTGCGATAGATGCACGATGTGGTTTAATCGTACGATAGATGCACGATGGTATGATCGTGCGAAAGATACACGATGTGGTATGTGTGACAAGCAATGTAGTGGATGATGTTCTGGAAATGCAATAAACAAACAAAGATGTGCTTTTGAAAGCACCTCATGGAGCGAGTGGCGATGAACAACTCTACTTTGATGGGGATCTCCCCCTTTGTGTTCTTTAAACTTCAACTTTCAACTCACAGTTCAAAGGTCCTCAAATGCTAACAAGAGGTAAAATCTGCATGTGGAAGCCATGGATGCCACTTTCCTTGATCATACTTGTAACTTTCCCGATTCTTCAATGGGGTGATAGACTAGGTTGATTCAGTATCCAAAATTGAGGTGCATACAAGTTACCTCAACCTATGGGGCTACCATATAGATTTCGAGCCACGGACACACCCCTGGGTATTTAAACCAGACTTTAGTCTCGAAAATTCCAAACCTTTGTGTTCTAGGCATCGTCATTCAAACTCTAATTTCCACTGTCGCAGTTGGTCTCCTAGGAACTGATTGCAAACAGAGCCAAGATGCATCTGGTGGGGAATGGTGTTTAGGGAGAGCGCTTTCGATTGCCATTTTGACTTAAAACTAGTTTGAGCTCAAGGTTGAGGTACACTCATACTTCGAAGCAATGACGAGGCCTGCGAAGGTGCATTCGGAATGCAATCTCAAAATTTTTTGAAGTTAAAGATGCTCCAATTTTCCCTTTTGCTCTTTTGCTTTGCAATTCGGAACCAATGTAACTTTAGATAGGTCCTTGTTCTGTTACTCTCTCTTTTTGATCGGGGTTGGATCCTTCAGTTTATGAAAGAAAGAATTATGTTTTTCATATCATGTTTGGAATGGCACAACACTCTAAGCACAAAACGAGTTATTTTGAAATTGAAACCGAGAATGAATTCTTAACGGGATATTGAGCCTATAACTGACCGAAGTACAAAATAAAACTCAACAAGGGAAGAACAAAGTAAAAATGACCTAAACACACCTATTTACATTCAAAACAACTCAAAACAAGAATCGAGACAAACAAAACACTTGGATGTTTTCCACTGGCGAGAGACCTCTCGGTTCAAGAGGAGCCCATTACTTCTCCAGGTATTGTTTCCTATTCTTTCTTATTTATGACTCTCACATCACTTTGGCCCTCAATCTCTATTTTCTCTAAATAAACATTCCCTTACTTTTTCTCTCAATGCACATCTCTCTATTATTTAATCTTTTTTTTATTTTTTATCTCTTCCCAGGTGTGGTTGATAGATAAGCTGGAAGTTGTGGACCCTATAAGGGTGTTGAATATCCCGTTCTATTTCTGGTTTGTACTTCAAACTTGGCTCGATATCTCACTACTTGGAGGATGAGAGAGCTTTTGGCTCATGTTACTAGCTTCAGTTGTGCCCTGTTTGGCGAGTATGCTGACAATGGGGAAAAGACAGAAAACCTGACTCGACTGCACCCCAAGTTCATCACTTTGACCATATATATATATTTTGGTCTTCTGCTAAAACAATTTTGACACACATGAGAATTTAGATTAAAGTGCTTGTTCAACTTTCTGTTTTGAAATCATGTAAGTCAAGCTATGAGTACTGAAAATTTTCCTTTTTTGGGTCCAAGAAATGGTTTGGTTTTGAAAAAATGGAATAATATACGAGAAAATTAGTCAACTTCACTACAAATCCTTAAAACTATTTTTGTAAATGGCCACTACCCGACTAACATGGAATTAACTCTTAAGATGCACAGCCTCTAATCCAAGCTTGATTTGTCTTGCAGCTGAATCCTTTATCGGAATAGGGCGACTGAATTTGAACAAAAACAAGCCAATTGGACATGGATAGGATAACCAAGTTTAATAAGGATAAGCCAATCAACATGGATGAGACAAGCAAGATGAAAATGGTTGGGGCCGAACTTTAGGATGAAGTTGCCTACGTATCTCAAAGATGGGAATCAGGCTTTACGTAGTTCTTGGTTAAGGTTCGCTCAAGTATTAACTCTCTTCTTTTACGCTCTAACTTTTGCCAACGCCACCCTTCCGGGACCTTGCGAGCTCTATTTTTCTTTATTTCTAATTTTTCATACTCTAACTTTTGCCTAGGTCGTCCTTCCAGGTTTTCGGCCTAGCGAGCTATATTTTTCTTTTTCTATTCACTTTTCTCTTTTTTTCTTTTTTTTTTTTCATTTTTTTTTTTTCATTTTTCTTCTTTTGTTTTCTTTTTTTTTTTTCTTGCTCTAACTTTTGCCTAGGTTGCCTTTCCGAGTTCTTGGCCCAGTAAGCCTCTCAAGGATAGAGAATTTTAACTTGTCTATGTTGATTAGTTGTGAGATCTCTAAGCCACCTGAATCCATGAGAATGGTTGTTGTTCCTGACCAAATAGTCTTGATAATGTAAGGGCCTATCCAATTGGGTTTGAATTTGCCCGTAGTGTCGTAGATAGGAACTTGATTGTCCTTCAGCAATAGCTTCTCTTCTCTTAAATTCTGAGATTTAGCTTTCTTGTTGATTTTCATTGGCTTGAGAAATGACCCATCTTTGAATCTTTGAGCACATCTGACCCTTTTTGCCCATAGTTCAAGGGTTGCTTCTCATCCAGCTATGCAAGCTTCCTTTGATTACATCTGACCTTATTACCCCTAGTTCAAAAGCTGCTTCCAATCCGGTCATACAAGCCTTATATTTGGTTGACCGTTGAACATTCTGAATCAAGGTTTGTAAGAAAAGGGGTCAGGTCTCAAGGCCGAGAGTGATCCTATGTTGCACAATCGCAAGATCGATTCCAAGCACGTCTTCATGGGACCACGCAAAAAAAATTTTGAAATCTTTTAATAAAGCGACTTATCGCTCGTGCTCCTCTAAAGACAATGTAGAACCAATTTGGACTAAGCCAGGATCCTTCTCAGTACCCACATTAACAAACATGATCTCTTTCATTAAGGGCTTTAGCACGCCTCTCTTTATCTCAGTCGATCAAATTTTACAAATCTTGAGGAATTCCTCTCTCTTTGTTTTCACCACAGTTTTGAAAAAAAATTTGAAAAACTTTGGTCAATGTAATGATTTAGAGGCACAGAGAAGTTGGTGAAACTTTTTGCAATTTCATTCAGAACTTTTGGCTCAATGATAGAAACAAACTCAAAAAAAAAAAAAAAAAAAAAAAAAAAAAAAACAAACAAACAAACAAACAAAAACAAGACAGTGATGTTCGAGTTAACAACCCCGAAATCACCAAACTCTAACACAACAAGATTGACTCAACACCCAAGTCAGAAAGTAAAATAAATAGCATTCTAAAGTTGCTAAAATCAGTGTGTGCCATCCACCACATCCGGAGTAAAATGAGCACCATCAGCAAGTGGTTCATCCCCGATCACAGAACTAGTAACATTATTCCCTAAGTTCATTGATCCAGCGCCAATAGACTTTGTAGGACCTGGTAAGGAGATGACCTTGTTGTCAATCAAATCTTGTACTTCATGGCGAAGGTGAAAACAACAGTCAGTGTCATGGCCGGGTTACTGATGGAAAGTGCAATACTTGGCAGCATCATGCTTGGCTAGAAGGCGATCAAGGAGAGGCTGAGCGTCAAGGGGATTGAGATGGCCTTGTCTTATAAGGATTTACAGAGTTTTGGACAAAGTCATGTAAATGGGATTGAAGGTGCGGTTACCAGTCTTGGAAGTATTGATAAAGGGGTTGGCAAGTGTTGCATAGCTTACCCCTTGATTCAAAATGCCCCCAACCAAAGTGACAAAAGTGTCATCCACAGTCTTTGCAACAACTGCAAGCACTTGTTGTTTGTTCAACCCTTTGACCTTTAAAGTCTCAATAGCCCATCGACGATGTGCATAAGGATCAATACTTGCGCAGGCCTTGTTCTTGCCACTTGCCTCTAATTTGCCAAGGAATTGAGTCGTTATATTGGAGCGAGGCCCATTTGTTGTTGGCATGTCCTCACCCAGACTTAAGATAGCTTCGGGTTGCCCTTCCTAATTGCAGCTCGCCCCCATATTGGAGAGCTTTTTGACATGAAATTCCTGGCATGTGATGTAGTCGATGATGGACCCAAGATCCCAAAGGCTAAATCTGCCACAATTCTCTGAAGATCTTCAATCATTCCTAATAACTCAGAAGTAATAGGTTTGGCTATTGGTGCTCGCGGTGTATTTGAACAAACTTAGTCTTGATGAATTGGTTAGGTTGGACTCTTTGGAGTAGGTTGGACTGGTCTTGGGCCTTTGTGGAGTTCAAGTTTTGAGGTTTGAGATGATTAGGATTCAAGTGCATCCATCATACACAAATACGTGCTTTCTGGAATGAACACCTCAGGCTTGGATAAATGAGCTGGGGTGATGTATATGTTAGGATTGTAAGTGGATGGCAGTGTATGGATTAGTTTGAGGTGTAGAGGTAATGGGTTAGTGGTAGCCTGAGGTCGTTTTGGTGAAGCTATGATCTCTTCGTCAATAAGATCTTGAATCTTTTGACGGAAGTGGATGCAACGGTTTGTATCATGATCATGTTGTTGATGATAAGCATAGTATTTCATGGGGTCATGCCTTGGTGAAAGAGACTTGGAAGGGGTCGAGGTTCTAGGAGCTTTAAGTGCCCTTTTTCTAGCAGCATTTTCAAAGCTTGAGAGAGAGCCATGTAAAGATGATGGAAATTTCGAACTTGGGAAGCATTTTTTATTAGAATGATGGTAGTGTCTACTTCTGAGCATTTCGTAGCTGTGCTACCACTGGTAGTAGCATTGGAACTACGAACAACATTCTTCCTCATAGGTTCATTACCTTCTACAATGATCCCTTGTCTGATGGCATCCTCGATTTGAACCCCAATTTCAAACAGGTCTTTAAAGTTGAATAATATCTCAGTTTGCCAAACCATATATTGCTAAAACGAATCTACTAATTGTTAAAAATGGATCAACAAATCTTCTAAATTTGTCGAAGACTGAACCATTATAGGAGTAAATGGTTGTGCCCGGGATGACCTGAACAGAGGTGATCTAATTGGTGAATGTCATAACCGATGAACCTGTGAACCATATCTGGCCCTCCTTCGTCTTACCACTAGCGAAAGCGAAACACACACTGGCTACCTCTAAACAATCTCCAACCTTACAAAGTCTATCGATATGAGTCCAGAACACCTGGGGGATATCAAATCCTTTTGAAGCTATAGTTCCAGGACTACCTAGCAAAAGAGTCAAAAACAGACAACACCTCAGCCCAATTTCACCGAAACAAATATGATCATAACTAAATGACTGTACTCCCCACTAAATTCTTCCCCATACACTGATATCAACTATACCACTGATATGAAGCGCCCCTGTACAGTATCACTGTAAAGCACATACTAGGTAAAGAGAGCCAAAACACCCCTATGTGGGGGTACGGTTACCTTGTCCTAGCTTTGGCATGATCTAGGGTTTCACTACTTTATGCAAGTAGTTTCGAAAAATCCTGCATATAGGTGAACATCCTGTCCTATGTTGGAACAGTCACTAGAGCTTTACTATATGCACTAGGTCGATTGGTCAAAGGGTACCTCAACAAGATTACCTAATATACCTTTCACACCTAACACCAAGAAGCGAAAGGAGGATCAAGCGGTACGATGATAATCTAGATCCAAGGGTTGTGTTTCTAATATGGCAGAGCCCACGACTGACCAACCTTTTGGCAAGCTTTTTAGGCAAGCCTTCGGAAAGCCATCCAAGAATAGTAGATGGAAAACACAGTGACTTAGAGCACTATGCAAATGCAATCCAATGAACATATATCTGTAAATAAAATGTCACATCATGAAGTCCAAGTCAAGTTTTCTAGTTTTCCCAACAGAGTCGCCAGAAACTGTAACTGGTTTCTCGTGCTCTTCGGAGGGGTTTAGTCTCATCGGGTATGATAACCCTACAATTCGAACTCCCGTGGTTCTAAATCTGGTTTCACAAGTGTAATGTGAAATAGAAAAACAAATGAGAGTCCAAATCCAGCAAATCTTTAAAAAGATCCATTAATCACAAGAAATGTCAAAAATTGACTACATTACCAAATTTTAAAGTCACCACCTAAATATTTTTTTTGAAAAATTTAGGAAACCCGCGACTCGTGCCAAAGGCCACTTGTCTATCATAACCAAAGTGTCTCGGCTGGAGAACTTAGGTATGAGAGGAGAAGGTCATGAATTAAGCACCCTACTCACCCGATCAAATATCGGCCTCTACTAATCATGATGTGATTTTTATGTACAATATGTGCTCATGTTCTGATTATTTATGCTGACTTACTATGTGAGGCACACAAGTATAGACTACGTCACTCACTTTGCAATGCTTTGATTTCATGTTTGTTTGAAAAGAGTTTTGAATATGTGCTACTTGAAAAAGCAAGCTCATATGTACATTTATCAAAGTCATCCCAACTTATGCGAAATAGCCTTCATCCACAAGCATTCAAAGAGATATTTCAAATTAGCACGTAGCCTCATGGTAGTATGAATTGATATGGCAATACAAACTCACATGTAATATGCTAAAGCGAAAATACTCACCTAGTATTCAACTGAGGCAAGCCAAAGAAAATAAAATAATTAAAAAATGGCATGCTGTAATATGCAATTGACTAATGCAACACATACAAATAAGTTCGGTTTTTTTAACATGTCATATGGATCAACTCAAAGCATGTGGCAACGCACGTATTCAAGCAAGTAGAAAATGACAATGATATTAGAATGATGAACCAAACTTAATGCATGCAAAAATGGATACAACACATGGCAATGATATGGAACGAAAACATGATGCTACCACGATAAACATGTAAATAAAAGGGAGAAAAAAAATGAGGGTTGGAAGACATACAAAATATTACAATCGTTACAAATTTACTCTCGCACAAGAGGGTCCGAATGAATGTCCTAATTAACTAATTATTACAACACCAAATGAATTAATCAACTAGCTATTACAAATTCAAATGAAGCCAACTAATTAATTACGCATACTAATATTAAAGTACTATTTTAATGGACTTGAATGGGAGGCAAGGAGTCGTATGCACAAGATCAAGAACATCCTCCGGAAACCTCTTTGTTTTGCAACCAAAGTTTACACGGTTTGCAGTTAAAAAATTATTCTATTTTGGCCTCAGATTCTACTTTGTTCTTCTGTGAAAATGCCACTGCCTGTACAAAATAGGTGGCCAGCTGGCCTTGAAAAGTGGTCAATCGTACAAAATGGTGGCCGGCTAGCCACTGTTTCTAGGTAATACCCTGCTGCCACAGAGCTGAAATAAAGCAAAAATAGAGTATTTCCAAGAGATGTTTATCCTCTCTATCCTTCCCTATCATGAAGATGATCAAAGGAGGAGTAGATTCGATTCTCAAATCATCAATTATCGCAAATTTGTTGGGTGATGATCTTAGAACCGATAGGATAAAAGCTCAATAAATGAAACAAATGATAGACAACACCTCCTCTCTGTCATGGAGTTACCTCAAGGGAAGAGGTAGACATTGCTTCATGAATCATCAAACATCACTAAAAAGTACGCAATGATTCAAGACACGGTAGGTTCAATATAACGTCTGATTGAACCTAGCCCAATTTTATTATCTGTTTAGCTCTTTTACTCCGATTTTATTAATCCTTTTTGCTTTACATTTCCATTTTCTTATCTTTTCTTCCTTTTTGTCCAAAAGTGATGATTACGTTCATTAAGTCCAAAAGCAATAAAGAATAGCAAGCATAACTTAACCCGAGAAATGAGCTTTTCAAGCCCTTTTCTATGGGGAAAATCAAAAAGGAAGAATCAAACTCATTTACAAGCGATAATAAAATCAGAGTCAAACCCAAAATGGGATATAATGACTAGTCAAACCCAAAAAGGGCAATAAGGACTAGTCAAACCCAAAACGAACGATAATGACTCCAAATCCAAACTCGATAATAAGCTATAATGAAACTTTTCATTGTGATTTCCAAGGGTCTAACTAGAAAATTAGTCCCTTAGAAGTAAATGCACTGGCGATAAAGAAAGGTGTCAAACAAGAGATTGTGCTTAGCCTAAGAGAGATGTAATGCCGTGGTAATGAACATCCGAAGAGATTAAACCATTTAGCATGAGAGGTCTCTTTCTTATGCCTTGAGCAACAATCTTTGGTTTGATGCAACTCTTAATCAAAAGAAACAAAGAAAGGAGGGAGATTGTAGAATGCTAATGAAAAGTGGATGATTTCAGTAATGTGCATATGTATGAAAAATATGAAGTGAAAAAAAAGACTATCAACTCAAATGGATTGGAAGCTATATCCATGAGGACTTATAACAACACATCTATAGTATTCAAAGCATAATCCAAATAAACAAATTAAACAGCCCCAAAATAGCACAAAACATTGCTAAAAATCAGTTTGAAAAGGTAGAAAATATTAACAAAATGGAAGAGAACATGTCTGGTTTGCAAGCCTAAGGAAAAGTGGCTAACCCCTCCACTTTTGTAACTTTAAATCACATATTTCTTCCCTTGAAAACAACCTAAAACAATGTATAAACACAACAAAAAGAGAAGAAAAAATTAGTAGAAACACGGAAGAAGATGCCAAAGATTATACCTCTTGAAAGAGAGGATGTTCTTAGTTAAGCAAACTTGATTCAAAGCACTCTCAAGTCTCTAAAATTAAGTTCTAAACCTCCGCAAGAAACCTTTAGTTTGAGCTCCAATGGTGTATCTATAGTATATTTATATTTCAGAGGGTAGAGAAGATGCTTCGATTATATTCTAAGCTTTGGAAATGATTTTCTCAACCCCCAAAACTTGAGGGTAGGCCCTCTATTTATAAAATTTTCGCCTTCTCACGTTAGAAATATCTGAAAAAAAACAGCTGGCTTGGAGCTCATGCATGGGAGTAGCTACAACTATCAAAATATCTGCTCTAGGTAAACATGGCCGATCGGCCAATTAATTGTACGGTCTGCTCATTAAATTGGTAGGCCAGCCAATTAATTTGGCCCCCGCTGTTCACTCAGTGGTCAAGCTAAAAAAGGGTTTTGGTCTAAATTGGGTGGAAGGCTGGGTTTAAAGCTCGAAACTAAATTCTTTTGCTAAAAATTTGAATAATTTGCATAATGTAACTTTTATCATTGAGTGCTCGAATTGAAGCGCTCAAGTCTTAAGAGCGGTCAAAAATAGGGTATCTACACTAATTAACTAACTATTACAAACCCAAATGAAAGCTACTAATTATTACAATGCAAGCAAATGAACTAATTAATTACATGAACTAAAAGGATCAAAAGAGAGGCGGTGAATCATGCAAACACGAGCAAGAACATCCTCCGGAAACCTCCACTGCTCACTGCCATAGTCTAAAAATGACTCTGTTTTGGGCCTCAAGATTTGCTCTGTTTTCACTAAAAAAAGAACTACAACCGTAGAAAAAAAAAAGGGGGGGGGGGGTTGGCCGGCCTTGAGAAGGAGTCGACCATATAGACCTTTGGTTAGCTGACCATTGATTCTAAGGGAGGATCTACTGTAATCAGAACTGGAATAGAGCAAAACGGGGGGTTTCCAAAAGATGTTCATCCTTCCTTCTCTCTCCTATCATGAAAAATTATCAAGGGGAGAGTAGGTGTAGCTCGGCTTTTTCGCGCCCCCTTTCGGAAGTTCGAAAAGAAAGCCTTACAGTTCGAACTCACGTGGTTCTAAATCTAATTTCACAAGTGTAATGTGAAATTGATAAACATCAAAGAGTCCAAATCCGGCAAATCGTTTTGGAAAATTGATTTTAGGATCAAAAATGTCAAAATTGGACTGTTTTGCCAGATATAGAGTCGCCACCTAAATATTTTATTTTGGAAAAATTTAGGAAACCCATGACTCGTGCCAAAGGCCACGTGTCCGTCATCACCAAAGTTGCCTCGGCTCGGGAACTTAGGTACCAGAGGGGAAGGTCATAAATTGAGCACCCCCGCTCACCCGATCAAAGATCAGCCTCTACTTATCATGATATGATATTTTATAAACATTATGTGCTCTTATTCCGGTTATTAAACTAGCTTTACTATGTGATGTGCACAAGCAAATATAGACTGGTTTGCTCAATTTGGAACAATTCAACTCATGTTTGTATGCGAAAATGGTTTGAATTTGCCACCTCAAGTGGGCTTAAAGATTGCGGATTTGCCACCAAACATAGTGGGCTTAAAACATGAGTTGCCGCTCAACAAAATGGGCTTAAAACGCACATTTGTTGAATTATTCTAATTCAAGTAACAAGCCTTCATCCCTAAGCATTCAAAACAGTTTATCAAGTAAGCATTTAGCCTCATGGCAAGCATGCTAGACTTGTCTTGGAGTACTAAGAAAATATGAGTTAGAAAAATATGCATGATTCCTAACTATACAAGATACCTAATGCAACACATGCAATATGTGATTAATAGGCTCAGCTACTAAGCATGGCATTTGATTCGATTTAAATAACATGCGATTAAACACGTATTCAAAGAATTATTGAAATGGTAATGCAGTTAGAATGATGCACTGAGCCTCGGTGCATGCAATACAAGATGAATGGATGCAAACATGAGATATGCTAATTGAAACATGACCCTAATCTAACCATCAAAAACAGTTAAGTAAAAGGAAGAAAGACGTGGAGTTGGAAAAACATGCACACACACATGCATACTTATTACAACATTACGCCCTCGCGAAGAAGGGTCTAAATGAATAAAAGCTAACTAGCTAGCTGATTAAACTAATCTAATTAAACTAATTATACTATTTAGACTAATTATTACAAACCAAATGAATAACTAGTTAAGCTAATTACTAATTATTACAACACTTTTAACTAACTAGTAAACTAATTAATTAATTTACAACACAAATGGACACGAACTATGCATTTAAGACATTAAACTATGCTGCCAATGCTCTGCCTCGAGAAGTGAAAGATGCACATGCTCGGTTTTGGCCCGAAAAGACCTCTATTTTGCTCTCGAAAGCCTCTGTTTGCAGGGTTGAGAATTTCCAGAACCTTTCTGCTCCATCTTACCAAAATATGCTGAGGTTTACAATAGTGGCCTGCCAGCCATGGATGAATGTTGTCGGCCATCTATTGGCCAAGAAGGTGGTTTGCCGACCATCTATGGTGCACTGTCGGCCACAGATGAATGCCTATCGGCCAATGATGCATTGGATCACCATGCTACAATAGAGTACAAACAGAGCAAAAATAGGGTTTTTCCCAGGATTGTATGCACAATTCACCCCTCATTTTCATGGACAAATCCAAGGAATTATGAACTTAAATCGCAAACCACCAATCAAAGCAATTTCATTGCATGATGGCTTGTGCTTCTAGGTGTGCAAGCTTAATAAATGCAAAGCCAAACACTCAAGAACCATCACTCTATCACGCATGATCAAGGGCAATGGAGACTTAGGAAAGTGGCATATTTCATCACTTTTGAGTATGAAATATCCCATTTTTCTTGTGCTCAAACTAACGTCCGATTTGAACACATGCAATGCAACACAAAGAAATGTTTATCTTGCCTCTTTTACTTATCAATTTTGTTTACACATTTTAGTTACCAACCATCCTTTAATCAAATTAAGTCCAAATAGTGAATTAAGTCCTCTAAATGGAAAGAAAGCCCAAACCAAAGGCTATTTTAGGTATGAAAGAGACCTCATGCCGTTGGTAATAAACCCCCAAAGGGGTTAAACCATTAAGTACAAAACTTCAATTTCATGTTTTAAACAAGCAAATGGTTTGAACCACTTTCAAAGAAAAAATAAAACCAAGAAAGGAGAGAGGTTACAAAGATGGTTAATTGTTGAAAATGAGTGATAAAAGCAAAAACAAATGCTATCAACTCAAACAAGAAGGTGTCTAGAGCCTAAAACACCAAGTTTGTGAGGACTATTGCACTACAACCATGCAAAACAAGACTCAATTGGCCCAAATAGCCCAAAACAGAGCTAAAGAAGGTTATTTCAGAGGCAAAAAACATGCTGGAATTAAGCTAAGCTAAGCTAGAAAAACATGCGAACATATGAAGTTAACTAGACTAGCAAACAAAACACAAGGATGGGAGGTCAACCCCTCCAATTTTGGACTTCAAAATAAGTTCCTTGCTACTAAAAAACCTCTGAAATTCAGTGATTAAAAGGCCCAAAAAAGATGGTTTGAAAGTGATGAACAAAGGCATAAAAGCTTTACAAACTAAGAAGCAAGAAGGGTGAACCACCCCTTAATTGAAAATGGCCTTAAACCAACACTTTTAAGCAATAAAAACAAAGCTTTTTTTTAGTTTAAAATCAGCCTCAAAACGATTGGAAAAGATGGCAAAGCAAGTGTATAAAACAAGTAAAAAGAGAGAGTGTTATACCTCTTGAAGGGAAGACACAATTTGGCCAACAATCCAAGCCAAAAAACACCTTCTAGAGTTCAAAACAAGTCCCAAGCTACCTCAACCCAAAGACTAGCAACTCTTGTTAAGGATTGATGGACAAAAGTGGAGTGTAACCAAGCAACTATGCACGAAATTGCTAGAAAGAGAAAGAGAGAGAGAGAGAGAGAGAGAGAGAGAGATAATTTTGTTCCAAAATTGCTAATGTCCCAAAATGAGGAAGGAACCCCTCTATAAATAGAAAATATGAATTCCATACAAAGAGATCTAGCCCTCCACGTGTAGGTGGATACAAGCCTCTATGCAACCAACCGGCACAGCTGGCACAAAATAACTGAAGAAAACATTGGTGGCCGGCCGGCCATCAATGATGGTCGGCAAGGCATCATTAATGGCCGACAAGACACATCAATGGCCAGCAGGCTAAAATCCCTGGCCGGCAGCCCTCATAGATGGCCGGCAGGCCACCAAAGGCTGTAGGGGAGAGAGACCAATACATGGTCCAAAAAGGAAACAAAATGGATGCAGGGTTTGAAAGGCTCAAACCTATGGCGTTCCGCCGAGGACTTTGAGCGCTTGGCGACCAATTAGACTCATCATCGGATGTACCTATAGGAACATCCAAGTCTTGAAGGGCCTTAAAAAATGGGGTGTCTACAGTAGGTTTGCTTCATAAATCATCAAACAACCCAAGGGTTTTTAAATGATGATTAGTGGAGCAACGAGGTGGCAATTAATGGATACAAAGCTAGCTAAAACTAATTATGAAAGATTCAATCAAAGATATAGCTAAAACTCACTTAATCTCATGGAAAACAAGAGCAAGTGAATACTCAAGCTTAGAAAGAATAGGTTTAGGATGAGCCATTTTTTGAGGCAAAGCTCATACACAAGAGGTTCCATCATTAAGAAAACCAAAGAGACTCTTCTTCCTACTCATGGAAGATAGATTGAAACCTTCATTTCCATGATTCAAAGAAACAAAAAGAAAGTCTCTAATGGTCTTGATAAAAGAGCTCCCATGTAGCGTTGAAGCAAAAGCAAAACTAAACTAAGTAAAAACAACAACAACAAAAAAAAAAAAAAGAAAGCTATGGAGAGATGATTGCAAGCTCATCTTTCTACTCGTGGAACATGGATGACACATCCATTTCCGTGCCACAAAGAAGAAACTAGAAGAGAGCTTTGCAATATCTTTCAAGAAGAGAGATATGAGATAAGAATCAAACTATCTATATAAGCTTTAAACACATATATACATAGTTAATCAAAATCCACCTAAAACAGTACTGAAAATGAAAGAAAAGAAGCAAAAACATAAAGAACACCAAAAGAGCAACACCAGAGAACAAGCCTATGGAAGGGTGGCTAACCCTTCTACCTTCAACAAGGTTCAAATCACATTTTAAAGCTTAAAATACTCTAAAAATCAGTATGCAAAAGACGAGAGAGAGAGAGAGAGAGAGAGAGAGAAGGTGGTGAAAAAGATTCAAAGTTCAACCTCTTGAGAAGAGGAAGAGCTTCTTGATTCACAAACCTCAATCTAAACACTCTCAAGTATATGAAATTATATTCAAAAATTCAACAAAAAGGTTCAAGTTTTTGCTTCAGTAGTGTATCTATTGTGTATCTATAGTCAAAAGGGTGGAGAAAAGCTTTGTGTAATTGTCTAAGCCTTTGGGAAATTGTTCTAACCCTAAATTCAGAGGGAAGGTGCTATATTTATAGACTTTCAACTGCCTTTCAACGTAAATATCTTCAAAAGAGAGCAACTGGCCAAATCCCATGCATGGAAGCAGCTAGCTGCTGCAAAATATCTACTCTTGGTAAACATGGCCGATTGGCCAATCATTTGTACGGCCGACCCACAAAAAATGGCATGCCGATCATTTTTTTGGTATGTTGTTCTCTAAGTGGTCATGGAAGAAAAATAAGGTTTTGGTAAAAATGGGATGCAAGGTCTAGGTTTGAAGCTCAAAACTAAATTCTTTTACCAAAAATTCGGAAGATTGTATAGTATAATAGTTCATCATCAAGTGTTCAGAAGGAAGTGTCCAAGTCTTAAGGGCAATCAAAATAGGGTGTCTACAATATGAAACCTAGTTGACTTTATTTACAAGTTTTACATGAAAGAGTTTACAGTGAATTTTTTTTCACCTTTATGCTCGCTACAAAAGGGCAGCACATACCCACATTTTGTAAGGTACCCTACAATATAATCTAGAAAGTTTGATTATACTCAGTGAGGCCCAATAATATTAGCTAGGGAGTGTCCTGCTAAAATTGTAAAGCATTGAGTTTATGACTTGGTGAAGCTATATATATAATATATAACCTAATATTTGATTTAATTTGTCTTTGTTTTCAGGTTTTGCATGAAGACTAACTAATTAATGACTGATGAATTGATGAATTAATGGTGGCATGGAAGCTAATTTTATTTTTGGACATATTATATTATGATTTTAGATGTCAAGCTTTTGGACTTAATATTTACAACATATTGTTATATTATGATTTGTATTGATTAAACAAATTTTTGTTAATATTTTGATGTCAATGAAGCTAAGATGATGACTGAATTCGTATAAACATTTTTGGTTTTTGAATGAATGAATGAATGTTTATTGATTGAATGCATTTTTTTTTTATTGGATTTCAATAAATATAATACAGGTATTAATACAAAAACGAAATAACTTTTTTATGAAAAATAAATATTTATTTTATTATTATTATTATTATTATTATTATTATTATTATTATTATTATTATTATTATTATTATTATTATTATTATTTTCCGATGGCAACTAACAGTCTCAAAAACCTATATAGAAAAAAAAATGTTTAGAGATGATTTTTTTTTGAGTCAGCGACCTATAGACGCAAAAAAAAGTTATAGCGACAATAATGTACTGACACAATAATAGCATTAGAGACAGCATATCTGCAGACACTAACCTAAGTGATTTTTTATCTCTTTTTTTTGCAATGGCAGGAGATCGTCTTAATTAATACTCTTTACCATTGCAAATATGCTATGACGACATCGTTGCCGACTCAAAAACTTTTAGTGACCCTAGTACTATCGTCTCTCACCATGCCGTCAAAACGCCGTGGCCAAAGTTTTGCGACAACACTTTGCCAACTCAAAAAGTATATTCTCTAGTAGTGTTTATTCAAATAAATCTATATGCACACGTGTTTTTTGTCTGTCTAATTATCTATTCAAATGTATAATTATATGTTCTAATGTATACATGTGTCACCTACATGTACAATTATCTATTCAAATGTCTATGTGTACACATGTCACTTATCTATTTATCTATCTGTTCAATATCACATATATATTCAGCTCACTACACCAACTGCTACTGTCAGCCACCACCAGCGACCATGTCCTCTGAGAACTTTTCTGGCCAATTTTCCAGTTGGGCACTCCATTACGTTGAACACTCCAATTGAAAATTTAAATTTTTATTTATTTTTTTGAATACTCCAAATAATACCTATTATGTCTCTAAAAAACTTAAGAACCTTAAAAAAATACTAGAAACCTGCTTTCTACACCCCATTAATCTAATAGTTACAATAGATGAACAAACTCATCCTTTACAGTAAAGTCAACCCCATCATCTCCAACACCCTCGTCACTAACCCTCCATCTCCAACTCGTCGTCTCCAACCCCTATCATTTTGAGCTACTTTGGCATTCCAACAATTTGGGGATTTTTCGATTTTGATTCTTTGAAAAAAGTGAGTTCTACAATTTCTTAAGATACTCAATGTTGAATAAATGAAATACGTATGGATACTCAATTTCAAACAACAGAAAATTGGTTCCAACTTTTTGATTCGAACACTCAATGCCAAATAAATAAAATATGATAGGGATACTTAGTTCCGAACAACAAAAAATTGGTTCCATCTTTTTCATCCGGATACTCAATTTCGAACAACAAAAAATTGGCTACAGTTATTCCATCTGAATGCTCAATGCCAAACAAATTAAATATCCCTAGATACTTAATCCCAAAATTATGAAATTGCTTCGAATATTTGCTACCGAACAAATTAAATATGTAATGATCTTCAAGTCCGAACGATAGAAAATTAGAACATATTTAATACCTGATATAATATCAGATAGTTCTTTTTGTTCGAAATTGGAATATAAATAAGTTCAAAAATTAAATATTCGGATATTAAATACTAAACAATATTGACCATTAGTTCGGAAACACACTACCGAATATATGAATTTTATTTAGAAACAAGTTTCCGAACAAATGTAATTTGTTTGGTATTGAATTTCAAAACAAATTTTATAAATCCAAAGTCGAAAATGATGAAGATGAATAGAAAATTTAGGTTGCGTTTGGTTTAATTTTGGAATTGTGATTCTCTTTTTGGAATTGTGATTTGAATATGGAAGTGTGAGTTAAGTTTTGAAAAGACAAAAATTGTTTGGTTATGAGTTTTGAAAAGTGTTTTGAAAGGAATTTTTGAATTTTAATTTTGAAAAGAGCAGATTGGATTTACTCGGTCATCTGCCCGAACATCCTCCCGGACGTCCGGCTAGTTGACCGAAACAATGCAATTTTTATTTTTTTATTTTATTTTTGCAATTGCAGCCTGTTATTTGAAATATACATATATATATATATTTGATTTAGATATTTTTTAAATATAGAAATTATTTTTTTTAGATTTTTTATAAAAATAATTTAACAATCTCATCGCTAACCATCTTCAACACTGTATCATCAAAAAAGTTTTGAAAAGAGTTTTGAATTGAGTTTTGAGTTGTGTGTTTTGTTATGAGTTTTAAAATGAATTTTTGAGTAATTTTAAGTTGTGTGTTTGGTTATAAATTTTGAAGTGATTTGAAAATTTTGCCTTTGGAATCATGATTCAAAAGGCAAACCAAACACAACCTTAACTTCTCTATAATAAAAAATTTAAAAAAATTAAAAATAAAAAACTATTTAGAAACGTTTTCTTCATTGTTCATTATTAACTTCAATATTATATGAACTAGAATGGAAAATTGATGAATTCAAGTAAAATATGGTTGAGTATAAAAATACAAAATGAGGAGAAGAGAAGAGAAGAGATAAGAGAACATCTGAGTTTGATTATGAATGAGGTGTCCAAAACACTTTGATTTGTACATTTTTTTTTCAATATTATGTACCTTTTAGTCATTTTAAATACGAATATATTAGTAACAAAAAAAGTTTCATTAAGTTGGAGTGCCAACTTAATTTCGAGAAATTCTATTTCTACACACCAAATTATCTCTGTGCACATCTTTTCTCAATTCACACATTTAGTAATTTAATTTTTACTGCTTTATCTCAGTCCACACAGTTCACATTCCAAATATACCCTCACATTCTTTGTGCACATCCTCTCATTCTATCATTTCTCACTCCAAAAACCTTAACCCTAACTACACCAGCTACCAACGACGACATCAACCACTGCCCCTTCCCAGTCTCTCAGCCATTCTCACACAGCCCCTCACACTGCCGTCACCTCCGTCGCGATCATCGCAGTGCTCGTCTCTCTTCTGCATCGAAGAGCTATAAATCAGCCCTTCAATCTCGATTTGGTCAGCTCCAAATTCTTCAATCTCTAATCCCTTTGTTATTTGTTTGCTATGTTTATTGAATTCATTGAAATGGGATTGCTTTGCTTTGTGTATAGATATGTTCATGGGGTTTGAAGAAATTGATGGAGATGATGATACAAGGGAGGAGTGTCCTTGCCCTTTTTGTTCAGTGTATTACAATATCGTTGGATTGTGTTGTTATATCGGTGATGAGGATATTGTAGAGGCGAAGAATGGGGTATTACTCTCGTTTTTCTTGCTATTGATGATTTAAATATGAATAATTTTAAATTTTTACTTCATTGATATGTTTTCTCATGCTTAGTGTCTTTTAGGCATTTATGGGTCTATGTTTGAGTTTTGAAGATTTCTTTAGTGTTTGTTTGGCTTTAGAGCACCTAATTGAACTTGAATTTGCTTTGTTGATGACGAGGGACTCACAGGAAGACTTAAAATGTTGTTTTGTTATTGTATAACATGGATTGCCGCAATTACATTCCCATGAGAATAAATAAATAAATAAAAATTTGTGGGGTTCATAAAGCTGTGTATGGTTGAGGTTTGGGCATGAGAGGCAATGGCCGTTGGTGGCTGGCGATGAAGTGACTGGTGAGATGGTGGTGGGTGAGATGTATATGGAGAAATTGTGAGATGTGTAGGTGAGATGGTAGTTGGTGAGATAGTAATTTTGTTAAAGGATAAAATTATAATTCTGAAAAAATTTATTAAGTGTGTGGAGTAAGGAAACTTGGTGTGTGGAAATAGAATTTTCCCTTAATTTTTGGAATGCAAATAGAGCCTCCCCTTTTATCACATTAATGTGTTGTTTTATTGATTGTTTTGGCCATTCATTTTAGTCTAATTTCTTTAAAGACATTATCGATTGAATAAAATTGAAACAATATTAAAAATTCAAAATTAAAATTCATACATTTAAAACTACAATGATCAAATTAGTATAAGAGGTAGAGTACAGAGACTATAGGTGTAATTTAATTAATTTAATATATAAAAAAAAATTGCTAATTACATAGTTTTTAGGGTCAATTGATGGGAGGATGTGTACAACAATTAAGATAATTATATTAAAGTAGACGATCAATTGTATAAGAAAGTCTAACATCAACAACCACTATAACAAATAACTCCATAATGAAAAAAAAGTATATAGCAAACATTCAAGGAAAATTTTTAATTTTAATAATGATTGACTTCCTAACCTCTCAATAAAAATAGGGAAAATATCATTTCGGGATAGATGTATAAAAGTATTTTTAAAATAATCAAAAACTTTACATAAATTAAAGTAGAATGCCATAAGTTTTTCTATTAATTAGTAATCAATTTTTGCAAAAATCATTGTACTGTGATTATTCCATAAAAAGGAGGGTAAATTATGCAACTAGTCCCTGTAATTTATACAACATATCAATTTGGTCCATGTTTTAATTTGTTCGATTTTGTCTCTTAATTTAACGGATTGTGTCATATTAGTCTAATAAATAACAGTTGCTAGATTTAGTAGACGAAATGTCAAACGATGTGTCAATTTAGTCTATGTATCTTACATAATGTATCAATTTGATCCATGTTATTTTAGTTTACTCGATTTTAACAGGGACTAAATTGACATATCGTGTAAACTATAGAGACCAAATTGACACATCGTTTGACTTTCTGTTAACGAAACGTAACAATCGTTATTTATTGAACTAATATGATATAATTCATTAAATTAAATGATAAAATTGAATAATTAAAATAATAAAAATCAAACTGACATATCATTTATATAATGTACCCTGAAAATAAAAGCGTACTAATCCAAATAATTGCACATTACTCATGCACATGGATTATTTTTTGACCCCTCAAACGAAAGTGTAAATGAGTGATCACAAATTATTCATGCAAATAGATTATTATTATTTATTTTTATTTTGGTTAGGTTTTTTTTTTTTTTTAGAAAGTGGAGGTCATATTTTGGTTAGATTAAGGCATTTACATTTGGCAAATTGTACTAAGAATCTTTGTAGTTTACAATTTGTGTCAGTTTAATCATTGACTTTTTAATTGTGGTACATTTAATTTTAAATTTTGAATCTTGTTTCAAATAAGGACAGTCAAATATATTTCATTTGCAAATGGTCCATTTCAAGAGCAAAGTCCTCGTACAACTTATTTTGTGTTAGTTAACTTGTACATTGTTTGAAATGTAACGGTCTTTTTTTTAATAAATAATGTTAAAAATTTCTTGGTTATAAAGTTCTATTTGGTTTGGTTTTCTAAATCTAGTTTCAAAAAATTTTTCTAAGAAACTAAAAATTAAATTGGTGAAAAATAAATAAATTAAAAACACATTATTTTTATATAATTTTATGTTTTGGAATGGTAGAAATAATTTTTTTTTTATATTTATTTTCGTTAAATTAGTTTTATTATTTTTCAAAAGTCAAACATGATGACAATTTTGATATTATTATTAAACCAATCCACTAAATCAAAAAAATCAAAATGAAAACATTTCATATATTAAATATATCAATTACACATTAAAGCCTAATAACCATTTATTACATGATAACTATCAAAAAATATCTATTAACAATAAATATAACCATCTATTACATGATAACCATCCAAAAATATCAACAAAAATAATCATCTATTATATGATCATCATCCAAACACATACCAAAAACTAATTTGGTAAAAAAATAAAAATAAATAAAAATTTATCATTTTTATATAATTTTAGGTTAGAAATAATTTTTAAAAATTCAAAATTAATTTTTTGACATTTATTTTTGTCAAACTAGTTTATATTTTATCAAATTAATAATTTTATCTTTAAAATAAAGTAACAGTATTTTTAATTATTTTTATTTAAAATAAAATTTAAAATTAAATATATCATAATTAAAACATGAAGAATTAAAATTTAAATTCTAGTAACCATTACTGCAATTCGTGTTTTACATTTTTGTACAATGTTTCATAAGTCAAACCGAAAAGAAGACAATAATAATAATAGGGGCGGGACCCCTGCTTCACATTTTTGTACAATGATAAGAAAACTAATAATAAGGGGGGCGGGACCTATGCTTCATACGTTACTGTCGTTGGTAGTTTGGTTTAGCTATATTGATGATCTAAGTAAATAAAAGGGGCAGTTGATTGGACGGATTAGATAATAGTGAATTAAAATTTATCATACTTGAATTCGAAAAATTATGAATTTCTTAAATTATTTAACTATCTTATTCCAATGTTTGTGTTATTTTTTAACACAATCATTATTTGATCTTTTTTATTAACTTTGGATCTCTATAGAATCTATCTACTCATTGATAATAACGCCAGATTTTGATAATCTATCAAAACTTATTTTGGCACTAAGAATGCCAATGTTAAAATTTGACAATTTCAATGGCAATCCCATTAAAACATTCAGTAGTTATAATATTGAATAGCATCTTCATCGAAGCTACTCTAATGTGAACATAAAATTAGTAAATAATCTTATAATATTATATTTTTTTATCAGTAAAGAAGAAACCTTTATTGATGGAAATCTTATAACATTATATGATATTGCTTACATAATTATGCTAGTTAATAACAAATCATATCACGTACTAAGTAAATCATCACTCGTCTCATAAGTGACTATTTCAACCATATTGCACATGACATGACTTTTATCACCTTCGTAAGCATGCACCTATAGATAAAAATGTGGAATATTCAAATGCAAATTCTGTACCAGCAGCTCAGGAGAAGTTATTGGTTTGTCGGGACTAAGATTTTATTGGTTTGTCGGGACTAAGATTTCATCACTGCAGCTAGAAAACGAAATATTTTTTTACTATATATATAAATACATATGTATAAACAATACAATATATAAATTTATATACACACATAAAATGAAATTTAAATACTATAAAAATAATCTCTAATAAGATGAGAAAATTTTTTTGATAAAAAATAAAAAGAAAATGTAAGATGGGAGAATAATGAAATATATCTTTTATACTAAGATGTCATTTTATTTATGACATAAGATATACATTTTAAAAAATGCTATGGTAAACAAAATTTTTCACAGAAACTGTAGGGCCGTGGCCCCCCATAGTCTTCTCCTAATTCTACTCCTGGTTGGTCTTGAGGCACCGCAACTTAGAGCCGTAATGATATTATGATTGATGAAAGGAGCAGAACTTACGAATTTTTGTTGGGTGATTAAGGAACATGAAAGGATATGGTAAATTGTGATTGGTGTGGTGTATAACCACGTGACACCGTAAGACCAACCAATATTTTTTCGCAACTCATCAGACTCAGAGTAATTATTAGGCACATAGACACCATATTTTTACATGGTGCCTTTCTGTATATATATATATATATTTTTTTTGGGGGGGGGGGGGGAAGGGTTCAATGGTAAGAATTGTCCGATCCAATTTATGCGTACCTCAATTAATCTATTTCCTGATCCTGTCAAAGACAAACCATCACACCAAGATTAGGAATTTTATTTTATTTTTTTTGATTGATTTATGTGGTGATATTTTTCGTATTCATAATGATTCAAATATAAATTCCAAACCATTTTCTATTTATAAAACTTTTACACTTTATGTTATTGAAAACTGCATTTACATGAGAAATTTCACAATTATTTGCAAATCCAAAAACATGATATTTATACCCATATCTTGGTATTAACCTTTTAAATTACATGGGATTATGTGTTACATTTTTTTTGAACAATTTTTGTGTCAAGAAACATGAATAAATTATCTCGGTCAAAAAAAAAAAAAAAAAATTGAATAAATTATAATTAACCCTATTATCAGTGATTTTGATATGAAAGAATTTAATTAATATATAAATTTTGTAATATCAACCACAAACTGCATAATTTCGTCACAAATTAACATAACAAAAAATATTATAACTAAGTCATAAACTTTTACAACATTACCTATAAAATTTTAGATATTTTGTTACGTCAATTTATGACGAGATTACGCAATTAGTGGTTGGTGTTACGAAATTGTGGTAAAATTACACCTTTTGTACTAAATCCAGTGCCAATGCACCCTGTATACAACCCTACTACAAAATTACATAAATTTTCACAAACTTACCTAAGTGATCTCATAAAAATACTTTAAGTTAAACACAAATTCACGTAAGTCTTAAGTTTTTACAAATCTATGTAAATTTATATTTAAATTATGCATTTTGTAAAATTACTTATATAAATTCATAAAAATTTATATAATTTTGTGATAAAATTACATGTGCATTAAATACTAAAATATTTCCCAAAAGAATATTAAAGGATATGAAAAGGGAAAGAAAATTCATCCAATATATAGTAGAGCACCACCCAAAAACCAAACCACCACCCATTAGCTGGGCTGTTTGCATTCTTATTTTGAAAAAGACAAAATTAAAATATTATATAAGAATTCCAAAAAAGAAAATGTTTTGGCTTTTTGATTTTTTTGGCTATTTTAGCCTGGGCTAAAAAGCTTAGTTTGGGAAGAATTTTTTGGCTTTTTGGCTTTTTTTATGAGAGAAAAGTGTAATGATTATGGGTTGGATGTGATGTTTTGTTTGTTGTGGTTAAAATAGCCTATTTTATTTTTTGTAGCTAAAATATCCAAAAAAGTCTCAAATCTTACTTCCCAAACGGTGCCAAAGGAAGATTCCTATGACCCCCAACGATATATTGATCATTGATGTATTTAAATTTATTTAGAAAATTGTATCTAATGGTGGCATAAATGATTTAAATCATTTTGAAAATTGTGGAGTTGTGCTTTGTGAAAAAAATTAAAAAAGAAAAAGGAAGTCAGTCCTGTTTCCTACTTTCCCTTTGCCAGCTAAAAATGAGTGTCAGCCACCATCAATTCTCATCAATTTCAATTTATTTTTTTTATTTTTTTTATTTTTTATTTTTTTTTCTGCGTTTCTTCTTTCCCTCTGTCTTCGTTAATGGATAGTAGTTGACTTCTTATTCTACACCAAAACACAAGTTAACATTTTTATTCGATTTAAAAAATGGAATTAAATCCTCTCCAGTCTGTTATCAGATGGGAGGGTTGATCCGAGTTCATTTCGATAATTTAAACCGTTTAATTTATAAAATTCTTCGAGTATATTATTCCTGTAAAAAATTATGTTGATCAGATATCGATAGACATTTTATTATATCACATTTCCATCAATGGCATGCATAATTTTCAAAATAAATTGTAATAGAAATATGATCTGATCAAGTGATTATCAATATCAGATCACCATGAATTTTTCTAAGGCTAATGTAATAGATGGATTCTACATATTGAATGGTTTGAATTATTGAGATGGATCTAGATTAGGCTCAAAATGACCCAACAGTACCCAGTCTAATAACGGACTGGAAAGGAGCCAACTCCTTAAAAAATAAATTGAGCAATAGTATCTTCAATTGTCATTATTTGAAACAAAATTCAAAATTCAGGACCAAATGTGTAACAATTGAAAAATCATAAACCAAAATGATATGAATCTCAAATTATAGGAACCGTTAATGTAATTTATCTTAAAAAATATGCAAGGATTTATTAGAAAATCCTACTCAAGACACTTGTATTTTAATTAACTCAAGTTTTTATTTTATTTTATTTTATATTCTATTAAATTCCATCAATTGAGACTTCTATTTCAGAAGGTTCTATTTTCCATTTCGTAGTTTTTTTTTGTTTTACTGTTTTACCCTTCCAGTTGGTTATCCTATATTTTTTTGTTATAATATATTTACATATATTGCGTACGTTTGGCATGTTCGTGATTTTCGTAGGAGGTCCCAGAGTTCTTGTGAGGTGCGATTTATGTTGCGGTTTCTCTAGATTTTATAGTGTGCATATTCACACCCTTAAGATTGGGACAATCAAAACAAAATCACATTTAACATTTTATAATGTTTTCAATTGTTTTCATAATGAAAACATCCACAAAACAATTTCAACAATACAATAAACCTCATATTTACAAACCCCTTCAATATATTGCCAATTCAATTATTAATGTTACAATGTTCACACAAAAGCAACATCTTACAAATTCAATATGAACATCCATAATACATGGTGGATATTTACACCCCTAGGAATGTGACAATCAAAACACAATCATATTTACATCAGGTTGATTTTAAACCCACGACAATGCAACAGCCTTACAAGAGATCTCAGATTTCAAAATCCTACTATGTACATCATAGCATATACATTTTAATAATTTTTTGACTTTTCATGAAAAAATATACGGAAAAATAGAGAGAGTGGTATGACAATTTATAGTGATTTTTTAATTTTTTAACTAAAATTGAAAGTTGTCAAACGAGAATGTAAAAATCATACAATATGATGTTAATATACTTATTTAGGGTTTTTGAATGTGGATTTAAATATGATTTTTCGAAAGTATTATAGTCGTTAGGGTTCAATTACATCTCACAAAATAACATTAAATTCAAAAAATGACTTGCATTTCTTGCCCTCTTAAAAAACGATGTGGAATTCTATAATGGCCACTAGTTTTGTTCTCTGTTGCTGAGAAGATGAGCATTTGGATATGGAACAATGTGAAGTAAGCACAATGTCTGATTAGAAGTAGAAGAAGAACGTGGAAGCTAGAGCACTAATTTGGGGGAAAAAATTCCAATCCAACAACGTTTTCAACACGCTCCTCTTAACATGATGATAGTATTGTCAATTAGCTACTAATGGGACTAATTAGAACATAAGGGTAAAAAAAAAAGTTAAATAAATTGATGCATAAGCACTGAAATGTGAATTTATAAAAAAATGTCACTAAAAAAAAAGATAATTATTCAATAATTTAATAATATTAAACTATCAAGTCAATTTTATTTTACACCATTCATTTTTATCTTTCCAAAAGGTGAATCCAATCTCAAGTTTGACTTTTTTTTTTTTTTTTTTTTTAAGTGATCGCAAGTGACAAAAATCATAATTGACACGGTGGTTCTAAACCTTCTGGGTATGTTTGATTGGGTGGATTAGAGTATGAGATTGGGATTATTAATCCGTAGGTCCAATTATCCCATGTTTGTTTTAACATTTTGGTTTAGGATTATTAATCTAATGAATAATTAATCCAATAAATTTGTAGGATTATTAGTAATGGGGTAGAGGTGGGATTATTAATCTAATGGATATCAATCCAATTGGATAGTGAATACTACACTAATTTAATAGGATTATTAATATTTCACTATTAGTCTTTTGGACCAAAAATGACCTTTGAGTATTTTTTTAACTTTCATTCATTAGCCACTGCATTAGCAATTAGGAAACAATCCAGCTATTTTCTAATCTACAAATAAAAAACAATTGCAAAAGATAATTCCTAAAATCTCTACAGAAAATTGTTTCATTATTTTTAATTATTTTGGTTCATCAATACCAAAAACCATATTATTGGATATTATAATTTCTGATAGGTGGTAGGGGAATATATATATATATATATATATGGGGTTTCAAAATACTACACAATTTGCACCGATTCACCCATTAATTGCATATTAGTTTAATTCGTGATTTAAAATTTATAATTCATTTTTAAAATCACATTGCCCTGTCATAATTAATATATATACTTTTAATAAAATATCAAAATAAAAATCATTGTGAGAAATATCTATAAATTTGTAGCATTATATATATAAAATAATATTATGTATTATATAAATAGTTAAATTTGAAAGGTATTGTTAATGTATATTGGCCCTGTTTGGTAGAGCTGTGGGAAAGTACTTATAATTTCTGTCTAAACAGCTTATAGCTTATAACTATGAACATAAGCTGATTTCTGACTTATAAATTAAGCATCTCCTGCCACACTCAAAGAATAAGCTGATTTCTAACTTCTAAAAAGCTATAAGTTATAAGTTAAACCAAACACATCAAAATAGCTTAAATTAAGCTGAAAGCTGAAATAAGCAGCTTTTAAGCTGCACCAAACAGGACTATTATATTATACTTATCTATTTGTATCTCTATCCCTATCTTGTATCTCTATCTTTATCTCCTTATATCTCTATCTTCTTCTATACTTATAAAGGATTCTTTTCAACTTATATATACACGTTTCTCCTATTATATTCATTTAATTCAGTTTGTGTTTGGAAAGGCAAGTTGGGACTAAATTAGCCACGTCCGGACAAAAAAGGCTAATTTAGCCAAATGGAGACAAAACAGAAATCACGGGTTGGGTTCAAACCCTTATTGGGGTAAATTTACCAAAATACCTTGACTGTCCCCTCTGATTCTGAGGCCCAACGCCTTACCACACACACAATCTTTCTAGGGCACACAACAAGCGAAGGAGGTGATTAATGTACACCAGCGGCGATGACATCTGAGGCAGCTTCGCAAAGGCGATCGGCACCGGAGTATGCATCTACGGCGTCGAAAAAGAATCACGAACAGGTCGGCAAATTGAACGGTTGGGGCATATGTTGGCGGCGGCGAACAAGAACGAACCCTTTCAAACACCACCGATCTTCAAGTAATGCTTTATGGTCGTTCTGATTTCGTTTCCCTTTTCACGTAAATCCGTTCCCTACTTCCGATCTGCTTAGGGTTCATGTGTAGAATTCCTTTCTCTATTAAAGACAATTTTTTTCCAAATTTCAAAGGAAATGTGGACTCTGTTTTTTGAATATCCTATGGGTTCATTACGATTAAATTAAGTTGACACATTTTTGGTTCATTACGGGTTGAGTTCATTACCGATCTGTTTGTTTACTATGGTGCTTGGGTTCATTACGATTACATTAAGTTCACACATTTTGGGCAGATATATATATATATATATCTGTTCTTATATATAAATCTGTAAATCTGTTCGTAATGAGGGCAGATATATGTAAATATGTTCTTATATATATATAGATCAACCCATAGTAAAAATTTAAAAACAGATACATATAAAGAACCTTAACAACCTGTTCTTATACATCTGTTGAGATTCTTAAAACAATATGTTCTTCATTTAACAAACAGAAACATGTACATCTGTGCTTAATAAAGAAATCTGTTCTTCAGTTGTTGTTATACAAATGTAAGGAAAGTAAATTAAAAAAGAATGAACATATACATCTGTTTAGGGGATAAATGTATGATCAATCTATGCTACAAACTGCCAAATCGGACAATTTTGATGAAGTAGTTTATTCTTTTTAGAACTTCTTGTGTGGAAATTTAAGCGTATCCAACAGTTTATGCTTCTGTTCACCCAATCTGAAGCCTTTGCACTTATTCGATGCAAATTCATAGGAAACACACGATGTTCATGGCTTTTTATTATTATTAATATTTGCATTATTATTATTGGTTTGGGGTTGTATATCTCCAATGTGTGTAAGTGCATGTGGATAAAAGAACGTAGATGAATAACATAAAATAGAAATAAGCCAAAATAGATTTTTAAAACTTAATTAACAGACGTAAAAATTTAATTTCACAAATTCAATTTGAAAAGAAGTTTACCACTGTAATGCATGTGGATGAATAATAATTTTCAAAAATAACTTTTATTAATAGTTACCCAGCATCTTTGTATTTCTACGTTACCATTTTCATTCATGTACTCGTAATTGATTTGCTTTGATCACGAATGTATAATTTGTAATTAATTGATTTTGCCATAACATAAATTCTTAATTTGATAATGTAAACACATAGTGTTCGTTACTATGTTTTATATATTATTATTGTTTTTTTGGGGTATGTTTATATCTCATGTGTGCAACTACATATGGGTTAATAAATAAGTTTACCACTACACAAAGGTATGGATGAATACTACTTTCACAAAATCAATTTCATTAATGGAATCAAATTACGACAGTAGATTTGTACATAATCATTTTGATTCATGTAAATTTAATTGAATTCTAATTTGATTATGAATTTATAATTTACATAAAAGTGGCTTAATTTGATCATGAATTCTTAATTTGATTCATGTAAACACACGGTGTTCATGCCTTTTTTATCTGTTAGGTTTGAAAAGGAAATTAGAGATCTATTGAGATTCTTAGACAATGAAACCATAATTCGTATGGTGTAGTACGGTTAATATTAAATGAATGAAATAATGAATTTGTATACCCATCATATGAAATTTGTGCATCAGCGTGTTTATTTTATGTTTAACCTGAAGTATGGATATCATAAACTAATTACTGCTATGATTCATTGTTACTTTCGAATGTTTGTCGTTCATAGCATGGCTTCGTTTACCTCTAGTGCAACTTCCAGTACATGGCCACGTTGAATGTGTGCCTGTAGACATGGCCCCTATATTGTTAAGATTTCAAGGTCCACCAAAAATCTAGGGCATCCCTACTTTGCATGTCCCCGCCCTGTGGTGAGTGCCCAATTCATTACCAGTCATAACTGCATGAACATTAAGAACCCATTGACTAATAGTTTCATCATTTGCACTCGTCAGCCCTGTGTCAGTTGGATTGGTTGGTGCGAAGAACCAAGGCGAGAGAGCACGGACTATGCGTCACCTAGAGACGAAATTGTCATGCAATTACGGGATGATGTCATACACATTCAACAATCCTTGCGTGTCGTTAAGACCATTGTGTATGTGTTATGCATCGTCATTGTCATTTTGTTGTTACGTATGTAAGCAACGTTAGGATGTTGGTAGTATGTACAACCAAGTTACGAGATTGTTAGTATGTTAGTAGTACGTTTTAGTATGAGTATAATCTTGCTTTGCGTTCCTCCACTAGGAAAGGTTATTTGTATTAATGACTATCATACCTATATGCATCGCGCAGTTCCATGTTTCTTTATTTATGTTACTAATGTGCAATGGTTATATGATGTCTAATTTAGCATCCTATTTATCTGTTTATTGTTCATGGGCATAGATTCTTCCATAATGTAACCAATTTAAATTATTCTGCTATCAGCTTATACGTTTGTATGTAACAACCACATATAGTCATGTTACCTTTTTGTAACCGTACATTAGTAATGGCTTCCATAAGTACTTCACTGCGTACTCAATCCAAAAGCAAAGGCATTGTCACAAAGAAGTCAAGCAGTCTTGAAGAGACACAGACTTAATTCAGCCACAAGGCCTCATGGAGCAGTGACTCAATTCGAGTTTTCCTGCAATTGACTGCAAATAAGATTACAAAAGGAAACCGGCCATTCCTAGTCCTCAGCCAAGCTGAATACAAGTCATTGGCCAGAAAATTTGAGAAAAAAACAGAAAGAAAACATGGCCTCAAACAGTTGAAGAATAAATACATGAGTTTGAAAAAAGAGTGGCAAGCGTGGACAGAGTTGATGGATTCAAGCAAAGGAGTGTCAGGGATAGGGTTGACTGTGACACCGGTATGTTTCAGGCACTTGAGGAGTGGTGAAACAAGATGGAATCGGTAAGTACATGTACAAACAAGTTTCATATTTGTCTATTACCAGTACATTTAACCTTTTTAGTTAACTTTTAATTAATTATATGAAATGTAACGTCTTTCTCTTTCATATATCTCCCTTTCTGCAGATAAACAAGGTGTGTGCCAAGTTCAAGAAAAAAAACTTTGGAACATCGTGACTTGATGGAGACAGTCTTCATGGGGGTATCAGTTACTGGGAAGCACCATTGGACCCCGAGAGAGAAACTTCCTAAAGCTGTTGATGACTCATCTGATTCTGTGCACAGTTTGGGAGCCCAGCCATTTGCTGATTTGATACCCGTAGGAGTATAGGACATGGATTCAGATTCTTCACTGGAGCCTGTTCCGATTGAAAAGGGAAAAAGGAGAAAGACGCCATCAACAAGTGTTTCAAAGTTGAAGAAGGCAACAAGTGGAGCGTCAGTTATTGCGGAAAACATGAACAATCTAACAAATGTGGTGCGTACGAAGAATCAGCAGGTTACGATGAGGCACCTCACAGGCAACGAATTGATGTACACTATTTTGGAGTGCATGCATCACCTGACGACTATTCCATCTCTGATTGGTACGCCGCTATTCCATTTCGCCTTGACACTTATGGATAACGCAGATTACCGGGAGGTGATGATGTGCCAGCCTGATGACGACCACATCATAAGGTGGCTTACACAAAAGCAGCTCTAGTGTACTGCGTCGGCGCTATTTGCGAACCTGTTTGGGGCTCGCCGGACGTGATGTAGCGGTGTTAGGACTGTTGAAGATGCATGTCCTTCTCTTGCTTTTGAAAACTTTTAGTTATGTTATTGTTGGCACTGTACTAAACACAGGATAGTTGTGTTTGCATGTTTTAAACTGTTCCTTGTTGTTGTTTTTCCTTGCTAGTTATGGTGAACCAAACTTTTAGTTAAGTTTGTCATAGACGGAATGGAAGCATGGTTGTGCGTTTTTTGGGAAAAGAATAGGATGCTTCTGTTTTAATTAAATGTATGGCAATGAAATGCGCAACAACGGTTTTCTTGCTAACTTTTGTATGTCTTTATTTTGCGAGGGAAACTGTTATGTTAGTTTGACGTCATTTTTTATGGTTATGTTAGTAATGGTCCCTCTGTAAACAATAACGACGAGGTTTACAATTTGTTTAATTCATATCGTTATGCGTTACTAATGACATTGGTAACGGCATTACTTACATTAAAAACGATGCCGGCATTCTGTAATTACAAACTGTTATTACATTTGCGTCAATGAATCACGTGCAAACTGATTGAAACAGTGCCACTCTTGTAGGTTTCGCATCAACGAAGACGTGATGAATCCCTGGGATGGAAGCAACAATGACGATTTAAGGGAAATGCTTAATCAAATGGCCGTACAGCTGCAACAAGAAAACAACTGGACATTTCTACAAGCATGCCAGTATGTGACAAAGTAGTACAAAAAACACATGGCTAAAACGCCATGTCGCACTTCGTTATTGACCGGGCATGCATGGATATGCGAACTATATGCAGGTCATATAGGTCGATTTGAGAAAAATGTTTGCATGCCGAAGGAAGTTTTTGCCGCTTTGTGTGACACATTAGTAAATGATTTTGGGTTATAAGTACCACAACGTCCACATGGCTTAGCTGTTGAAGAAAGCGTTGCAATGTTTATCCACGTGTTGCAAGGGACGCAAAATCGACAAATCCAAAAACGTTTCCAACATTTGAGGGAGACTGTGTCTCGACACGTACATAACGTATTAACTTCCATGAAAGAGTTCATTGTTGTTCATTGTCGGCCCACATATAGTTAGCACCGTATATATCCATACGTGCGGTCTAAACAGAAATACCTACCGTTCAAGGTACTACTGAAAAACATTATTGACATATTTGTACAAAGTGCAGTTATTTTGTTTTTATTATTAACTGAACCTAACATATGAAAATAACCATTACTTGTTACCCGTTTAAGTAACAATACAATTGGGTTATTTGCAGGACTATATTGGAGCAATAGACGGAACACATGTAAGTGCATGGGTTACGGTGCCAGATGCGGCAACATATTTCGATAGGAAATACTATCACACGCAAAATATCATGGCCGCGTGCGATTTTGACATGTGTTTCATCTTCATTTCATGCGGATAGGAAGGAAGTATGCATGATAGTCCCATCTTCAACGAGATCCTAACAAATGACAATGTCCTATTTCCACATCCTGAAGAAGATAACACAGTGCCAAGAATTCTAAATTGATGGGGCTATAATTTTTTCTCAAACAGCGTTACTTGAAAATGAAGCACAATGTTTGTTTTTGGTGTCATAAATTGTTGTCCTGTCTGCGGGCAAATATTATCTTGTCAATTCTAGCTATCCAAACCGGATAGGTTACTAGCACCATTCAGAGGCAGTCGTTACCACC
Source organism: Camellia lanceoleosa (assembly GCA_025200525.1). Lineage (NCBI taxonomy): Eukaryota > Viridiplantae > Streptophyta > Magnoliopsida > Ericales > Theaceae > Camellia > Camellia lanceoleosa. Next base: position 22,120,820 of record CM045766.1, on the reverse strand, counting down.
AACAGCAATTCCGACATACTCAACGGAACAGGACAGCAAATACGCCAAGGGAATTATTTAACAAAGTTCACTCGTTGTTACGCAGTGTGGTGAAACGCACTTTCGGTGCCTGGAAAAATCGATGGGGGTTTATTCGAGACATGCCTCGGTATGACTTTGCAAATGTACAAGTTCAGTTAGTAGGTGCGTCAATGGCATTACATAATTATATACGGCGAAACATAGGTAATCCAACAACTGTTCACCTAATCTGCGCCGAGGAAGAGGCTATGACAATAGTAAATGCCATACCGGAAGTTGAACATGGCGATGATGGTTTAATGGTTGGGGATGAGGACTCGCATATGGCATTGGTGCGCCTTCGCATACGCGACAAGTTATGTTACTTGTGTAATAACGGAACGTTAGGAAATATATAATAGTCTACCTAATTTTCGTAGGATTGTAACATTGGTAACACACGTGGAACAGACTGTATTCAAATGTATTATCATGTACAATATATATGTGTTTACACGGGAATATAATCCCTTTCAGTTGGTAACATACCTAATTTTGAAAAACTAAAAACAACAGAAAAAGTCGTAGATGAAAAAAAAAAAAAAAAAAAAAAAACCAAGGTCAAACAAATAAGAAAAATAAAGCATAACGAATTCAAAATTTATCATGTGCCACGTCCATTAAAAACATGAAATAAAACAGTTTAAAACTACAAACAGCCAAAACAGACATGAAAAATTATCATAAAAAATTACAGTAAATTATGATTTTTGACATCATAAATTAAAGCCAACACATGGAATACGAATTTTGTAAACTAAAAACAAATTAATGTATACAAATAAAAAGAAATTGACAAAAGCGTAAATGAAAAAGAACTGAAATAAAAAAATAACATAATTTACCATTTGTCACGTAATTTAAAAATAAATACAACACATGAAAACTCATTTTTCAAAAAGTAAAAACAAATTAATGTATACCAATAAAAATGAAAATGACAAAAACGTAAATTTTAAAAAAAAGAACCATAAAATACGCCTGACCCACAACAATAAAAAATAAAAAAATAAGAACATAATTTACCAGCCACGTAATTTAAAAATAAATACAACACATGAAAACTCATTTTTCAAAAATAAAAACAAATTAATGTATACAAATAATAAAAAATGACAAATTTGAAAATTTACAAAAAAGAACCACAAAAATACGGCTCATCCAAAAATGTAAAAAATGAAAACATAAAAACAGAAATTAGCATTTGTCACGTAGTTTACAAATATCATGAACACATGAAAACCCAATTTTGAAAAATAAAAACAAATTAATGTATACAAATACAAAAAATTGATAAAAACGTAAATTGAAAAAACAGAACCACAAAAATACGCCTCATCGAAAAAAATAAAAAATAAAAACATAAAACTAGAAATTAGTATTTTCCACGTAATTTACAAATAAATAAAACACATGAAAATCCATTTTTGACAAATAAAAACAAATTAATGTATCGAAATAAAAAAAATGACAAAACTGTAAATTAAAAAAAAATCACAAAAATACGCCTCATCAAAAAAAATAAAAATTAAAAACATAAAAACAAAAATTAGCATTTGTCACGTAATTTACAAATAAATAAAACACATGAAAACCCATTTTTGAAATATAAAAACAAATTATTGTATACCAATAAAAATAAGGGAGACTTATTTATAAGTCCTTTTTCAGACACTTATATTAGGTTAAATCCTGTGTAATTTCTTATAGAGTCTTAAGTCCTATTTTAATAGGAATGTATTCCACAATATCCTACATAAACGTAACGTGACGTGACACTTACATAAACGTAACGTGACACCTAAATATACGTAGCGTACCGTGATACCTATATAAACGTAACGTAACGTAACATGACACCTACATAAACGTAACGTAACATCTACATAAACGTAACGTAACGTGTTACGTTACATTTCGCAAACTTAATGAGTTTTTTATTTTTTTTAATTGTATGTGAAAATGTTACTGGCTTATGTTGGTGTCACGTTACGTTTCATATAAATATGATCTATGGTAATATTCAATTTCCTATATAAGAAATTGAATGTTGACATAAATCATAGGTGTCACGTTATGTTTATGTAGGTGTCACGTTACGTTACGTTTATGTAGATATAATCTATGATAACATTCAAATTCTTATATAGAAAATTGAATGTTGCCATACATCTTAGGTGTCACGTTGCGTTATGTTTATATAGATATGTCACGTTACGTTTATGTATGTGTCACGTTACGTATAGATGTCACGTTACGTTTATATAGGTATTACGTTACGTTACGTTTATATATATATGATCTATGGTAATATTCAATTTTCTATATATGGTTTTACTATTATTTATGATATTAACAACTAATATTGAGGGTAAATGTGTCAACAAATTTCTTATAAGACTTATGGGAACATAAATTTTTTAGTAGGACCATATATATCATAAGTCTCCTTAATAGGACTTATAAATAATTTTTTCTAAAAATAAATAAGAAAAAAACGTAAATTAAAGAAAAAAACAAATTAATGTATAAAAAAAGAAAAATGACAAAAACATAAATTAAAAAATAAATAAATAACCATATAGATACCCCTAATCCAAAAAAATAAAAATAAAAAATCCAATGAGGTTGACGTGGAGTAGAGAAATCAAGGAGTTGACATTCTTAAAATCACTTCAAGAACATTTTGGTCATTTATTATGAAGACACCTCACCAAAAAATTAAAGAGTCAAAAAAAACATAAAATCCTTTCTAAATCAAACTTTTTATTCTCAAATTAAAATAATTAAAAAAAATTAAAAAATTAAAAAGCAAACCACTTCCCAAAAGAATGCTCAATATAATACATCATTTCCCTACTCTCTCTACTATTTTGGGAATGCTCAATATAATACGTCATTTCCCTACTCTCTCTGCTATTCTAACACTTCCATTCACCATACACTTCTGAGTTCTCAGTCCTCCAGAGGAACTCACAAAAACAACAAACATGACCCCATATTTCATTCTCTCCTTGTTCCTCCACCACCTAGCATTCCTCTTAGCTGGACCATTGTGCCGGAATCTGACCCACGCCGCCACCGGAGGAGGCCGGTGGACCCTCCTCAAACACAACATTGGCATAACTGCCATGCACATGCAGCTCCTCCCCAACGACCGTGTCGTAATCTTCGACCGCACCGACTTCGGCCCCTCCAACATCTCTCTCCCCAACCACAAATGCCGACTCGACCCCAACGACATCGTTTTGAAATCCGACTGCACTGCCCATTCCATCGAATACGACGTCGTCTCCAACTCCTTCCGCCCTCTCACCGTCCTCACCGACGTCTGGTGCTCCTCCGGCTCTCTCTCCCCTCACGGCCGTCTGATTCAGACTGGCGGTTTCAACGACGGTGATCGTGCTGTCAGATTTTTCAAGCCCTGTAATGGTTTTGATTGTGACTGGCAAGAAATCAAATATGGGTTGAATATGGAAAGATGGTATGCCACCAATCATATATTACCGGACGGTCGACAAATCATCGTCGGTGGTCACCTGCAATTTAACTACGAGTTTTATCCAAAGACCGGCTCGACTAATCGAGCTTACAGTTTACCCATTTTAGTAGAGACTAATGAGCCCAAAATTGAGAACAACTTGTACCCATTTGTGTTTCTTAATGTTGATGGGAATTTGTTTATTTTGCGAATAATAGAGCGGTACTGTTCGATTATTCGAAGGGTATTGTCGTCAAGACATACCCGAATATGCCAGATGGCAATCCTCGGAGTTATCCGAGCACCGGTTCGGCAGTTTTGCTGCCATTGAAGAACTTGCAAGGACAAGCAATTCAAGCTGAAGTGTTGGTTTGTGGAGGTGCACCGAAAGGATCCTTCACCAGCGCTCAAATGGGTCAATTTCTCGGAGCCTTGAAAACATGCGGGCGGATCAAAATAACCGACCCGTCTCCCCAGTGGGTTATGGAGACTATGCCTCTGGCTCGGGTCATGGGTGACATGGTATTGCTTCCAAACCGTGCCGTCTTGATTATTAATGGTGGGTCGGCCGGATGGGAATATGGTAGGAACCCAGTTTTAAATCCGGTTGTTTACCGACCCGATATGGCAATTGGATCGAGGTTTGAGGTCCAAAATCCGAGCACTATACCCCGGATGTACCATTCCTCGGCAGTTTTGCTTCGTGACGGTCGAGTTCTTGTTGGTGGTAGCAATCCTCATAGTGCTTACAAATTTGAGGGTGTCCTTTTTCCCACTGAATTAAGATTGGAGGCTTTTTTGCCATCATATTTGGATCCAGGATCCACTAGTTTGCGCCCAAAAATTATCTCACCGGCTTCTCATGCCAAGATTGGGTATGGCCAACAGATTACGATTCAATTTATGGTAACTGGTACAATAAATAGAAATTTGGTCACCGTAACAATGGTTGCACCATCATTTAACACACATTCATTTTCTATGAACCAAAGATTATTGGTGCTTGGAAGCGGAAATGTGAAAATTGTTGGAAAATCCACATATAAAATTGGGGTGGTGACACCGGGTTCGGGTAAACTTGCCCCATCCGGATACTATCTTTTATTTGTGGTCCATCAACAAATACCCAGTGACGGCATTTGGATCCATATACAGTGAAACTTCTCGTTCTTTCAAAATTAGTGTTGAATTTTTACTATATAAAATATTTTCACTTTTTAAGTAGGTTGTTTGAATTATTATTATTATTATTATTCTTGCAAGGATTGTTATGATGTCATCAAAATTGTGTTTACAAGATTAAATAAAAAGGCAGGATCTTCATGTTATGAATTGTACTTTACATGGATAATTCTTCCATGACATTAATTAATAAAAGATGGTTGTTATATATTAGTGAAATTTTTTATCCATTTTTTTTATTATCTATGTAATTTTTCATGTCATGTATTATAATGATTTCTATTGTTTTCTCTAAATATAATAAGTCAAGGCCTACAACTATAAATAATATTTATTTTATAAAAATATATGAAATATGATGATAAAATATATCTAGTGACTAATATCATTTGAATGAAATGTGAGTACCTTTTATGTCAATTGACAAGTACTCGGCAACGTTTCGTATCATCCATAGCCTCTAACAATCATTCATGAGGAAAATGTTTTGGTGTTGTTTTGGATTCCATATAAAAATGATATAGATTCAAAAGTAATATTCATAAATTTATTTTAAAAATAAGTATGGGGTGAAGATTGAACTTGATGATGTGAGTTCCCCTATAAACAATGAATTTCATCCATACAATTCAAATTTTGAGTTTTCTTCTTTCTTTTTCTTTTTTTTAATTTGTAGAATTGTTGTTCCATATAATTTTTTGGATTGTTTTTGTCAAAAAGTATATGATATGTTATGATCCATGCATCATATTAACATCATGATTATTAACATGTACTTTCTAATAAAATTCTTGAACATTTATACACATTAAAAAAGCATGTATACATGTAAAAGATTTTACTTTTTATTAACATTATACCTGTTTGATTACATCAATTTGTTGTTGTTGTTGTTGTTTTTTTTTTTTTTTTCATTGATATTGATCAAAAGGAAAATCACTTATAATTAATATAAAAAAAAGGGCTTTTTCGACCAATTTTTTGTTCAAAATCATCAGAGGTGGCAACATTTCATTAGATAATGAGTCTCACTTTATCACAATTCAATAACAATATAAAATCTCAATTACATCCACACAAAAATTCGACTCACCAATGATTATCTAAAGAAAATTGGAAGATTTACGCGTAGGTTCTAATGAGTAAATTTATTGTCTAATAGGCTATATGATAATTAATGGCATTTTTCATCAAATACTATTAAAAAAAGTTATTAATTGTTAATTTCAGTGAAAGTCTAAAAATTTCATCACAAAAAAATGTTATTAATTATAAGTTTTAACAATTTTTAAAAAATTGTTACAAAAAAACCATCACTAATTTTTGACTTTCAGTGACAATTTACAAAATTTGTCTTAAAAAAAGTCACTAATTGTAAATTTTAGTGACAATTTATAAAAACAGTGATAAAAAAAAGTCACTAATTGTTAATTTTTTGCGACATCACTATAAGAAATTGCATTTTTGGCAACCACTTTTGGCGACGATACCAAATTTTCATAGGAAAAAGTATATTTTTTGCAACATAGTGATTAATTTCGTTTGTAAAAGTAGACTTTTAACAACGCAATTAACTATCGTTGCTAAAAATGTATAACATTTACTAGGCACCAAAATTATTGATTGATTTCAAATTTTTAAAAATTTTAGTGACGAGGGTTAATTTTTGGCAACACGATAAGCGTTGCTATTAGTCTGTTTATTTTGGCAACAACAAATTGGCGTCGGCAAAGAATTAGACATTTAGTGATGACCAAATTATTCGTCGACAAAAGTCAAGATGGTTTTGATTTTCTGAAACTTGCTTTTCTTTTAAAAGACTAAAAATTAGTTTCTCGAAAAATTAAAAAAAAAAATCAAAAGTACTTATCAATTTTATATAATTTTACAAAGGATATTAATAGTTTTCAATAATTTCAAAATATATTTTTAAAAAAATAGAAAGCTTTTTTTGGATAAGCAAAAATAGTAATAAAAATAATAAAATAAAAAGTTGAACTCAAACCAAACAGAGACCCAACACCCCCCCCCCCTCTCTCTCTTTTTTGCTGCTAGGTAAAACCCCTATTCTCTCTCTACGATTTTCATCTTGCACAAACGTTCTCTCACGATTGGAAGTTCTCTCCCTCTTATAAAAATAATATTTATGAATTAGTGAAATTCATCGATAAAAAATGGTTGCTATATATTAGTGAAATTTTTTGTCAAATTTTTTATTATCTATTTAATTTTTCATGTTATGTATTATAATGGTTTCGTTTGGAATGTTAGCTATTTTAGTAGGTTATTTTAGTTTTTGACTATTTTAGTAAATTAAGATAATTTGTGTTTGGGAAGAAGGTTGAATTTTTTTTAAAATTGAATGCGATATTTATGAGAAAAAAAACTAAAATGATTATGGGTTTAATGTCATATTTTTACTTATTGATTATTTTAACTTGTTTTGTCCTTTTATAAATTTTAATTTAAAAAAAAAAAAATTGACTTCCCAAACACCCCCAATGATTTCTACTGTTTTCTTTAAATGTAACAAGTCAAGGCGTACATATATGAATAATATTTATTTTATAAAAATATAATAAAAAATATGAAATATGATGATAAAATATATACCTAGTGACTTATATCATTTGAATAGTGACTAATATCATTTGAATGAAATGGGAGTATCTTTTATGTCAATTGACAAAGCACTCGGCAACGTTTCGTATCATACATAGCTTATTGACTTTTAGTAACAATCATTCAAGAGGAAAACATTTTGGTGTTCTTATATATGGATTCCATATAAAAATGATATAAATTCAAAAATAATATTAATAAATTTATTTCAAAAATAAGTTTGGGGTGGAGATTGAACTTGATGATGTGTTGTAAGTTCCCTATAAACAATGAATTTCATCCACACAATTCAAACTGTTGTTCCACATAATTTGTTGGATTGTTTTTGTCAAAAAGCATATGATTTGTTACTTATGATCTCTGCATCATATTAACATCATGATTATTTCTAATAAAATTCTTGAACATTTATACACATTAATAAAGCATGTATACATGTAAAAGAATTTAGTTTTTATTAGCATTATACCTGTTTGATTACATCATTTTATTTATTTTTATTTTTTTTTCCATTGATGCCAATCAAAAAGAAAATCACTTATAATTAAAGAATAAATAAATAAAAAATAAATAAAAAACTTTCTCGACCAAAGTTTTGTTCAAAATCATCATAAGAGGTGGCAACATTCATTAGATAATAATGAGTCTCACTTTATCACAATCCATTGACAATATAACATCTCAATTACATCCACACAAAAATTTGACCTACCAATGATTATCCTACTAGAAAATTGAGAGATTTACGTGTCGGTTTACTTATTATTCAATAGATTCTATGATAATTAATAACTTTTTTCATAAAACACTATTAAAAAAACTTACCAATTGTTAATTTCAACGACAATTGAAAATTTTGTCATAAAAAATGTCACTAATTGTAAGTTTTAGCGACGGTTTAAAAAAATTGTTACAAAAAACCATCACTAATTTTTTATTTTCAACAATAGTTAGAAAATTTTGTCTAAAAAAAGTCACTAATTATAAGTTTCAGTGACAATCTATAAAAAAAGTGATCAAAAAAAGTCACTAATTATTCATTTTTAGTGACATATACAAAAAAAATTGTTGTAAAAAATTATTTTTAGCAACAATTTTATTAGGACTTATTTTCAGTAAAACTTTATGAGAGTTAAGTCCAACTATTAGGACCTATTTGTAGTTTACCTAAGAAAATTTGGCTTAGATGCCGTTTAGAAGCTCGCAAGGTTGGACTTCTTGCAAGGTGGGCCTCATTATGAGTCCTATTTTGATCATATGAACCGTTCATATTGTAAGGCCCTCCGTATATTTCATCCATAAAAAAAGTTGAGTTGATACGATAATAGCATTTTTTTTTTTTTTAATCATATTGATGATCTATTTTTAAAATATATTTATCGTTTATTTTTTTTAGAGATAAACACCGATAAAATAAAAAAAGTTACAATTATCGAATTGAGTTAATTTTTTTCATGATAGATATATATTGAGACCTCTACAAAATGAATGGTTATAATAATTGAATTGGGACTTATGATAGGCTTTTACAGACCTCTCAAATTCTCTTAAATTAAAATGTAAATATGAGAGAAATCTAATTTTTAATGTAACTAGCAAGTGAAAGACACAATTTCACATCAAATACATTGTATATGCAACAAAATACTCATTTTGAAGATGTAAAAATCATTTAATCTAACAATATCAAGTAAATTAATATAGTAAAGATTACTTATTTTTGCCATATCCTGTATCAAATAATATTTATTGGCTTTTATAAATGAATGTGAACTAAGGCCCTATTTGTTTTGGGTTATAGGGAACAAAATTGAATTAGGATAGATGTGAAATTTATTAAAATGGTGTTTATTTGTAAAATTGGGAAGGGGGTTCATAGTTTTAAGAGACTATAATAGGTCTTGGAGGAAGGAATTAGCAAAGGCATCCGGCCCGTTTATTTTAGTCCAAAGGCTATGGGATTAGACTAATAATTCTATGGATCTCACAAAAATGTTTAATTTGAACAAAAACTCCTTGGACTGATAGTCTCTTGAGACTATTACTACCCTCCAAAGAAGGGACTAACAATCCCATGAGGATTGTGTTGGTTATGTTGAAAAAATTATTATTTTAAGCCACGTAAAAGGCTTGAATAAATAAGTTGCTTGCATCCATGCAAAAAGTGACATTATCGATTTGTATATATGAACATTAAATATATTTCATAGCTAAATGTAGTGATGAAATCCAATTAATATGTTTTCTTGTCAAGATATAATTACTACATAAATTTTTGAACTCAAGATTTAGAGCACAAAATATAGACACAAAGCACAAAGGTGAGTGATTAGCAAAAATTTGGTGTACAAGTCAATTTTAACCGCTTTGCATGAAGGAAATATGAAATCTTCCTACTTAGATGTTTTTGTTTAGTAATCATTTCGTTTTCAATTTTTTGTTTATATTTATAAAAATTTTAAAAACTGTCATAAAAATTGATTGGATAATTTTTTTGATTTATAAATGGTTATCTCAGTTTATAAATTTGAAGAAAAAAACGTAAACTCAAAAAATGAGTTTACGTTGGTTTCACTACAAGAATTTACACATTTGCCGACCACTTTTGCCGACCAAAAAAATTTTCGTCGCAAAAAAATTTTGGCCAGCTTTTGGTCGTGGAAACTCACTTTTGGCGACCAAAAGTTTTGGTCGCGAAAAGTAACAAATGGCGACCAAAACCTTTTTTGGTCGTGAAATGTTACAATTGACGACCAAACTTTTTGGTCGCGGAATGTCACGATTGGCGACCAAATTTTTTGATCGCGGAATGTCACGATTGGCGACCAAAATTTTTGGTCGTTGAATGTAATAATTGGCGACCAAACTTTTTGGTCGGAAAAATATCACTTTTCGCGACCAAAGTGTTTTGGCGACAAAATAAATTAGTCGCGGTAATTAAATATTTAGCGACCAAAAATTTAGTCGCGAAATCCAACTTTTGCCGACCAACCACAATTTTGGTCGCGAATTACTTTTGCCGACCCTTAATTGGCGACCAAAGTAGCGACCAAAAAAATTGGTCGCGGATAACTTTTGCCGACCAAAAATTGACTTTTAGCGACCAATTTTTTTGTTGCCAAAAGTGTTAATTCTTGTAGTGTTTTAAACAAAAATTTAAAAATTTGACTAACAAATTTTTTTTCAAATAAATTTTTTTCCCAATTATTTTTTTTAATTAATTACTTTTTCAATTATAATATATACGATCCCATTGTCATAAATAATAAAAAATAAATATAAATATTTTAAGCCTGAACAAACATATTTTTTAGTTTATGTTTTTAAAAATTTGCAAACATTTTGTTCAAATCAAACGCGTTTGTAATTTATGTTTTTCTAAAAATAAACAAAAACTAATTTATAAAATTTTTATGAACATAAACCAAAAACATAAAGATTACCAAATGCTGCCTTAGTGATTTCCATATGGTACCACTAGACCTTTGCTATGGTAAACTTTTATTATTAAAAAATATTTGGGGGCTCTAATTAGATGTCCCTAATTTATCTCTAATGTTGTGGAATGGATTTCATTCATCAAAATAAAAAGTCAAAAAGACAAAATATGCTAAAAAAGTCAAAAAGTCTCTCTCTCTTCTACCTCATTAGAGATTAACATATGAGTGATATATTACGGAATATAGCACCACTCTTTCTTATTTTTATTTATGATAAATTACAAATACACCCCCTGAGGTTTGCTTAAAATACGAATTGCCTAATATGGTTTAGAAAATTACAAATACCTCCATGTCATAATTTTTTATTTAACAGAATTAATTGAAAAAGTGAAATTTCTAACTGTTTACCAATACAATAATAAAATTATCTGAATTATTAATTGAAATAAAATTTTTATATTATTAAAAACTGTTAATTAATTTGATGATTTATTAATAAAAAGGACCTATTTGTTATGAAATGAGAAACCTTATGAGGCATAATGTAATTTCTAAAATTACAAGAGATAATTTGTAATTTAAGTAAATCTCAAAAAGTATTTTTGTAATTTACCCTTTTAGTTACAATGTTGTCAATTTAGTTCTTTTGGGTGTGTAGTGATTTTAACTCTATAAAACTACTCACTATTAAATATGAATGCATTTATTTTTGTTTAAAGAGTAGTAAGACAAACCAAAAAAAATTTAACCTAAATTCTTATCCATGATGATGTGGTAGTCTTGGGTCTTATCATTTTTATATAAAAATCCATCAATTTTTTGACTTAGGGTTGTTTTGACAGTAAATTAAAATAGTTAAAAAGTCAAAAAAAATATTACAAAAAAATAATTATTCTTTCTATTTTTTAGACATCTTTTTGTAAAAAATTAAGAAAAATCAACTAAATAGCCAATTTCCAAAACAATCCTTTCAAAAATAATATTATCACATCATTCTGCTATAAAGTTACGTATACATTTTATTTTTTATTTAAAAGGATGAGTCTTTTGTTTAAAATCTTGAAAAATTTACCCATAAGTCCTAGTTTCTGAAAAGTTGAAGTCCTAAAAGTTTTCTTATGCTCCATTTAGTCTCATTTGCACATCAATCAAATGTTCGAAACATTAATCTGATGTTCGAAATCTAATGTTCAAAACATTAATCTGATGTTTGAAACATTGTAACGGGACCTTTCAGTCTATAAAAAAACTTTTAGGATTAAACAGTGTATAAGTTATTAATTTGGGATTTATTGGTGCATTTTCCCCCCCTTCTTTTTGTGTGAGAATAAGGAAATATTATTGATGGAAAATATCATAAAAAAAGGACTTTACGCCATATTTAGTTGGGAAATTTGAAGAATGATTTGGTAAAAGAAAGAAAAAATATATATATAATTAGGTGAAATATAGATATATTTTATTTGTATTTCACCTACATTTTTCCTTTCCCTTTTTAAATCCCTTCTCACATTTTCCAACCAAATATAACGTTAAAATACTAATCTTACATATCTTTGGTTAAAACACAAAAGAAGAGAGGTATGTCACCAAAATACTCATTTGATTCCCTTAACTTCATCATTGAATAAGAAAACCATGCACTAATCATTGTGAAGGATCGATAATTTTGGTTTTTTTTGTAGAAATTTTAGGAATTATCTCTTATAATTGTTTTTTATTTGTCTAGATTAGAAAATAGCTTGATTGTTTCCTATTATTATATCTGTAAATTAGAAAATAATTTGATTGTAGCTTTGATTATAAGAATAGCTCAATTATAAGAGTTACTAATTACTGATGATCCATCTCTATAAATCAGTAATTATACAATATATTAAATTAGTAAGTCTTATAATTGAGTTATTCCTATAATCAAAACTACAATCAAGCTATTTTTTAATCTACAGATATAATAATAGGAAACAATCAAGCTATTTTCTAATCTACAAATAGGAAATAATCACAAGAAATAATTCCTAAAATCTCTTGTTTTTTTTGTGAAAGGTCAATAATTTTGTTTTGTTTTTTGTTTTTTATTTTTTATTTTTTATTTTTTATTTTATTTTATTTTATTTTTCGTTTTTCACGTGCCTTTTTCCTTGTACATAATGGAACATTGTGTGAACTGTCACGCAAAACATACAAAATCCAAAAAGATAAGGTCATTGTCGACTTCCATCACCTTCAGACTAGGCTGTTACAATGCCCAGTTCTAATCCATATATATGTAAGTTATATATTATTGGTGGTCCAAGCTTTTAAGTTTCCAAAAGCAAATAAATTTCCACACAAAACAAATAAATAAATACAAAGTTATATCCATTGGCGTTTTGCTCAGCTTGCGGATGTAATCTTCGTACACTTTATAGTGCATGAAATTAATACATTTAAATTGTAGATTTTATATTTAAAAACTTGATTAATTCTATTTAGAATAAATGTACGAAATAAAATAATCTTAAATCCATCCTTCTATTCAAAATAAATAAATAAATACAAAATCCATGCTTCTATAAAAATATAACTTGCGAATATATATACGTAGTGGAAAATTCTATGATACATACCAGTCTACCATATGCACCTTGTTACATTTTTTTAATAATAAATATGGTGTATTTTTGTGATAAATATTATGTATTTTTCTAGTAAGAGTTACGATAATATATGGTTAAGAAATAAAATTACGTATTTTATGGTAGTGTATGTATTTTTGTGGTATTGTTACCCATTTTGCGGTTTGAAAATGTTTAGACAAAAAATATGTAATATTATTACAAAAATACTTAACATTACCACAAAATATATAATTTCATTTCTTATTCACAAATTGTCGTAAATCCCATTAAAAAACTATATAATATTTACCATAAAAAATTACATAATATTTATCACAAAAATAAATAATATGTGCATATGGGACACACCCTACCCAACCCATAGTGTTTCCCATATGTAATTAAATCAAATCAAATTAAGTTTTGTATTCCAATCAAGTGTGCATTATTTTTTTTTTAATTTTTTTTTTTGGCTATTTACCTCTATCATATGCTATTGGTTCAACTAAAAAAATATATGTAATAAAGTATATACTAACAAAAATGATGGGTTATTTAAAAAATGTCTTATATACCTCTTGAGTTTTATTTAAAATATAAATTGTTCTTTGTGATTTGAAAAATTACAAATTCTCATTTGTCAGAATTTCTTATTTAAAACATTAACTGAAAAAAATCAAATTCGTAATTATTTTCCTATACAATAATAAAATTATCTGAATTACTAATTGAAATATATTTCTAATATCATTAAAAATTATTAATTGACTTGATAATTTATTAATGAAATGGGTCATTTGTTATTAAATTAGAAATTTCAAATTTGTTACTTGTAATTTTTTAAAAGGTTATTTAGTCAAACATCCCTCTCTAACTTTTGGTAATAGAAGAGGTCTGCAATATTTTATTTTATTTTTAGCCTAAGGTCCCTTAGGTCCCTCACCCGTAATAGGTAATGTATTTTTTCTTATAGACAACTCATGTTTCCTAAACCCACTCTCTTTCTCTCTCATTCTATTATCTCTCTTCATCACCAGATGCACCAAACCCTAGATCATGGTCCCCTGTAGTCCCCATTTTTCTTCTACCGCTACCTCGGTCTCTATAGTGGCTCGGGTTAAGACCCGAACCTTTTATACTCTTTGATTTGGGATCAAGTATCCATTATTGTTGTTTAAACTCCTAGTCTTGTTGTTGATTGAGAGTGGATGTTTGGATTGTTGAGTTATGTTTCAAACAAGTTGAGAGTTAGTATTTCAAAGAAAACTCCATCAGTTTGGTCTTTTCTTCACTCAAGCGGTCTTTCATTTCTCCTAAAATTTGCGTTGCAGTCTGAACTTCTAGGAGTAGGGTATTCTTTGCTCAAGCGGTCTTTTCTTCTCTCGAACGGTCTTTTGTAGTCTGAACTTCTATGAGGGGGTCATTCTTCACTCGAGCAGTGTTTTGTTCACTCAAGCGATCTACACTGTAGGGTTAGTGTTCTAGGAGTTTAGTTTCTTCGCTCGAGCCATGGTTTGGTTGCTCAAGCGGTGTTCTATATCTGATGCTCGAGCAATGTTTTTGTCGCTCGAGCGGTTTGTTAGTATAAAGCTGCAGGGAAAAGATATTTTCTTTCACTTTTTGATCTCTCTCTCTCTCTCTCTCTCTCTCTCTCTCTCTCTCAAGGTTTCCAAATCAAAATTTTCTTCTCTCTCTCTCTCTCTCTCTCTGGTTCTTGCCTAAATATCCTTATACAATCAAATCCACTACTCTTGTCACCTTGGTGCTTTGGTATAAAAGATAGAGCTCGGTGTGGTGATCATTTTAATCTGAAAGTTTCTTGTTTTCACCTCCGTCAACTTTTGGGTTTTGTCTATCTCTCTTTCTACTATTGATGTAGGGACTTCTTTAACACCTTTACATAATTTTTAGCTTCATTATGTGCTCTTGAATAAAGTAGCATTGTGGATTGATTGGGGCTGAATTTGGGTTTGGATTGAGTTAGTTTTGGGAGTATAAAAGAGGGACTTTCAAATGGGTTCATTGAAAATGTTATGGGAATGGTTGTATTAATGATTAGAGTTGAAATCTTTAAAATCTTTCTTTTAAATGAATTTTTGAAGGAAACAAATATTTTGTTAGAAAACCTTGGAAATCTTTGAAAATTATTGATTTTGGATAAGGAGGTGAATGATGGGGATTTGTTAGACCCTTATTGAGTTGGAAAGTGGAAGAGAACATGTATTGTTACTCTTATGTTGAAATTATGAAATTTCTATCTATTTGTTACAATTTATTTCTTGTGTAGAGATATTTGTTTTGGACTATCGGTGGAGGATAACTTTAATTGTTATAGAAATGGCATCATAATTAGGTTGATAAAAAACATTCACTTATACATCTTGCATTTGAACATTGTTTCATATTTGCACATTGAAAATGAATTGATTTCAGAAAAATTGGTGAATACCTTGGAGAATTTTGTTAGGGGGTGTAGTTGTGGTTTATATTATGTTAACCTGTGTGCCCATGGTGAAAATCTAGAAACCTGCACGGTTAGGTGCTGTAGACACTCCATTTTTGACTGCCCATAAGACTTGGGCGCCTCAAATTAATCGCCTAATGATAAAAATTATGTTGTACAAATGTTCGATTTCCTCAGTTGGAAGCCTCGGTTTTGAGTCTTAGAAGCCTACAAACCTTGCACCATTTTTTAGACCAAAATAGTTTTTTTTTTTCAAGCTTGACCACCGAGAGGCCTACAAGCCAAAAAGTGGCCGGTCGTCCCCCACCTGGCCGACCGGCCAGGTGTTTCGGTAGAATAGATATTTGTTGCCAACTGTCCCCTATGTGCATGCACTGCACCAACTAACTCAATACATATATTTTCGAGATAGCAACCAGTTCTTCTATTTATAGAGAGCCATACCTTATGTTTTTAGGCTAGAAAAAATTCCAAGAGCTCAAATTCTTGAAAATCTCTCTCTCTCTCTCTTAACTTATATACACCCTAGCTATACTCCCTAAACCAAATTTTTAGGGCTCCTTACTGAGATTCTTGAGCTCAAATTTCAGCACTTGAAGGTGAGAATTTGTTGTTACTCCCCTTCAAGAGGTATAACTTCTAGCTTTTTTACACCACTTCTTCCCTATCTTTACTTGCTGTTTTTGGACTGTTTTTCCACCATTTTTATGGGTTGATACTTGGGGATTAAAGCTATCAAAGGTAGAAGGGTAAACCACCCTTCTTTGAACCTTATTTTCCAAGCTTTTTCCCTTGTGTTTCCCATCTATTTTTTAACTTTTTCCTACTGTTTTTCAAAGTTTTTCAGAGGCTACAAAAATGGTTTTGAGGTTCAAAAAGTAGAGGGGTTAGCCACCCCTCCTTAGGCTTGCTTACTAGCTTCATTTCTCCATTATTGTAGCTCACTTTTTTTAGCTTTTCCACGATAATTTCAGCACTATTTTAGCTGTTTTTAAGTCTATTTTGGTGTATTTATTTCATTTACGCTTTGTATAGTTGTAGACACCCCATTTTTGACCGACCTTAAGACTCAGACGTCACTGATTGAGCGCTCGGTGATGTTGCATATTGCGCTAGTTCAGAAGTCTCAGAGTCGCGGCCGTGCGCCCTGCCTCCGAACTTTTGAACCTTCTTCGTGCCTTGTCTCGGTTTGCGAACCAGACTCGGTTTTCTCTGTTTTCTTTCCTGAGGGAAGGGAGTGGTCCCGTAGACTATCTCCCAGTGGCCGTGAGCTACTTTTTGTGGCCGTAGGCCATTTTGCCCATTTCGGAGCCCGGTTCCCGGTTTTCGGAGCCGTCAGACCGTGTGCCTCGGTTCGGGACCGCCCAACCATCTCCGATTTCTCCGGTTTTTGGCATGCACCTCTATTTTATGCATTTCTCGGTTTGCGTGTCATGAACGCATTTCGGCGACTTTATTTTAGACGGCCTCCTCGTTGAGGGCGAGGCTCTCCCATGTCGGCGTAAGCCCATCATCATTCCGTATGCCATTTCATTCCATTTCATCATCGCGGTTTGCGTGCGTGTGTATGCGTATTTCGAGGCGCTTCGGTTTTATCCGATTTGTATTTTATCATCGCCTCGGTTTGCGTGCACGTATTGCGCGCATTTGGCTTTTATCCAATTTTCATTTTATCATCGCCTCGGTTTGCGTGCCCGTGTGCACGCATTTCGAGGCACTTCGGTTTTATCCGATTTGCACTTCACATCATCGCCTCGATTTGCGTGCCCGTATGCACGTATTTCGAGGCACACCCTGTTTTATCTGATTTGCATTTCGTATGCCATTTCCTCGGATTGCGTGCCTGTGGGCACGCATTTCGAGGCATTTCTTTTTAGTCTCATTGTACATCATATTTCATGTCATCTCATGCTTGTATGCCTTTTCTCGGTTTGCGTGCCCGTGGGCACGCATTTCGAGACATTCTCACTTTCATAGCATTGTGCATGCTATATCACATGTTAGCTGCATTTCATGCATACCATGCATATTGCATCGTGTTGGATAAGCGTTAGCGACCGCACGGAAGCAGTACATTCTCGAGTGACAGAGTGTGTCTCAATTCCCAAGTCACCGACACTCCGGATTACCCATGATGGAGTTAGGTTTTGTTGTAGCATTCATCCTATATTGAGTTGTGCAATCCGATTCCTCGGCCATCATGCATCGGTATGCGTGATTGGTGGCCAAGATCGAGGCATGCATATATTTGTGAAAATACATTACTATGCTCTTTTCACGCTCTCTGTTCTGACAAAACCGAGGATCAACAACTCTTGGTCCGTGGCGCATTTAGAAACACGCAAGCGAGGCTAATTGGGGCATCGGTGGATTTCCGAGGCAAGCGTGAGCACTATTCATCATAGCTGACCACGGCCTGCAGCGCCCGATTCTGACTTTCTTAGTTAATTTGTAAATTAATTAGGAATTTGTATATTTATTGAATTTGTATTATTCTTTCATTTTGAATTTGTATTATTTATTCGGACCCTCTGCGCGAGGGCAATGTTGTAATAAGGGTGTGTGAGTGTGATGTATGTCTTCCAACCTCCATTTCTTTCTCCCTTTTATTTATCCGCTTACGATGTTTAGATATAGGGCATATTTCAATTAGCATACAGCATGACAGCATGTTTGCATCATTCATCTGTTTTGCATGCAACTCGGCGCATCGCCTAGCATCTGTATTTCAATTCCAAATTGAATACATGCTAACTGTAGCATCTCATATACTATGTTTAGAATAGCCGAGCCTGCTATAGTTGCATTTTTGCATGTGTTGCATTAGGCAATTCTGTGTATTTAGGATCATGCATGATTCCTAATCAGTTTTTTTGTTTTGGCTTGGAGTACTCGGTGAGTTTTATGCTTTAGCATCCTTGCATGCGTGTGAGTGTTGCCATGATAGCATGCTTGCCATGAGGCTAACTGCTTATGTGATATAACTGCCTTGAATGCCTGTGGGTGGATGTTGAGTTATCTGAATTGGAACAATTCATCGACTGCTTGTTTTAAGCCCACTAGATAGTGGCAAAATCATGTTTTCTAAGCCCACCTGAAGGTGGCAAATCCGCATTTTAGCCTGCCTGCGGGCAGCACCATCACACCATTTTCAAACAAACAAACATGAAATATTTTGTTCCAATTCAGACGGCCCAGTCTATACTTGTCTGCTGCAAGCATCACATAGTAACCTAGGCTAAATAACCGGAATAAGAACTCACAATGTTTTCAAAAACAGATATCATGGTTAGTAGAGGCCGGTCTTTGACCGGGCGAGCGGGGGTGCTCACGATGTGACCTTCCCAATCGTACCCAAGTTCCCGAGCCAACTTTGGTGATAGCGGACACGTGGCCTTCGACCGAGTCGGGGTTTCCTAAATTTCCCGTTTAAAATATTTAGGTGGCGACTACATTATCGGCAGCGATCCATGTTTGGCACTTCTTTCAAAAATCTGTTTTCCTTCAAAGCGATTTGCGGATTTGGACTCTTTGGTTCAAGATTTGGAACATAACAAAATCGAGTCCGTATGGAGGTCCTCATGAGCGTTATTCTGATTCTGGCGACTCTCTTTGAGGATTTAGAGAACTTGACTCGAACTCATGATATCTGGTTTTGACTACACTTGTGTGTTTCTTTGCATTGCATTTGCATTGGTGCGCCTAGGACACCGTGTTTGCCATCTGCTATTCTGGCGGTTTCTTGGGAGGCTTGTCTTGTCAAGGCATGTCCATAAAATTTGACGATTCTGAACTCTGCGATATGGGAACACAAACCCCGGTTTACCGGGGCACCCTTTTTTGACCATTCGACCTAGTGCATATTCGGATCCATAGTGACTATTCCAAACTAGGACAGGTTGCTTACCCGTTTATAGGTTGTTTGAAGCCGCTGCGTGCGTAGTGAAACCCTAGCTCCTGACAAAATATTACAGGGAAACCCTACCCCAACATAGGGGTGTTTTGGCTCTCACTTATCTGTTATGTGCTTGTTAGAGTGCGTCTCTACAGGGAATGCATGTATCAGTTTACAAGTTTGAGCATTAGGCCTGCGGGCACCAATTCAGTATTTTGGGTATCAGGCTTGCGGGCATCAGTCAGTTATTTGAGAATCAGTTTTACCTTAGGGTATTAGCTTACATGCGGAATTTTGGGGCAGAATTCAGTAGAGAGCACACTCATTCGATTTTTGTTCGTATCTATTCTGGTGAAATTGGGCTGAGATGCTGTCCGTTTTCTCTTTTGCTAGGGGTCGTCCTGGAACCATAGCTTCAGAAGGCTCCACTATTCCCCAGGTACATTGGACTAGTGTTGATAGACTTTGTTAGGTTAGAGATTCAATTCAAGGGCAACGGTGTTACGTATTTGAGGCAAGGCAAAAGGCCGGTCGAGCTCCTTGGTTCATCTGATCCGTCGATCACCGATCTGATCACATCACTTTTGTTCGTCATCAGTAGACCCGTGATGGCACAAGGTTCGGAAGAATTTGTGGCTATGATAGCGATGTTAAATCGAGGCGCAATGCGAGGATGAGACCCGATCTTTGAAGCATAGCGCCCATCTGGGGCATCTGCCTCACACCAACCGGGACCCCAAGAACTTTGACCCACTTTGCGGTGAAGATTCGCAGGCCTTTCCAAACTGCTAAAGTCAACATAGTGGCCATAAGCGACCCTTTTTCCAAGGCCGACCTACAAATAGCCACTGACCCGAACTCGGGGTAGATTTTTCACCCCTCCATATGAGCCTAACGGCGCATTCAAAGTCTGATGGAAAGAGGGCATCTCAAACCCTTAATCCTCAACCTTTGCCAAACCCACTCCTGCCGGACATAACCCCAAATCATGTATATCATCGGTGACGTGGCCATGGCACCAATGATTGCTACCGCCTTCGTCATGAGATCCAGAATCTCATTGACAACCGGACAATAGCTCCATTTCAAAACCCCAAGGACCAAGTACCTCATCCACATCCCAACATCGACCATACTGCGCCACCCACCTACAACCCCAATATATCCCCAGACCCATATACTCAAGCGAGATGTTTATCCCGGAAAGCATGGGCTTAAGCACGATGGATGCACTTGAACCCCAATCATCTCAACCCCGTGAGCCCACTACTTCTGAGCTAAAAAGAATGATCGTAGATCTCCAAAGGATTGTGACAGATCTAGCCTCTGGGACATTGGCTCCATCATCGACCACTGCATATGCTAAGAGTTTCACGACAAAAGGCTCCCATCTTGGGCGAAATTTGCATTGGGAGAAGGCAAATCCCTTGGCAAAGTGGAGACGAGTGGAAAGAACAAGATAGGGGCGGACATGGATCCTCATGAGCATCTTCTGTTGGCTGTTGAGGCTTTGAAAGCCGAGGGACTGAACAAAGAGCAAGTGCTCACATTTGTTGCAAAAACTGTGGATGACACTTTCGCTACTCAAGTCAGGGGCAGTTTGAATCAAGAGGCAAGCCGGGAAAAGGGTCGTTGTACCAGAAATGATCCTATTAGCTCTAATCATGCACTCAGAAGAGATCAGCAAACCAGGCCAGCACCTGCCAATCTTTCTGTTGGTGCGTCCAACAAAAATCCACAAACCCAGAAGTACCAACCCCGAGGTCAGAGGATCTTCCATGCCCTCCACATGCCTTTGTCCAAAGCTTTCCAAATCCTTGTTGGACAAGGCCATCTCAAACCCCTGGAGCCACAGCCGCTACCAAAGAACCTCCCTCTCTCACACAACCCAGCCGACTACTGTGTCTTCCATCAGCGAGCTGGCCATGACACTGACATGTGCTTTCGTCTTCGCCACGAAATACAAGATCTGATCGACAACAGAGTCATCCTCGCACCGGGTCCTACAAAGTCTATCGGCACTTGATCAGTGAACTTGTGGGGGATAATGTGATGTGATCAAGAGATGAATCACCTGCGGGCGGCATTC
This sequence comes from Camellia lanceoleosa, assembly GCA_025200525.1. Classification (NCBI taxonomy): domain Eukaryota; kingdom Viridiplantae; phylum Streptophyta; class Magnoliopsida; order Ericales; family Theaceae; genus Camellia; species Camellia lanceoleosa. Next base: position 22,098,984 of record CM045766.1, on the reverse strand, counting down.
AGTGTACTTCAGATATGGCGTATGGCACGCACTGTTTTGAGCATTTGGCGAATGCTACATTATGACTTGGGTATTGGGTCAGTCTTGTTGCTTTGTTTTGAGTCTGTCCTTTTGTTTAAGTCAGTCTCTTTTGTTGTGGGTCTGTCTTGTTGTATCGAGTCGGTCCTGTTGTATAGGAGTCGGGTGATTCCAGGGGTGTTACCTCGGACATCACTATTTTGTTTTCTATTTGTCTTTTTGCTTTGTTTTGAGTCTGTTTCTGCTAGGGAGCCAGTTATGCCAACAGATTTTGAATGAAACAGCAGCAATTTCCACGCTCTTGCATTTGCTTCTGCCATGTGCTAGTTGTGCCGGGATTTGAATGAAATGGCAGTGCATTCCACCTGCTCTCTTATGCCTTGAAGTCATCATAATGGCCTGAGTTTTTCAAAACTTTTTGAACACTGCGGTGAAAACAAAGAGGGAGGAATTCCTTGGGATTTACAAAACTTTGATTATTTGAGAGAAAAAGAGACATGCTAAGTCCTTAATGAATGAAATCATGCTCGTTAGTGTGAGTACTGAGAAGGACCCTGGCTTTGATCCAGATTGATCCTACACTGTCTTCAGCACGAGCGATTTGTCGCTTTCTTAAAAACTTTCAGAAAATGTTTTGCGCGGTCCTGCGAAGACATGTGTGGAATTGCTCTTGAGATTGTGCAGCTTAGGATCGCTCTCGGTCTCGAGACTCGCCCCCCTTTGCTTTCAAACCTTGAACGTGCATTCAGAATGTTCAACGGTCGACCACAATGTAAGGCCTGTGTGGCTGGATTTGAAGCAGCCCTCGAACATGAGGCACCGAAGTTAGATCAAGAAGGTCAGACCTCATCAGAAGAAGCTTGCAAAGCTAGAACAGAAGCACCCCTCGAACTAGGGGCAAAACAAAAATATCCGATACGCTCGGAGAGCTAAAGGTGGATCCTTCTGTAAATCAATACAACAGCCACTCTCCTGGATACAAAGGGCTTTAATCTCAAAACCATTTGGCATGGACTTGTTACACTTTTACCCTTTGAGAGGCTCGTTGGGCGAAAGCAGGAAGGCGACCGAACAAAAGTTAGAGCAAAGAAAAAAAAAAAGAAAGAAAAAATGCAACAAAAAAAAAGAAAAAGAAAAGAAAAGGAATGAAAAGAAGAAAAAAAAAAGAAAAAAAAGAAAAACAAAGCTCGCAAGGCGAAAACACGCAGCAGCGCCTTGGCAAAGTTAGAGCATAAAAAGGAGGTTAATACTGAGGTGTACCTTAACCCGAACTCGTAAGGCTTGATCCCCATCTTTGGGATACGTAGGCAACTTCATTCTGAAGTCCAGCCGTAAAACAATTCAAATTCAATTGTGTCCATGTAATAGTTTTGATCATCTTTGCCTCCTCTGTATTCGAGAGACTGGTTGTGTTCGTCGCTCTGAGGACTGACTACAAGTACACTGCGATGCTATCCAAACAAGGGGCAACTTTCCGTTGCCATTCAGTGTGCTGCGGCGCCAGTCAAACAAGGGGCAACTTTCCGTTGCCATTCAATGCGCCGCGGTGCCGTTCAAACAAGGGGCACATTTCGTTGCCATCGACCCTCTTCAAGCAGGCAGTTTTCCTTTGGGTCCGAGGTTGTGCATCTCGAGAGTGGGTTCTATGCTCGTTGAGCGTGGCGTTGTAAAATAGATTTTGAGAATTTTCTTGAGGTGACTAGTTCTCGAAAATTGTTCCATCTTTCCCAAAAAGCGAACCATTTCTTGGACCCAAAAAGGAAAATTTTCATACTCATAGCGACTTGCATGATTTCAAATCAAAATCGAACAAGCATGTTAATCTAACTCCCATTTTGGCCAAATTTTTTTAGAAAGCAAAAATAAAAATGGTCAAAATGATGAACTAGAACACAGTTGGGTCGGGAGTTACATCTTTCCCCTTTATCAACATACTCGCCAAGAAGGGCACTTTACTGCGAAGAAGAGCTGGCACAAGCGACAACAAAATGGTCGAAAAGGCTCTCTCACCCTCAAGCGTGAGGTATCAAGCCAAGTCTGAAACCTGTTGGAATGGGCCAAGTCATCCCACTCCATCATCTGGACAGATTTGATCACGTCCAAACTCCCCAGCAAAGCATCACCAATCGATGTCAACTACAAATTTGCTACACATCATGTTGTAGCACAACCCCTCTGTAGGAGAAACTCCTTTGTTGTGAAGCGAAGAAGAAGAATCGGTAGAATACCGGGGCAAAAACCTTCAACTTCTTTGTTTATCCATCAACCACCGGGGAGGGATGAAAAATGAGAGATTTAAGAATCTGAGATGTGCGATGAGAGGAAAAAGTAAGAAAAGGGCTTTTTCGGGAAAAAAAAGCTTGAGGGCGAGTGATGTGAGAATCACAAATAAGAAAGGGTGGGACATATACGGTGAAACAGGCTCCTGTGCGTCCCGAGTGTCGTGTCTTTTGTTTTATCTCGATTTTGTTTTGGGTCGTTTGAGTGTTACTCGATGTGTCTAGGTTGTGTGCCTTTTATTTCCTTGTTGAGTCGTTTCTTTGTGTTGGTTGTAGGCTCAATACCGGTTGAGGATCCTTTTCTCATTTTCAAAAATAAAATCATTTTGTGCTCCGAGTCTTGCCGTTCTCCACATTTGTGCAAAAGCAATTTGTTCTTTCATTAAACCGAGGTTCAACCCAGTCATGTAAACAGTAGAACAAGGACCTATCTGAAGCTATTTAGGTTCCGGACTGCAAAGCAAAAGAAAAGAAGGAAAATCGAAGCATCTGAGTGAGTTTCACTTTCAGCAAGTTCCGTGATTGTATTCCGGATGTACCTTTTCAAGCCTTGTCAATGCTCTGAAGTATGAGTGTGCCTCTACCTCAAGCGCAAGATCAAGCCTGCTTCAAAGTTATGCACCCTTTCACCTACATTGTTGTGCATTCTTTCACTGGTATTGTCATACACACCATATTTCCATTTATTTGCATCTTGTGTTATCTTCTACCACTTATCCTTTTACGCGATTTCAGCGCGTTTGGAATTTATCCCAGGTTGCGTTGTGGACGCGCTGGGCGGTTGTTTTGACCTCTTCTCACGATTTCAGCGTGGTTAGAGTGTTCCTTTCCTTACGCGATTTCAGCGTTTGGAATTTATCGAGTTGCGTTGTGGGCCTTTGGCGGTTATTTGACCTCTTCTCACGATTTCGGCGTGGTTAGAGTGTTCCTTTCCTTCTGCGATTTGGCGCGTTTGGAATTTATCGAGTTGCGTTGTGGGCCTTGTTGGCGGTTGTTGACCTCTTCTCACGATTTTGGCGTGGTTTGAGTGTCCCATTCCTTCTGCGATTCGGCGTTTGGATTTATCTCGAGGTTGCGTTATTATGCGCTTTGGCGGTGTCGGACCTCTTCTCACGATTTTGGCGTGGTTTGAGTGTCCCATTCCTTCTGCGATTTCGTAGCGTTTGGATTTTATCTCGAGTTGCGTTATTATGCGCTTTTGGCGGTTGTTCGGACCTCTTCTCACGATTTTGGCGTGGTTTGAGTGTCCCATTCTTTCTGTGATTTCGTAGCGTTTGGATTTTATCCCGTGTTGCGTTGTAAGCCTTATTTGAACCTCTTCTTCTTCTCCACGATTTGGCGTGGTTTGAGTGTCCGTTCCTCTTCTCACGATTTGGCGTGGTTAGAGTTTGTTCTTCCTTACGCGACTTGGTAGCGTTTGGAATTTATCCCAGGTTGCGTTGTGGACACGCTGGGCGGGTTGTTTTTGTTAACCTCTTCTCGCGATTTCAGCGTGATTGGAGCCTCCCCTTCCTCACACGATTTCGACGTGTTTGGAATTTATCTTAGGTTGCGTGGAACGCGCTTCTGATTGATTTTCTTTGTTCTCTCTCCTCTCACGAGTCCAGCGTGGTTGGAGTATGTCACCATTTTGCATCTATTGTACTCTCTATTGCATCGCATCTATTATCTATTGCATCACATCTATTACATCCATTGCATCATATCTGTTTTATTGTCCGGTCTAAGGAGACCTTAAATCCTGCATCATCATTCGCGCTGTTTTGCGCATCGTACTTGCATTTTTTACTTGTATTCCATCGCACCGTCTTGTGCACTTTCCGGTCTAGGAGACCTTAAATCCTCTAAAGGTGCAATTCCTTTGGTGTTTGTCGTGCCCGAACGACTTCCGGTGGTCTGGTATAGCCACCTGCCTGTGTTAGCGGTGGAAACTAGAGTTCGAATGGCTCATGCCTAGAACGCAAAGGTTCGGGATTTCCGAGACTAAAGTCTGGTTTAAATACCCAGGGGTATATCCTCGGCTTGAAATCTGTATGGCAGCCCCATAGATTGAGACAGCATCTTATGCACCTCAATTCTGGATACTGATCCAACCTAGTCTGTCACCCTGTTGGAGAATAGGGAAAGCTGCGACCATACTGATCCAACCTAGGCCGTGCGCCCTGCCTCCGAACTTTTGAACCTTCTTCGTGCCTTGTCTCGGTTTGCGAACCAGACTCGGTTTTCTCTGTTTTCTTTCCTGAGGGAAGGGAGTGGTCCCGTAGACTATCTCCCAGTGGCCGTGAGCTACTTTTTGTGGCCGTAAACCCATTTTGCCATTCGAACTGGTTCCCGATTTTGGGCCGTCAGGCCGTGTGCCTCGGTTCGGGACCGCCCAACCATCTCCGATTTCTCCGGTTTTTGGCATGCACCTCTATTTTATGCATTTCTCGGTTTGCGTGTCTGCGGGCACGCATTTCGAGGCAGCTTTATTTTTACCCGACGGCCTCCTACGTGAGGGAGCTGAGGATCTCCCATGTCGGCGTAAGCCCATCACTGCATTCCGTATGCCATTTCATTCCATTTCATCATCGCCTCGGTTTGCATGCCCGTGTGCACATATTTCGAGGCACTTCGGTTTTATTCGATTTGTATTTTATCATCGCCTCGGTTTGCGTGCCCGTGTGCACGCATTTCGAGGCACTTCAGTTTTATCCGATTTGCACTTCACATCATCGCCTCAGTTTGCGTGCCCGTGTGCACGTATTTCGAGGCACACTCTGTTTTATCTGATTTGCATTTCGTATGCCATTTCCTCGGATTGCGTGCCTGTGGGCACGCATTTCGAGGCATTTCTTTTTAGTCTCATTGTACATCATATTTCATGTCATCTCATGCTTGTATGCCTTTTCTCGGTTTGCGTGCCCGTGGGCACGCATTTCGAGACATTCTCACTTTCATAGCATTGTGCATGCTATATCACATGTTAGCTGCATTTCATGCATACCATGCATATTGCATCGTGTTCGGGATAGGCGTTAGCCCGGGCACGGGAAACGAGGTACATTCCGTACTTCGAGTGACAGAGTGTGTCTCAATTCCCAAGTCACCGACACTCCGGATTACCCATGATGGAGTTAGGTTTTGTTGTAGCATTCATCCTATATTGAGTTGTGCAATCCGATTCCTCGGCCATCATGCATCGGTATGCGTGATTGGTGGCATGAAGATCGAGGCATGCATATATTTGTGAAAATACATTGCTATGCTCTTTTCCTGCTCTCTGTTACAGCAAAACCGAGGATCAACAACTCTTCGGAGTCCGGCGCGCATTTCGAGAAACACTGCAAACAGAGGCTAATTGGGGCATCCTGGTGATTTCCGAATGCACAGCACTATTCATCATAGCAAAAGTACTGCTCAAGCGCCAGTTTACAGCTTTCTTAGTTTAATTTGTCAATTAATTAGAATTTGTATATTTATTCGGACTGTATTATTCTTTCATTTTCGGACTGTATTATTTATTCGGACCCTCTGCGCGAGGGCAATGTTGTAATAAGGGTGTGTGAGTGTGATGTATGTCTTCCAACCTCCATTTCTTTCTCCCTTTTATTTATCCGCTTACGATGTTTAGATATAGGGCATATTTCAATTAGCATACAGCATGACAGCATGTTTGCATCATTCATCTGTTTTGCATGCAAGACTCGCGCATACAAACTGCATCTGTATTTCAATTCCAAATTGAATACATGCTAACTGTAGCATCTCATATACTATGTTTAGAATAGCCGAGCCTGCTATAGTTGCATTTTTGCATGTGTTGCATTAGGCAATTCTGTGTATTTAGGATCATGCATGATTCCTAATCAGTTTTTTTGTTTTGGCTTGGAGTACTCGGTGAGTTTTATGCTTTAGCATCCTTGCATGCGTGTGAGTGTTGCCATGATAGCATGCTTGCCATGAGGCTAACTGCTTATGTGATATAACTGCCTTGAATGCCTGTGGATGGAGGTTGAGTTATCTGAATTGGAACAATTCATCGTCTGCTTGTTTTAAGCCCACTAGATAGTGGCAAAATCATGTTTTCTAAGCCCACCTGAAGGTAGCAAATCCGTATTTTAGCCTGCCTGCGGGCAGCACCATCACACCATTTTCAAACAAACAAACATGAAATATTTTGTTCCAATTCAGACGGCCCAGTCTATACTTGTCTGCTGCAAGCATCACATAGTAACCTAGGCTAAATAACCAGAATAAGAACTCACAATGTTTTCAAAAACAGATATCATGGTTAGTAGAGGCCGGTCTTTGGCCAAGCGGCGGGTGCTCACGATGTGACCCCAATCGTACCCAAGTTCGAGCCAACTTTGGTGATGACGGACACGTGGCCTTTTCGCAGAGTCGGGGTTTCCTAAATTTCCGTTTTAAAATATTTAGGTGGCGACTCACATTATCTGGCAAAGCAGTCCATGTTTGGCACTTCTTTCAAAAAAATCTGTTTTCCTTCAAAACGATTTGCCGGATTTGGACTCTTTGGTTCAAGATTTGGAACCGCAACAAAATTGAGTCCGAACTGTAGCGAGGTCCCTCGCGGGTGTTGTTACAATAGTATGCTTGTATTGTAATGGTCCTCATAGGTTTGGTAGTTTAGGCCTCAGTCACCAACCTATTTGAGTTGATAGTATTTATTTTATGCTTTTCATACATGTGATAACCTTTGCATAATCACCTCTGCAACCTTCTTCGTTTCTTGGTTTTTTCGTTATTTGAGAGTTGTTGCAAACAAGTGTTGTTTAAGCTTGAAAAAGATATACCCTTCCATGCTTAATGGTTTAATCTCTTTGGAGATTCAGTATCAAGGTATTACATCTTTCTCATGCCAGAAACAACTTCTTGTTTGACACTTCTCTCCATTAGTGGACTTAATTCTCATTTTTTTGACTAAAATGAATAAAGAATGGAAAGGTAACTAAAAGAGGCTAATAAAATTGGACTAACTTGGTACAAGATAATAAAATCAAGTTCGATTCAATCGGACATTAATTGAATCCATTGAGTTTTGAGCCATTTCATACTCTCTTGTGATGATAATGGTTCAAAAATCAATGTCAACCACTTCTCTCGATCAATTCCATGATAGGGAGGGGGGTTTTGTTGGTCTTTTAGTTTCACTTATTGAGCCTTTGTCCAATCGAGTCATGTATCATCATGCAATAACCTTGCGACCATTGATGATTTGTGAATCGATTCTAACCTTCCTTTGATCAATTTCATGATAAGGAGAGGCAGAGAGGATAAACATTCCCTGGAAACACTCTGTATTTGCTCTGTTTCTTTTTTGCTGCAGTAGGGCAGTACCAAAAATAGTGGCCAGCTGGCTACCATTTGACTCCGGCCGGCCACCTCTTTTCAGCCAGGCAGTGTCTTTTTTCCTGCAAAATAGAGCAGAAGCTAGGCAAAAACAAAAGTATTTTATGCAAACAGAACAGTTTTGGCAGCAAAACAGAGGCGTTTCCGAGAGGATGTTCTCATTGGCACGTGTGGTTCCTTAGCCCCTGCTCGAGTTTAATTAGTTTACATTGCTTAGTTAATTAATTACGTATTGTAACTAATTAGCTAGTTTAATTCTACTTGGTAAAACTTAGTTAGTTTAGCTAATTCATTTATTGGTGTTGTAATTAATTAGTGTAATTAGTTAATTAGGACATTCATTCGGACCCTCTTGCATGAGGTCGAAATTGTAATATTGTGTATGTCTTCCAACCCCATTTCTTTCTCCCTTTTATTTACTTGCTTATGATGGATTGCATGTAGCATCATGTTTTACTTAACATTTTCCATGATTTGCATCCATTCGTCTTGCACACATAAGGGTTCGACTCATCATACTAACCAATGTCAAATTTCAAATTCCTACTTGAATACGTGATTTGTCGCATATCTTGGATTGATTCACATGTCATACTAGTAGCCAAGCCCATTCGTTGTATGTTGTATGTATTACATTAGTCATTCTACATTGTTAGGATTATGATTTTTTCTAACTATTTCCTCTCTTTTGGCTCGCCTCGGCTACTTAGGGTAAGCATTTTTTGCTTTAGCACATTACATGCATGCGATTGTTGTCATGTCAAGCATAATTTCTATGAGGCTAAGTGCTTAAGTGATATACCTGTTTGAATGCCGGTGGATGAAGTTCTTTTCATTTAAGTTGCGATAATTTGATTAATGTAAGTATGAGCCCACCCTTTCAAGTAGCACATATTTAAAACACTTTTTAAAACAAACATGAAATTAAAGCATTTCAAATTTTGTGAATTGGTCTATACTTGTGTGCCTCACATAGTAAAAATAGCATAATAATCGGAACAAGAGCATATAATGTAAATAAAAATCACATCATGATTAGTAGAGACCGATCTTTGATCAGGTGAGTGGGATGCTCAATTCATGACCTTTCCCTCTCATACCTAAGTTCTTGAACCAAGACACTTTGGTGATAACGGATAAGTGGCCTTTGGCACGAGTCATTGGTTTCCTAAATTTTCTAAAAAAATATTTACGTAGCGACTCTATAATCTGGCAAAGCAATCCATTTTTTGGCATTTTTAACTCAAAATTGATTTTCCAAAAGACTTGCCAGATTTGGACTCATTTGTGTTTATCTATTTCACATTGCACTTGTGAAATCAGATTCAGAACCATAGAAGTCCAAACTATAGAACTATCGTATCGGAAAGGAGCATGAAAAACAAGCTATAGGTGCCGATCCTTTTAGTTAGTATCGGTAAAATGGCTTTGGTAGTGCTTAGCCTACTAGAAGACACGTATCTAAATATTCTTAGTGTCATGTATCCACTACCCCATTTTCTATTTTAGAAAAAGTATTAATTTATAAATTGATTTATAAACATAGCATTGCATTGTTTGAAAGAGACAAATGTAATGTTTTGATAAATGGAATTCACTTGCGTTCACCATATGACTTTGTTAAGTATCATACAGTATATTAAAGTAATCCCTACTGGGTTTTAGTTCACCCTATGTGGAAATCAACTTTCAAGTACTGATGGTATGCCTCTGCCAAGGAATTAGCTTGGGAGGATCTTAGAGCTAAAAACTCATTTATTTTATGTTTGTAAATATCTTTTGTACAAGTCTAGGGCTTTTATATGTATTGGGCTTGACCCATTTTTGTTGTAACCAAGTATCGTCTAGGAAATATGTAGCCATTAACACATGAACTTCTTTTTTCTTCTTTTCATTTTTACACATAAATTTGTCACATGCTATAGATTCATAGCTTAGGGTTAATTAATGAATTTATTAATGCATGTGACACCAGTCTTGTAATATTTCATAGAAATCAATGAAATGGAATATAGTTCTGAGAAATGCTTGCAAGGTTATATGATTTCAAGATTTATGTTAATAAGCTTCTGTATATCTATTGAGAGTTATGAGTGCCTATTGTCTATAATTTGTGGGCATTACAGTCTCCGCCACAATTTACCGCCTCTTCTCCTTCTTCCACCGCCCTATCTAATTCTATCAGGATGTTTCCAGATGTCGTGAACAATCCTCTTTTGAATGACTTCATTTTCCTACCCTTCATTTCCATCGAAGCCAAGCACGTTCGGCCGAGGATTTGTTCCTTGCTCAAGCTCGTATCTATTTCTATTTATATGTGAATATATATATATATATATATATATGAACAAATTCTGTTGTTCATTAATCAACATTTAGTTGATTGGCTACTTATTGATTCTTATTTTGTCCATAAATTAGCCTTTTATTTGTTCAGGAATTTGGAATGAATTCGCACATTATTGTTCTCTGGCTAGTTTATCTCTATTCAATTTTGTAGTTCAATTTTCTCTAGTTTGGTCAAAACATAGAGAAATTGTGAGCAAACCAGAAAAAATTGATCAAAACACAGAGAAATTTGTGAACAAACTAGAGAAATTTCAAAACACATAGAAAATTAGAGAAATTGAGCAAACTAGAGAAATTTCAAGACACAGAGAAATCTGTGTTTAAAAATTTTCTGGTTTGAAATTTCTTTGAATAAAAATTCTTCTAGATCGAAATTTCTTTGGAAAAATGTTAAGGAACCCCAACCGCTATAAAAATATTGCATATCCTTTATCCTATAAAATCTTAATATCAAAAACCTTAAAAAAAATTCTCCTTTTTTAAACCATAAGAAATAATTCATATTTTAAATAAATATCAGAGAATGTATTTTTAATTTTCTATACATATATATATATACATCTTCTATACTATTATATATGTGAAGACTGAACTTGGTGTCCAAACCTCCAAACATTCTCATTATGCCACATGGTAGATTTTTATTTGTTAAAATAAAAAATTATTATACTTCAGTGCAAGTAAGATTTGAATAAAAGACAGTAAGATTTGAATCAAAGACTTTAAATTTCATTAAGAACACACTTACCAAAGTAACTTACATATTATTATATTAATTTCTTTATTACTTGTTTTTATTTTTACTTATCTAAATTGCACATGCATCACGTGTGCCACCCGTTAGTATAGGAAAAAGTCTACCATACATGAAAGTATCAACAATAAGAACAGCCCATTGTATTTTGTAAACAGCAACAATAATAACGAGAAGATTAAGTATTCAACGAAATGTAGCAACAATACGAAGAAGAAAAGCCAATATTGAACAACAAGAAGAAGCAAGAACAACAAGAATAAGAATAGGGTGTTGAATGTATAAAAACAAAGATTTATGTGTAAAAACAGTGGATTAGAATGTTTAAAAATAGGAGACTAGAATGTTTTAAAACAGGGGATTATATATAAAAGAGGATTTATACATTTTAAAGTATGTAAAATGTGTTTTACAAGGGTTTTTTTTTTATGAAAGTGTTATTGAAACGGTATATACAAAATATGAAAGAATAATGTACAAATTTGAATGAAAAATAATGGATAGGTGAAGAGAGATTTTACTTTTTTTTTCCCATTTTTGTGAATCGGAAATCAGGAACTATGAAATTTCTTCAGAGTGGTGATGGTTCTTCATATTGTTGAGAGTCGCCGATTGGAGAATATGAACGGCTTGGTGTTGTGTTGAAGATGAACGGTTTTGTTTTGTGGTTAGGGTAGGGTTTCAGAGGGAATGGAGTCGAACGGAGAAGAGATGGAGGACTGAGAATGCGATCTCGAGCGGCGAAGATGTGACAGTGTACTGATCAGACTGAGATGATCGTGGGTGATGGTTGCGCGCGTGTAAATTGGATGATATATTGTGGGTATTTTCATCTGATTGATAATTTGAGGACTTAATGGAGTATTAAATTTGTTTTGGGCCTAAATAGAACATGATATGTTGGTTTGGACCTTTGGGTCAGTTTCCCAAAAATAAATAAACAAAAGAACTATCCATTAAAAATCATGGGTGGTGTATGTACATCAAAAGTATGTTAGTTTGAAGCTAATTAATTATCATATTAGATCAGCCTTGATCAGCTCTCTTCTCCATTGAGGATCATGAATGCTCTGCATTTGACAAAAACAAAATAAAATGAGAATATATTGGAGATGCATGAATATGGACATCACGGACTTGACAACTTGCTTAATAAATTCACTGAAACCGATAGATCCCAAATTAACATCCATACAACTATTATTTCAAAATCTAGCATCTCTTGAAATTTGTAAATTACTCTTCAACAATTTGCAGAAATCATTTACAATCCATAAATCAAATCCCAAGCCCACAATAAGGTTGGGGTGCGTGTTGTCTTGACTAAGCACAGTAGGATTCTGACCATTTGAAACAAAGATAATGGATTGAATTGGTTGAAATGGTTTAATCTTGTTGTGCCCAAAAATTGCATTAATTTTTTTATTTATTTATTTTGAGGTTTTAGTTAAACACTTTTGAATTAAATCACAATGACTAAAACAAAGACAACTTTGATCATAATTTAACCAATAATCATAATAGATCATAAACACAACAATGGGTGCTAAAAATAATAAAAATAAAAGTAAAAAACTTGAATATTAGAACCAAGTTATAACTACAAATCACTTAACGTATAATCAGAAGACCACAAAACACTACAAGAAAACACATTTTTGCCGACCATTTTTGGCTACCAAAACAAATTTTGTCGCCAAAAGTGTGGGAATTGGCTACCAAAATTAATTTTAGTCGGCAAAAGTCAACCTTTTAACTACTAATTTTTTTTAGGGACGTTTTTTGATAAGTCCCGTTTATACCTGTTTAGTTCCATAAAACCCAAACTAATTCTGAATATTCCATTAGGTCCATTAGTTCTAAAAGGACGAAACAACCCTCTCCGTCTCTCCCGCGTGTAACCGACTCTTCAAAACTCATTCCTATTCGAACTATTCAATCCACAAAATTTCCAAAACGAAAACTCAATCCACGTCGCCTCCAAAAACCCTAGATTCACATCGCCGGACCAACGCCGTAAATGCCGTCCATCGTCGACCATCGACCCCAGATTCCTCTTCATCTCACCACTGCGAGGTTCACATCGGAAGAAGCGTGCTTCGTCGCTCGGAATTCCTGTCGCCCCACTGAGTCTGTTTCATCCACTGACTGTGATCCATACCCACCAACAATGACGAACAGAAGTAAGTACTAACATTCCGCCTTCTGCCTTTCAATCATAATGTCATCACCGATGTATACATCCACCTTTCTAGTTTTCTGGATTTGAATTCGTAAACATAGATGTTTTCGGAATTGATTTTGTAAAAATAGATGATGTCAACATTCACATAAGCCTTGATTACTGACTAAACTTACAGTAGTATACACTGCTTGTGAATATTCACAGCAGTGTATAATGATGTGAACATTCACATCACTGTATAACGACGTGAATGTTCATATTACGGTCAATGTTGATATTGTTCATTGTTGATGTCCACAGAATCCCCAAACTTCAGTCAACAATGTGATGGAATGTGATTTAAATATTCACTCACATTGTGACATCAATGTTGGACTTGTTTGTGTCATTCGGTATAGTTTGGTGCTGTTGGTTCACCCCTTTGATTTTTATCAAATTATAACATAATGTGATCACCCACGTAAGCATTCACATTGGGTAGTAACTGTTGTCATGTTGTGAAATAATTTTGCAAATACGGATGATGTGAACATTCGCATTAATGTAAATATTCACATTGTCTCATCAATATCCAAGCTGCTTGTGTTATTGGATGTTGTTTGGCGCTGTTGCTTTCCCCCTTTGATCTTTCGCAAATTATAACGTAATGTGGTCGCCCATGTCAATATTTACATTGCCTTGTATATTGTAAGTTTTCGGTATTTATTTTGCAAACATGGATGATGTGAACATTCATATTAGTGTTGATTACTGGGTAAACTTACAACAGTAGACATGTGAATGTTCACATTAATGTCAAAACCCCCAAACTTCACTCAAAAACACAGCAGCAGACACTGATGTGAACATTCACATCAGCCTACAATGATCTGAATGTTCACATTACATTCACATTAGTGTTGATTACTGGGAAAACTTGCAGCAGTAGACATGTGAATGTTCAGATTAATGTCAAAACCCCCAAACTTCACTCAAAAACACAGCATCAAACACTGATGTGAACATTCACATCAGCCTACAACGATGTGAATGTTCACATTACATTCACATTAGTGTTGATTACTGGGTAAACTTGCAACTGGGTAAACTTGCAGCAGTAGACACTGATGTGAACATTCACATCATGTGAATGTTGACATTAATGTCAGAACCCCCAAACTTCACTAAAAAACACAGCATCAGACACTGATGTGAACATTCACATCAGCCTACAATGATGTGAATGTTCACATTACATTCACATTAGTGTTGATTACTGGGAAAACTTGCAGCAGTAGACATGTGAATGTTCAGATTAATGTCAAAACCCCCAAACTTCACTCAAAAACACAGCATCAGACACTGATGTGAACATTCACATCAGCCTACAATGATGTGAATGTTCATATTACATTCACATTAGTGTTGATTACTGGGTAAACTTGCAATTGGGTAAGCTTGCAGCAGTAGACACTGATGTGAACATTCACATCATGTGAATGTTGACATTAATGTCAGAACCCCCAAGCTTCAATCAAACTTACGGCAGCGGATACTGATGTGAACATTCACATCAGTCTACAATGATGTCAATGTTCACATTCATCATATTTGGTTGTTGAATGTTGTTTGGTGCTTCTGGTTCCATATTCTGTGTTTCAGCCAATTAAATGTGCTTATTTGAACACACAGGTCTTTCCCACAAAGTTGATGGCAAGCGAAAGCGAGGGGAATCCCGGGCCAAAACCAAGCCTGATCAACTAGCTGTTCCTGAAGAAGTGAACATGAAAAAAGTTAACTACCGGTCAAACTTAACAGGATTGGTAAAACTCTTAAAGGATACAAAATTCACACGCGGCCAACTGAAGTGCCTCAGGAAAACACCGTTCTGGCCACTATTTGACTGCTTGATCGGTAACGAAATCGACCTCAACCACTGCATGAAATATGATGATGTCATTGTACGTATAGTACAGACATTCAAGCAATCTAGTGGGAGGTTTTACATTGGGGATAAGAACATCCAGATTTTTAGAAGCGACGTGTCACTGATTTTCGGGGTGGACTACGGCACCAAGTCGATGGACCTCTCTTACGGTGCAAAACCAACAACCGGCATCATACACCAAATGTGCAAGGATGTTAGTCGGTTAACTGCTGCCAAAATACGAGAAATTCTGAGCGAAGCATTGAAGGGCACAAAAAAACATGACAATGAGGAGGTCGCAAGATTAGTTTGCATGTACGCATGCGTCAAGCTATTCTTCTCTACATCCGGAGAAACAATTGGATGGGCTTTCTACTCATACATGGACCCATTAGAGAAGATGATTGAGTATGATTGGGCTGAGAGCATCCGGGCAATCTTGATGGCTTCATTGGGCCAAAACTGTGGAAAACCAGGCCGAGTCACCGGATGTTTGATGTTGTTAATGGTAAGTCTCATAAAACTTATTCTACGTTTAATATTAACATTTACGGGCTCTGGACAATATTATGTGGTTGTCAACATTTCTCAACACTGGTGTGGAATGTGACAACACTGATGGAAACATTCACATTACTGTTTCAGACATGTACAAACACACATTAGCAGATGCTGGTGTAAACATTCACATTAACAGATGTGAACATTTCCTGACGATAGTACCACTCACATTAACAGATGTGAACATTCACATCATTAGTAACACTTACCTTTAGGGAATGTGAACATTCACATCAGTAACATGGCTACCCATTAGGAGATGTGAACATTCACATCAGCCTTAATTGATGTAAAAATTCACAATACTGCCCCAATGGTGTAAACATTCACATCAATGTTAATTGATGTGAACATTCACATTACTCATATCTGTTATTTGTTTGATCTTGCCGTGTGAGCATACAACAATCTTACAACCCCGTAACCCCAATGCCATTCCACGATGCGTAAAATGGGACCTCACAGCCTTACATAGCAACATGAAGTCCATATCTTTGGCTAAGCTGGGTTTAAATGAGGTATATGGCGGTGAGCTAATGGCATCACCAATTGAAGCGAAGATGTACCGTCATACAAAATTGAATATGGAGCCCAAACCTGAGATTTTGTCAAGTGCAGTAGCAAAGAAAAATGAAAGCAATGAGGATCCAAGCGAAGACAGTCAAAGCAGTGATGACAGGGATGCATTTTCTGTCGATGCAACGGACCTGAATGATGTTGGACATTATACCACCCCAATTGTGTAGCATCCCAATCGAGAAAGGAATCATCATAGCACAAACCAAGAACCCGACATTGTAGAAGTACTCATATGAAAACCGAAAAAGCTTGGGGTCTTGTACGGCAATGGGAAGCAAAGTACAAACAATTGGAAGAATCTTGGGAATTGAGGGCAAGGGTGATTGCTGCCCTTGAAGCCAAACTATTTGACCAATCAAGCCCATCCAATGTGGACATGGACATGAAGACTTGCATGGAGTTGAAAGATGCAGAAATTCAGCGGCTGACAAAGTTGGTCATCAACTTGGAATGTGAAAAAACAGTACTTCAAGACCTTTTTGACGATCAGTCCGTCCACATCATCACTCAAGTTGAAGCACAAAAGGCTCATGACAGCCTGAACAAGCATCCCACCGCAGCATTGGAACACATTGTCAGCCCCCCATCGAGGGTAAAGCGCATAAAGCAAAAGGTAAGGAAAGAACACAGGTTGGACGAGTTTGAATACCCCAACCTGCCTGGTCAGAAGAAAGGGAAAGAGGGAGCCGAAGAGCAATCACATGCAGTCCAAATTGCACAGGATTTGGACAAACAAGCACCCAAAAAACAGCCAACAAAGTCAAAGAAGTTAACCTTGAACAACAAACTGAAGGTCTGGGCTAACATGAACAAACTCAACAAGCAAAAAGTACAAACTTTGCACAAGAATGGCGGTGACGAGTAAGTGTTCTTACATGTTTCGTCCTGTTTTTTTTTTTGGATCACGTTCACTTCACATACATATTTAAGAAAATAGATCATTTCATAAATGTGCAATGTTAACATTAACGTTTTCTATAATCACAATGCACAGGTTGCTAGTGTGGCGAGGGGACTCAAAGACTAAAGATGTGTATTTTGATGACATCATACACATCATCAAGGAAGATTCAATAACGAACAACGTATGGGAACTGTAAATGTGTACAAAACACACACACACACACACACACACACACACACACACACAGTAAAGACACTGCAAAAATAACGTACTGCCACCCCTCTGGTTCTGCAGGTGATAGATGCTTATGGTGAAATTCTACTTGAACTACAAGGCCTAGTCAACCCAAGTTTGGAGGATTCATCATTCATCTTTACAAGCACATGTTTGGTAACCACTACACTTTAATGTTGATTATGTTTCAATACATGTGAATGCTCATCAGTAACATCACTCACCATTTGCATATGGAAACATTCACATCGAAGAATAGCCGACATTAACAGATGTGAACATTCACATCAGTAGTATCGCTCGCCATTATGAAATGTGAACATTCACATCAGTTGTGTCACTCACCATTACGCAATGTGCACATTCACATCAGTAATATCACTAACAATTAGGCAATGTGAACATTCACATCAGTAGTATCACACCCCATTATGAAATGTGAACATTCACATCAGTAGTATCACTCGCCATTACTGATGTGAACATTCACATCAGTATCATCAAACATTGATATTAAAACTGATATGCATCATTGTATGCGCTTTGTGTGTAGAAAATCGTGCAAGAGTACCCTCCTCACAAGAGGAATAAACTGATTGATGTACACATCAAGGAGTATCAAGGCCAGAGATTCTTAATATTTCCAATACACGACAACTTCCACTGGACAATTGTTGTGTACGACGTGAAAGAGAATGTATGGAGGCATTATAACTCACTGCGCCCAAGAGAAGGCATACATGACCCACATATTGACAAAGCACAAATACTGGTAACTGGCTGCCAGAAATAATACTTGTCGTGACGTGTAATATTTGAAATTGGATGTATGCCTATGTTGGTTGGTGCCTAATATGAAATTTAATTGTTGGCAGAGGGACTACATCACAGCTTTGGTGCACAACATTGGACCATCATCACCATTATGGACCAACTTATCAAGCTAAAATACTTCGAAAACAATCATATCAGTGGAAATCTGTCCTCAGCAAGCACCAAATTCGTAAGCCTAAAATCGATTTCTACACATGTTCCACAACCGTTACCCACCTAAATTTCAAAATCTAACAACAAGTTCGCATTTTCAGGGTGGATTGCGGGCCTGCAGTTTGTTACATCTTGAGGGCGCATGTATACCGTGAAGACATTGTTGCCAGCCTAGCTCGCTATGAATGGTGCCAAATAAGAGACTCATTAGTACACCTTTTCCTGAACCACAGAAAGACGGTGCAATGTGAAAACCTATAGGTGGGGGTTGTCCACCTATCATCATTACCCAAATCATTATCGATTTAAGACAATTTAGTGTCAATAGATTTTTCATATTGGACCAGACTAGCTTAATTGTAAATCAAGTCTATATCACTGCTTGTACAGACATTTTTCATTCAATATATGTATATGCATTTTCAGGCCTATTTTGCGTTGGTCATGCACATTGAGATAGTATTTTTTTTTTCCCGGAATGCACATGAGATGATGTGAATGTTCACATCACAGAATCATCGTGCACTTTCTTCTATTTTAAACCATACTGAGGAATGTGAATATTGCTTAAAGTGTTCAAGTAACACAATATGGCAGGTGTGCGTAGGATATTTCTTAACACAATTCAATATTCACATCTAATAATTTGATGATGTGAATATTCACATCATAACTTCTGATTATGCGAATGGCAACAACGATGTCATGAATATTCACATCTTATTTCAAAAATGAATATAAGAATCCAATGTGAAATACAATGTTGAAATGGGAAAAAGGTACATCCTATATCGGCTCCGTGCATGACTTCCGATTATGGCTACCCAACTTATCACATCTCCCGCACCTTATTTGCGGTTTCTCACCTTGATGGGATCCTATTCTTCTTGACCTTCCGGTGGTCTTTTCACGGTTGGCGGGTATATAGTGAAGTCCGTGGGATTAAAAGGCGGCTTCTCCTTCGATGGTATAAGGAATATGGCTCGAATAAATCGCACGATATGTCTGAACATGAAAGTAATGTTCCACACAATCATTGAGATTGTATCGGCTCTTCTGAATGGCAATAACAGCATGGTCACATGGGAATCCGTTGATTTGCCATTTGAAGCAAGAACATGTACGCCTCGAAACATCAACTGTGACAGATGGTATCGAATGAACTTCAAACACATCCTCATTGGCTTTGCTAACTTGCCAAGCCCTGCTGTCATTGAACGAATCCATAAGCCGTGTTTCGAATGTCGGACAAATAAGCTCATTCCATTTGTTTGCTTGGTCACGCCTTGCAGACATTTGCCGCATCAACTGAGTACGAATTGTGTCCACCATTTGAGTGATAGGAAGATTACGTGCTTCTTTAATCCAGTTATTGAATGACTCCGCCGCATTGGATGTCATCTCCCCATAACGCATGCCCCTGCACAATATCACAAACATTGTACAATACGGGATTTAACAGTCGACAATTGGCGTTGCGGATGTGAACATTCATACCTCGACATTAGAATACCTCGATGTGAACATTCACATCGAGGTTATAATAATGTATTTGTTTACATCTGCTACCAGTTTACAATAATGTGAATGTTCACATTATATGCTTATTATGTTGTCAACTTACACGATGGACAATATGTGACCGTTAACAACAACAACAAAATATGACACGTGTCAACATTCAAATTTGAAATACATTGAATTACTATTTGACAACTTAACAGATGTGAACATTCACATCAGTCATCATTAGCAGATGTGAACGTTCACATCATTTACAGTGAACATGAAACACAATTCGAAGATTGTTACCATTCTAAATCGAAAATTCACATCGCTACCATTCTAAAATTCACAAAGATAAACACCTTAGGAAACTATTATTACCTGAAGTATGAATTTGCCCAATGCTCAGGTGCCAAGTCCTTGAAAAAATTATGAGCTCGTTGTTTACCCTCCTCTTTTAATTTTGCAAGCTTTTCATGGAACCTTACCACGGTTGGCTCGTAGGCACAATCACCCAAACTACTTACTAGGTGATCCCTGAATCCATTATCAATTCCTTTCATCCGGTCTTTTAAATTGCTCTTCAAGTGTTGTAAGCAATAACCGTGATGAGCCGATGGGAACACCTTTGGCATAGCTTCTAACAGACCAAGATTACGATCCGAAATAAAAGTAATATGGCGCTTCCCATCAACAACCTTCCCAAGTTCATGCAAGAACCACGACCAATTGGCCGTGGTCTCTGAATCAACAATCGCAAAGGCAACAGGAAACAGACCTACAACACAACACCAACACACAACTGTTCACAATATTCCGAAGTGAATAGAAAACAGTTTAAACGAAACAGGTCATGTGAATGTTCATATCTACATTGCCCTATTTACTATTGTTATTTTTGGATTCAAGTTCGTAAACGTCTACGATGTGAACATTCACATTAACGACCATTCATACTTCATTGTTGATTGTTGAGTCACTGACAATGTTAACATTCACAGTACTGTTCATTAATGGATCAACTAACATTACTACACAGTGATGTGAATATTCACATCGAGTGTAATAATGTGAATGTTCACATTCTCGTCATTATCATACGGATGTAAACCTTCACATCGTGCATACTAATGTCAATGTTCACATTACTTATAACTTACCAATCACTCTTATGTCCGAGACAATCTTCGCGGTGAATATTGACATGAATAGGCGACTAAAAAACTACTAACCATTGTTTCCGCTTTTCGCCGTTCGCAAGTAGTGACCTTTGTACTTTCCTTTGAGGAATGTTCCATCCAGAATAATAAAGGCCGACAAGCATTGAACCGAAATACACGCATAATGACATAAAGAAGCGACAAAGCTGTTGACTACTTGCATCATAGTCAACATTGACATAACTCCTGGATTGTACCACATCATCAAGATCCGAATACCACCGTAGCTGGTCAAATGATAACGAGTGATCTCCATGAATACCTGCCTTTGCTTTCTCCACACCCAACCATACGACATGGTAACTAACATCTAACCCATAATCCCTCTTCAAAATAGTCACTACATCACACGGCCGAGTCAACGGCTTGTCCCTCACAATTTCATATATGATACTCGACACCAAATCCGAACTAACTCGCGGATTCTTCGATGTTCGGACATCCGTACTACAAGTATACACGTCACTATACCTCTTGATGTAGAAAAAATCATTTGCTCGTTGTGCTCTACAATGTATAGCCCACAAGCAGCCCCTCTCCTCCCGCATCGCGCACACAGCAGTAACTCTTGTTGTCTCGTTCTTCACGTATGTAAACTGGAACCCACATTGGATGGCATACTTACACAAAACGTCACGAAATTCTTGTGCACCTCCAACAAACCGTTGTCCCACATGCGTAATACCATTTGCCCAAGGGGCTGATAACAACACCTTCTCCTTATGGTGGCAAAATCTCCGTAGTGCATCAACTTCTTCCTCAACCCCCACACGCACCGATCCCAAACTACTTGACTGACCAATATCACTTTTCAACTCAACCACAACTTCTACATGTTGTACCCCCATTGATTTAGCAAGCAGTAACATGTTCTGAAATTCTTCCTCATTCTCCAAATCACACCTATTAATCCCAAGTAATTTATAAAACAATAAAATAGAACCAGCAGATAACTCCCCCCATTTTTCACACAAACAGTCCACCAAACGCGAATAACACCATGCGTGGGCAGCATTTATTACAGTGGTACTGCAACCATATGTACACACCAACATCATAAAGCTATCCATCTCCTGTAAAAACAAAACAATACAACAATTAACAATAATCCAACCCGATATGAATATTCACATTGTGAGGAAATTAGAAGCATACAATTACAGTTCAAGTGTTAAATCCATAATTCACATTAAACAAAATGTGAATATTCACACCCACACAAACGCCTCATTAAGCAAACATCAAAGTAAAAGTGAGAACATCCACATTCTTCACATCATATGAACACAATGTAAACATTTACATTGACACATATACTCTGAATTATAGAAGATCCACATTCATCACTAATCTCATGACCTCCCCTCCACATGACCACGATGTAAACATTCACATTGATCCATATAATCACAATTATATCACTCAGACATAGCCTCATTAAACAAACATCAAAGTAAAATGCAAACATCCACATTCTTCACGTAATACTAACATGATCTAAACTTTCACATTGTTCAATATACTGTGAATTATATAGCAAACACAGAGTCTCATTACGCATACATCAAACTAAAATGAATATTATAACATTCAACATATATCTGAATGACCTCCCCTCCAATGACCACGTATGATGCATGAAATTGAAAAAACAGAGCATCCAAGCATCCAATCCATATCAATCCAAGAACAAAGGATCTGATCTATCCTACAAATCAAAACAAAAAGTGAACATGTATTCATAACTACAATGATACTGACCTTAATCGTCCAATCCTACAGTCGTCCAAAACTCAAAAACAATCGCCAAGCGGTTATACTCGAAAATAATGTAATCCGAACACCGCAACCGTCCTCTTCACTTGAAAATCGCCATACCAGACTAGAACAGCAACAATCAAACCCTAGGACATCAACGCCTCAGAACGATAGAACGACAGCATGCAAGGTAGAAACGTAACGATTTGAATTGGAAAGATAGAAACTGCCAAAACTGAATAACGAAATCAAAGGAACGTGGGTTACGTGTACACAGTGTATATATATATAAGGGCATAATAGTCCACGTATAAATATCAAAATTAAAAATTGGACTTTATGGAATAAGAAGAAATCTATATGGGACTCATTGGGATATAATTTTTCTTTGTGGACTTATTGGGATAAAACATCTCTAAATGGGATTTATAAATAAATTCCCCTTTTTTTTAGTAGGGGAATGTTGATTATTGGCGACCAAAAAAAATTTAGTAGCTAAAAAAAATACAATTGACGACTAAAAAAATTTTTAGTAGCTAAACATATCACAATTGGCGACTAAAAGAATTTTTAGTCGCCAAAGACCTACTTTTGGCTACTAAATAGTTTGGTAGCCGAATGAGAATAAAAAAAATTATAAAATACCTTTGGCGACCAAAATTTTGGTCGCCAAAAATAGGGGATTCACCGACTAAATTACTTTTTAGTCGCCAAAGACCTACTTTTGGCTACTAAGTAGTTTGGTAGCCAATTGTTTAATAAAAAAAATTATAAAATACCTTTGGTGACCAAAATTTTGGTCGCCAAAAACAAGGGATTCACCGACTAAATTACTTTTTAGTCGCCAAAGACCTACTTTTGGCTACTAAATAGTTTGGTAGCCGAATGTTTAATAATGGTAAAGTATTCCTTTAGGTAATGGTAATTTCTGTAAGGTTGTAATGAAAAATTAATATTATTAAAATGTAATGAATATTTTTAAAATGTAATAATTTATCATTTAAATAAATTTTTCAATTTTTCAATATCATTATCAAAACGAGGGCTAAGTGTGTAAAAAAAATTCACTCATCATGACTTATGAGTAAATAATACACATTTGTAAGACTTATTGATATTATTTCAGATTTTAAAATTTTTCTCAATTTTTTAATAATTAATTTTTTCAACTTTTTAAATATTTTAAGCAAATTTGTTTATTTTTGAGATTCACTTAATTTTTTAGATTCACTTAATTTAGATATATTTTAAAAAGAAAATATTTGTGATTTTTTTAAAATACAAAATAAGTACTCACTTAATTTAGATATATATTTTTTTAAATTTGAGGGATTTATAAAAGTAATTGGCGATTTAATGCTAATTGAACTGAAGGCCTAAGTTTGTTGTATATATATTTTTTAGTTATGCGTTAATGATTTTGACTGCTAAGATATGCTTGAGAAAATGATTTTGACTGCTAGTTACAACTGAATAATAAATTAATTAAATCCACTTGATACATGATTTCTTCATCTGTCTTTATCTATGAGAAAATATACATATTGCATGTTCTAAAATTCTAAAAAATTGATTAGTGCCTAGTTAGTCATGCAGGAGTCCCCCCCCTCAAAAAAAAAAAGCACGAGTTGAGTTGGCTCATAATTTTTTTTAAAAAAAAATTTCCTTCTTTTTTTTTTTTAATTTTCTTTCTTTCTTTTCTTTCTTATTATATATATATATATATAATATAAGAATATAAAATTTTAAAATATATTATTATATTTTTTAGTACATAAAATATTAGGACAAATATTTAAGATAATTTAATTTTTGCCTTTTTTTTAATTTATAATTTTATTACTTATATTTTTATTTAAATATAATTTTAATATATTTGTTACTTTTATTTTAATTTTTTAGACTGTTGTTATTTTACTTTTACCAACTAAATATTAGTCGGCGATTATAATTACAAAATTTAAAAATTGTGCTTCATATCTAAGGGAAACTTGGGAGGGAAACTTTATTACTTCTTTCTTTTCTCTCTCTCTTTCTCACTCTCTCATGCCTCTGCCCTCCTCCAGCTCTCTCTCTCGCCTTTGTCTCCATCGTAAGAATGCACGGAGCATCCTTGCCCGGCCAACCACAAGCACCACCAATCACTGCGTGTCACGATTCCACTTTGAGCGACTTCGGCCCTTCCTCTTTGATCTCTGAAATTATCTCTAGATCGACCAAGGATCTCGGGCCACCATTATCACAGTAAGAAAACTTCCATTTCTCTCTCTATTTTTAAATCTGGTTCTTCTCGATCGATGAGTGAATTAGTTTTGAATTCAGTTCTGAAATGGTTTGATCTTTATTTGCTGATTTTGGATTGTTTTTTCTCTCATCTGTATAGTTTCTCTGTGTATAGCAAAGATGAATCATGCTATATACTTTTTGTGTCTGTAAGGTGTTCGACAAAATGTCACAATGGCAACTGAAATTTGCATTTTGTTTAAGTGAGTCTTTTGACTGAAAATGGAAACACCAAGGATGATTTGAGGCTCCCCACTGATGATGCTCTGCTCACCCAGGTATATGGTTCAACTTTTTTAGTACCTTGTGTTTTTGATTGTTTGATTCTTTATGTATTCCCTTTTTGATAAGTTTTATGAACAGAACTTGAAAAATAAGAAAAAAGTTTTATCGTTATGTAGAAAAGTTAAAATCACAAGTGGGTGTGGCTTGCAGAACTTGACTAACAAGTTTCTGTATTCAAATTTTAGCTTGACAAGTTTCTGTAGAAAAGTTAAAATCACAAGTGGGTGTGGCTTGCATAATCAAATTAAATACATAATTAGTATATTAGAAAATTATTTAGTAATTTTGAAATTGGAGCATTATCGTGATAAGTGCATGTGATCCATAACTTAGTTAATGGAAGACCCTCATATAGTGTAATTTTGCTTAAATGTGATAGCCTTAAACTATTGAATTTGGAAGTTCGAGAGTATTTGTCCGGATTATTCTTTGTTTAAGAACTCAAAGAAAGATTGGAAACTTTGAAGATTTTCTAACAGCTAACTCTATTTCCAGTTCCATAGCTGTTTTAAACATATCATAATTTGGTTGTTTGCAATAATTGTTACAAACCCTAGAATAAAACTCTTAGACTCACCGAGCACATCATTGTCATTATCATCATGGAGATTGGTCTCCCTTTCTTAGAAGGAGGTGTCCAGACTACCTTTTGATGTTATTAGTAAAGAGACTAAATTTGTGGAAATTATAAAATGAGAAGGCAACAAAAAAGAAATAGAGAATGTAAGACTGAATTAAATGTGTGGCCTGGGTCAGATTTGGATGTCCCAAAGGGCTCACACCCTTAGGCAAAAAATGTGGGATAGAGGGTTGCACACCTTACCCGACACCTCTTTCAAGAGGCTTAATGGTTTTTTATTCTTCCAACATGGGTAATTTTACTTCCAACATGGGTTTTTGTAAGAGCATGTGGATTAAAGAACTAGAGTCCAAAGATGATGATCGAAAGTACGTGCTCATTTGTGTGCATGCTTATTTAAAGAAGTAATACTAAAAATATTTTTTGTTTTGGTATTTGAAGAAATAAAGAAGAAAGATGAAATAACAAGAAAGATATCACTTGATATAATCACTTGATTAGTTACAAATTTTGATATCACTTGATATAATCACTTGATATAATTAGTTACAAAAAATTTTGATATCACTGTTGTCCTTGATATCACTTGATATAATTACAAAATTTTTAAATTTAAGGATGATTAGTTATTATAAAATTTAATCCACAAATTATATCATCAAAATAAATTACCACTGTATTTTAATCTTAATATTATTTACGTCGGGCCTTTAGGCTCGGCTATACGCTAGTATATATATATATATCTATTATCATTTTTAACTAGACAAAACAAGAGGTGAGGTTGGGTTGGTGTCCATATTGCCAGTGAAGTCAAAAAGGAGACAAAACTACAAGCATGAGGGCTAGCTATCATTTACATAATTATCAGTCCCAATGTGACGTAAATCCAAATACACTTGGTTTCAATTACAAAATTTCTTGAAGCTTGTTCAATGCTTTTAATGTGATTCTGTCTTACCTTAGGAAGCAAACTGCAAATGCTAAATTGTTTGCCTTCTGAATAGAATATTTCTGGCCTTTACTATGTTCATCATTACCAGCTTGAATATTATGGGAGTGCAAATGTCGCTTGTTTCTCATATGTTAGTTATTTTTTTCCTCTTCACCCACTATATATAAATCTCCATTTTTATTTATGATTTTTGTGGGTTGTTGTTGTTGTAATGCTCTTCATTCATTAAACCCCTCAAACTGGGGTAAGTTGACTTTATCAGACTAATTTAGTGGAACTAGCTTCACTTTATCAGACTAATTTAGTGGATGTTGAACCTGTTTACTATTTTTATGCATAGAGATAGGCTAATTTAGTGGATGTCAAACTGGGGAGTGCAAATGTCCATTTTTATTTAGTGGAACTAGCTTCACTTGGTATTAATCTTATTAGTTTTTTATTTTATTTATATTATGCAGGATGTTTACATGTACTTCCGTGGCGATGTAAGCAATGAGAGATGAAGCATGAGGCGCAAAGCGGACAATGATGGGCTGTATTTGCCATGATTCAGAAAGATTCTTTGGTTTGATAATGCTGAGAGAAATCAAAACATTCACTATTTTTTTGCACTTGTGCCTAGTCTAGTATTTATAAGCCTTCATATAATCTGCTTAAAATATGTATGTAAAAGACAGATTCTGACAAACAAGTTTAAGTTAGGACATGTTGTGGTACATATGTCCTTTTTGGAAATTAATTTGATTAGTCCTATATTATGTATGAAATGAAATTATTGACGTTGGATTAGACTTGGTTCATATGGAATTTGTATTATATATAGAATTGGACGTTTATTTTTAATGTTTTGGTTGGTTGGAACTAGAATGTGTGCACGTTGTTGAATGCTTGATAATATATTTGGTGTTGATGGGTTATATTGAATCCTGGGTTATGTACGTACATGTTGTATTAAACATGGATGTAGGTTGTTTAGAATTTTTTTGGAAAAAAAAAAAAAAAACAGAAAATATTTGGCCACCAAATATTTTGGTAGCCAAATACATAGTTGGAATTTTTTGGCTACTAATAATTTAGTAGCAAAAACATTTGGCGACTAAAACATTTGGTAGCAAAAAGTAAGGAATAGTTGGCTAAAATTTTCATGTAGAACTTTTAGTGACTAAAAAATTAGTAGCCGAAATGTCACTATTGCCGACTAAGTATGGATTCGTAGCCAAATGTTAACTTTCAGTGACTAATTCTTTCGTAGCAAAACGTAACACATTCGCCGACCAAACGAATGTTAGTAGCCAAAAGTCACATTCGGCGACTAATATTTTAGTGGCGGAAACATACCTTTTGCCGACTAAACTAAGATTAGTAACCAAATGTGTACACTTTCGGCGACCAAACAAATTTTAGTCGTCCATACTATCGCCGACAGGGTAAAGGCGACGAGCTTAGCGACAAAAAATTTTGGTCGCTAAATGGTTTCGGCGACCAAATTTTGGACTTTTGGCGACCAATATTTTGGTAGCCAAAAGCGACATTTCTTGTAGTGAAATGTCAGGACCGGGCATATAGTACACCCCAAAAATGGGTGTGTACTACTCAACTCTATTCAAGTGTGCCCTGTTAGATCAATTTTTATCTCCTAAAAAAAAAAAAAAAATTGAAATCAAATTTATTAATTACCAACTTAATACAATACACACTGAAATTTATGAACTCATAATGCGTGAGGACATAAAGCAATCAATTGCAAATAAGTTGATGGGTTCATGATTTTAATTTTATGAATGTTTAACTAAAACCTAAAAAATAAAAATAAAAAATCAATGCAGTTTTTGCACACAACAGTGCCTGGAAATTAGCAGGAAAATCAAGCTACAATTCTTTATTTTTCAACTTTCATACAAATTTAACCCAACATATGTGAACTCTATAATTAAACAAATACGGAATTGTTGTTTGTTTTTTCTGACAAAGCAAAAATTCTACAGTCATGGGTATGAATTTTCATTGTTGTCCTCTACTTCACAATCAAACAAACTAATTTCTAGAGAAATCTCAATCCAAACATAACTACAATAAAAAGGCAGAGTTTTGTTAGACCGGTTATAACTGGTTGCCATTTTATTTTTGCATGGTCAAGATCCCATATTCTTATCAAAGGGCTCAAAATGGTTTTTATGTATGGTACGCAAACACCACTTTTGCATGTTATAGTCGGACCCATATCTTTATTGATAGTCTAACAACGAGAGAGAGTACACATGCGAAAAAAATAAATAAATAAATAAATAAAGGAGCCAGTGTAAGAATTTATTTTTAATTAGGCATTGATTATATTTTGTTTGGTTTGTAAAAAATAAGTTCAACGTGATTTAGATAAATTGACTGGTATGAGCTCAAAATTATTATTGTGATCCATAAAGTTTAGACCATGGTCATCTTGGTGTATATATTATTTTATATATAGATATGTGATATGGAGGTGTAAGACCTGTTTTAAGTTATTTGGATTTCATAATAGGAGGATCCAGTAATTGTTTTATTTAGACCCAGTCCCCTCTTCTATCCTTATTAAGATTTACATATATCTATATATATGTAGATCAAAAGGTTGTCAGCCCCATTGAAAAGACAACATAAAGATTAAAAGAAGGAGTGAAAGCGCTGGTGCTAAGGTTTTCCGATTATGAATTTTCATTGTTGTCCTCTACTTCACAATCAAACAAACTAATTTCTAGAGAAATCTCAATCCAAACATAACTACAATAAAAAGGCAGAGTTTTGTTAGACCGGTTATAACTGGTTGCCATTTTATTTTTGCATGGTCAAGATCCCATATTCTTATCTAAGGGCTCAAAATGGTTTTTATGTATGGTACGCAAACACCACTTTTGCATGTCATAGTCGGACCCATATCTTTATTGATAGTCTAACAACGAGAGAGAGTACACATGCGAAAAAAATAAATAAATAAAAAGGAGCCAGCACGTCGAAAGATTGCTTTTTCGTTTGGTAGTACTCCACCTATCAATTAATATATCAACATTAATTATAATATTATTATTGATCTCATTTATTATATAAATTATATATGTTAAAAATTTCTTAAATTATATTATATTATCAATTAATATGTTAATTAGTATATTAATAAATACATATAATATTATTTTTTTCCGTTACTTTTTTCACATTATTGATGCGTCAGTTTAAAGCACGTGCTACTTTTCATTGGGCCATTCTAGCAACCGGACTACCGTACCAAGGTATGACAGCAGCAACACTGCTCCCACAAAAAAATATATATATTATTTTTTATAGGATAAATTATTAATAAATTTTAATAATTATACTTAATTTTCATTAAATCTTATTAACAAATTAATCCTAATAAAATTGTCATTAAAAATAAATTTTGTGACGATTTTTTATATGTTGCTAAAAATTGATAATTAATATTTTTTTTTGTCGCGATTTTTATAAATTATCGCTAAAAATTATAATTAGTGACGTTTTTCTATGACAACCGTCACTGAAAGTTGAAAACTAGTAACGTTTTTGTGACAATTTTTTTAAGTTGTTAAAACTTACAATTAGTAATTTTTTGTGACAAAATTTTCAAACTATCGTTAAAAATTAACAATTAATGACTTTTTTAATAGTGTTTGATGAAAAATGTCGTTTATTATCACAGAACTTATTAGACAATAAATTCACCTATTAGGACCTACACGTAAGCCTCCTTTTTTATATACCAAAATAGAGTGTGTGTGTGTATATATATATATCATATTTTACCCTTATTTTGGTCAACATATTTATATGGCAATTATTTTATTTTATGTTTCAAAATTTTAAAATTTTTGTATAACTTTCAAAATACATATCAATTTTTGATAAAATTTATATTTTTGAAAACTACCCGACATCTATTAAATGAGATCTTTAATGAATGTATGTAAAATGAAAGGGAAAAAATAAAGTACAAATTTTGAGAAAATTAGTAAAAATCCCTCTCCAACTTTGGATAATAGGAGATGTCTAATATGTTTTTTTCTTATTAGTTAGGGTCCTCAATAATATTATTAGAGAAATTTCTTTGTCTATGGATGCTTGAAGGATGAGTTTCCTAGACTTTATTCTTTGTCTAAGGATAAATTTGAATCTGTGAATGTGTTGCACAATAGGAGTGGCAATGAGGAGTGAAATCTGAACTTCAGAAGATCTCTCTTTGAATGGGAAGTAGAATAGTTGAACATGATGTTACTCAGTGCACCTATTATCAGGGGAAGTCTCGCTGATAGCTTGAGGTGGAATGCAGGCAGATCCATCAGGCATATTAATTGTTTCCTCAGCCTATAAGTGTTGTGAGTTGGCTTTTGGCAAAGTAGCAGACTATATTTGGTAGTTTCCCCACTAAAGGCTCGGTCCTTTGGATGGCTAGTATGGTAAGGGAGGATTAAGACCTCAAGTTACCTTCAAAGAATTAGAATTCTCAGTGATCAAGCTAATGAACTGCATTTTCTGCAATGATGAAGTGGAAAGTGTCAACCATGTGCTACTGTTATGCCCATTTGTTTGGCAGATTTGGTCTAATATCATAAAATGGTGGGGTTTGCAATGGGCAATACCTGGGTCTTATTTCATTCTTGGGCTGGTACTAAACTTTAAAAACAGGAGAGCAAGATTTGGAAAGTCATCCCTTTGGTTATGCTCTGGTCCATTTGGAAACAGAGAAATGATAGTATTTTTAGTGGCTCACAGCTAAATTTTGAGGTTATGTGTGAAATTATCAAAGTAAGGTGCAATATCGATCAAAGCTTCATGTCCATCTTTGGACTATTCAGTTAATGACATTATTTACAACCCGCTACAAGTTAAATAATGTATCGAGGGAGTTGGCTGAGCAATTTAGGAGCAGAGTTGGAGGCGTGTATATATCAGGTTATAGGCAATTGGGTGTGGTTATCAGATGTGATCAGCTGAATAAATGTTGCTGCTGGTTTTGGGTTTGTTGTAGGGACATTTTGGTGACTTGGTTGATTGTTGCGTAGGTGTCTTGGTTTGGTTTGTTGTTTTGCTTCTTGTTGGCTTCTCACTATTTGAGGTTGTGCTAGTAAATGATTGGACAATTCACTACAAATGAGGTTGTAGTGTTATTTTTGGTGCCAACTTAATTAGAATCGTATTGTTTTATTTTGTTTTGTTTTGTTTTGATACTTTTTGCACTTCATTTCTTTTATTGATGTATTTTCTTATATAATGTATGTTAATTATCATCAAGAAAGTGTTCTTTTTTGCTGATTAAAAAAAAAAAAAAAAACACAGAATTTTTTCTTATTGAAGAGTTGAAAGAGAAATTTCTTTTTGAAGAGCTAAAAATTTCTCGGTGATGTAAAAATGTTAAGAGACCCCAACTATTATGAAAATATTATATGTCATTTATCTTATAAAATCCTAATATTAAGGACCTTAAACTAAAAATCCCATATCTATTTGGTTTGTACTTAAATTTAATTGCTAAATTTAATCAATTCAATTTGTTTATCTAATATGTACAAGAAGCTAAAATTTAAAATTTATTAATATGTTGAATTATCTCTTTCCATCTTTATATTGTAGCGGTGGGTTGTAATTACATGATAGTGGTGGTGAAGAAGCAATATAAATTTAGTATTTAAGTACATATAAAAAATAAAAAATAAAAAAATTGACTTAAAATTTTATCATATTTTAAAAAACTCGTTCACATTTTAAGTGGTATAAATTTTAATTACCAATCAAATTTAATTTAATTTTACTTAATGAATACTTACTAACAAAAATAAATGAACAAAGCATGATGTCAACTAAAATTAAGT
Organism: Camellia lanceoleosa; assembly: GCA_025200525.1. Taxonomy (NCBI): domain Eukaryota; kingdom Viridiplantae; phylum Streptophyta; class Magnoliopsida; order Ericales; family Theaceae; genus Camellia; species Camellia lanceoleosa. The sequence continues at coordinate 22,066,431 of CM045766.1, read as the reverse complement.
CAAAAGATTTCAATGTCCAAAATTTTTCATTTTATATTTTTTGAAAATGTAAATTTATGCATATTAATTTCACATTACACTTATTATAGATCACCCATATAAAATTAGATTAATTTGATATTCATAGTCATATAATTTCATCATATTTTTCTTCAAACAAATGATGATAACTATAATTGTGAAAATAAATTATCTATTTTTTAGGGTAAATTATCAACAGGTCCTAATTGTTGGACTTAATTCTCATTAAATCCTATCAGTCATCACTGAAAGTTGGTTCTAGCAAAATCGTCACTAAAAAAGACTTTTTGTGACTAAAAATTGAAAATTTAATGACTTTTTTGTGACAATTTTTTAAATTGTTGCTAAAACTAACAATTGGTGACGTTTTTTGGGACGGATTTTCAAATTGTCGCTGAAAACTGACAATTAGCTACGTAGTTTTAACAGTGTTTAATAAATTTTTTTTTAAAAAAAAAACGCCACTAATTATCACAGGACTTATTAGACATTAAGTTTATCTATTAGGACCTACATGTAGGCCCCTAATTTTTTTAAGACAACTATAATAAAATTATATGGTTATAACTATGTGATCAATTTAATATTTTTATAGAGATACACACAAGTCTCTACAAAATAAATGATTCACATTGTTAGAGTAACATGTGACAGGTCCCAACAAAACCCTTGTGCAAATTTGTTTTATTTTTGATAAGTAAAAATGAATTTTATTGATAAAAATTAGATTACATGACAAATGACAAACATTAATAAACAGACAGTGTAAACAAATATCAAAACAAAACTGAACAATCCCAACTAAATTGATACTAAAGAGCAAGTCTAATCATTTGCTACCGCATCAGCTGGTGAGAAACCGACCAACAACATATAGCACCCAAAAAAAAAAAAAAAAAAAAAAAGACAATACAACAATAGAACAACCACCACAAGAGACAGCACTAGTAGCAACCATTAAAAGAAAAATAATCCCATCTCCAGATGCACAAAGCTACCAGCATCAGAACAGCAAGGCTGTAAAGCAAAGGTTACTCTATAAACATTTCAATCTCACTGTGGGTGTTGATTTTTTACCACACAACCAAATGAGAAAAACTCATCTAGAGAGCACCAACAGAATAGATTAAGCCCAACAACTTGTAACAAGAAGATGAGAATCCGGCGGTAGTTCATCCACCCGAGAGAACTCCGACGATCAAGTCAGTAATCAATATCTCTCACAGATAGCAAATTGTACTTAAAAGAAAGAACTCACCTTTGACCCACGAGGGTGCTTTACTTTTATAACCAGTAGTGACCTGATCCTTTTAGAAGCCTCACTTCAATGAACTCAGACTCAATGCTTATCCTGGACACTCAGCTAGATAAGAATAAACTCTTCTTCAGCCTTATCTTTATCCAGACTGAGATCCTCTCCTGTTGTAGGTCTTGTCTCTTATCTACTTATCTCAGATTCTGGCATCTCTGCAGATAACCTTGGCTTAGCCGAGATTATCTTAGCAAGTGTGACCAGGCCACGTGGCACCTCGACGGACACTTCGGCGTCACCTTAGCCACGTGTTGTCATTCACAAAATACTTCTCCACAACTGTCCCTAGGTTCTATTACCTCGACAATTTGAGGTGATGGAACCTACATCATTTTTCCACATAACATGTCGACTCAGAATTCATTCATCTCTCCAACCGAGATCATGACTCGTCAGCTTCAAGTAACCATGACTCAGTTGGCCACTTTATCACGGATCAAGAACCAAGAATCAAGTTCTTTAAGCATCTCAATCGAGATCGCTCCTTTAGCCGAGATTATTGCCTCATTATTTAAGAAATTTCAAGAGTTCCCATTCCGCATGAACTGTCATGCACAGTCGTTTCAGTTGTTTCTTCCACGTGTCACTTCCCCATTAGTTTGTACTTAACACGCACTAGTAAGCCGCTTTATTTCTGTCAGCGCCGCCTGACAGGTACGTCATCCAAAGCACTCCATTGCATTTTTGCCATCTTTTCATATTTTTGACAAAAACCCATTCTCTCTCTCTTCGACTCTTCACTTCTGCAAATTTGATTTCCCTCTCTTGCTCAAAATTTTCTCTCTCTACACCATTTTCGTGCTTCCAAGCTCCTGTAATTGTTTTATTCGTCTCCTTCGGTGAGCGTTTCTTTGTTCGGTTCCAGTCGTCACCGTCATTTGACTCTAGTGAACCTCATCCTAACGTCCACTTCTTCGGCCTCATTCTTTAAGTTCTCAATTTCTGCGCTCTACTTTCAATTTCTTTATATAATCATGATTTGCTGGTCATGTTCTATGCTATTTGATATTGCCAATTGTTTGTTCTTGAATCTGTAAGAGACAAATCTACGATTTGTCACGATGCTCTAGATATTGCCTTATGCGATATTTGTAATCACTTCCGTGTTGCTATTGAATCTATATCCAATGCTTAATCTGTCTGTACATGTTTTTTTTTTTTTTTTTTTTTTTCTAGTTTGATGCTCACAAATCTGTTGTTGCCCTTGATTACTCTATTCATGTATTTCTAGAGTATCATTTGCACTACTTGTGGTTCTTGCACATTGTCTTACACACATCTACTTACTATTCACGAATTTTCTTGTTCTCTGTCTCTTTCTTGATTCTGAACCACATTCTTTTTTTTTTTTTGTTTTTCTTGCTTGTTTCCAGATCGTTTGCCTTTGATTCTTGTTTCTGTAGTTTTTGGTTTGGGATTTTCTTAGAAACGATACACTTAGGAAAACTGAAACAAATTTCCCCTTAAATCTTCAAAATCCTCACCTTAGTGCTCGTTTAGGGTTTAGCTGAGGTTCTCAAACCCATACCAGTTTCCTTTCTTTGAAATCCATCACAAAACTCTTTAAGCCGATATCATGGGGATGTTCAAGTGGAGGGTAGACATCCCTGCCAAGTTAGAGTACTTTCAGCAAGAGTTCTTCATCCCAACCGACGTTCACCTTAGGTTGGTTGGGAAAGATGACTCTATTATACCTGACAAGGACTACATGCCATTCTCGGTGGTCACTATTATTGAGTATGGACTTCGGTTCCCTCTAGACATCCTTTTTGGGGAGGTCCTGCACTTTTACAAACTCAACCCCATGCAAATAACTGTCAATTCTTTTAGGGTTATCAACAGTATTGCCAAGTTGGCACGTCGAGAATATGCTAGAATTACCCTTGCCGACATCCAATATTATTATACCATGTATAGCCTTAAGTCTACCAGTGGCTACACGTACTACCTCAAGCTCAAATCCATCGCCTTCAAACTTATAGCAGACCTCCCAGACTCCAACAAAGGCATTAGAGATGACTACCTGATTGTCTCGGGCAACTAGAAATTTGCACCTGATGACGATCTTCATCTCTTTCCCCTACGCCGATGAGTTTTTAGAAAGGATGCGGGTAAGAACTGAGTACAAGTGTAAATCTTTTATGTTCCTGCATTTGTCTTGTATATCTATCCTGAAGCTTGGTGTCATTTTTCCTATTTTTGCAGTTCTTCCTCAGCCAAGTAAGTCATTTTAAGAATCTTATATACCCAGTCGATATCTCAAGAGGCTTCTGGATCTGCCAAATGAGAAACGCAAAGTCCTACTACTGCTCAACTACATACCGACTTACAAGTATCCCTTGTCCGACGTTCCCAAGCAAGACTCCTCCATCTGTCACAATTCCGCCAACCACCTCATCAACAAGGCCAAACCAGGCCTCCACATCTGATCCAGCAGACCAGCCATCCATCTCTGCCCCCCCAACTTATTCCACCATTGCAACGTCAATGCTGACGCCGAGCTCTACCGAACGCACCTATCCATAGGACTTGCAACCAGAAACGCCGAGATTCAAAGGCATCAGCTTACAATCCAGCTAATCCTCTCATTGCCCTCCCTACAATCCACTTCGGCACTAGAGTTACCACCACTGCAACCGCTGACGAGATGGGTCGCAAGCCAGCCGTGGTTGAGGACCTCCTAGCTAACATCCCAGGGGTTGTAATTATCCAATCCTCTTCTTCTCCATGCTAGTGCAAGCCAAATTCAGAACGAATGAAGAAGGCCAAGGCTAAGGCCACAGTGACGTAGATTCCTTCTGAATCTGAGAAGGATCTTGACGCCTCTATGCCGATATCAAAACTGGCCGAATCCAAGAAGAGGCCAGCTGAGGCCACAACATCTGACGCCCCACCATCGAAGAAGCCGAGGTCTGATTGCCCAGAGGGTAACAGTAGCTTCCCCTATGATCAAACCTGGGCCTCCGAGGTCATGGTTAGTGACCGACCTCTGACAACCAATGACAGTGCGATCGAAAACGTAAAGGTCGGCGCCACTTTATCTATGGTCGTGCTCCTTCCGGCCAAGATGAACCACATGGCCAATCTCTATGAGAACGAAAAATTTTCCCTTATCATGCAACACTCCGTCTTGGTAAGTTCCCTACTGTATCCTTTTTAGCTTTCTAACACTTAGCCAAATTTTACTAATCTGTTTTGTTCCTTGCAAGCCATCCAGCATGCACATTCCTATGCGGTCAAGACCGAGATGATGAAGAAGGAGTTAGTAAAGAAGACTCAAGAAGCAGGCAAACTCCTCTCTTCACTCAGCCAGGCCAAAATCAGCAACTAAAGTTTGCTGGATAAGGCCAAAGCTGCCAAGCCTGCTCAAAACAAAGTCGAGGCTAAAGCCAAAACTGCTGAGGTCACTGCCAAATGCACCAAGGCCAACGATACGGCTGTCGAGGTTAGAGTAGCAGAGGCAGAGACCAAGCTCAAAGAGGCCATCGAATCGAAAGAAGCCGAAATCAAAGTGGCTAACGAAAAGGCCTTTGAAGAGGGGCAAGTCGCCGTCCACAACCAATACAAAGAGCAATTTAAACCTAGCCTGTAACAAAGGCTACTACTTGGACTGGGTTGCTGCTCTCAACCAATTGTTGGTTCTCGTTGACTCACCACTTCGGGATATCAACAAAATGTAAGTTCCCTTCGCCACTTCTCTCGATACTTCTGAGGCTGAGGCCAAAGATGAAGACGAGGTTGAGGCCGAAGTTGAAGCCGCAACTAAGGCAGAGGTCAATGCAATGGCCAAGTCCCCAATCCTTAATGATCAAGTCCTGGACTTGACCGGAGAGGATGAAGATGAGGTCCTAAAAGACACCTCCATTTAGAGAGCTACATCTGAGGCCGAGATCAGTTCTGCCGAGAAGAGTCTGCACTAGACCCTTCTTGAAATAGACGTCGAGATAGTGGCCGAAAAATCTCACTAAGTATCTGCCAAGGACGAAATAGCACCAGTTGCCGAGGTTGAACAGTCTAGTGAAAATCCCCCAAGATCATAGCACTTAGAATTTTTCCTTCTTGTACTTGAACAGTTTGTGACTTTTGCTTGTCGACAATATTAGTTTCATTTTGGCCGATGTGCCCTTTACCTTGTAATTGAATAAGTTTTCTCTTTGAATACATGCTTTAATTTTTCTTTTAAGTGTTGAATGCTTGTATTCTTATGCTTTATCTGTTTTCACTGTCTTGTATGCTTCCATCCTTAGAATATTTTTGTAACAACTTGCCTTAAAATGCATCTTTTGCTGTGATCTCAGCCAACTAGCACTTTATAAAAATTCTTGGAATACCTTTCAACGAGTGTTGTTTCTGTACTTGTACTTACTGTCTCTTGTCAAGACTTCACCTTTCCAACCCTTCCAAGCTTAACAACCTGGTTGGCTATCTCCAGTAACAAATACCTTGGGTATCCCCTCATTTGGTTACCTAAGTTAACTTCAATTTGTAAAATTTTTCAAAAATTTTAACAAGTGTCAAGCCCATTTCTTATTCCTGCTCCTTGTCCCTGTAGACACCCCATTTTTGACCGTCCTCAAGACTCAGACGTCACCGATTGAGCGCTTGGTGATGTTGCATCTTGTGCTTTCGTCCGAAGTCTGAGTCGCTGCGCCGCCTCAAGCTTCGAACTCTCTTTCGTGCCTTGTCTCGGTTTGCGATAACGACTTTTTTCTCTGTTTTCTTTCCCGAGGAAGGAGTGGTCTCAGAGGCTATCTCCGGTGGCCGTGAGCTACATTTCGTGGCCGTGAGCCATTTTGCCCATTTCGAGCCGGTTCGGTTTTGGGACCGTCGCCGTGTGCCTCGGCTCGGGACCGCCAACCATCTCCGAAGTTCTCCGGTTTTGGTTTGCACCTCGTTTTATAGTTCCGAGGAACACTGGGGCCTCGATGCCCACTTCGTGGCGAATGCCACTTTCGGTGCAGAGCGGTTTTGGGACCCCGAATCGCGCGGTTTGGGCCCCGAGCATTCATTTTGCATCGGTTTTCTCTGATTTTTGGCAGAAACCTCTGTTTTGTCATTCCGAGGGACACTGGGGTCGCAGATACCCACTTCCATGCTGAACACCACTTCCGGCACCCGCAGCCCATTTTCGGGATCCCGAATTGCTCGGTTTTGGCTCCGAACGTTCATTTCTCATTAGTTTTTGTTCAAATTTGGCAGGTACCTCTGTTTCAACACCAGGGAGATCACTGGGGGGTGGGAGGCCAGCAATTATCCTAGATAACCAGTTTCGCTCTTCCGGCGCCTGTTTTGCTCACTTCCGGGCCAATGTTGAACACCTTGGGGATATTTTCTTCCGACCAAAGCTACATATCTGTGATCAGGGCACATGGGAGGACCCTATAAACTACTGGTCGGCCAGAAATTGTGAGTTTCATTTTTCAGCCTCTCCTTCAAGCTCTATGTTGTGGCTCCTGCTTCAGTGTTGCCAATTTCCGACCTTGGAACCTTGTTCCACACATCTGGGAGGACCCTAAAAGTTGGTGGTCGGCCAGCAATTGTTGGTTTCCATTTTGAGCCTCTCTTTCAAGCTCTATGTTGTGACTTCTGCTTCAGAGTTGCCAGATTCCGACCTTGGGGCCTTGTTCTACACACATGGGAGGACACCATTGCATGGTGGTCAGCCATCATTTTTGCACTTCAGTTTTGGGCCATGGCCGGCCGGCCAGGGTGAGTGGCTGGCCGACCAGGTGGGGTGGCCGGCCACCTCGAAGTTACAGCGGCCACTTTCGCTCGGCCTTTTCCAGCTGTCCGGATACTTTTTGAAATATCTCACCCCTCCGGGAGATATTCTGGGAGGGAAAGCTTGGATGCTTTTCCCTCCCATTTTACACCTTTTTTTGCCTATTAAAGGGGCTGCCCTCCTCCTTCCCTAGGGTTACAAAAATTGACCTCAAGACTCCCTCTCTCAAAACCTTCATTTCCATCTTCAAAAACTCAAAAAACTTCAAGCTTCCTAGGCCAATTCAAAACTCAAAATTGACCTCAAGACTCCCTCTCTTTGTGTTTTGTGAAGGGTCTTAAGCCATTTGGTAATTGGTTTTAGTACTTGCTTTGAAATTCTTCAAATTTACCATAAAATTGCATGTTTGTTTAGGCCATTCTAGCTTCTGTTTCTGGCCTTCATCAGGCTTAGGAAATGTCTTGTTTTGGCATGTTCTTCAAGTTTTATTAAGGGTCTTAAGCTATTTGGTCATTTCTTGTGGTACCTCTCTTTATAGCCTCTTTTGTCCCAAATTTTTGCATGCTATCTTTAATACATCTACACACTGAATTTGGGGATCTCATCTTCTGTAAAAATGTATATTTTTAGTCCCTCTCTAATGTTGTAGAACTGAGTTTTTGGGTTTGAGCGTTGTAGATATCACTTGCTTTGTAAATCCTCTCTTTTTCCGTATTTTTGCAAGCTATTGTTGTCATATCTATGCTTACAATTTGGCCATGTTTTGTACTGGAAAGATGCTATTTTTGGAGCTTCCTTGCTACTGTTTTTTCTGTCATGTGTCAATTTTTCATGTATAGCATAGCTGTAGGCCATTTCGGGCACTTAGAATCACATTTCGGGATGATTTCATGCATTGATTCTCATTTCGTATCATTTCGGGGCTGTTTTCCCCTTCATTTAGTGGCTGAAATTTGGTTTGCATGCTTGCATATCATTTCCCGTGTCATTTTATGCCTTAATGCATTGCCTCGGTTTGCGTGCCTGTGTGCACGCATTTCGAGGCACTTCACTTTCGTCTCCCGGCATCTGATATGAGTGTGGCTGAGGTCCACTCATGTTAGTGTAAGCCCAATTCGCATTTCCATCTCATTTTGTCATCGCCTCGGTTCGCGTGCCTGTGGGCGCGCATTTCGAGGCACTTCGGTTGTATCCGATTTTCTCATTTTGTCATCGCCTCGGTTCGCGTGCCTGTGGGCGCGCATTTCGAGGCACTTCGGTTGTATCCGATTTTCTCATTTCATCATCGCCTCGGTTCGCGTGCCTGTGGGCGCGCATTTCAAGGCACTTTGGTTTTATCCGACATGCATTCCACATCATCGCCTCGGTTTACGTGCCTACAGGCACGCGTTTCAAGGAACTTTGGTTTTATCCGACATGCATTCCACATCATCGTCTCGGTTTGCGTGCCCGCGTGCACGCTTTTCGAGGCATCTTATTTTCACCTCATTTTCATAATAGTGTGTATGTCAGAATTACATTTCATGCATATCATGCACATCACATCGTGTTCGGGATAGGTGTTAGCCCGGGCACGGGAAACGAGGTACATCCCGTACTCCGAGTGACGGAGTGTGTCTCAATTCCCAGGTCACCGACTCTCCGGATTACCCATGATGGAGTTAGGTTTTGTTATAGCATTCACCTACATTCATCCCTATATTGAGTTGTGCAATCCGATTCCTCGGCCATCATGCATCGATATCGTGATTGGTGGCACGAGGATCGAGGCATGCATATATTTGTGAAATACATTCTTTGCCCTTTTCCGCTCTACATAAAGAAAATCGAGGATCAACAACTTTCCGAAGTCCAGCGCGCATTTCGAGAAATACTGCAAACAGAGGCTAATCAGGGCATTCCAGTGAATTTCCGCTGAGCGGCAATTTCAACATACATCATTCATCAGCACAATAGGCTGACCCGCTTGCATGCGACTTCTGACTTTCTTAGTTTAATCTGTACATTAATTAGAAATCTGTATTATTCTTTTATTCGTCTCAGATATTATTTATTCGACCCTCTATGAGGGCAATGTTGTAATAAGGGTGTGAGTGTGATGTATGTCTTCCAACCCCCATTTCTTTCTCCCTTTTATTTATCCGCTTATGATGGTTAGATATAGGGCATATTTCAATTAGCATACAGTGTGATAGCATGTTTGCATTCATTCATCTGTTTTGCATGCACCGGGCTCGGCGCATCATACAAACTGCATTTGTATTTCAATTCCAAAATGAATACATGTTAGCTGTAGCATCATCATATGCCATATTTAGAATAGCCGAGCCTGCTATAGGTGCATTTTGCATGTGTTGCATTAGGCAATTCTGTATACTTAGGATCATGCATGATTTCTAATCAGTTTTCTGTTTTGGCTTGGAGTACTCGGTGAGTTTTATGCTTTAGCATCCTTGCATGCGTGTGAGTGTTGCCATGAATAGCATGCTTACCCTGAGGCTATGTGCTTATGTGATATAACTGCATTTTAAGCCTGCCTGTGGGTGGAGGTTGAGTTATCTGAATTGGAGCAATTCATCAATTGTTTGTTAAGCCCACTAGATTGTGGCAAAATCTGCATTTTAAGCCTGCCTACGAGTAGCAAACCATCTTTCACAAACAAACATGAGATATTTTGTTCCAATTCAGACGGCCCAGTCTATACTTGTCTGCTGCAAGCATCACATAGTAACCTAGGCTAAATAACCAGAATAAGAACTCACAATGTTTGCAAAAACAGATATCATGGTTAGTAGAGGCCGGTCTTTGACCGGGCGAGAGGGGGTGCTCACGATGTGACCTTCCCTAATCGTACCCAAGTTCCCAAGCCAACTTTGGTGATGACGGACACGTGGCCTTTGGCACCGAGTTAGGGTTTCCTAAATTTCCCATTTTAAAAAATATTTAGGTGGCGACTCTGTTATCTGGCAAAGCAGTCCATGTTTGGCACTTCTTTCCAAAAAAAAATCTGTTTTTCTTCAAAACGATTTGCCAGAGTTGGACTCTTTGGTTCAAGATTTGGAACCGCGACAAAATCGAGTCCGAATCGGCGAGGTCCTCGGGCGTTATTCTGATTCTGGCGACTCTTGGGATTTAGAGAACTTGACTCGAACTCATGATATCTGGTTTGACTACACTTGTGTGTTTCTTTGCATTGCATTTGCATTGGTGCGCCTTAGGACACCGTGTTTGCCATCTGCTATTCTGGCGGTTTGCGGAGGCTTGTCTTATCAAGGCATGTCCATAAGGCTGACGATTACGGCTCTGCCGATGGGAACACAAACCCCGGTTTTAGGGCACCCTTGACCATTCGACCTAGTGCATATTCGATCCATAGTGACCAATCCAAACTAGGGCAAAGGTTACCCGTTTATAGGTTGTTTGAAGCCGCTGCATGCGTAGTGAAACCCCTAGTTCCTGACGAAATAGGACAGGGAAACCCTACCCCAACATAGGGGTGTTTTGGCTCTCACTTATCTGCTATGTGCTTGCTAGAGTGCGTCTCTACAGGGAATGCATGTATCAGTATGAGTTTGGGCATCAGGCCTGCGGGCATCAGTTTTGAGTTGGCACGTTACGCCTGCGGGCATCAGTCAGTTATCTGAGAATCAGTCATCTGCGGATATCAGATTCAGTTTAGGGAAGCGGATACTGAAGCTTGATCGATGGTTGAGGATGGTATTTCCAAATTTTATCCAAGCGTGTTGTTGTATCCGATCGTGTGTTGTGTGTATTTAAATTAAGCTGTTATGCTGCCCGTTTTTTTGGTCATTTATTTCATTTTTGCTTTATTATCTTTTTTTGCTAGGGCAGTTTGTAGCACGATTACTTCCGAGCCAGTCGATACTCCCCAAGCAACTTGGACACGAGGTCGCCGACTCAACCGATCCGAGGATCTAGTTGACGGACATCCAGTGTTCTATTCATTACCCCTAGTCACCAGAAGAAGGCCGAGAAGGCACAATCTGTCAGAGCACGGATCACCGGAACAGCAGTTTACTCTAGTGTCAGACAGTCGGATTGAGATTCCTGTTTCTGCTATAGAGATACACTTGCCGGTTACTCAGATGGAACAACAGAACATAGCAATGGAGGCGATGATGCGCCAGATGAATGAAAGCATGAAACAAATGCAAGATGATGCTATCCGCCAGGCGGAATTTTCCAAACAAAGAAGTTGTCATGGCCCATGATCCGAGTTGATTACAGACATAACAAAGAACGCCATACCGCTTCACACCAGGTCCCTCCTCCACTAGGGGCACATCAGGTTCCTCCTTCACCCGGGGCTCCATTACCTGAGCAGATGTCCACTGGCCAGAATGCTCCTCCAAATCCCCAGAATACCCAGAACACCCAACATACCCTCCCAAACCCACAGAACGCTCTGCCAAACTTCCAAAACACCCAAGAGGACACGGGTCTTCCAACGGGGCTGGCTCCGCCCCCGCTTCAACCGCAACTGTCCAAAAACACTACACCCAATCACCCGGACTCTCCATTTGAGTTCGAGGTGGACCAGACAGCTCTGAAATTGAGCAAGTTGGAAAAACTCTTCAAGAAGTCACAGGGGGTGAAAGCCATCCCAGATATTGAGGACGGCTATACTGACGTAGCCGTGACTTTGCCGGACAGATTTAAGATGCCCCAGATCGACCGTTTTGATGGGTCTGGGGACCCCATGGTTCATCTACGGCTGTTTTCAGATATCTTGAGGCCAATGGGCCTAACCAGACTGCAGAAGCTCTCGCTTTTTGGCCGAACCTTGTCAGGAGTGGCCGCCAACTGGTATGCAAAGTTGGATAATGATGTCAAGAGGAATTGGGATGAGATGGCTGGGGCCTTTGTTGCACAATACTCATATAACACACAGATCGAGATTACCACTCGTGATCTCGAGACAACAAGGCAAGAACCCAAGGAGTCTTTTTCTGACTTTGTGACCCGGTGGAGGGCAAAGGCATCGATGATGACCTTGAGGCCCACGGACAGAGATCAAATTAGGATGATTGTGCGCAATCTCCAACCGGGGTTAATGAAGAAGATGATTGTAGTTCCCTTCCCCACCTTCGCAGATCTGCATGATATGGGGATGCAGATTGAAGATGCGATGAAGCAGGGTCTGTTTGACCAAGACCGGGAACAGCCCCGGCGGACATTCAACCGAAACAACAATGCGGGCCCGAGTGGCTCTACCAATGCAAGAACTTCAGAGGTCGGAATGGTCACCACCAATCCCCCTTCCCAACCAAGGCCCGCAGCGGCCACACCTTTTTCTGATGCATCTGGGAGCAGTAACCAAGCTTCAAGATACCAATCTAGGGGTCAACGAACCTTCTCTCCACTACATATGCCTTTGACCAAAGTCCTCGGGGTTCTAGTCAGAAAAGGGCATCTGAAACCCTTGGAACCGAGGCCCCCTCCAAATCCACTCCCCCCTTCCCATAACCCAGCCAAATATTGCAAATACCACCAGCAGCATGGTCACGATACCGACCAATGTTACAGGCTGCGTCATGAGATTCAAGATCTCATTGACAAAAACATCATCCTACCCCCCGAGCGACCCAATGTTACAACCAACCCACTCCCAGTACATAACCAAGACCCACCCAAAAGAATCAATTTCATCCAAACTGGGGGCGTGTCTTACGACCCTAGTATCTACATTACTCCCTCCCACTTACCCAAGCCGGAGGTGATCCTGCCTGACAGCACCGATTTGTGCATGATGGACACCTCTATAACCCAACCTGAGCCGAAGGTGGTGACCACCGAAAATGGAATTGGGCAGGCTTCCGAGGAGAGCAGAGTTGTTGAGTCTGGGGTGGAGCAGTCTGAGAATTTAGCTGGCAGAGCTTATGATCCGAGTGGATATATCTTGTCAATGAGCCAGTCTAAGCTGAATGTGGGGCCGCCAGAAGAGGCCGAGTTGTGTATGATCCGGGGGGATAAACTTGAATCAGTGGGTGATGATCTGACAACGACGGAAAAGGACTTCGCCAACCTCCAACTTTTCAATGACCAAGAATCAGGAGACGCATCAATTAATTGGTTCGAAGACGAGGAGTCAGCAGAGGTCGTCGGGTGGTTGGATGATCAACCAGATATTGTACCATTTGTGGCCGGAATGGCCGAGGAGCAGATTGAATCGCCGGAGAGCGCCGGTGCGAAGAATTCCGCTCGGGACCAAGACGTTTTGAAAACCGAACAATTGACACTGGAGGAGCAAGAAAAGAAATGGGATTCTGAGAGGATCCGAAAAGCAAAGAACCATGAAGAGGTTGAGAATGCTGCGAGCATAAAAACTGAAAATGCCGTGAGCATGTGGCAGGAAAATGCTGAGACTGCAAACAAGCCGGAACCAGACAGGTGCCTGCTTGATGCTAATGGAATGTGGTGGGAAGATGACGACTTGTATCTCGCCCATACAGACGAAGATTGGGCAGGTGGCCAACCAGACAGCACCTGGTCCCTCGAAGAGGTGGACCATATGACTAGAAGTGGGCGGTATTTCAAGCCCCCACACCTTGATCAACCCGAGGCATCAGGGAAAGATAAGGAAGCGGAGAAGCAGAGGGAGAAGCAGGTTGAAGAGGAGGTTGTACTGAAACAGCTAAAGAAAATACAAGCAGACATCTCCATCTGGGGACTGCTTATGGCTTCCAGGGTACACAGACAGGCTGTCCTCTCTGCTATGGATAAAGCCAAACTTTCCATCGAAACTACGCCAGAACAGCTAGTTGGTTTGGTCTTCCCGGGAGGAGGTTCCCCGGCATTGACCTTTTCGGATAAGGAGCTGCCGCCTGAAGGCGTGGATCATAACCGACCCCTCTACATCTCTCAGAGAATGCAGGACAAATGGATTCGGTGGTCTTGGTTGATCTGGGATCCGCTATCAATGTCTGCCCGGCCAGGACGGCCTAGGCAATTGGGTTAAAGCCTGCGGACTTCACACCGACTACTCAAGTGATCAAAGCCTATGACAATACAAGTAGGGATGTCCTGGGGACAGTAAAAATCCAAACCAAGATTGGGCCTGGACAACAAGAGGTAGATTTTCATGTCTTGGAGGTCCCTGCATCTTTTAACATGCTTTTGGGGCGACCTTGGTTGCATCAGGTGAAGGCTGTCTCATCCACTCTGTAGACACCCCATTTTTGACCGTCCTCCAGACTTGGACGTCACCGTTGGAGCACTCGGTGATTATCCATGTTTGTGTTCGTTTGGAGTTCCCGGAGTTCTCGGCTCGCGCGCCTTGCCTCAGGACCTCCGAACTCGACCGTTTGAGTTTGGTTTTGCACCAAACACTTGTGTTTTGCCTTTGAGGGGCAGGGAATGCCTTTTGAGGCATCCCCACGCACCACCGGCTGGGGCTAGAGGCAACCGGCTGGCTGTAGTTGTCATCGGCACTATTTTGTGCCGGTCGGCACTATTTTGTGCCGGTCGGCACTATTTTGGGCAAAATGACCATTTTGCCCAGCCGACCACTTCTGTTGCTTCGAGATATTTTGAGCTGACTTTTGAGCATTTGCTTCCCCTCCATACACGTGTATGGAGGGGATGAGTCTTGTTTGCTTAGCTTGTAAGTCATTACAAGTTCTATAAGAGGAAAGCTCTCCCTCTTGACTTAGGGTTAGCACTTTTGGAGCATCACCATTGTTAGAGATTTGGAGCTCTGGTTTTTAGGGTTAAGTTAGATACATATTTCATATCTCTCTTTTTACCTTAGTACACTAGGTGTTTAGTTCACACTATTGCACTAAAACACCTAGAGTTCCACCTTTCTTGGTTACGAGGTTCCAAAGGTTGGTTCTTGACATTTTTGACTGGTTTGGTGCTCAAGGAAGCAACAACATCAACTCTTGTGAAGATAGTCAACAAGGGTAAGCAAACTTGCATTTTATTCCCCATTCTTGCACTCCATTTTTACCTAGTTTAAAACAGTTTTTGTGCTTAGTGATTAACACATAAAATCTGTTTTCAAGTCTTCTTTATTGTTCATTAAGGGTGCTTGGTGGTTTGAGCAAGTTTGACCACCCTTAGACCTTGAAAAGGTCACTTTTTTGTGCTATTTTGGAGAGATCCGGGACTTGTGTGCTTGGACCTCTCCACCACTGCAATCTTGAGGGATTTCAGTGGAGATGGTGCCATAAAGTCCTAGAAAGGAGAGGGTCACCCCCTCTCCTTGATGTCCTTGAAAAGGACAAATTTTGCTTCCTTAAGGAGCTCTATGCTTGAGTGTGTGTTGAGCTTGTTTGGCTTGTTTTCCATGCTCATATTGCCATGATATAACTTGGTTTTAAGTGGGTTTTAGTACTCTTTGCATGATTTGCATAGTTACTTTGTAATGCCTTAATATTGCCTTAACATGTCTAGCTTGTTAGCCCTAGTTTTTAGCATGTTTTAGGCTTAGACTTGTGAAGTTTGTAAGCTTATTTTGTCATGCTTTAGCTCTGTCCATGATCATTTTGGTCATTCTTAGCATGCACTTTGTAGCTCCTTTGTATTTGGCTTGTTGGCCTTAAAAGCATGAATGTGTGGTATGCTATTTTAGCTTTGTATTTGATGGTTGGGACCATCTTCCATGCTATTTCAGTCCCCCATACATGCTTATTTGATTGCCTAGCATGCATCTTTAACGCTTTGGTTACATGTGTTGTACATCCCTTTGAAAGTGCATGTGTGCATGCCCTTGATTTCGAGCCTTTTAGATGCTATCTAGGTGTGCCCCTAGCCTTGTTTAGGTCTGCATATGACCTGTTTTGAGCCCCCTTGGCCTTGTGAGGCTTGGTGGGTTTGGCCTTGGTTTAAGCCTTCATGGCTTGTTTCAAGTACTTGGGCCATTTATTGTGTATTTGGCTTGCTTTGTTGCATGTTTTGGCAACATGTTTTGCTTGATTTTCAGAGCTTACAATGCATGCTATTAGTCTATGTTTGGCCTGTTTAAGAATGCATGAGAGTTGCTTATGAATGCCTAAGTGTTGGACCATAATTGTATGCATGTGTGTGTGCATTCTAGCCTTCATTTTCGAGCATGTTGGCCACTGTTCTTGGGCCTTTTAGAGCTGTCCAATTCATGTGTAAGTCCATTCCTAATTTGCTTTGCATGCTTGTATGTTTACACAACAATATTCTTGCATTGCATTGCCATATTGCATGCTAGATGACATGTTTAGGGTTACATTGGCATTGTGCATGCCAAGCCTCTTGAAGTGAAGCATGATAGAGGTTTGGCACCCTTGTTTGATTGTTTGCATTGCATGCATTTGAAATCAAATTTGCACTCTTGGTTCTTAGGGCCATCATGCATGGAAATGCGCGATTGGTGGTCCGGGAATCGAGGCACATGCCCTCTTGAGTCCATAGCATGAGGGGTGTGCTTGGTGCATACATGCTTTGATTTGCATTGCCTTGCCTTTGGTTTCCTCTGCTTCTCTGGTTCTGGTACTTCGAGGATAAAGGGCCGATCGGCACTATTTAGTGCACGCTGCCTCTTGGCAGCCGATAATGAAATTCAGAGCCGGTGGATTCCTTCTTCAGCCGGTGGCTCCCTGCATCAGCCGATAATGCTCCCCAGTGCTCTGAGAGGCACTCCTGAAGTTTTGGGAATTTTCGAAGAAAGAGAGCAGAGGAAACAGAGGCACACTTGCGGCAAAGGCAATTAAGCGAGTCCCGGGCACACGCGTCAGTCAGCCCTCCTTCCGAGGCATTTATCGCTTAAATAGATTAATTAGTTTATTTATTTAATTTAATTAATTTGTAATATTTAATTAGCTAGAATAGTTAATTATTTATTTGGTTTTGTATATTCTTTTGGTCCTCCGGCGAGGCGCAATTGTAATAAGTGTGCGTGAGTGGGTGTATGTCGTCCAATCCCCACTTCTTTCTATCCCTTTTATTTACCTGCTTATGGTAGATTAGGGCATACTTATTTAGCATACCTTATGCAATGCATGTGTGCATTCATGCATTTGTTTACATGCACCGGGCTCGGTACATCATACAAATTGCATCGTATTTTTAATTCCAAATTGAATACGTGATAATTGTCACATCTCATGTGCCATGTTTAGGGTTAGCCGAGCCTACTCTAGATTGCATCTATGCCTGTGTTGCATTAGCCACTTAGCATGAACTAGGTCATGCATGTTTTGCTAACTAATTTATTATTTTGGCGCGGAGTACGATGTAAGTATTTTTGCTTTAGCATATCGCATACGTGTGATTGTTACCATGATAGTATGCTTACCATGCGGCTAAGTGCTTACATGATAAACTGTTTGAATGCCTGTGGGTGAAGGTTAGATTGCCTGAGTCGGAACAACTCATTGAAATCCGTATTTTAGCCTACTTGCGAGTAGCAAAAACAACACGTTTTTCGAGACAAAACGGATATGCAATGTTTATTTCCAAGTTAGGCAATCTAGTCTATACTTTTGTGTTGTGCGCATCACATAGTAATCCTAGGCTAATAACCGGAATAAGAACGCATAAAGTTTTCAAAAACGGATATCATGGTTAGTAGAGGCCGGTTTTCGGACCGGGCGAAAGGGGGTGCTCATAGCTGACCTTCCCCGATCGTACCCAAGCTCGAGCCAAGACCACTTTGGTGATGACGGACGTGTTTCTAAGACGAGTCAGGTTTCCTAAATTTCCCAATTAAAAATATTTAGGTGGCGACTCAGTCCGCAAAGAGTCCATGTTTGGCACTACTTTTCAAAAATCTGTTTTCTCAAAAGATTTGCGGATTTGGACTCTTTGGTTCGATGAACCGCGACACAAAATTGAGTCGAATCAGAAGCGAGGTCCTCGCGACGCTCTGATTTGGCGACTCTGAGGATTTTAGAGAGCTTGACTCGAACTCGTGATATCTGTTTTTGACTACACTTATGTGTTTCTTTGCATTGCATGTGCATTGGTGCGCCTAGGACACCGTGTTGGCCATCTGCTATTCCTGAGCGGTTTGCTGGAGGCTTGTCTTGTCAAGGCATGACCATAAGGCTGACCGGTTGCGGGCTCTGCCAGTATGGGAACACAAACCCCGGTTTTACCGGGGCACCCTTTTTGACCATTCGACCTAGTGCATATTCGGAATCCATAGTGACCATTCCAAACTAGGACAGGTTGCTCACCCGATATTAGGTTGTTTGAAACCGCTGCGTGCGTAGTGAAACCCTAGCTCCTGACAAAAATAGGACAGGGAAACCCTACCCCAACATAGGGGTGTATTGGCTCTCATTTACTTGCTATGTGCTTTTAGAGTGTATCTCTACAGGGAATGCATATACCAGTTTGCAAGTCTGGGTATCCGGCCTGCGGGCACCAGTATCAGTATTTTGAGAATCAGTTATATCTGCGGGTATCAGATTCAGATTTGGGGCAATAATTTCGGGGAACAAAGGATGAAGAATAGAATCTGATCGTTAGCTTTGCTCGTATCCGTTCCATGAAATTGAGCTAAGATCTTTGTCGGTTTTCTTTTTGCTAGGTAGTCCCGGAATCATAGCCGGAGGCTTCACTATCCCTCGGATACATTGGATTTGTGCTGATAGACTTTGTCGGTCGAGACTCGGTTTAAGAATGTCGGGGCGAAAAAGGCTAGTCGAGCCTGCAGACCACCAAGACAACAGCCTACGGATCAGTGATCTTTGTGCAGTCGGGATGAGATCTCCGAGCCTACTGCAGATATAGTATTACCCATTGCTCAGTTAGACCAGGACAATAAGTCTAGTGTGGAAGAGGTGGGGGGCCAACTCCAGGATAGTATGAAAGCCATGCAAAGAAGACGCCGTCTGCCGAAAGCGTAATCCACTAAGCAACAGTTGTGGTCATAGCCCAACAGTAGAGACAATTGCCGAGCTAGAAGCAAAGAACCGGAGCGTCTGCTTCACAACAAGTTCCTCCACTACCAGGGGTTCAGACACCCAGGGAAACGCCAGATGTCCAGGAAGATACGGACATTCCAACGGGGCTAGCTCCGCCCCTGGTTCTACCCCAACTATCCAAGACACCCATCAACCTACCAGACCCTCTCTTTGAGTTCAAGACGGACCCCACAGCATTGAAAGTTAGCAAGCTTGAGAAATTGTTCAAAAAGTCTCAGGGGGCCCACTCTATTCCTGATATAGAGGATGGTTATATCGACTCGGTGGTGACATTACCGGATCGGTTCAAGATGCCACATATCGATCGCTTTGACGGCTCTGGAGACCCAATAGTACACCTCCACCTGTTTTCTGATATCCTGAGACCAATGGGTTTGACCACAGCCCAGAAATTGTCACTATTCAGCCGGACCGTCTCGATAGCCTAACTGCATGCAAAATTGGAGAACTCTGTGAAACATAATTGGGAAGAGATGGCTGAGGCTTTCAGTAATCAATACTCCTACAACACACAGATTGAGGTCACAACCCGTGATCTTGAAGTCACTCGCCAAGAGCCAAAAGAGGGTTTTTCAGAATTTGTGGCGAGATGGAGAGCAAAGGCCTCGATGATGGCAAAGCCTTCCGTCAAAGACCAGATAAGGATGGTTGTGCGCAACCTCCAACCCAGATTGATGCAAAAAATGATTGTTCTCCCCTTCCCTACCTTTTCAGATCTACATGAGATGGGGGTTCAAATCGAGGATGCCATCCGGCAAGGGATCTTTGCAGAAGATAATGAGCCTTTGAAGAGGAATGTCGCTCGCAGTTCCAATGCTACTACTGATGGTAGCACAGCTGCGAAATGCTCAGAAGTAGGCACTATCACCACTTCCCTCAATGGCCAAAAACCAACCACTTCAACTCGGCCTCAAGCCCGAAAATTCCATCCTCTTTACATGAGTCTCTCTCAAGCTTTGAAAAGTCATGAGAAGAAGGGCACCTAGAACTCCTAGAACCCCAACCCCTTCCAAACCCTCTTCCACCAAGATATGACCCTAAATCTGCTATCAAGCTATCATCAAGAAGACGGTCATGATATAATCTAACAGATCCGCCTCCGTCATAAGATTCAAGATCTTATTGACGAAAAGACCCTAGCTCCACCAAAAGGACCTCAGGTTAGTACTGACTCGTCACCCCTACATCTCAACCTCATCCATATATTGGCCGTCCCTTACGACCCCAGCATATACATCACCCCAGCCCATCTACCCAAGCCTGAGGTGTTTATCCCGGCAAGCATGGACTTATGCATGATGGATGCATCTGAACCCCAATCATCTCAAACCCATGAACTCACTACTTCTGAGCTGATGAGGATGATCGAAGATCTTCAGAGAACTGTGGCAGATCTGGCCTTTGGGGTTTTGGCCCCATCATCAACCACATCACGTACCAGGGAGTTCGTGTCTAAAGGCTCCCCAACCTTGGGACAAGCTGCATTGGAAGAAGGCCAATCCCTTAGCAAAATAGAGGCAGGTGGTAAGGATAAGGTAGGGGCAAGCATTAGTCCCCATGAACATCTTCCGGCTATCATTAAGGCTTTGAAAGCCGAGGATTGAACGAAGAACAAGTCCTCATGATTATGGCAAAAAGGTGGATGACACTTTCACCACTCAAGTCGGGGGCAATTTGAATCAAGGGGCAAGCCGGGAGAAGCGGGTTTGTACCAGGAATGTTCCTTTCAACTCAAGTCCGTTCTTGGAAGAGACCAAGAAACCCAACAAGACTGCCAATCCCTTTCTTTGGCGTCCCAAAGAAAATCCACAAACCTCAAAATACCCACCTCGGGGCCAGAGGGTGTTTACCCCGCTGTACATGTCACTATCAACGGCCTTGAGGGTCCTGATTAAGAAAGGGTACCTGAAGCCCCTGGAGCCGCGGCCCCTACCAGAAAAACTCCCTCCTACCCATAATCCGGCCAAGTATTGTGCCTTCCATCAACAAGTTGGCCACGTCACTGATAATTGTTTCCGTCTTCGCCATGAAATACAAGATCTGATTGACAATAAGGTCATCGTTGCACCAACTCAGCAAAGTCTATCGGCACCTGATCAATGAACTTATGGGGGATAGTACAAGTATGTAATCGGGGGACAAACCACCTGCGGGCGGTGTTCAGCTTACTTCAGATGTGGTGGACGGCATGCACTGTTTTGAGCAATGTACAAATGCTGTTAATTTTGCTTTCTGACTTGGGTATTGGGTCAGTTTTGTTGTGTTGCTTTGAGTCTGTCTCTTTATTTTGAGTCAGTCTTTTTATTTTAGGTCTGTCTTGTTGTATCGAGTCAGTCCTGTTTTGTTGAAGTCAGGTGATTCCGGGAATGTTACCTCGGACATCGCTATCTTGTTTTGTGTTTGTCTTTTTGCTTTCTTTTGAGACTGTTTCTGCCAGGGAGCCAGTTGTGCTAACAGATCTGAATGGAACAGCAGTGATTTTTCACACTCTTGTGTTTGCTTCTGCCGTGTGCCAGTTGCACCAGAAATTCCAAATGAGATGGCAGTATTTGACTAAGAACTCTGTCTTTTCTGTGTCTTGAAGTCATTGTAATGACCTAAGTTTTTCAAAACCTTTTTGAACACTGCGGTGAAAACGAAGAGGAAAGAATTCCTCGGGATTTGCAAAACTTTGATCAAATTGAGAGAAAGAGAGGCGTGCTAAGCCCTTAATGAATAAAATCATGCTTGTTAGTGTGAGTACTGAGAAGGACCCTAGCTTTGATCCAGATTGGTCCTACGCTGTCTTCAGCGCGAGCGATTTGTCGCTTTCTTAAAAACTTTCAAAAAATGTTTTGCGCGGTTCTGCGAAGACATGTGTGGAATCGCTCTTGAGATTGTGCAGCTTAGGATCGCTCTCAGCCTCGAGACTCAACCCCTCTACTTTCAACACCTTGAACTGGCATTCAGAATGTTCAACGGTCGACCACGATGTAAGGCCTGTGTGGCCAGATTTGAAGCAGCCCTCGAACAAGAGACACCAAAGTTAGATCAAGAAGGTCAGACCTCATCAGAAGAAGCTTGCAAGGCTAGAGCAGAAGCACCCCTCGAACTAAGGGCAAAAAATATCCATGTGCTCGAAGAGCCAAAGGTGGATCTTTCCGCAAGTCAATACAACAGCCACTCTCCTGGATACAGAGGGCTTCAATCTCAAAAACCATTTGGCATGGACTTATTACACTTTTACCCTTTGAGAGGCTCGCTGGGCTGAAAACCCGGAAGGGCTACCCAGGCAAAAGTTAGAGCAAGCAAAAAATACATACAAAAGAAAAAATATATACAAAAAAAAAAGAAGAAAAAAAGAAAAAGAAGCTCATGAAGTCGAAAACCGCATCGAGCCTTTGGCAAAAGTTAGAGCCTAAAAGAAAAAAAATGAAAAAATGAAAAAGAATTGAGAAGAAAGAAGAACAAAGCTCGCAAGGTTGAAAACCTGCAACAGGCGCCTTGGCAAAAATTAGAGCATAAAAAGGAGAGGTTAAATACCCGAGAGTACCTTACCCCCCGAACTACGTAAGGCTTGATTCCCATCTTTGGGATACGTAGGCAACTTCATTCTGAAGTCCAGCCCTAAAACACTTCAAATTCAGTTGTGTCCATGTGATGGTTTTGATCATCTTTGCCGCCTCTGTATCCAAGAGTCTAGTTGTTTTCATCGCTCCGAGGACTGACTACAATGTGCTGCGGCATCATCCAAACAAGGGGCAACTTTCCGTTGCCATTCAAAGCGCCGCGATGTCATTTCAAACAAGGGGCAACTTTCCGTTGCCACGCAGTGTCCTTCAGACAAGGGGCAATTTTCCATTGCTTATGGGTCCGAGGTTGTGCATCTCAAAGAGTTGGTTCCCTGCTTGTTGAGCGGTGGCCGTCTGCAAAAACAGTTTTTGAGAATTTTTACTGAGGTTGACTATTCTCTCAAAAATCATTCCATTTTTTTCAAAACTGGACCATTTCTTGGACCCAAAAAAGGCAAATTTTCAGTGCTTACAACCTAACTTGCATGATTTCAAATCAAAAAGTTGAATAAGCATGTTAATCTAACTTTCATGTTGGTCAAAATTGTTTTAAAACCAAAAAAATGGTCAAAATGATGAACTAGGGGCACAGTTGAGTCAGGTGTTCTGTCTTTTCCCCATCATCAACATACTTGCCAAGAAGGGCACTCTACCTGCCAGAAGAGGGCACAACTGAAGTCAATAACAAAGGGCTGAAAGCTCTCTCATCCTCCAAGCAACGAGGTATCAAGCCATGTGCGAAGCATGGATTGGAATGGGGCGAGATGTTCCACTTCCTCATCTGGACAGATCTAACCACGTCTAAACTCCCCGGCAAGGCATCATCATCCGATGTTAGCTGCAGATTTGCTACACACTCAGTTGTGGCACAACCTCTCTGTGGGAAAGTTCACTGTTGTGAGCAGAAGAAAAAGAATCTAGCAGAATGCTAGGGGCAAGAGCCCGCAATTTCTTGTTTATCTACCAACCACTCTGGGAAGGGATAAAAAATTGAGAGATTGAAGAATAGAGAGATGTGCGTTGAGAGAAAAAGTGAGAAAAGGGCTTTTTAAGAAAAACAGAGCTTGAGGGCCGAGTGATGTGAGAATCACAGATGAGAGAGGGTGGGAAATAATACCCGGTGAAACAGGCTCCCTGTGCGCATTTGAGTCTTTCGTTGTATTTTGTTTGTCTCGAGTCTTGTTTTGAGTCGTTTCAAGTGTCAATAGATGTGTTTAGGTTGTTTACCTTTATTTTCCGTTGTTGGGTCGTCTTTGCTGTGTTCAGTTGTAGGCTCAATATCCGGTCGAGAACTCATTTTCTCAATTTCAAAAAATGATTTGTTGTGTGCTCAGAGTGCTGTGCCATTCCCCACATTTGTGCAAAACAAAATTTTGTTCTTTCAAAAACCGCAAGGTTCAACCCGGGTCAAATGCGAACTGTAAAACAAGGACCTATCTGAAGCTATATAGGTTCCAGACTGCAAAGCAAAAGAAAAGAGGGAAAATCGAAGCATTTGAGTGTGTTTCACCTTCAGCAAATTCCGTGATTGTACTCCGGATGTACCTCTTCAGGGCCTTGCCAATGCTCCGAAGTATGAGTGTGCCCCTACCTCAAGCGCAAGATCAAGTCTGCTTCAAAGTTATGCAGCCTTCCACTCGCATTGTTATGCACTCTTCCACTGGTATTGTCATGCACACCTTACTTGCATTTATTTGCATCTTGAGTTATCTTCTATTGTTTATCCTTTTACGCTAGCGGCGTTTGGGATTGTTGTCCTCGAGACTTTCTCGAGATTCTTGCCGCACGCGTGCCTAATGGTTTGTTGGACCTCCTCTCACGATTTGGCGTGGTTTGAGTGTCCTGTTCTACCTTGATTCGGCGTGTTTGGAATTTATCCCAAGTTGCGTTGTAGACGCCTGGCGGTTTGTTGGACCTCCTCTCACGATTCGGCAAAGATGGTTTGAGTGTCCGTTCCTTACACGATTTGGCGTGTTTGGAATTTATCCCAAGTTGCGTTGTAGACGCCTTTGGGTGGTTTGTTGAACCTCCTCTCACGATTTCGGCGTGGTTTGAGTGTCCGTTCCTCACACGATTTCGGCGTGTTTGGAATTTATCCCAAGTTGCGTTGTAGACGCCTGGGTGGTTTGTTGGACCTCCTCTCACGATTTGGCGTGGTTTGAGTGTCCGTTCCTTACACGATTCGGCGTGTTTGGAATTTATCCCAAGTTGCGTTGTAGACGACTGGCGGTTGTTGGACCTCCTCTCACGATTTCGGCGTGGTTTGAGTGTCCGTTCGCTTCTGTGATTTCGGCGTGTTTGGAATTTATCCCAAGTTGCGTTGTAGACGACTGGCGGTTTGTTGGACCTCCTCTCACGATTTCAGCGTGGTTTGAGTGTCCCGTTCCACGCGATTTCAGCGTGTTTGGAATTTATCCCAGGTTGCGTTGTAGACGCGCTGGGCGGTTTGTTGGACCTCCTCTCACGATTTCAGCGTGGTTTGAGTGTCCCGTTCCTTACGCGATTTCAGCGTGTTTGGAATTTATCCCAAGTTGCGTTGTAGACGCACTGGGCGGTTTGTTGGACCTCCTCTCACGATTTCAGCGTGGTTTGAGAGTCCCGTTCCTTACGCGATTTCAGCGTGTTTGGAATTTACCCCAAGTTGCGTTGTAGACGCACTGGGTTGTTTTTGGACCTCCTCTCACGATTTCAGCGTGGTTTGAGTGTCCCCTTCCTCACACGATTTCAGCGTGTTTGGAATTTACTTTAGGTTGCGTGGAACGCGCTCCTGATTGATTTTCTTTGTTCTTCCTCCACTCACGAGTCCAGCGTGGTTGGAGTGTGTTCACCCTTTGCATCTTTACTAGCATAGCATTTCATTCGCGCTACCTTGCGCACCTTACCTGTACTTGTTAGTACATTGAATTGTTTTATATACAAACCGGCTTCGTGTAGCGTATAAGCCCAATTTTCAAATCGGCTTCGCGCGGCGTATAAGTCCAATTATCAAAATTTTCCTGCATATCGTTTGCATCCTGCCCCTGAACTACGCTGGTTTGATTCCTTGCAAAGGGATACGTAGGCAGCTTGCGAGTTCAACCATTTGCGCTTTGTATGTTTGTCCAAGTCTTCGGCCTTGTCAAAAATGGGTCGTCTCTGGGCTTTGACATTCACTCCCGTCATTATTATGACTTTTCGAGTTCTGTCAAAGAGGGGCAACTGTAGACACCCCATTTTTGACCGTCCTCCGACTTGGACGTCACCGCTGGAGCACTCGGTGATTATCCATGTTTGTGTTCGTTTGGAGTTCGGGAGTTCTCGGCCGCGCCTTGCCTCGGGACCTCCGAACTTCGACCGTTGAGTTTGGTTTTGCACCAAACACTTGTGTTTGCCTTTGAGGCGGGAATGCCTTTTGAGGCATCCCCACACCACCGGGCTAGAGGCAACCGGGTCAGAAGTTGTCATCGGCACTATTTTGTGCGGTCGGCACTATTTTGTGCGGTCGGCACTATTTTGGGCAAAATGACCATTTTGCCCAAATGACCACTTCTTTACTGCTACGAGATATTTTGACTGCTTTTTGAGCATTGCTTCCCTCCATACACGTGTATGGAGGGATGAGTCTGTTTGCTTAGCTTGTAAGTCATTACAAGTTCTATAAGAGGAAAGCTCTCCTCTTGACTTAGGGTTAGCATTTTTGAGCATCACCATTGTTAGAGAGCTGGAGCTCTGGTTTTTAGGGTTAAGTTAGATACATATATCATATCTCTCTTTTTCCCTTAGTACACTAGGTGTTTAGTTCACACTATTGCACTAAAACACCTAGAGTTCCACCTTTCTCTTGGTTCTGAGGTTCCAAAGGTTGGTTCTTGACATTTTTGACTGGTTTGGAGCTCAAGGAAGCAACAACATCAACTCTTGTGAAGATAGTCAACAAGGGTAAGCAAAACTTGCATTTTATTCCCCATTCTTGCACTCCATTTTTACCTAGTTTAAAACAGTTTTTGTGCTTAGTGATTAACACATAAAATCTCTGTTTTCAAGTCTTCTTTATTGTTCATTAAGGGTGCTTGGTGGTTTGAGCAAGTTTGACCACCCTTAGACCTTGAAAAGGTCACTTTTTTGTGCTATTTTGGAGAGATCCGGGACTTGTGTGCTTGGACCTCTCCACCACTGAAATCTTGAGGGATTTCAGTGGTGGAGATGGTGTCATAAAGTCCTAGAAAGGAGAGGGTCACCCCCTCTCCTTGATGTCCTTGAAAAGGACAAATTTTGCTTCCTTAAGGAGCTCTATGCTTGAGTGTGTGTTGAGCTTGTTTGGCTTGTTTTCCATGCTCATATTGCCATGATATAACTTGGTTTTAAGTGGGTTTTAGTACTCTTTGCATGATTTGCATAGTTACTTTGTAATGCCTTAATATTGCCTTAACATGTCTAGCTTGTTAGCCCTAGTTTTTAGCATGTTTTAGGCTTAGACTTGTGAAGTTTGTAAGCTTATTTTGTCATGCTTTAGCTCATCCATGATCATTTTGGTCATTCTTAGCATGCACTTTGTAGCTCCTTTGTATTTGGCTTGTTGGCCTTAAAAGCATGAATGTGTGGTATGCTATTTTAGCTTTGTATTTGATGGTTGGGACCATCTTCCATGCTATTTCAGTCCCCCATACATGCTTATTTGATTGCCTAGCATGCATCTTTAACGCTTTGGTTACATGTGTTGTACATCCCTTTGAAAGTGCATGTGTGCATGCCCTTGATTTCGAGCCTTTTAGATGCTATCTAGGTGTGCCCCTAGCCTTGTTTAGGTCTGCATATGACCTGTTTTGAGCCCCCTTGGCCTTGTGAGGCTTGGTGGGTTTGGCCTTGGTTTAAGCCTTCATGGCTTGTTTCAAGTACTTGGGCCATTTATTGTGTATTTGGCTTGCTTTGTTGCATGTTTTAGCAACATGTTTTGTTTGATTTTCAGAGCTTACAATGCATGCTATTAGTCTATGTTTGGCCTGTTTAAGAATGCATGAGAGTTGCTTATGAATGCCTAAGTGTTGGACCATAATTGTATGCATGTGTGTGTGCATTCTAGCCTTCATTTTCGAGCATGTTGGCCACTGTTCTTGGGCCTTTTAGAGCTGTCCAATTCATGTGTAAGTCCATTCCTAATTTGCTTTGCATGCTTGTATGTTTACACAACAATATTCTTGCATTGCATTGCCATATTGCATGCTAGATGACATGTTTAGGGTTACATTGGCATTGTGCATGCCAAGCCTCTTGAAGTGAAGCATGATAGAGGTTTGGCACCCTTGTTTGATTGTTTGCATTGCATGCATTTGAAATCAAATTTGCACTCTTGGTTCTTAGGGCCATCATGCATGGAAATGCGCGATTGGTGGTCCGGGAATCGAGGCACATGCCCTCTTGAGTCCATAGCATGATGAGGGGTGTGCTTGGTGCATACATGCTTTGATTTGCATTGCCTTGCCTTTGGTTTCCTCTCGTCTTTGTCGATTCACGAGTTCTGCGAGGATAAAGGGCCGTCGGCACTCTTTAGTCTTGCCGGTACGCCTCTTGGCGGTAGATAATGAAATTCAGAGCCGGTGGATTCCTTCTTCAGCCGGTGGCTCCCTGCATCAGCCGATAATGCTCCCCAGTGCTCTGAGAGGCACTCCTGAAGTTTTGGGAATTTTCGAAGAAAGAGAGAAGCAGAGGGCACACTTGCACTGATGCAATTAGCGAGTCCCGCACACGCTGACAAACCCTCCTTCCGAGGCATTTATCGCTTAAATAGATTAATTAGTTTATTTATTTAATTTAATTAATTTGTAATATTTAATTAGCTAGAATAGTTAATTATTTATTTGGTTTTGTATATTCTTTTGGTCCCTCCGAGCGAGGGCGCAATTGTAATAAGTGTGCGTGAGTGGGTGTATGTCGTCCAATCCCCACTTCTTTCTATCCCTTTTATTTACCTGCTTATGGTAGATTAGGGCATACTTATTTAGCATACCTTATGCAATGCATGTGTGCATTCATGCATTTGTTTACATGCACCGGGCTCGGTACATCATACAAATTGCATCGTATTTTTAATTCCAAATTGAATACGTGATAATTGTCACATCTCATGTGCCATGTTTAGGGTTAGCTGAGCCTACTCTAGATTGCATCTATGCCTGTGTTGCATTAGCCACTTAGCATGAACTAGGTCATGCATGTTTTGCTAACTAATTTATTATTTTGGCGCGGAGTACGATGTAAGTATTTTTGCTTTAGCATATCGCATACGTGTGATTGTTACCATGATAGTATGCTTACCATGCGGCTAAGTGCTTACATGATAAACTGTTTGAATGCCTGTGGGTGAAGGTTAGATTGCCTGAGTCGGAACAACTCATTGAAATCCGTATTTTAGCCTACTTGCGAGTAGCAAAAACAACACGTTTTTCGAGACAAAACGGATATGCAATGTTTATTTCCAAGTTAGGCAATCTAGTCTATACTTTTGTGTTGTGCGCATCACATAGTAATCCTAGGCTAATAACCGGAATAAGAACGCATAAAGTTTTCAAAACCGGTTAACATGGTTAGTAGAGGCGGTTTTGGACGGGCGAAGGGGTGCTCATAGTGACCTTCCCGATCGTACCCAAGCTCCGAACCAAGACCACTTTGGTAATAGCGGACGTGTGGCCTTGATCGAGTCGGGGTTTCCTAAATTTCCCAATTAAAAATATTTAGGTGGCGACTCATGTCCGCAAAGAGTCCATGTTTGGCACTACTTTTCAAAAATCTGTTTTCTCAAAAGATTTGCGGATTTGGACTCTTTGGTTGATGAACCGCGACACAAAATTGAGTCCGAATCGTAGCGAGGTCCTCATGGGCGTGCGCTGATTTCTGGCGACTTCTTTGGGATTTTAGAGAGCTTGACTCGAACTCGTGATATCTGTTTTGACTACACTTATGTGTTTCTTTGCATTGCATGTGCATTGTGCGCCTAGGACACCGTGTTGGCCATCTGCTATTCTGGCGGTTTCTTTGGAGGCTTGTCTTGTCAAGGCATGACCATAAGGCCAGTTCGCGGGCTCTGCCAGTATGGGAACACAAACCCCGGTTTTACCGGGGCACCCTTTTTGACCATTCGACCTAGTGCATATTCGGAATCCATAGTGACCATTCCAAACTAGGACAGGTTGCTCACCCGATATTAGGTTGTTTGAAACTGCTGCGTGCGTAGTGAAACCCTAGCTCCTGACAAAAATAGGACAGGGAAACCCTACCCCAACATAGGGGTGTATTGGCTCTCATTTACTTGCTATGTGCTTTTAGAGTGTATCTCTGCAGGGAATGCATATACCAGTTTGTAAATCTGGGTATCCGGCCTGCGGGCACCAGTATCAATATTTTGAGAATCAGTTATATCTGCGGGTATCAGATTCAGATTTGGGGCAATAATTTCGGGGAACAGTGATCAGTAATAGAATACAGTCGTTCAGCTTTGCTCGTATCCGTTCCAGTGAAATTGAGCTAAGATGCTGTCGGTTTTCTCTTTTGCTAGGTAGTCCTGGAATCATAGCTTCAGGAGGCTTCACTATCCCCCGGGTACATTGGATTTGTGCTGATAGACTTTGTCAGGTCAGAGACTCAGTTTAAGGGTAATCAGGGCCAGAAAAGGCTAGTCAGGCACAGACCACCAGTACAACAGCTACCAGATCAGTGATCTTTGAGCAGTCGGGTTGAGATCTCCGAGCCTACTGCAGATACAGATATACCAATTGCTCAGTTAGACCAGGACAATATGTCAAGTCTGGAAGAGATGGTGCGCCAACTCCAGGATAGTATGAAAGCCATGCAGCAAGACGCTGTCCGTCGAGCAGAATCCACCAAGCAACAGGCTGTGGTCATAGCCCAACAGGCAGAGACAATTGCCAGGCTAGAGCAGCAAACCGGAGCGTCTGCTTCACAACAAGTTCCTCCACTACCAGGGGTTCAGACACCCAGGGAAACGCCAGATGTCCAGGAAGATACGGACATTCCAACGGGGCTAGCTCCGCCCCCGGTTCTACCCCAACTATCCAAGACACCCATCAACCTACCAGACCCTCTCTTTGAGTTCAAGACGGACCCCACAGCATTGAAAGTTAGCAAGCTTGAGAAATTGTTCAAAAAGTCTCAGGGGGCCCACTCTATTCCTGATATAGAGGATGGTTATATCGACTCGGTGGTGACATTACCGGATCGGTTCAAGATGCCACATATCGATCGCTTTGACGGCTCTGGAGACCCAATAGTACACCTCCACCTGTTTTCTGATATCCTGAGACCAATGGGTTTGACCACAGCCCAGAAATTGTCACTATTCAGGACCGTCATGCAGGATAGCCTAATCGGCATGCAAAATTGGAGAACTCTGTGAAACATAATTGGGAAGAGATGGCTGAGGCTTTCAGTAATCAATACTCCTACAACACACAGATTGAGGTCACAACCCGTGATCTTGAAGTCACTCGCCAAGAGCCAAAAGAGGGTTTTTCAGAATTTGTGGCGAGATGGAGAGCAAAGGCCTCGATGATGGCTGCCAGGCCTTCCGACAAAGACCAGATAAGGATGGTTGTGCGCAACCTCCAACCCAGATTGATGCAAAAAATGATTGTTCTCCCCTTCCCTACCTTTTCAGATCTACATGAGATGGGGGTTCAAATCGAGGATGCCATCCGGCAAGGGATCTTTGCAGAAGATAATGAGCCTTTGAAGAGGAATGTCGCTCGCAGTTCCAATGCTACTACTGATGGTAGCACAGCTGCGAAATGCTCAGAAGTAGGCACTATCACCACTTCCCTCAATGGCCAAAAACCAACCACTTCAACTCGGCCTCAAGCCCGAAAATTCCATCCTCTTTACATGAGTCTCTCTCAAGCTTTGAAAAAGCTGCGAGAAGAAGGGCACCTAGAACTCCTAGAACCCCAACCCCTTCCAAACCCTCTTCCACCAAGATATGACCCAGCTAAATACTGCGCCTATCATCAGCAGCACGGTCATGATACGAACCGTTGCATCCGCCTCCGTCATAAGATTCAAGATCTTATTGACGAAAAGACCCTAGCTCCACCAAAAGGACCTCAGGTTAGTACTGACTCGTCACCCCTACATCTCAACCTCATCCATATATTGGCCGTCCCTTACGACCCCAGCATATACATCACCCCAGCCCATCTACCCAAGCCTGAGGTGTTTATCCCGGCAAGCATGGACTTATGCATGATGGATGCATCTGAACCCCAATCATCTCAAACCCATGAACCCACTACTTCTGAGCTGATGAGGATGATCGAAGATCTTCAGAGAACTGTGGCAGATCTGGCCTTTGGGGTTTTGGCCCCATCATCAACCACATCACGTACCAGGGAGTTCGTGTCTAAAGGCTCCCCAACCTTGGGACAAGCTGCATTGGAAGAAGGCCAATCCCTTAGCAAAATAGAGGCAGGTGGTAAGGATAAGGTAGGGGCAAGCATTAGTCCCCATGAACATCTTCAGTTGGCTGTTAAGGCTTTGAAAGCCGAGGGATTGAACGAAGAACAAGTCCTCGCAGTTATGGCAAAAACTGTGGATGACACTTTCACCACTCAAGTCGGGGGCAATTTGAATCAAGGGGCAAGCCGGGAGAAGCGGCTTTGTACCAGGAATGTTCCTTTCAACTCAAGTCCCGTTCTTGGAAGAGACCAGCAAACCCAGTCAGCACCTGCCAATCCCTTTACTGGTGCGTCCAGCAAAAATCCACAAACCTCAAAATACCCACCTCGGGGCCAGAGGGTGTTTACCCCGCTGTACATGTCACTATCAACGGCCTTGAGGGTCCTGATTAAGAAAGGGTACCTGAAGCCCCTGGAGCCGCGGCCCCTACCAGAAAAACTCCCTCCTACCCATAATCCGGCCAAGTATTGTGCCTTCCATCAACAAGTTGGCCACGTCACTGATAATTGTTTCCGTCTTCGCCATGAAATACAAGATCTGATTGACAATAAGGTCATCGTCGCACCAACTCAGCAAAGTCTATCGGCACCTGATCAATGAACTTGTGGGGGATAGTACAAGTATGTGATCGGGGGACAAACCACTTGCGGGCGGTGTTCAGCTTACTTCAGATGTGGTGGACGGCATGCACTGTTTTGAGCAATGTACAAATGCTGTTAATTTTGCTTTCTGACTTGGGTATTGGGTCAGTTTTGTTGTGTTGCTTTGAGTCTGTCTCTTTATTTTGAGTCAGTCTTTTTATTTTAGGTCTGTCTTGTTGTATCGAGTCAGTCCTGTTTTGTTGAAGTCAGGTGATTCCGGGAATGTTACCTCGGACATCGCTATCTTGTTTTGTGTTTGTCTTTTTGCTTTCTTTTGAGACTGTTTCTGCCAGGGAGCCAGTTGTGCTAACAGATCTGAATGGAACAGCAGTGATTTTTCACACTCTTGTGTTTGCTTCTGCCGTGTGCCAGTTGCACCAGAAATTCCAAATGAGATGGCAGTATTTGACTAAGAACTCTGTCTTTTCTGTGTCTTGAAGTCATTGTAATGACCTAAGTTTTTCAAAACCTTTTTGAACACTGCGGTGAAAACGAAGAGGAAAGAATTCCTCGGGATTTGCAAAACTTTGATCAAATTGAGAGAAAGAGAGGCGTGCTAAGCCCTTAATGAATAAAATCATGCTTGTTAGTGTGAGTACTGAGACGGACCCTAGCTTTGATCCAGATTGGTCCTACGCTGTCTTCAGCGCGAGCGATTTGTCGCTTTCTTAAAAACTTTCAAAAATGTTTTGCGGCTGCGAACATGTGTGGAATCGCTCTTGAGATTGTGCAGCTTAGGATCGCTCTCAGCCTCGAGCCTCAACCCCTCTACTTTCAACACCTTGAACTGGCATTCAGAATGTTCAACGGTCGACCACGATGTAAGGCCTGTGGCGGATTGAAGCGACCCTCGAACAAGAGACACCAAAGTTAGATCAAGAAGGTCGACCTCATCAGAAGAAGCTTGCAAGGCTAGAGCAGAAGCACCCCTCGAACTAAGGGCAAAAAATATCCATGTGCTCGAAGAGCCAAAGGTGGATCTTTCCGCAAGTCAATACAACAGCCACTCTCCTGGATACAGAGGGCTTCAATCTCAAAAACCATTTGGCATGGACTTATTACACTTTTACCCTTTGAGAGGCTCGCTGGGCTGAAAACCCGGAAGGGCTACCCAGGCAAAAGTTAGAGCAAGCAAAAAATACATACAAAAGAAAAAATATATACAAAAAAAAAAAGAAGAAAAAAAGAAAAAGAAAAAGAAGCTCGCAAGGTCGAAAACCCGCATCGGGCGCCTTGGCAAAAGTTAGAGCCTAAAAGAAAAAGAAAAAAAATGAAAAAATGAAAAAGAATTGAGAAGAAAGAAGAACAAAGCTCGCAAGGTTGAAAACCTGCAACAGGCGCCTTGGCAAAAATTAGAGCATAAAAAGGAGAGGTTAAATACCCGAGAGTACCTTACCCCGAACTCGTGAAGGCTTGATTCCCATCTTTGGGATACGTAGGCAACTTCATTCTGAAGTCCAGCCCTAAAACACTTCAAATTCAGTTGTGTCCATGTGATGGTTTTGATCATCTTTGCCGCCTCTGTATCCAAGAGTCTAGTTGTTTTCATCGCTCCGAGGACTGACTACAATGTGCTGCGGCATCATCCAAACAAGGGGCAACTTTCCGTTGCCATTCAAAGCGCCGCGATGTCATTTCAAACAAGGGGCAACTTTTCGTTGCCACGCAGTGTCCTTCAGACAAGGGGCAATTTTCCATTGCTTATGGGTCCGAGGTTGTGCATCTCAAAGAGTTGGTTCCCTGCTTGTTGAGCGGTGGCCGTCTGCAAAAACAGTTTTTGAGAATTTTTACTGAGGTTGACTATTCTCTCAAAAATCATTCCATTTTTTTCAAAACTGGACCATTTCTTGGACCCAAAAAAGGCAAATTTTCAGTGCTTACAACCTGACTTGCATGATTTCAAATCAAAAAGTTGAATAAGCATGTTAATCTAACTTTCATGTTGGTCAAAATTGTTTTAAAACCAAAAAAATGGTCAAAATGATGAACTAGGGGCACAGTTGAGTCAGGTGTTCTGTCTTTTCCCCATCATCAACATACTTGCCAAGAAGGGCACTCTACCTGCCAGAAGAGGGCACAACTGAAGTCAATAACAAAGGGCTGAAAGCTCTCTCATCCTCCAAGCAACGAGGTATCAAGCCATGTGCGAAGCATGGATTGGAATGGGGCGAGATGTTCCACTTCCTCATCTGGACAGATCTAACCACGTCTAAACTCCCCGGCAAGGCATCATCATCCGATGTTAGCTGCAGATTTGCTACACACCCGCCAGGCACAACCTCTCTGTGGGAAAGTTCACTGTTGTGAGCAGAAGAAAAAGAATCTAGCAGAATGCTAGGGGCAAGAGCCCGCAATTTCTTGTTTATCTACCAACCACTCTGGGAAGGGATAAAAAATTGAGAGATTGAAGAATAGAGAGATGTGCGTTGAGAGAAAAAGTGAGAAAAGGGCTTTTTCAGAAAAACAGAGCTTGAGGGCCGAGTGATGTGAGAATCACAGATGAGAGAGGGTGGGAAATAATACCCGGTGAAACAGGCTCCCTGTGCGCATTTGAGTCTTTCGTTGTATTTTGTTTGTCTCGAGTCTTGTTTTGAGTCGTTTCAAGTGTCAATAGATGTGTTTAGGTTGTTTACCTTTATTTTCCGTTGTTGGGTCGTCTTTGTTGTGTTCAGTTGTAGGCTCAATATCCGGTCGAGAACTCATTTTCTCAATTTCAAAAAATGATTTGTTGTGTGCTCAGAGTGCTGTGCCATTCCCCACATTTGTGCAAAACAAAATTTTGTTCTTTCAAAAACCGCAAGGTTCAACCCGGGTCAAATGCGAACTGTAAAACAAGGACCTATCTGAAGCTATATAGGTTCCAGACTGCAAAGCAAAAGAAAAGAGGGAAAATCGAAGCATTTGAGTGTGTTTCACCTTCAGCAAATTCCGTGATTGTACTCCGGATGTACCTCTTCAGGGCCTTGCCAATGCTCCGAAGTATGAGTGTGCCCCTACCTCAAGCGCAAGATCAAGTCTGCTTCAAAGTTATGCAGCCTTCCACTCGCATTGTTATGCACTCTTCCACTGGTATTGTCATGCACACCTTACTTGCATTTATTTGCATCTTGAGTTATCTTCTATTGTTTATCCTTTTACGCTAAGCAGCGTTTGGGATTGTTGTCCTCCAGGACTTTCTCAGGTTGCGCCGGGCACGCGCCTAATGGTTTGTTGGACCTCCTCTCACGATTTCAGCGTGGTTTGAGTGTCCTGTTCCTTACGCGATTTCAGCGTGTTTGGAATTTATCCCAAGTTGCGCTGTAGACGCACTGGGCGGTTTGTTGGACCTCCTCTCACGATTTCAGCATGGTTTGAGTGTCCCGTTCCTTACACGATTTCAGCGTGTTTGGAATTTATCCCAAGTTGCGTTGTAGACGCACTGGGTGGTTTGTTGGACCTCCTCTCACGATTTCAGCGTGGTTTGAGTGTCCCGTTCCTCACACGATTTCAGCGTGTTTGGAATTTATCCCAAGTTGCGTTGTAGACGCACTGGGTGGTTTGTTGGACCTCCTCTCACGATTTCAGCGTGGTTTGAGTGTCCTTCGCCTTACACGATTTCAGGCGTGTTTGAATTTATCCCAAGTTGCGTTGTAGACGACTGGCGGTTTGTTGGACCTCCTCTCACGATTTCGGCGTGGTTTGAGTGTCCCGCCTTACGCTGATTTCGTGTTTGAATTTATCCCGTTGCGTTGTAGACGACTGGCGGTTTGTTGGACCTCCTCTCACGATTTGGCGTGGTTTGAGTGTCCTGCCTTACGCGATTCGGCGTGTTTGAATTTATCCTGTTGCGTTGTAGACGACTGGCGGTTTGTTGGACCTCCTCTCACGATTTCGCGTGGTTTGAGTGTCCCGCCTTACGCGATTTCGGCGTGTTTGAATTTATCCCAAGTTGCGTTGTAGACGACTGGCGGTTTGTTGGACCTCCTCTCACGATTTGGCGTGGTTTGAGATCCTTCCCTTACGCGATTTCAGCGTGTTTGGAATTTACCCCAAGTTGCGTTGTAGACGCACTGGGTTGTTTTTGGACCTCCTCTCACGATTTCAGCGTGGTTTGAGTGTCCCCTTTCTCACACGATTTCAGCGTGTTTGGAATTTACTTTAGGTTGCGTGGAACGCGCTCCTGATTGATTTTCTTTGTTCTTCCTCCACTCACGAGTCCAGCGTGGTTGGAGTGTGTTCACCATTTGCATCTTTACTAGCATAGCATTTCATTCGCGCTACCTTGCGCACCTTACCTGTACTTGTTAGTACATTGAATTGTTTTATATACAAACCGGCTTCGCGTAGCGTATAAGCCCAATTTTCAAATCGGCTTCGCGCGGCGTATAAGTCCAATTATCAAAATTTTCCTGCGTATCGTTTGCATCCTGCCCCTGAACTACGCTGGTTTGATTCCTTGCAAAGGGATACGTAGGCAGCTTGCGAGTTCAACCATTTGCGCTTTGTATGTTTGTCCAAGTCTTCGGCCTTGTCAAAAATGGGTCATCTCTAGGCTTTGACATTCACTCCCGTCATTGTTATGACTTTCGAGTTCTGTCAAAGAGGGGCAACTGTAGACACCCCATTTTTGACCGTCCTCGAACTTGGACGCCACCGCTGGAGCACTCGGTGATTATCCATGTTTGTGTTCGCTTTGGAGTTCCGAGTTCTCGGCTCGGCCTTGCCTCAGACCTCCGAACTTCGACCGCTTGAGTTTGGTTTTGCACCAAACACTTGTGTTTTGCCTTTGAGGGGCAGGGAATGCCTTTTGAGGCATCCCCACGCACCACCGGCTGGGGCTAGAGGCAACCGGCTGGCTGTAGTTGTCATCGGCACTATTTTGTGCCGGTCGGCACTATTTTGGGCAAAATGACCATTTTGCCCAGCCGACCACTTCTGTTGCTACGAGATATTTTCGCATGCCTTTTGAGCATTTGCTTCCCCTCCATACACGTGTATGGAGGGGATGAGTCTTGTTTGCTTAGCTTGTAAGTCATTACAAGGTCTATAAGAGGAAAGCTCTCCCTCTTGACTTAGGGTTAGCATTTTTCAGAGCATCAACCATTGTTAGAGAGTGGAGCTCGGTTTTTAGGTTAAGTTAGATACATATATCATATCTCTCTTTTCCTTAGTACACTAGGTGTTTAGTTCACACTATTGCACTAAAACACCTAGAGTTCCACCTTTCTTGGTTACGAGGTTCCAAAGGTTGGTTCTTGACATTTTGACTGGTTTGGAGCTCAAGGAAGCAACAACATCAACTCTTGTGAAGATAGTCAACAAGGGTAAGCAAAACTTGCATTTTATTCCCCATTCTTGCACTCCATTTTTACCTAGTTTAAAACAGTTTTTGTGCTTAGTGATTAACACATAAAATCTCTGTTTTCAAGTCTTCTTTATTGTTCATTAAGGGTGCTTGGTGGTTTGAGCAAGTTTGACCACCCTTAGACCTTGAAAAGGTCACTTTTTTGTGCTATTTTGTAGAGATCCGGGACTTGTGATTTTTCCACCACTCGAAATCTTGAGAGATTTCAGTGGTGGAGATGGTGTCATAAAGTCCTAGAAAGGAGAGGGTCACCCCCTCTCCTTGATGTCCTTGAAAAGGACAAATTTTGCTTCCTTAAGGAGCTCTATGCTTGAGTGTGTGTTGAGCTTGTTTGGCTTGTTTTCCATGCTCATATTGCCATGATATAACTTGGTTTTAAGTGGGTTTTAGTACTCTTTGCATGATTTGCATAGTTACTTTGTAATGCCTTAATATTGCCTTAACATGTCTAGCTTGTTAGCCCTAGTTTTTAGCATGTTTTAGGCTTAGACTTGTGAAGTTTGTAAGCTTATTTTGTCATGCTTTAGCTCTGTCCATGATCATTTTGGTCATTCTTAGCATGCACTTTGTAGCTCCTTTGTATTTGGCTTGTTGGCCTTAAAAGCATGAATGTGTGGTATGCTATTTTAGCTTTGTATTTGATGGTTGGGACCATCTTCCATGCTATTTCAGTCCCCCATACATGCTTATTTGATTGCCTAGCATGCATCTTTAACGCTTTGGTTACATGTGTTGTACATCCCTTTGAAAGTGCATGTGTGCATGCCCTTGATTTCGAGCCTTTTAGATGCTATCTAGGTGTGCCCCTAGCCTTGTTTAGGTCTGCATATGACCTGTTTTGAGCCCCCTTGGCCTTGTGAGGCTTGGTGGGTTTGGCCTTGGTTTAAGCCTTCATGGCTTGTTTCAAGTACTTGGGCCATTTATTGTGTATTTGGCTTGCTTTGTTGCATGTTTTGGCAACATGTTTTGCTTTGATTTTCAGCTTACAATGCATGCTATTAGTCTATGTTTGGCTTTTAAGAATGCATGAGAGTTGCTTATGAATGCCTAAGTGTTGGACCATAATTGTATGCATGTGTGTGTGCATTCTAGCCTTCATTTTCGAGCATGTTGGCCCTGTTTCTTGGGCCTTTTAGAGCTGTCCAATTCATGTGTAAGTCCATTCCTAATTTGCTTTGCATGCTTGTATGTTTACACAACAATATTCTTGCATTGCATTGCCATATTGCATGCTAGATGACATGTTTAGGGTTACATTGGCATTGTGCATGCCAAGCCTCTTGAAGTGAAGCATGATAGAGGTTTGGCACCCTTGTTTGATTGTTTGCATTGCATGCATTTGAAATCAAATTTGCACTCTTGGTTCTTAGGGCCATCATGCATGGAAATGCGCGATTGGTGGTCCGGGAATCGAGGCACATGCCCTCTTGAGTCCATAGCATGATGAGGGGTGTGCTTGGTGCATACATGCTTTGATTTGCATTGCCTTGCCTTTGGTTTCCTCTGCTGCTGTCAGTTGCAGGTTCTGCAGGGATAAAGGGCCGATCGGCACTCTTTAGTGTTACATTGCCTCTTGGCAGCCGATAATGAAATTCAGAGCCGGTGGATTCCTTCTTCAGCCGGTGGCTCCCTGCATCAGCCGATAATGCTCCCCAGTGCTCTGAGAGGCACTCCTGAAGTTTTGGGAATTTTCGAAGAAAGAGAGCAGAGGAAACAGAGGCACACTTGCACGGCAGTGCAATTCCGAGCGAGTCCCGGGCACACGCGGCAGTCAGCCCTCCTTCCGAGGCATTTATCGCTTAAATAGATTAATTAGTTTATTTATTTAATTTAATTAATTTGTAATATTTAATTAGCTAGAATAGTTAATTATTTATTTGGTTTTGTATATTCTTTTGGTCCCTCCGAGCGAGGGCGCAATTGTAATAAGTGTGCGTGAGTGGGTGTATGTCGTCCAATCCCCACTTCTTTCTATCCCTTTTATTTACCTGCTTATGGTAGATTAGGGCATACTTATTTAGCATACCTTATGCAATGCATGTGTGCATTCATGCATTTGTTTACATGCACCGGGCTCGGTACATCATACAAATTGCATCGTATTTTTAATTCCAAATTGAATACGTGATAATTGTCACATCTCATGTGCCATGTTTAGGGTTAGCCGAGCCTACTCTAGATTGCATCTATGCCTGTGTTGCATTAGCCACTTAGCATGAACTAGGTCATGCATGTTTTGCTAACTAATTTATTATTTTGGCGCGGAGTACGATGTAAGTATTTTTGCTTTAGTATATCGCATACGTGTGATTGTTACCATGATAGTATGCTTACCATGCGGCTAAGTGCTTACACGATAAACTGTTTGAATGCCTGTGGGTGAAGGTTAGATTGCCTGAGTCGGAACAACTCATTGAAATCCGTATTTTAGCCTACTTGCGAGTAGCAAAAACAACACGTTTTTCGAGACAAAACGGATATGCAATGTTTATTTCCAAGTTAGGCAATCTAGTCTATACTTTTGTGTTGTGCGCATCACATAGTAATCCTAGGCTAATAACCGGAATAAGAACGCATAAAGTTTTCAAAAACGGATATCATGGTTAGTAGAGGCCGGTTTTCGGACCGGGCGAAAGGGGGTGCTCATAGCTGACCTTCCCCGATCGTACCCAAGCTCCCGAGCCAAGACCACTTTGGTGATGACGGACGTGTGGCCTTCGGCACTGAGTCAGGGTTTCCTAAATTTCCCAATTAAAAATATTTAGGTGGCGACTCTGTAATCTGGCAAAGCAGTCCATGTTTGGCACTACTTTTCAAAAATCTGTTTTCTCAAAAGATTTGCCGGATTTGGACTCTTTGGTTCAGATTTAGAACCGCGACACAAAATTGAGTCCGAACTGTAGCGCGAGGTCCCCTCGCGGACGTGCTACACACTCTACATCAAATGGTGAAATACCCCTATGGAAAGGGAGTAGCCATCGTTTTGGGGAACTCATCAATCCATCCTCCTCCGGAGGTATCTACGCCAGTCTTGGAGATCGAACACGGCATGGAAGACATGTTTATATCAGGATTTACTTTGGCTGAGGCCCGGGTGGTACAAAACATTATGGCTGTGAATGAGGGTGTGTATGTCAGCGCTCAAGCCGTCTACCTCATGAACAAGCTACAGCATATCCCGGGGATGGGATTGGGAAAGAGCGGCAAGAAAGGGGTCGCAGCGTTGGCCGAAGTGCCACACAATCTACATACCTTTGGATTGGGCTATCTGCCCACCAAAGAAGATTGGACGAGGAAAGGGAAGCAAAGCAGGCTGGGAAGCCTTTTGATCTAATGCACAGGCCCATCCAGGGTACCCTGAACGGACGCTTTGTCCGGGAAGGGGAAGATTTTCCATTTTGCGGCTTCCCAGAGCCATGGTTCAACGCGGAGAGGAAGCGCGTACCAGGTTTCGAAATCTTCTTCGACATGCAACTATCTGGGGATGACGTTGCCACAGAGCAGACAGACCTAACAACTAAGGCTGAGCAGAATAAGGCAGAGGATTCTGAGGGCACGGAATTGGAAATGGGTGTAGCACTGGTATGTCTCCTCTCTGATCCTCCGATCGACCAAGATTGCTTGGGGAATAACTTCATGGTCTCCATGATTGGGGATGAAATGGTCATGAGCCAACCTGACTATCTTGGATGCATCCATCGCGCCCTCTCTCATTTGGCAGTACGAGGAGGGATTCTTATCCAGTAGTTTCGGGTCAGGTAGTGAGCCGGAATCTGATTCCACCGAGTCTTGTGAGTCAGAATCGATTCGGCCGACCGAGTCCGAGTCTGGTACTCGGGGTGTCAACCCGATGCCGATCCCGCCTGTGTCGTGTTTTTCCTTTTCATTTGAGTCTGTAGTAACCGATGAATTGGACGATTTGGATGAACTTAATGAGAATGAGGTGAATGTGGTTTTCGAGTACTTTTCTATGCCCCTAATTTATTGCATTAATTCAGACTTTCAAAATTTTGATCAAAACGACGAGGACGAAGTCCCTCCGGTTTTACAACGTCTAATTGAGCAAGAGCAAGAGAGGTTTGTTAAGCCATTAATGGATGAAATCATTTTTGTGAACATTGGTACTGAGGAGGACCCGCGGCTGGTCCAGATCGGGTCCACGTTGTCTTCGGAGGAACGCGAGCGCTTAGTCGCTTTATTAAAAGATTTCAAAGATGTTTTCGCGTGGTCCTACGAAGACATGCCTGGAATCGATCCTGAGATTGTACAGCATCGGATCCCCCTTGACCCCGAGGCCCGACCTGTCAAGCAGAAGCTCAGAAGGATCCGCCCGGATTGGGCTCTCAAGATTAAGGAAGAGGTCACCAAGCAAATTGACGCAGGCTTCCTGCTAGTATCAGAATATCCGACTTGGTTGGCCAACATTGTTCCGGTGCCGAAGAAAGATGGCAGGATCCGGGTGTGTGTAGACTTCAGGGATTTGAACAGAGCTAGTCCGGCGACTTACTTTCCCTTGCCACACATTGATGAGTTAGTGGACTTCACAGCAGGGCATGCATTGCTCTCATTTATGGATGGCTTCTCGGGGTACAATCAGATAGTGATGGCGCCGGAAGACAGAGAAAAGACTGCATTCACCACCCCGTGGGGAACATACTGCTACCGGGTCATGCCGTTCGGGTTGAAGAATGCTGGGGCTACTTATCAACGAGCCGCGACCACAATACTACATGATATGATCCACAAAGAGGTTGAGGTGTACGTGGACGACATGATTGTCAAGTCCAAAGAAAGAGAGGGCCACTACACCGCCTTGCACAAGTTTTTTCAAAGGATCAGGGAATTCCGGTTGCGGCTAAACCCTCAGAAATGTACGTTTGGTGTTACAGCGGGGAAAATGCTGGGGTTTCTGATTACACAAAGGGGCATCGAGATCGACCCTTCCAAAATCAAGGCCATCTTAGAAATGCCACCACCGAGGACTGAAAAGGAGGTGCGAGGCTTTCTGGGTAAAGTGCAATTCATAAGACGGTTTATCTCAAAACTAACATTGACTTGTGAACCACTTTTTGGTCTTCTGAAGAAAGGCAAGAAGTTCCAATGGGACGGCCGATGTCAAGCTGCATTTGAACAGATTAAAGAATATCTACAGAACCCACCCGTTTTATCACCAGCAGAACCAGGGAAACCGTTGATTTTGTATCTGTCAGTGACGGAGACCACGATGGGCTGCATGCTTGCACAAGAATCAGAAGATAAGGTGGAAAGAGCCATCTACTATTTGAGCAAGAAGATGCTAGAATATGAGACCCGGTATACGCCACTGGAAAAGGCTTGCCTAGCTTTGGTATGGGCTACCAGGAAGCTGCGGCACTACCTGTTAGCTCACTCGGTAATGCTGGTTTCGCGTCTCGATCCCATCAAATATCTTTTCGAGAAACCAGCGCTTACGGGTAGGCTAGCTCGTTGGTTGCTGTTGCTCTCCGAATTTGATCTCACATATGTGACGCGCAAGTCAGTAAAGGGAAGAGCAGTAGCAGAGTTCCTTGCCGACCATCCGGTTGAGGGGGATGAAGCAGTTGAGTACCTATTCCCAGATGAAGCAATTCTGCATATCGACGAGGAAACTTGGACAATGTACTTTGACGGAGCGTCAAATCAACATGGGTATGGGATAGGAGTGTTCTCGATAGCACCGACAATTCCTCAGATCCTCTAGCCTTCAAACTCCGGTTCAAAGTCTCAAATAATGAAGCAGAATATGAAGCGTGCATTGCTGGTTTGGAAGAAGCCCTGGAATTAGGGGCAAGACGGCTGGACGTCATTGGGGATTCGAACCTTGTTGTGTCTCAAGCTAAAGGAGACTGGAAAGTAA
This sequence comes from Camellia lanceoleosa, assembly GCA_025200525.1. Taxonomy (NCBI): domain Eukaryota; kingdom Viridiplantae; phylum Streptophyta; class Magnoliopsida; order Ericales; family Theaceae; genus Camellia; species Camellia lanceoleosa. The sequence continues at coordinate 22,022,597 of CM045766.1, read as the reverse complement.
AAGAGGAAAACATGATGATGTATCATCAAACCTTGGATTTGCTGATTCCTCGGTTTGAAAAGTTAAGCTTTACTTATCTACTAAGAGAAAACAACAAGTTCACAGACGCTTTAGCAACTCTATCATCCATGATAGACATCCCACGTGGAGTCCGAATGCGTCCAGTCATTATTTACCAGAAATTTGCACCTGCCTATGAGTCGATTGCAGCCATAGATGAAGTCCAGGATGAACACCCTTGGTACTACGATATCTGGAACTTCTTGGAGACAGAAACATACCCGCCAGGGGTAAATGCCAAAGACAAGAGGGCAATAAGAAGGTTGGCCGTTCAGTTCATCATCTGCGGAGGTAAACTGTATAGGAGAGGTCATCTGGGAATGCATAAACTGTGTGTTGATGCTGAAGAGTCCAAGCGTCTGATGGAAGCCATCCACGGGGGAGAATGTGGAGCACACATGAATGGGGTGATGTTGGCACGGAAGATCCTTAGACAGGGTTATTATTGGTCCACCATGGAGGAAGATTGTATCGGTTTTGTTCGGCGATGCCACAAATGTCAGATCCATGCAAACCGCATGAACATCCCGCCGTCGAAGCTGTACAGCATGACTTCGCCATGGCCATTTTCAGTCTGGGGAATTGATGTGATCGGAGCCGTCACGCCGAAAGGGTCGAATGGGCATGAGTTCATCTTGGTAGCGATAGATTATTTCACAAAGTGGGTTGAGGCCCAATCTTATGCAGTGTTGAAAGCTTCACACGTTGCAAAATTCATCAGAAACAACATTATCTGTCGCTACGGGGTCCCGAATGAAATAGTTTCAGACAATGGTTCCCACTTCAAGAAGGAGGTGATTGATTTGTTGGAAAAATACAATGTGGCTTTTCATAAGTCGTCTACTTATCGGCCGCAAACCAACGGAGCAGTTGAGGCCGCCAACAAGAATATCAAGCACATATTACAGAAGATGGTGGAAACCTATCGAGACTGGCCAGATAAGCTGCCGTTTGCTCTGTGGGGCTACAGGACTTCGATTAGAACTTCTACTGGGGCGACTCCATACTCATTGGTCTATGGAATGGAGGCCGTTCTACCAATTGAGATTGAGGTCTCGTCATTACGAGTGTTGGCTGAGTGCCAGATAGCCGAAGCGGATTGGCAGCAAAACAGATTTGAGGAACTCATGCTTTTCGATGAAAGAAGGTTGAAAGCACTGTACCACGTCCAAGGTTATCAACGCAGAATTGCTCGGGCTTTTAACAAGAAAGTTAAGTCCAGGAACTTGAAAGAAGGAGATTTGGTACTCAAGGACAACCGAGCTCCCATCCACGACCCAAGGGGCAAGTTCAGACCTAATTGGACTGGTCCTTACATTATCAAGTCAATCTGGTCAGGTGGAGCTGTGGTTCTGATGGATCTAGATGGCTTGGAGTTTTCCCAACCGATCAACATGGACAAGTTGAAGAAATATTATCCCTGAGAGGCTCGCTAGGCCGAAAACCCGAAAGGGCGACCTAGGCAAAACTCAGAGCATAGAAAATTTGAAATTATAAAAACTGAGCTCGCAAGGTTGAAAACCCGCAAAGGGCGGCCTTGGCAAAAGTTAGAGCGCAAAAGGAGAGCAAAAATACTCGAGCGAACCTGAGCCTGAACTACGTAAGACTTGATTCCCATCTTTGGGATACGTAGGTAGCTTCATCCTGAAGTTCAGTCATAATCTTTTCCCCGATCAACTTTGTCCATTCTGATCATCTCAGTCATCTCTATTCATCAGCATCTATCGTGATCTCTGGTACAGTGCTATTCAAACTAGGGGCAACTTTCCATTGCCACGAAGTGTTCCGGCATCATCCAGACTAGGGGCAACTTTCCGTTGCCACACTTTGCCGAGGCACCTGTTCGGACTAGGGGCAACTTTCCAGTTGCTAGGATTCGGTGTTGTGCATTTCAGTGACAGATCTCAGGTGTGTCCAGTTCTGATCCATATCGAAAATAGTTTTGGAAAGTTTTAATAAAAGTTGACTTTGTTCAAATTAATCTTTTCACAACTAAGACCATTTTTGGACCAAAAGTGGAGAATTTTCAGTACCACAACCTTCAATTTCATTGATTTCAAAACAAAATTCTTTTGCTCTTGCATACAATTGAAGTTGCTTTTTATTACACTCATAACAAAAACTTGAGAGTACTAATAAAGCACAACTGGGCATAGTCGGTCAGTGTTCTGCGTCCCCTTCCAGAGCTAGTTGAAGCCTCAGATGCCAACCTAGGCCCAACCTGTGCCTCTTCGTTGAGCCAATCCCAGCACTCGTCAGATAAAGTGCAACTAAAAGTAGGGGCGGGGGATAGGAGCTCTCTGGTCCTCCAGGCCGTAGTATGTCGGGCAAGGTGCGCTACCGAACTGGAAATGTAGCCGGATACTCAATCCCCTCCGGAGGGCAAGTCTGATCATGGCCAAACTGACGCAGAATGCGGAATGGGAAGTAAAATACACAGTGAGTCAAGCCGACCAACCGAATCCCAGTATCCTGAAACATGCTATAACTCATCGCCGGAAGGTTAAGCCAAGGACAACGCCACGCGATGCGATCTGCCGACAAATTGCACATCCATTCAAACCACCATCCCTCATCAAGGGCGTCAACCAGCGCGATTTAAAGAAGTAGCCGCGGCTGAGTAAGGTGACAAGAGTCCACAACTTGCAATTTATCCATCAACCATATCCGGGAGGGATGAAAATGAGAGATTAAAGAATAGAGAGATGTACGAGGAGAGAAAAGTAAGATAAGGGTTTTGTGGGAAAAATCGAGCCCGAGGGCAGTGATGTGAGCAAATACACATTTGAGCTTGGGTGGGAAACATTACCGTAATGAGGTGGACTCCGCAAACCCGGGCTGTCTCTTGGCGGTAGAGAAGGCATCTAGACCCATCGTTGTCTCGCCAAAGTCATGGCAATACAACTCTTTCCTTCCGCAAGCCTTGAGCGACTTCGATCAAGCGGATGTTAGCTCCTCCCGAGCCGAGGCGAGCGAAAATGAGATAGCATGCACAAGCAAAGGGCATCTTGCCGGAAACCTTGCCAATGGTGGTCGCGCGGTTACCAAAGATTGGAGAATCGGTAAATCAGACTCGGGATATCCAACATCCCATTACCAATCAGAGATCGAGCATTATGCGCGTCGAGACCGCACATCCGCCCTAAAGCTTGGGCATGGCCAAAACGAGACTGAGGCAAGATCTCTTCTGAGCGGTCAGACTCCATCAAGATTTGAAAATCTTCAAAAGTAGGACATACCTCTTGCCCGCCAAAGCTAAAGACGTGTGTCACCGGGTTCCAGAACCTTGCCGCGGCATGGAGGAAAGGAAGATGCAGTGGAGTCCGGCTTAGCATGAATAGTGCATTCAAGCCGAAACCCCGGAAATTCAACTTCTCCGAGCCATCTAAAGAAGAAATCCAAGATGTGAGATTTTCTGTGAGAAATGCCTCCATTTTTGCAAGGAAATGTGATGAAATGAATAAGTTCCAAGACTGGGGCTTTTATAGGAGGCTAAAACACTATTCAAGGGACACTTGTCAACATTTTGGTGGTCACGGGAGGAGTGGCCGGCCGGCCACCTATCCTAGTAGGCCGGCCACTCTTTGTTTTCCGGATACAAAATGCTTTCGGCCTCGTGTTGGTCCTGTTTTGCCCGCCGGAAGGAAGTTTGAGGCACTTTCGTGCATCGGGAATGTCGAAAGCCTCCATTTCTATCAATTTCAGATACATTCCGTTATCCAGATTGTGCGTCTGAAGAATGTTTTGTTGTATTTTTGCTTATCGAGTTGTTGTTTTGTTTATCGAGTTGTAAGTTTTGTCGAGCTGTCGCATTTTGTGTTTTGAGTTGTCACTCTTTTTGGTTATACAATTTTGTTAAGTCTTGTCTAATGAGTCGTTAACATTGTTGCACTTTGTTTATCGAGTTGTAAACTTGCTAAGATTCTGTGATTTCTTAGTGAGTTGATTTGTTTTAATTTGTTGCGTCGGTTCACTACCTGACCCGATAAATACATGAGGCACATTTCAATTCAATTCCATTCTTGTGCAAAATGATGCGATGCGATGCTAAGAATTTCAAATACAAACATCCTTTCAAAAGCTATTTCATTCCCTCATGTTTTACAAAATAAAGGTACAAGTTTTACAGAGAATAAAACTGCCTAACAATGTGCAAAGTGCTACAAACTACTAGCCGAAAAGTAAAATAAAGCAGGAAATAACATCAGTATCCTCGGGAACGAGAATGTGGAGGCCCTCTCATCCTCTTCTGCGGGATAATCTCTGCATCACCATCACCATCACCATCCGGATCAGAGCTGTCATCCTCCGGATCTCCCTCAGGCTCATCTCCGCTCCCGGAACCAAGACCGGAACCTCCTTCTCCAGGAGATGACTCTGACACACGGTCTGCGACCTCCTCCTCCTCGTCCTCGACAATGGGTGTCCTGCGTCTGCGAGACGACCCAGCTCCTCGAGACTCTGTACCTCGAGTAGGTCTAACACCTCGACCTCTTTGGGAAGGCCCGGGTGGCCCACCTCGTGTCGAAGCATATACGGGAGGCATCTGAAAATGAAAAGTGCAATACATCAGTTCAAACATAAAAAGCAGGTGCAAGTACAATATGTGAGTGGGGTGTGTGTCAGAGGTGTTCTACACAACCTATCAGTGCAACAAAATGCTCAAAATCAGCATGTTAACAGAAATATGATAAATGCAAGAGGAATGAAAGGGTACCTGGAAGCCCATGATGGACATCTGTGCCTCTCTACATAGGACCATCCCCTCAAGTGAGGCCACCACCCCGAGCATCTGATCTATGTACTCCCGAGGGGGCTGCAGACACAAGTTCAACTCATCAATGAATAAGCAACTGCAAAAAGTCTGTGTGACAACTGAAAATGATAGAACATACCGGTGGAGAGTCGGGATCACTGACATATCTGTGGCCGGGCATCGGAGGCTCCATAGGGATCAGAATCGGAGAAGTGGTCCCATACTGCCAGCTCGTCAACTCAGTCGGCATATCTGGCCATCCGGGATGATCGAGAGTCGGAGGGATAGGAGGAATCGAACTGCCTCTACCTCTAAATGCACCGGCCCTGCTGGAAGAAGGGATGTCTGCAGCACGAGCACGACTCGCAGAGGACGCGCCGGTAGGCCTCAGTGGCGGAACCCGCACTCTCGTCAAGGGGGGCATCAGATATATGCGGCGATAGGTGGCGTAGTTCCCCTCGATAAGATATAGCAAGGCATCGGTACCCTGCATGTCCCTAATGACCTCCTCGGCAGATAGCCTGTCGGCAGTCCGCATAGTGGGTGGAGGCACAGCAGGAGGGTCCTTGGAATTATACCCCCATACCTGATGCTGAAAGCGTTCCTCCAGGAACCAAGCCCTACCAACTGGTCCCTCGAGCAGGAACCTGTACTGGGAACTGGTCGATCCTCCTGGATACTGGTTCTCAGGATTGTCGCCAAAGATCGCCCAGGGTTGCAAAGTGATCTGCGGATAACCAGTGCATAAATCAATCAGAATGTATAGAGCAGATCAAAGATGAAATGAAAGGAACTGAAAGTTCTGAAATACCTCTGTCCCCCGAACAGTGTCAAAGTACTGTCGCAGAGAAAAGAGCGTCTCTCGAGGCCTCGATAAATGCTCACCCTCAAACATCAATGAAAATGGAGTCATAGGAGGTCCTGCCACCTCCATCTCTGGGGCTAATGTGGGAAAATATGCGTATACCCATAGCTGAGAAAAGCAGTACGGAATGTGAATACACTGTGCTAAAAGGCAGAATACAGAATGCAAAGTGTGCCGTGTGTGCAGTGAACAAGTAATGAGGAGCAAAATGTAAATCAAGAGGACATGATGTACCTCCCAGGCTCTCCAGTAGCCGCCAAGTAAGTCTCCTAAGGCGAGAGAGGCGCTCATGTAGCAAGAAGGGTAGCCAGGCCAGCGCCGCCCCAATCATACTGACCGACCTGTGATAAGTCTACCAGAGCGCTCAGTAGATACAACCCGACCATGTTCCCTCTATCGGCAAACAGAGTGGTGCCAAAGAGGAACATGAGGAAACCACGGGTATACTGCTCAATCTCCTCAGGAGACTCAGGCTTCATCTGTGGCCACCGGAAATGGGAAGAGAACCAAGTATACCGAACTCTCCCGGTACCTCTGTCTACAGGCGGGCGTGCCCCCAATAGATGCATCCAAGCCGCCTCCCACTGACCCATGTCCTCGTCGTAGGGAATGGGAGCACCGCCTAGGTCTAGGCCGGTGATCATAGCGAAGTCCAGCGGGGTCATGGTCATATCGATGTGAGCGTAAAAAATGGAAAGAATTGGTGGTGTCCCACCATCTCTCCGCCAAAGCAGCAAATAAGGTCCTACTGATGAGGCAGTGTGATAACCCTCTGCAGAATGGTCCAAATCCTGCAAAATCAACCAAATCCCGGACAGCTTCCGGAAGCTCGGCATACCACTCCCTCGCGGCAGTGGAGCCGTATCCTCGCACTGTGCGAGAGCTAGCCTGCATTTAGAATGAATGCGTGTATCAGCAAATGAAATGAAGAAGCTGTGTGCAAATGAAATGAAGAAGCTGTGTGCAAATCAGTGGGCTGTGTGTTCACTTCAAATTTTGGGACTGTGTGCTCTACTCTTAATCAGTAGGCTGTGTGTTCGCTTCAAATCTGGTGTGTGTTGAAGAAATCGAGTTTGGGAATGTGTTCTACTCTTAATCGATGTGTTGCCTTCAATCCCAGGGGGTGTGTGTTGTCATCGAGAGTTTAGGTGTGTGTTCTACTCTTAATCGATTAAACGTGTGTTCGCTTCAAATCTGGGTTGTGTTGATGAATCGAGTTTAGGCTGTGTGTTCTACTCTTAATCGATTAAATTTGTGTGTTCGCTTCAAATCTGGTCAGTGTGTTCAAGAATCGAGTTTTGGGTTGTGTGTTCTACTCTTAATCAAATTACGTGTGTTCGCTTCAAATCTGGCTGTGTGTTCAAGAATCGAGTTTAGGGCTGTGCGTTCTACTCTTAATCGATTATGTGTGTTCGCTTCAAATCTGTGTGTGTCAAGAATCGAGTTTAGGGTCGTGTGTTCTACTCTTAATCGATTAAAGGTGTGTTCGCTTCAAATCTGGGTTGTGTGTTCAGTAAATCAGAGTTTAGGGCTGTGTGTTCTACTCTTAATCAGTGGGCTGTGTGTTCGCTTCAAATCTGGTGTGTGTTCGATGAATCGAGTTTAGGTACGTGTTCTACTCTTAATCGATTAAATTGTGTGTTCGCTTCAAATCTGGTTGTGTTCATAAATCGAGTTTAGGCATGTGTTCTACTCTTAATCGATGGGTCAGGTGTTCGCTTCAAATCTGGTACGTGTGTTCGAGAAATCGAGTTTAGGGATGTGTGTTCTACTCTTAATCGATTAAATGTGTTCACTTCAAAGAAATTGCGTGTTCAGTACATCTGAGTTTGGGACTGTGCGTTCTACTCTTAGTCAGTGTGTGCTGCGTGCTCATTTTTCAACTTCGGGCTGTGTGTTCGATGAATCGATGTTTGAGCTGTGTGTTCAAGTTCTACTAATGTGTACTATACATCCACAATCAGGCGATGTGTTGTGTGTTCGTGAAATTCAAGTGGCTAAGTCACATGCTCGGAATGCAAGTAAAGTACTGTGTCGTAAGCTAAACTGTGTGTCTAAGCATGGCAAAGGTACAAAATGCACGAAAGATACAGGAAATAAAGTAAAATACCTCTGCATCGTAGGAGAGGTGTTGCTCCGGTTCTCGCAGAAGGAGATCCCCCGGTACCCGATCGTTGAAATCGGTGAAATGACAAAAAGTGGCTCGTGGAAGCCTATGTAAGCCACGGGCATACCGCCGGAATGAAAGGCTAACCCTCGGGCAATATGTCATAATGTCGTAATCATCTCCGGCGCCTGGAAAACCCCTACCGCGAGGGAAATGGCCCGCCATGTCGAGAAATCTGCAAAGAGGAGCAAAAATGAGCAAAACGAGCCAAAATTGGAAAAAGTCAACAAAAGTCAACCCTCGGGAAATGAAAAGTCAACCAAAAGTCAACTCCCGGGAAAATTTTCCAAATAATGAAACAAAATTACCTCAAGTGGTGAAAATGAGAAGAGAAGCCCCGAAGTCAAAATTTAGTCGCTTCAAAGTGCCTAAAACTGAAGGATTTCGCAAAAACAACTTGCGTGGGAGGCCGAGGGGCGCGTATAAAATGCAGATCTGAAAGAGAAAATGGCTTAGAAAGCAAGAGGAGAGAATTTCACACTTGGGGGTGTGATTTCGGAGGCAATGGGCAAGCATATATATAGAAATGTGAAAAATGACCAAAATGCCCCTACTTTGGGCAAGTGGTTGGCCGGCCACCTAACCTGGCTGGCCGGCCACCTCCTTTTTCTCCCCTGGCCGATGGCCTCTCTTAGGGAAGAGAGCTGGCCGACCATGTTCCCCCACCCCCTCCCCTACCTCTCTGCAAATTTTGAGGAAAATCGGAGTTCCCGGGACCTGAAAAAGTTGAAGAAAAGTGCACTTTCTGGCGCCGAATTGCTCCGCCGGAACTTTAATTGCAATTATTGACATGTGTCTCATCATTATTCATCAAAATCGGAGTGTATCCTTTTTAAACATGTTGTGACCTCTCCGGGAGGTAAATCAGAGGCCGCGATCGAGTTGCCGTCGCCGAATGCGCATTTTTCAGCTTGTTGTTGCGCAACAAACCGGCATCCCGATTTGTGCTCGTTTGTCATTATTTGGCTCATAATTTGCATTCTCATGAATGTTTTACATTGTCATGCGTGTTTTCTTGATGTACCATGCTTCTATGCTCGAGCATGCGTTGTCACGCGTTATTTTTTTCTCGCGTTGTGATGCATCCTTTCACCGACACTGTGTGTGTCAAACTTTTTGAATCATAGGAATCGCATTAAATATATGTTGTTAGCATATTGTTCTTGTTGAATTTCTCTTTTGCAGGCACGATATTGTATGTATGGTTCATTTAAGGCTGGTGCGACCAGACGAATCGCGCAGGTATCGTATCTTCTCCGTGTGAGACGCGACGAGAATTGAATAGTTCTCCGCATTCCTAACTGCATGAAATGTAGTTCTTGCTTTGCATTCTTGCTTAAAACTGTTGCATCTATTTGTCAATACTTGCTTCATTACAGCTTGTTGCACTTGCACAATCACCTGGCTCCGTGCCTATCATTTTGCATTTTACCCCCTTTTGCCTGAAGGCACGCCTGCGGGCACACATCTCTGTTTATCTTGTATGATTGTCTAAGTCTTCGGCCTTGTCAAAAATGGGTCGTCTCTAGGCTTTGACATTCACTCTCGTCACTTTTTGACTTCGAGTTACATCAAGAGGGGCAACTGCAGACACCCCATTTTTGACCGTCCTCAAGACTCAGACGTCACCGATTGAGCGCTTGGTGATGTTGCATACTGTGCTCGTTCAGAAGTCTCAGAGTCGCGGCCGCGCGCCCCGCCTCCGGGCTTCCGAACTCTCTTTCGTGCCTTGTCTCGGTTTGCGAACCAGACTCGGTTTTCTCTGTTTTCTTTCCTGAGGGAAGGGAGTGGTCCTGTAGGCTATCTCCCGGTGGCCGTGAGCTACATTTCGTGGCCGTAGGCCATTTTGCCCATTTCGGAGCCCGGTTCCCGGTTTTCGGGACCGTCAGGCCGTGTGCCTCGGCTCGGGACCGCCCAACCATCTCCGAGTTCTCCAGTTTTTGGTTTGCACCTCTGTTTTATAGTTTCGAGGAACACTGGGGCCTCTGATGCCCACTTCGTGGCCGAATGCCACTTTCGGTGCCTGTAGCCGGTTTTCGGGACCCCGAATCGCGCGGTTTGGGCCCCGAGCATTCATTTTGCATCGGTTTTCTCTGATTTTTGGCAGGAACCTCTGTTTTGTCATTCTGAGGAACACTGGGATCGCAGATACCCACTTCGCTGCTGAACACCACTTCCGGCACCCGCAGCCCATTTTCGGGATCCCGAATTGCTCGATTTTGGCTACGAACGTTCATTTCTCATTAGTTTTTGTTCAAATTTGGCAGGTACCTCTGTTTCAACACTAGGGAGATCACTGGGGGGTGGGAGGCCAGCAATTATCCCAGATAACCAGTTTCGCTCTTCCGGCGCCCGTTTTGCTCACTTCCGGGCCAATGTTGAACACCTTGGGGATATTTTCTTCCGACCAAAGCTACATATCTGTGATCAGGGCACATGGGAGGACCCTATAAACTACTGGTCGGCCAGAAATTGTGAGTTTCATTTTTCAGCCTCTCCTTCAAGCTCTATGTTGTGGCTCCTGCTTCAGTGTTGCCAATTTCCGACCTTGGAACCTTGTTCCACACATCTGGGAGGACCCTAAAAGTTGGTGGTCGGCCAGCAATTGTTGGTTTCCATTTTGAGCCTCTCTTTCAAGCTCTATGTTGTGACTTCTGCTTCAGAGTTGCCAGATTCCGACCTTGGGGCCTTGTTCTACACACATGGGAGGACACCATTGCATGGTGGTCGGCCAGCATTTTTGCACTTCAGTTTTGGGCCATGGCCGGCCGGCCAGGGTGAGTGGGTGGCCGACCAGGTGGGGTGGCGGGCGGCCACCTCGAAGTTACTGGCGGCTTTTACGCTTTCGGCCTTTCACTGTCCGGATACTTTTTGAAATATCTCACCCCTCCGGGAGATATTCTGGGAGGGAAAGCTTGGATGCTTTTCCCTCCCCTTTTACACCTTTTTTTGCCTATTAAAGGGGCTGCCCTCCTCCTTCCCTAGGGTTACAAAAATTGACCTCAAGACTCCCTCTCTCAAAACCTTCATTTCCATCTTCAAAAACTCAAAAAACTTCAAGCTTCCTAGGCCAATCCTGCAGCAAAGGGATGTTTTCCAGTGACCAAGAAGCAACAAATTGAAGCCAAGAAGCAAGGAAAGAAAGGTCTTCAAGGGTAAGTCTCTAAATCCCTTTTCCTATCACTTTCTTGCTTTCTATTTCTACCCTACTTGCCTACTGTTTTGGGCTTTGACCCCTACTGATTTTGTGCTTATTTTGAGCCCCTCTACAACTTTGTAGAAGGGCTCAACCTCATTTGGTATTTCTTTCATATACTTGCTTCAATATCACTCTTTATGCCATGAAATTGCATGCTTTGTTTGGCTTTTGAGTGGTCTGTTTTCGAGCATACTATATACTGTGGGTGGGCTTATTTTGAGTCCCTCTTCAACATTGAAGAAGGGCTCAACCATGTTTGGTGGCTCTAGCATGTACTTCCTTTGAAATTCCTCCAATTTACCGTAAAATTGCATGCTATTTTTAGCCCATTTTTGATCTGAGTTGGAGCATAAAACCTACTGATATTGTGCTCATTTTGAGCCCCTCTTCAACATTGAAGAAGGGCTCAACCTGGTTTTCATCCTCTATCATGCACTTGCTTTGAATTCTTGTTCTACTCCCATGTTGCATGCTTTTTTAAGCTTACCATGCTTCTGTTTTGGGTCTCCATCAGGCTTGTAAAGTGTCATATTTTGGTCTGTTCTTTGTGTTTTGTGAAGGGTCTTAAGCCATTTGGTAATTGGTTTTAGTACTTGCTTTGAAATTCTTCAAATTTACCGTAAAATTGCATGTTTGTTTAGGCCATTCTAGCTTCTGTTTCTGGCCTTCATCAGGCTTAGGAAATGTCTTGTTTTGGCCTGTTCTTAAAGTTTTATTGAGGGTCTTAAGCTAGTTGGTCATTGCTTGTGGTACCTCTCTTTATAGCCTCTTTTGTCCCAAATTTTTGCATGCTATCTTTAATACATCTACACACTGAATTTGGGGATCTCATCTTCTGTAAAAATGCATATTTTTAGTGCCTATATAATGTTGTAGAACTGAGTTTTTGGGTTTGAGCGTTTTAGATATCACTTGCTTTGTAAATCCTCTCTTTTTCCGTATTTTTGCAAGCTATTGTTGTCATATCTATGCTTACAATTTGGCCATGTTTTGTACTGGAAAGATGCTATTTTTGGAGCTGCCTTGCTACTTTTTTTTCTGTCATGTGTCAATTTTGCATGTATAGCATAGCTGTAGGCCATTTCGGGCACTTAGAATCACATTTCGGGATGATTTCATGCATTGATTCTCATTTCGTATCCTTTCGGGGCTGTTTTCCCCTTCATTTAGTGGCTGAAATTTGGTTTGCATGCTTGCATATCATTTCCCGTGTCATTTTATGCCTTAATGCATTGCCTCGGTTTGCGTGCCTGTGTGCACGCATTTCGAGGCACTTCACTTTCGTCTCCCGGCATCTGATATGAGTGTGGCTGAGGTCCACTCATGTTACCGTAAGCCCAATTCGCATTTCCATCTCATTTTGTCATCGCCTCGGTTCGCGTGCCTGTGGGCGCGCATTTTGAGGCACTTCGGTTGTATCCGATTTTCTCATTTCATCATCGCCTCGGTTCGCGTGCCTGTGGGCGCGCATTTCAAGGCACTTTGGTTTTATCCGACATGCATTCCACATCATCACCTCGGTTTACGTGCCTACAGGCACGCGTTTCAAGGCACTTTGGTTTTATCCGACATGCATTCCACATCATCGTCTCGGTTTGCGTGCCCGCGTGCACGCTTTTCGAGGCATCTTATTTTCACCTCATTTTCATAATAGTGTGTATGTCAGAATTGCATTTCATGCATATCATGCATATCACATCGTGTTCGGGATAGGTGTTAGCCCGGGCACGGGAAACGAGGTACATCCCGTACTCCGAGTGACGGAGTGTGTCTCAATTCCCAGGTCACCGACTCTCCGGATTACCCATGATGGAGTTAGGTTTTGTTATAGCATTCACCTACATTCATCCCTATATTGAGTTGTGCAATCCGATTCCTCGGCCATCATGCATCGGTATGCGTGATTGGTGGCACGAGGATCGAGGCATGCATATATTTGTGAAATACATTGCTGTGCCCTTTTCCTGCTCTCTGTTACAGCAAAATCGAGGATCAACAACTTTCCGGAGTCCGGCGCGCATTTCGAGAAATACTGCAAACAGAGGCTAATCAGGGCATTCCAGTGAATTTCCGCGCCAGGCAGCTCAACATACATCATTCATCAGCAAAGGCACCTCGGCTTGCATGCGACTTCTGACTTTCTTAGTTTAATCTGTACATTAATTAGAAATCTGTATTATTCTTTTATTCGGGTCTGTATTATTATTTATTCGGACCCTCTGCGCGAGGGCAATGTTGTAATAAGGGTGTGTGAGTGTGATGTATGTCTTCCAACCCCCATTTCTTTCTCCCTTTTATTTATCCGCTTATGATGGTTAGATATAGGGCATATTTCAATTAGCATACAGTGTGATAGCATGTTTGCATTCATTCATCTGTTTTGCATGCACCGGGCTCGGCGCATCATACAAACTGCATTTGTATTTCAATTCCAAAATGAATACATGTTAGCTGTAGCATCATCATATGCCATATTTAGAATAGCCGAGCCTGCTATAGGTGCATTTTGCATGTGTTGCATTAGGCAATTCTGTATACTTATGATCATGCATGATTTCTAATCAGTTTTCTGTTTTGGCTTGGAGTACTCGGTGAGTTTTATGCTTTAGCATCCTTGCATGCGTGTGAGTGTTGCCATGAATAGCATGCTTACCATGAGGCTATGTGCTTATGTGATATAACTGCCTTGAATGCCTGTGGGTGGAGGTTGAGTTATCTGAATTGGAGCAATTCATCAATTGTTTGTTAAGCCCACTAGATTGTGGCAAAATCTGCATTTTAAGCCTGCCTGCGGGTAGCAAACCATCTTTCACAAACAAACATGAGATATTTTGTTCCAATTCAGACGGCCCAGTCTATACTTGTCTGCTGCAAGCATCACATAGTAACCTAGGCTAAATAACCAGAATAAGAACTCACAATGTTTGCAAAAACAGATATCATGGTTAATAGAGGCCGGTCTTTGACCGGCGAGAGGAATGCTCACGATGTGACCTTCCCCAATCGTTCCCAAGTTCCCGAGCCAACTTTGGTGATGACGGACACGTGGCCTTTGGCACCGAGTTAGGGTTTCCTAAATTTCCCATTTTAAAAAATATTTAGGTGGCGACTCTGTTATCTGGCAAAGCAGTCCATGTTTGGCACTTCTTTCCAAAAAAAAATATGTTTTTCTTCAAAACGATTTGCCAGAGTTGGACTCTTTGGTTCAAGATTTGGAACCGCGACAAAATCGAGTCCGAACTGTAGCGAGGTTCCTCGCGGGCGTTGTTACAGTCCCCTAATGTGAACCTAAGTACCACTTATGTTCACATTAAGCATGCATCTCCAATTTTTGTCAAAGTTTGATTCAAACAAGTCTTAATCAAGGTTTTCTACCTTAGTGTTGCTGTCAATCAGACTAGATCAAACTTAGTTCAACTCTGTCGTCATGGCAAGCCTAAGTTATTCGTTATATTTCATTCAAAAACATCGCCAACTTAGTTCAACTCTACCATCATGGCAAGTGTAAGTTATTCGTCATATTTCATTCGGAAACATCGCCAACTTAGTTCAACTCTACCATCATGGCAAGTCCAAGTTATTCGTCATGTTTCATTCGGAAACATCGCCAACTTAGCTTCAACTTTGCCGTCATGACAAGTCTAAGTTCCTTGTCATGTTTTATTTGGAAACATCGTCATAAGACTTTTTGGTCTTATCGTACTAAATTTCAACACTACTTTGAAAAACAAAAAGGAGCTAATATTTTATTAAAATCTCGACTAATAGACTATTTGTAATAACCCCGACCTCCGATTAATGCTAATCCATGATTAGTTATGCCTAACAGTAATTTAGAAGGAATCCTGAATTAATTTGCATATGTATTGCATTATCTTTGCATTTCTATCTGTTTGCCATAAAATGATCTGTTCATGGTTAGACTTTGAACTGCGAATTGAAAGTCTTATCGGCACCAGATTTCGAAATTGATTAGTGTTTCATACTAGTTAGAATATATGTGATTTTATGGTAGATTTAATTTAAATTTGATTTGGTATGATTAAATAAAGTTAAATTACATCAACTTGAATTAATTACATCTTTGCCACTAGTGGGCACTTTAGGCCATTAATAGATTTTATATCTTTTTGCATCATTCCTTCATTCTTTCTTAGACCAATTCAAGAGAGAGAGGAAGAGTAGGAAAATTTGAGTTCAACAAGAGATTTAGCTTGGAGACTTAGAAGAAATTAAAGAAGAATTGCATATTTGAGCTCCTACACCTAGAATTCAAGACTTAAGGTAGAGATTTCACCCCATTGAACTTGAATTTGAATTGTTTCTTTCATGGGTCATGGTTAATTAGTGTCTAAAGCTAGGAATTGGATTACAATGTTGAATTGAGGAATTAATTCATGCATGCATGCATAAATTTCCTTGTTTTGAGTTTGAATTCTAAGATTCCTTCCATGTATGTGTTAATTTCACTCACATTATAGTCATTCAACTTGTTTTCCATCAAATTATCAAGTTTGATTATGTTTTGGAGGGTTTGAATTCAAAGAGGTTCTTGCATGTTGAATTAATAGCATATTCATAAACTTCTAGTTGATTTTGCATAAATTGGTTTGCTCTTGGGCCATGATTTCTTGACATGATGCTTTTAACATGTTGTTTTGTGGGTTACCAAGTGTTTTCCGAAGTTTTAGATGGTTGAAGGTTGAGTTTCATGTTTGGAGATCAATTTGGATTTTCCAGAAATTTGACCCACGCTCAAGCAGGGACTTTCACGCTCAAGCGTGAAGCCTGAGTACATGCACATCCGCTCGAGCGTGAAATGCGTATACCCAGAAGTTTGTGTGTTTTGCGATGTCCGCTCGAGGGAAGCCACGCCGGCGAGGTCATGTCACATGCTCGGCGGTCGGCGCTTCGTCAGCGTGAATTTCATGCATCCAGCACTTTTTCATAAGTTTGCAGTCCGCTCGAGCGGGGAAGTCCACACTCGAGCGGAGATTTAATGTCTGCATGTCCGCTCGAGCAGGGAAAGCCACGCTCGAGCGTGGACCTTATCTTCAGCAAAATTTGAGAAATGGTTTTCAATGCACTTTTGCATCCCCATTCCATCCTAGAGATTCCTAGGCCATGTTTAAGACCCCATAATGAGGATAAGAGATTAGAAACACACTAAGAGCCAACGAAATAAGTTTTGTACAATTAGAACGTGTGTTTCAAGTGTACATCTGTTATGTGTTGTGTAGATCACGTGCCACGTGCCATTTGACCAAGTTTACTCTATCTGTCTGTCTCAAGGCCCACTGTGAGTAATAACTTTGTAAAGTTATGTTTAACTTAAGTATTTTCTGACTGGTATGGTATGATCTGTTTTCAGAAATGTTATTTTACAAATTATGAATGAATGTCCAATTTTCTGAAAAGTATTTGTGGCACCCTTAGTTTACGTGGCCCTCGCCTGGGGGTAACAATACCGCGGCCAATCTGCACGTGGCCCTCGCCCGGGGGTAACAATACCGCGGCCAATCTACACGTGGCCCTTGCCCGGGGGTAACAATATCGTGGCTACTTGCGCGCAAGATATGGACCTTTATGGTCGTTGGTACTAACTATGCATGTGGGTCTCTGGACCAAATTGATCTGATAGCTAATGAGTGTACCACGTATGACTTTATGCAAAATCTAAATATGAACATGAGTGTGTATCTAAGTCTATTTCTGTTTTGAAGTCCGAATATGTTCTGATTTAAATACTGGATCCTAACTTGTGATGGACATCATTCATAAAACCCCTTTACCCTGTTATTATTCACTGGACTTCCGCTCATAGTTTATATTATGTATGTAGGTGAGCCGGCGAGTGACCAGAGCCAGAGTTGACGGCCTTCTGTTTTGTTTTTGTCAGCCAACCGTTGTGCCTCCCGAGGAGGCTCCGATTGAAGTCTCGTTATATGACTGTTTTTGTATTCATGCTAGTCTTTGTGTATGCTCTGTAAAGTAAAGTCTTAGGAAGTACATTCTGTAAATACCTTGTAAATATTGTGTATTTGGACTGGCATGTTTATGTATATATAAATAAGTTTTGAAATGTTCTGTCCCATGTACGTTATCACAGCTCATTGAACCTTGCCTATTTTGTATTATTGCTTCCGCAGCCCTTATTATTTACTAATCTATTCAGAGGCCTTTGGTAATCCACGGATTACTGGCTGGTTACAGTGTTGAACTTACAGGGGCGGGTTTGGGTCGTGACAGAGTGGTATCAGAGCACGTGTTCTACCGCACACACAGGTCCGTATGAGCTTAGGATGTCCTAGTAAGCATTAAGGGCATTCCATCTACATGTGTCAGTGTGCGGTAATTCAACTGAATATAAAAACTGAACGTAATTTTGAGCAAATGAATTGAAGGAAATGAATAAGATTATGCTTGTGTTCATTACTATTTGATGTCTGTATAGTAAGATGGAGAATGCAAGGGGAAGTGGTGAAAGTGAATCCTCAGAGGCTCGTATGGGTCGAATGGAACAGATGTTAGCAGCATTGACTAAAACCTTGACACAACAACAGAGACAACAACCTTTACCCCCTCCGCCTCTACCAGCACAGACCGAAGCAGATAATAATGACATCATCAATCTGACATAGAAATTCATGAAAATGAAACCGCCAACGTTCTATGGTGGAATTGAACCTTTGAAAGCTGAGACGTGGTTGCTTGAAATGAAAAAATTGTATGAAGTATTTCCTTGTTCTGAAACTCAGAAAGTCCTCCTAGCCACCTATACTCTGAAAATAAAACCCGAAGATGGTGGTTACTGATTCGAAGTGGCAATGGAAATATGACATGGGCACAGTTTAATGCAATCTTTTATGATAAATATTTTCCCCAATGCTTCAGGGATCGGAAGATGTCCGAGTTTCAAGAACTTAAACAGGGAAGAATGTCTGTAGCAGAGTATGAAGCCAAATTCACTGAATTGGCACGTTTTGCTCCATATATGGTGGATACTGATTACAAGAAAGCACAGAAGTTTGAGGGAGGGCTGGACCTGGAAATATTTGACCGAGTGGGTGTCCTAAAATTACCTACTTATGTGGAGGTACTCGATAGTGCATTGATGGCAGAAGCCACGATAACAGCTAAGAAACAAACTACAACACCAACCATGGAATAAAGAGGAAAGAGGACCGGATTCAGTTTTAAGAAAGGCCGGTCAGTTTTGAAGAGGCAAAATATAGGATCCTCCAGTAGCTCTAGTCAAAGTAGCGGATCTACTCCAAACTGCCCCGACTGCGGAAAGAAGCACAGAGGTGCTTGTTATCGAGCATCAGGTGCGTGTTTTCGCTGTGGCAAGACTGGCCACATGGTAAGGGATTGCCCGATGAGATTCAACGAGGTTAACCGTCCTATGACAAGTTCCCCCGGGTCTGTTTCCGCAGCAAGACCAAATGCAAGGACCGATGTTAGAGGGAATGTAAATAATGAAACATTGAGGCAAGAGAGAGTGTTCGCCTTAGTGCCTGGTGACGTACCAAACACCTATACTGTGGTGTTAGGTACACTCTCTGTATGTTCTCAAAATGCATGTGTACTAATAGATTCTGGTTCTACACATTCCTTTGTATCGCATGCTTTCTCTCAAAAATTGACTAGACCACTAGAATGTATGACATAAGTGTTATCTGTGTCCACACCGTCTGGGGATTCTATGATGTGTGCTCATGTTTATCCAGCATGTGATATTATGATTGGCGATGTGATGTTATATGTTGATTTATTACCCTCGAACATTGATCACTTTGATTGTATTTTGGGAATGGACTGGTTGACTAAATACTGTGCTACCATTGACTGTGCAAGTAAATCTGTTGTGTTTAGACCATCGGGTATACTTGAATTTACTTTTATTGGGGATGGAGTAGTTCCTCCCCCATATCTGATTTCAGCTTTGAAAGCCATAAAATTGCTTAGAAAAGGATGTAGAGGTTACTTGTGTTGTATACTGACTGCACCATCTGACGGAACTACGGTAGAAACTATTCCGGTTGCTTGTGAATTTCCCAATGTGTTTCCAAATGACCTACCTAGGGACTTAATTGATAGGGAAATAGAATTCACCATTGATGTAACACCTAGAACACAGCCCATCCCCAAGACTCCATGTAGGATGTCAACTTCTGAACTGAAAGAACTGAAAGCTCAACTATAGGAACTCTTAGACAAGAAATTCATTCGTCCGAGTACCTCACCTTAGGGTGCTCCAGTATTATTTGTCAAAAAGAAAGACGGGTCTTTGAGGTTATGTATCGATTACCGAGAATTGAACAAAGTGACCATTAAGAACAAATATCCATTACCCTGAATAGATGATTTGTTTGATCAATTCCAAGGAGCCAAAGTGTTCTCTAAAATAGATCTCAGGTCAGGTTATCACCAGTTAAAAGTGAAGGCAGAAGACGTAGAGAAAACTGCATTCAGAACTAGATATGGACATTATGAATTCTTGGTAATGCCTTTTGGAGTAACAAATGCACTAGCAGCTTTTATGGATCTGATGAATAGGGTTTTCAAACAATATCTTGATGAAACTTTCAGTTTGTTCAATGACTTCAAATCTTTTAATAAAACTTTCCTTTTGGTTTTTTAAAAGAAATTTCTTTTATTTCTATTAATTCTTTAGATATTTCAATAATCTTGGTATTATGATTTCTACAAATATTTAAAATTTCTTTACTCACATTCATTAGATTAGTTTCAATCTTACTACTTCTATGATCAAGATGTATAATTTTTTTGTTTACATCTATTATGCATTAAATATTGAATTTTCATGTTTAACAATATTACTAAATTCGATTTCTACACTCTGATACCAAGATTGATGAGTTTTTTTTTTCTTCTAAATATTTCAAAAAATCAAACTATTTATTCAAATAATTCATTTTTGAAACTATTTAGCAAAGTAACTACTTTTTAAAAAACACAAGTTCAAGATGCGATTTCATCATAAAATCACATATTCAAAATGCAATTTCACCATAAAATCACAACACATGATTCACTGGTAGTGCAGACGTGGGCCATGTCATGGTGAAATCGCATCTTGAATAATGAAATCGCATTTTCAACTTATGATTTTAAAAAAGTGAATTTGTTTGATAAATAGTTCAAAAAGTTGGTTATTTTCATTAGTTTAATTTGTTAGGATATTCACAAAAAAATCTCCCAGATCTGAGGTTCTCATAGGATTATACATGTGATATCTAAATATTAAGATTTAATTGCAAAATTTTACTTATATTTAACTATAAAATTATACAAAAATTTAGAAATCACTTTATAATATATGAAAACTTACTGGTGATGTGGTTTGCCACATTAGTTATCCTTAACTAATGTGGATTGGGGTCTTGGATTGGGTGGATGAGGAGTTATCCTTAAGAAATAGTTGTTTTGGGTTTTGGATCGTAGCAGTGAGATGGACATGAATATGGAGAGAGACAATGACATGGAAAAGAGAGAGAGATCATCATCATCACTTCAAAGCTACCATTAGTGTACTAGTCTTTCACTCTCTCTTTTGTTAAGAAGATAAATCTTTGTTCTTCAGTTCTTTAGTCCAACTTGATCTTAGCTTGATGTGATATCATATCAGCTACCTTTGTTTATTTTTCTTTCTTAGTACTCTCCTCATCATCAATTTCTGTCTCTCCAACTGCATTGCGCCCACGGAAGATGTCTGACCTTTTCTAACAAAATCAAGTACATTACATAATCCCCTCCTTATCCTTATCAAAACATTTAACTTTTTTTTCTTGGGGCAGACCATGAAACATAGGTATTGTGCGTACCGGATTCCGCACTAGATGAAAGTGGATCGGGGCTCCGACTTTTCAGTGGGATCGAGGTGGGACTCTGCCTGAGGAAGCAGATTAGAGCCGCCTTGCCGGTTGGCCGGATAACCCCTCCGGTGTGGGAATTAGTGATCGGAGAAGAGAAGTATGTAAAGTGTGGGTGAAATCGGGACTGTTTAGTTACCTTCAATGTGAAGTTCTTGTTGTATGTATAGTGTTCCTTACTTGCTTCTCAAGGTGAGTTCATGAGGTAAAGGTCTTTGCCAGTGTCTTTCGGCCTTGCTCGAGGCGGGGACCACTTGGTAGTTGTCAATGATTGCCTATTCTCATTGTAAGCATGCTCATAACTAATCACATTCCTTTTGCTCAACAACTTCCGTGATTTGTGGTATAGGGGACCGGTGAGGTGGCAACCCACATGCATGCATTCACAGATCCCACGTTTCCTTGTTAGGTTTCTCCATTTCGGTACCCATATACTTGGTTCGGTAATGACGTGCCTCGACTCGGCCCCTTTCGTGCTCATCTTTGTGAAGATGGGTCTGCTATCCGTTCGCCCACATTCTCTCGTCTGCACTCGGCCCAGTCGATCTTTGCGGTTGGCCTTTCCACTTGAGTCGGGCCCAAGTGCTTGAGGACTTGGGTGGTGATCGTGAGAGTGGGCTCAACTGATCTGTCCATGTACTTATCCGCCCAACTAGGACTTGGGCTTTATGAGATTGGGCCGGCCCAAGGCTTGGACCTAACCCATTTTGCATTTAGCCCCTTCATTTGCCCCCTAGCTCGCTAAGGTTCCCCTTGGTGGGAGCTATGGTTCTGTCTCCCAAGCGTCGCGTCGCTTTGGCTCCCTCCCAGTTCGGCCTTGGTGACGGTTCAATCCTGACACAAGTTCCTGCATGCGTCCTTTCAAATGCCACGTGGCAATGCGCCATAGGCGGGCAGAGATAATGCGTCGACTTCGTACTGAAGATCGCGATTTGCATGCTAGCACGCCGACTGAGGTCATTAATGCCTGAGATATCACTTCAAATCCCTTGATTTGATTCTCCCATTCTCCTAGTGCATTTCAGGGAAAGATAGAGATAGAGAGGGAGAGAGAGAGAGACTCCTCCCGTCCTTCTGGTGCCGATTCCGCTGGTGCTCTGCTCAATCTTCTTCAACGCTGATCTTGCTTTGTAAGTTTTCTTATTACTCTTCTTCTTCCTCTGTTCTAATCGTCTGGTCTGGTACGTTCGTCGTTTGCGTCTAGTATCCTGTTACCTGAATCCCTCTTCTGTCCCTTTAGGTCGGTTGAATGGGGAAGTTTCGTTCCTTAGTCGATACCCCAGAGGCCATGGCCATGTTCCGTTTAGATTACAACATTCCTCATGATGTGACCCTCTCTTTGGCGAAGGTGGATGCCAAGCGCATGGGCACGAGGAACACCGTCGCCTTCCCTGTTGCTGCGATAGTTGAGGGAGGGGTTCGGTTTCCTCTCGACCCATTGGTGCGCCGCTTCCTCCACCAAGTTCAGTTGACTCCAATGCAAGTGTCCGTGAATCTCTTTCGTGTCGTATGCGGTGTTTCTGCTCTCAACAGGCGGTTAGGCTTGAATCTGGACATATGGGACATTTTGGGTTGTTACACCCTTTCTCACAATAAGGATCATAGTACGTACTACCTGCGCGTCCGTTCTGCTGATTGTCACTTGGTCACCGGTCTGCCTGATTCAGATAAACACAATGATGATTTTTTGCAAGTCGGTGGGAATTGGGAGTTTCCTGCTGGGACCGAGTTCCAGTCCGAACGGATGCTTGAGAGATGGATACCAGTGCGAATCTCTCTTTTTGATGCCTTTGGTATTCCTCCCTTTATTCTGAATATTGCTCTGATAAGTTACCTCCTCTTTGCAGAGTCCTCCGCTTCAAATGAGACCGAACCGGGAAAATGCTGAGGCCATCAAGGCTGCTTTGAGATACAAGAAAAGGTCTGCGCCAGAGTTGTTGGACTACCAGTCTACTTATCGTTCTGTTATGCCGAAGAAAGCGAGGCTTGCTGCTGCCCTGCTAGATTCTGATACAGAGACTGACACGCCTCCTCCTCCCTTGGTCTCAAGTCGTCGGAGGAGTCAGGATGCTCTTTCTGAGGGAGCGCCTTCTCCTGCCCCATTTCGCGAGGCGGGTCTATGGCGAAAAGGAGAGTATTGGTAGACCTGGAGGCTGAGGCCTTCGGAACCTCAAGTACTTCGCTGACCCCTCCAGAGAAGGCCGAACCGAAGAGTCTGATGGAGGTGAAGATGGAGATCGGGGCTTCCGGTACCCCTGCAACTGCTACCGAGCCCTCGGCTTCAATTGCTGAACGAGCAAAAAAGAGGAGGAGGGAGACTGGCAAGGCAGTGGTGGGGGAAGCCCTTCAGGATTCTGTTGAGGATGAGAATTTTGAGAAGTGGGAGCCGCCGATATCTCATGAGGCGGGCCCATTTCCACTTGACTTCAGTTCTTTGTTTCACAGTTTTGCTTTTGATTTGACCAAATTTCTGTTGATGCTTGGGTTGACATGGCGATCATAATGGGCCGTGATATTCCAATTTTGAAGGGACACTTGGATGATGGCTCTTGTAAGTGTTCTCTTTTTCTCTTTTTTTTTTTTTTTTTTTTTACTTCATTGTTGCACCGAGGTCTTTCTTCTTTCTAAGTTTTTGTCGTCTCTTGCAGTGTATCCAGAGGATGCATCATCCATCACCCGTCTTTGAAGAAATGGAAAAGGCCGTCTTGGAGGCTGCATTGAATGTGGAAGTGACGATGAACACGGAATCTGAAAAGGAGGGGCCTTGACTGGCGAGAAGAGGCTTTTTGTCTGAACAAGATTGTTGCCTCATTGAAAAATCGAAGCCGCTATTGGAACTCGAGCTCACTCGAGGGAAGGTTGCGAACCGAGGCCGTTATTCTTGTGATGGGCCGAAAGCGTCTTTTTGGAGGCCAAGCACTGCAACAAGGGCGACTTACAAGGAGGAGATTACGATCTTTGCGGGATAAGCTTTTTGTAAGGGGCTGGACAAGTGCTTTGGTCGCGGCGACGGTTCCTGAAGGCTCTTCCCTGTATGCAGATATCCCCGTTCCATCGAGGCCTGTGGGTTCGAAGATTGTTTCTACTCCTGTTGTTCTATCAGAACCAGACAATGTTTCTCCAGAAGATGAAGCTGCAAGCAAAACACAGAGCATGAATGTTGCCACTGAAACGGTGGATGCTGAAGGGGTTCAGACCCTGGAGACCGAAGCCGTGGGAGATGTGGTTAAGGTGGCTCCTACTTCTCAGGAAGTTGGAGCTTCCTCTACTTTCCTCCATGAGATGGCACGGACGATTCTTTGAAATTGCTCTGAGTTACCTATTGTTGATGACTTTTGATGAAGATTCATGAAGATTGATGTCACCCCAAATTTGAACCTTTTGCTTTTTACATTTAGAAGACAATTTCTTTCTTTTGTTTTGTTTTGATGTTGCTTGGTTGCGGGCCTTCATGCCCTTTGTTGGATGGTACAATTTTCCTTTGTTTTTGAACTTGCAACTTGATATTGATGCTTGTTTGAACATTTCTCATCTTTGCTTGCCCCTAGAGCATTGTTGGGACCTCGGGGCGAATAGATGCTCGATGCAGTTCTGTTGCTTTTAATGGATGTTCTTTGATTCTATGTTGCTTGCCCCGTAGAAACCTTTATTGAGGCCTCGGGCGAACTAGTGATCGGCGTGGCTACGGGTCTCTCACTTAGGTCGAGTTGGTTTTGTAAGAAAACAATTGTTTGCCCCCACCGAGCTAAGTGAGATCGAAATTATTGAGTCTGTTTCAACTCTGCTCGTTTGAATCTGTACTGAAGTGTTGATATGCTGATACTTAAGAAGTTCTGTAGATGCAAAGGTGTTTGCTCAAGATATGCCAGTATAATTTTCATCAAGTAATGCCACTTGGCTGGAAAATTTAATTAAGATGCATTAGTGTGGTGTCCACCAAGCAATGCCACTTGGCTAAATAGAGAAGTTTACTTAAGATATATTAGTGCGGTTTCCACCAAGCAATGCCACTTGGCTAATTTCCAATTCAGTTGCCAAACATTTTCCACCAAGCTATACCACTTGGCATGTTTGAGTGCTAACCAAATTTAAATTCCGTTCAGTCGTTCTGAAGCTGAGCCATTTGGGTTAAATCCAAAGTTAATTCCGTTTGATAAACATCAAAGCTAATTCCGTTTGGTTAAGACCAAAGCTAATTCCGTTTGGTAAAGACCAAAGCTAATTCCGTTTGGTAAAGACCAAAGCTAATTCCGTTTGGTAAAGACCAAAGCTAGTTACATAGATTGTATAAATCTGAGAAGAGTGGGGAAAACATTTGTATTGGATAGCGAATAAATGCCTTTACATCGATAAAGAAGTTATGTCTTGATTCTCTTGATAATACTTCTTGAGGTTTGCTACATTCCAAGGTCGGTATTGCTCGCCGTTCAAATCTTCGGTAGTAAGCTCCATTTCCCCTTCTTGTTTGTGATTTTGTAGGGACCCTCGATTACCCAAGTTTGCCTTCGCCAGCACCCGTTTATGATCCATGACCTTCCTCAAAACCAATTCTCTGGTATGAATTGCCTTGGAAAAACTTTTTGGTTGAAATTTCGGATGGTATTCTTGATATGCTTCAAGCCCGATCGTCTTGCCTCTCTCGACCTTCCGCCATATCCGATTAGCTTGTGCGATGGCTTCCTCATTCTTGGAGCTTTCAAATAATTGAGAGAAGAGTTGGGAGACCTACTTCAAGTGGGATGATGGCCTCCATTCCATAGGTTAAGGAGTAAGGTGTTTCTCCCGTGGGGCGCCGTGCTGTAGTTCGGTAGGCCCATAGTACATGTGGTAACTCTTCGACCCACTTTCCTTTGGCGTGCTCAAGCCGTTTCTTTACTCCATTGATGATGGTTTTGTTCGATGCTTCTGCCTGACCATTGCTCTGTGGATATCCCGGAGAGGAGTTCCTATATTCAATTCTGAGGAAGCACGAATTTCACGAAGACCTTTCCATCAAGCGAGTCCGTTGTCCGCAATCGATTCGCGGGATGCCGAAACGTACTACCACGTTCCTCAAGACAAACCGTTTTGTGTCTGCCTCCTTGATATTTGCCAATGCCTCAACTTCGATCCACTTGGAGAAATAGTCGGTTGCAGCAATGAAGAATCGCCTGTTCCCAGTGCCTCGCGCCAATGGTCCAACAATATCCAGACCCCATTGCGCCAAAGGGCCATGTTTGGTGAGTGGAGTGAGGGTTTTGGCTGGCTGATGAATGAGTGGAGCAAACCTCTGACATTTGTCGCATCGTTGCACATCTTCTTTGTGCGTCTTCTTTGCATTCGTGGCCACGATGCAGTGTGTTAAGGCTCGGTGTGCGGTGACCTTCCGCTAACGTGGCACCCACAAATCCCATCGTGAATTTCATAGAGAACATTCTCAACGAGATTCGGATGCACACATAGGAGGTAGGGGCGAGGTAGCGCTGTAAAGCTTCCCAGACGGTGAGACCCAAAATCGAGCGATTTATGTCGATCTTGTTGGCTTCCTTTTTGTCTTGGGAGTTGACCAGATTTCAAGAAGACCAATATTGGATCCATCCATTTCGGCTCTAAGTTGTTGCAGAGGACGGAGATGCAATACTTGGTTAGTATGAACTCAACCCAAACTCTTCGGCATCCTTTGTGTCTATTGACGAGCCTAGGCATGCCAGGCGTCTGCGTGGCTATTTTTGTCGTGATGCGCTCCACTCGTATGGATTGAAATTTTACGGCGGGTCTCGGCCTTGCTGCGTACATAGTCATTCTTTCGTCGAGTTTCATAGACCCGGAAAATTTGGTTTACTACTAGTGAATCACTGAAAACAAGAAGGCATTGCCTTTGAAGTG
The DNA here is from genome assembly GCA_025200525.1 of Camellia lanceoleosa. Taxonomy (NCBI): domain Eukaryota; kingdom Viridiplantae; phylum Streptophyta; class Magnoliopsida; order Ericales; family Theaceae; genus Camellia; species Camellia lanceoleosa. Next base: position 21,995,789 of record CM045766.1, on the reverse strand, counting down.
TTGGCGCTCATAAGCCGACTAACAACGCTTCGTATTGACCTCGTTGTTGAAGCTTTCCGCCAAGCACGAGAGCTGTTCCCGGATAAATCATACGGAGAAATAAGGACTACTCCTTTGAGCCTCGGTTATTAGACGAACCATCGACGTAGAGTTGCCAGATGTTTCCAATAAAGAGTTTCCATGCTTCCGAAGCGCTGGGTTTTTCCTGTTCGGCGGCGCGTGGCACCTGTGCCGAGCTAAGGTTCCCTGGTTCGGTACTCTGGGCGGGAGTGAATTCTGCGACGAAGTCTGCCAAGACCTGTGCCTTGATTGCCGTTCGTGGCTGATACCTAATGTCAAACTCACCAAGCTCTACCGCCCACTTCGCTGTTCGGCCAGAGAAATCGGCTCGGCTAAATACAGACCTCTGAGGGGGAATTCGGTGAGGACATTAATGGTGTGCCCTTGGAAGTAATGTTGCAACTTTCTTGAGGCTATAAGCAGCGCATAAGCCAACTTCTCTAATGGTAGGTACCGTGTCTCGGCGTCTAGTAGAGTCTTCTTGGCGTAATACCTTTGGTCTTTGCTCCTTATCAATTTCCCGTATCAATACTGCCCTCACGGCATGACCTGACACTGCTAGATAGAGAAACAGCTCCTCTCCTGGCTCCGGAGTGGATAATAGTGGGGGTGTACTGAGGTATTTTTTGAGATTCTGCGATTAGTGCTTGATACATTCCTTTGTTCCATTCAAATCTTGCCTTTTTCCTTAAAAATTTGGAAGAAGGGTTTCATCGATCTCGAGGATTTGTCGATAAACCGGTTCGGTCTGCCGCCATCGACTAGTTCTGCGATTCTTTAGACTTTGTTGGCACCGAGGTTACGTATGGCCTGATTTGATCGGATTCGCCGATTCCTCTCGAGTGACCATGTATCCCAAGAACTTCCTGTTCCCACCCGGCGCGCCGGCGTTGAGGCGAAGCTGGTGGGCTTTCAAGATGCTGAATACTTCTCTCAAGTCTGTGAGGTGGCTTGTAGCGAACTTGCTTTTTACCACCATATCGTCTATATAGGCTTCCATGGTCTTACCCAATTGATCTCTGAACATCCGAGTGATCATTCGCTGGTAGGTCGCTCACGGCGTTCTTGAGGCGAAACGGCATTACCCTATAGCGATAAGTCCTCTTGGAGTGATGAATCTTTGTCTTTTCTCGATCCGGGCGAGCAGTGGTATTTGGTGATAACCGCTATAGGCATCGAGTAAACTCATGCGCTCATGCCTGTTGTTGAGTCTACTAGGTGATCAATGCGGCGTGGAAAACTATCTTTAGGGCATGCTTTGTTCAAGCAGGTGAAATCGACGCAAACTCTCCATTTTCCGTTCTTCTTCTTGACTACAACTGTATTGGACAACCACTGCGGGTACTGTACTTCTCTGATTGCACCTGAGGCCAGAAGTTTTTTGACTTCGGCGATCACTGCTTCGGTGTGCTCGACTGAGGATCTCCGACCTTTCTGTACGATGGGCCGAGCCGAAGGATTGATGTTGAGCTTGTGGCACGCAAATGCAGGTCCAACCGGGAGTATCATATGCTGACCACGCGAATACCTCCATATTTTCCCTCAGCAGTTCCAGCAGCTGAAGTTTCTCATCAGCGCTTAGCGAGGTACCAATAAGGAAGTACTTCTCAGGATCGGCTTCTCCTATTAGGACTTTCTCCAAATCCTCCACCATCTTTTCCTCCGGAGTCCCTCCTACATCTTCCAAGATTGGTTGTTCGGCCACTTCCTTTATCTGCATGCGGTTCTTGAGTTGCTTTGTTTTTAACGCCGCCATGAAGCGGTGTTTGGGCGCAACTTGGTCCCCGAGATCTGCTCTACTCAGGTGTTCCGTAGGAAAGCGAATGGTAGTGATAGGTTGAGGGCTGCTTCCATGCGATGAATCCATGGGCGGCCAAGTATGGCGTTATAAGGGGATGGTGTGTTAACAACCAAGAATTCTATCTGGAGGGTTTTGGTTCACCTTCGGTAACACTATGCGGCGGCCATTCATTTGTGAATTGAAACCGACCAACGGATTTGCCGGGTGAGATCTTTGCTCGGAGGCCAAGCTTCTGAACAAATCATATCTGATATGTCTGTTTGCCGCACGATCTACTAGGACTCGTTTCACATCAAATCGTTTCCCAATCCCATGATTATGATCAATGCATCGGTGTGTGGGTCTTTGTATGCTTTCTAGATCTTTGCTAGTAAATGAGGCGATTACATAGGGAGGATTTTGATGCAGACGTACCTTTTTCGATCTGGCTCCTTGACATGATTTCTTTGAATTTGGGCGACCTTTGCGATCTCTTCTTCGGTGTTTCCTCGGATTAGGGCATTGTTCCATGGATCACATTTATTATCGGCTGGTGGATGCTCCACATTTACTCGAAGTGGGTTCCCGATTCTGCCGCCTCTTTATACGATCTATATATTCCCTCAAGTGCCCACCGCTACCAGTCCTCCAAGTGTTGCTTTAGTGCTCTCTGATTACGAGTCATGTGTCCTCTGTCTTGATGGTAGGTGCACTGAGCTTGATTGCGCATTTGGATCTCCCATCATTTTCTGACCAAACAAAGAAGGGCTCTCTCTTGATCTTCTCGAGTTGGTAGATTGGCTCTTTGAACATGGTCACAATAGCTTCATGTGATTTAGCCTTATCGACCTCATTCACCGCAATCCTCGGTGTTCTCCTCGGTCCGCTTTCTTCTTCTGTTTGCTGCTCGTGATACTACCTCAATGGGAATCGATCGTCCTCGGCGAGCATCTTGCTCAATCTGGCGCAAATCTTTCGGAGCTGTGGCGGGCGCTTAGTGAGTGATTGTCTTAACTTACTTTCGGACGCAAACCATGTTTGAAGGACATAGCGACCATTTGTTATTTGCACACATTTTCTTCGAGATCGTTATATTCTTCCCAATATCTCCTAGCATAAGCTATGATGTTTCCTCTGCTCCTTCACGAGGCGAGCAGTGTGTCCGGTTCTTTTGGGATCTTAGTATTGAAACAAAACGGCTAAGAACTCTTCGGAGGCTGCTTCGGCTATGAATTGATCCAATGAAGTCGATCGAACCATGGTCGGTTTCTCCCAAAATTTGGACGGAAGACTTTGCACATCGATGCCTCATCTCGGCTCGAGAGGACATCATCATGTGAAATAGTGATATGCGTGAGAGGATCCGACTTCCCATCGTAGGAAGTGAACCGGTGGAGTAAACTTCTTTGGGGTCTCATGGTTTCTATCTCTGAAGAAAGCGGCGAAGAGACAAGTCTATCCGGCTCGATGTTCTCTCGGTGGGATGCGGTCCAAATGATCCGATGTTGTTCGTTAGTCTATTTCCGATCACCAATCTGAAGGTCTGAGGAGGGTATTCGGTTCTTGACTACCGTCTTCATCTCTTGGCCCTCCTCTGGCGTGACCCAGGTGTGACTACTACCGCCTCGCTCTGAGTTGGGATTGGTTGGCTTTGTTGCGGAATCATTCTGGGGAGTTTCTTTCTTGGTAATTCCCTAGATGAGCTCTTTTTGTTGCAAGCGGGAAGGCCCTGCCTCTGTCCTCTTCTCTGTCGGGTCACCCAACACCCTCTTTAGTTGACCCTTCAATTCCTGTATCTCCATTCCCATGGAATCTATAATACGATCTCTATAATCTTTCTCCAGAAGGAAATGATGAGAAGAACCTCCGGCGAAGGGTGTCGATGTTAAACTCGGACTGGGTTCGATTATTGTTTCATTTGCTCCTCGAAGCGCCGAGTGCCAAACCTTTTACCATCGTGTATTCCGTCTGCGGAGTAAGTTGTGAAGGGGGAACGTCCACAATTCCCATTGGCGAAACTGAATGCAGAGCGTAGAGATGAAAAGATGATCCACGTTCACCGCACCAATTGTGCGTCGGATTCGCACTAGATGAAAGTGGATCGGGGCTCCGCTTTTCCTGGGTATCGAGGGGAGGACTCTGCCACAGGAAGCAGATTAGAGTTGCCCGGGGGTTGGCGGATAACCCCTCCGGTGTGGGAATTAGTGATCGGAGAAAGTATGTAAAGTGTGGGTGAAATCGGAATTTGTTTACCTTCAATGTGAAGTTCTTGTTGTATGTATAGTGTTCCTTACTTGCTTCTCAAGGTGAGTTCATGAGGTAAAGTCTTTGCCGGTGTCTTTCGGCCTTGCTCGGTAGAGGACCACTTGGTAGTTGTCAATGATTGCCTATTCTCATTGTAAGCATGCTCATAACTAATCACATTCCTTTTGCTCAACAACTTCCGTGATTTGTGGTATAGGGGACGGTGAGGTGGCAACTGCATGCATGCATTCACAGATCCCACGTTTCCTTGTTAGGTTTCTCCATTTCGGTACCCATATACTTGTTCGGTAATGGCGTGCCTCGACTCGGCCCTTTTCGAGCTCATCTTTGTGAAGATGGGTCTTTGCTATCTGTTCGGCCCACATTCTCTGTCCTGCAGCTCGGCCCGATCGATCTTTGCGGTTGGTAACCTTTCCACTTGAGTCGGGCCCAAGTGCTTGAGGACTTGGGTGGGCTGTTGATCGTGAGAGTGGGCTCAACTGATCTGTCCATGTACTTATCCGCCCAACTAGGACTTGGGCTTTATGAGATTGGGCCGGCCCAAGGCTTGGACCTAACCCATTTTGCATTTAGCCCCTTCAGGTATTTTGATGTCATTTGCAACAACTTTTCTGCCCACACCTTTCGAAAAATGACTTGACAGTCGTCCAAATTGACTTCTTATTGCTGATAAAAATATATATATATTTGACTTCTTATTTACGTTTTTTCTTTCTACAAATATCAATAAATGAAAGATAAAAATAATGTAAATTAAGTGAATAGTATGGGGCACATTTATGACTTGTATTGGGGTATTGTTATCGTTTGTATTGGTATACAATTCCTACTTGTACCCTACAAATTTTTAATTAATAGCTTTCATATTTTACATTTATATGATAGTTCCCATTTTTTTTTTCATTTTTTTTTTTTTTGGCGTCTTATTTTATGGCTCAAGTTAATGACAACCCCTAAATGTTTGTTAAAATGGAGATGACACCAAAAGAGTTATTCTATTTACACCACAAAAATATCTCCTTATACTTCTGACTTTTATTCATTTATTATTGTTACATTTTTATCCGTACATAAAATTACCAAAAAAATTGAAATTTAAAAATCCTAATTTCCCATTACACCCACCATTTCCTCACTTTTCCATCGAGCCACCACCACTGCCACCCTTTCCACTCTATTAGGAGCAATTGCCACCCCTTTCCTCTTATGCCCTCCTCCTCCTCCTCCTCCTCCTCATCATCATCATCATCATCAAGTTCTTATTCTTGTGCTTCTCTAGACTTAAAATTTGAAAATCCTCTCTCTCTCTCTCTCTCTCTCTCTCTCTCTGGTGTTGGAAATGTGGAGAAAGGTTTGCGGCAATGGCTAGGAAAAGGGGTTGCAATGAGGAAACGAGTCTAGGAGAAGTAGTCTAATGAGAGGGGTAGTCGTGGGAATAAGCCCTGAGAGAAGCGGGTCATCGGTAGGGAAGTGGGGTCATCAGTAGGGAGAGGTGAAGTCATCGGTGTAGAAAAGGGGTTCGTCGAATGTGAAGGAGGTGGCGATAGTCGTGGTCAGTGGTGGCAGTTGAGGGTGGGGGTTGGGTTAACAGTTTAAAAGGTTTGGGTTGTAAAAATTATGTTATGTTTGATATTATAATGGGTTTTAAGGAGATAATATCAAAATTTTAAATTCTCGTAAGAAGCATAATTAAAAAAGAGATTTAAAGAGATCTTTTTGTGGTGTAAATAGAATCATCCATGCTAAAATAGTTAGAATCTAATACAATTTCAAATGTTTTTGAATATTTACATATTTTACGTATATTCTACATATTTTAATATATCTTTTAACCATATATCGAGATAAATAAATAGGCTTTGGGCTGTTATTTCTATTTTCCATAGTTTATACTTGGAACTTGGAAGGGCTGGGAGTGAGACAAGAATGCTATGTTTGGAACTATAATTCGTGAGGGAAAAGAAATGAAATCACTTGTGGATGTTTTATTTTGTTTTTTTGGGGTATTCAAGCAAATAAAAATAAAAATAAATTCGATTTAGTTATTTTATTTATTTATTTTTGGATAAATTTTAAAACCAAACAAAACATATTAGTGTTCAAAATACAAACGCAATGTAAAGGCATGTGGCGTAATAATCCAAGCAATAACAAAAACGTGTTATGTTTTAATTATAACACCAAATCCAAGCACATATGGCAATTGATAATTCAAGCAAAAGTACAAGGAATGTACCCCCTAAAACCAAGCACTATGTTCACAAATAAAAGAATGATTCCCCTTTCTTTGGCAACAAATAAATTCAAAAATGAAACTGCATCTTGCAATCTTTTACTTCTTACCACAATAATGAACTGTTTTCTAATGACAAATGCATGAGAGCAGCTTCTCTCCTGTTCATGATCCGATTGGAAAGTTCCAGTTAAATTTACTATGGGCCCATTTTGAATCCACTTCAATGATCCAAGCTGTTTCTCTTGTGGAGCTCGTTGAATAGATTAATTATGTTAAAATTAGATTGCCTTCCCTGACAATAATGACATAAAGAAAGGTTTTAAATCTTTTTAAAATAAAGAAAAAAGGTTTAAAGTTGTACTCTTATAATATGAATTGTAAATTTTTTAAGTAAACACAACTTTTGACTTTCATAAGACACCATGAATTCGACAAACAAGTTCAAAACATCATCGTATTGAGAAATAATTTTTTGAAAAATTCTTAGTTTGATACAACTCTTAAAATGACATTTGAGTTCAAAGTAGACGACTATTGCTAATTCTTGTCATTATAGTCACTTTTGTAGAGCAGACAAGTTGTTTACGATAATCTAATACAATTTCAATTACATCACTTCGGTGTTTGATTGGTTTTTGATAACTAAAAATTACAAATTGTTTGATATATAAAAGATAAAATTTAAATTATATGGCTATGGTAGTGATAGTTATGGTGGTGAAGGGGGTGGGTTTTGATAGCTGTGGTGGACAGATAGTGGTAATGGCAGTAGTAGTAGATGATTGCGTCATGGTGGTAAAGGTAGTGAAATAATGATGTGTTTGTGGCGATGATGACAATAGTGATACGGGTGGTGGGAGTCACTACAACAAAAAAGGTCTATGGTGATAAAAACGCGTGACGAAAAAATATTTCGTCTCCAAATATGCATGTTTTAGTGATGAAAATAAGATTTCGTCTCCAATTGTACTATTTTTAGAGACGAAAAGCAAATTTCATCACCAAATGCTTAAAATCAAATAAAACAATAGGTGACGAAAATTTTATTTGTCTCTAAGTTTTATTTTTCGTCACAAAACAATTTCCCACCCTTGAAAAATTTGGCGAAAAATTTGGTGCCATTTTGGAGACGAAATTTTTCGTCACCATTATAAAAAATTTTAGAGAGGAAATAATTTCGTCTCCAAATGTATTATTTTTAGAGATGAAAACCAAATTTCGTCACCAAATGCTTAAAATCAATAAAAAAAATAAAATTGAACGTAGATATCTCTCTCTGTCACTTTTTCACCCATATAAAATTGAACCCCCCAAAAAAAAACTTGATTTTAAATATTTTAAGATTATTTGGTTCTAGAAATTATATTATGTCCTTTAAGTTTTTTAATTTCATAACAAATAGGTCATTTATTATTAAATCATCAAGTTAATTAACAATTTTTAATAATATTAAAATTTTATTTCAATAAATAATTTAGATAATGTTATTATTGTATAAGTGAATAGTTAGAAATTTTACTTTTTTAATTAATTCTATTAAATAAAAAATTTTAACAGAAAGATATATGTAATTTTTTAAACCATAGGGGCAATTTATATTTTAAGAAAATCTTTAAAGATGTATTTATAATTTATCCTAAAATTATTTATTTTAAAAATTAACTTCTAAATAAAAATATTTGATTGAAATGTATGATTCGTGTTTCGTAAAATTATTATTATGCACCTATATATAAATGAGCCTATTATGTTGGGTTTCTCTTCCTATTCACTCTCATTTTCTCTCCTCTCAGTTGCTCAGCTCACTGACGGCTCTCTCACTCCCTTCAGTCTCTGCTCACGGTTTTGGTGAGTCTCCTTTGCCTCTCTCGTTTCGTTTTTTATCTTTTGATCCATCTAATACCTTAATTCTCTCTCTTTCGAGTTTGATTCATATGGTGCATTAAACCCTAGCTTTTCACTGATTTTTTCCTAGTTTCATAAAAACCCTAGATTTTGAATGTGCAGCAACTACATCCACTCTGATTCCTCTATTTTTCAACGTGACTTTAGAATACAAATTGGTTATGTTTTTTCATGATAATTATTGTATAGTATATGTTTCAATTAAAAATTTGTGATCTTGTGAGATCTGTCCTGTTCTTTGTTCTTCTGATGGTGATCTTTCACAAGAACAATAATATGAAAAATTTTATATGGTGATCTCACAAGAACAAAGAACAGCACATATTATTATATAATGATATAAAATGCTGATTGCTATAATGTTCTATAAAAATTGAACCATCACAGATTATTGCAATATCATTTTATAAAAATTGAACCATCACAGATTATTGTTTTATAATCTGTGATGGTGAGATCACCATATAATGTGCTATAATGTTCTTGTGAGATCTGTGCTGTTCTATAAAATTTTATATGGTGATCTCACAAGAACAAAGAACAGCACAAATTTTATAATGTTCTTGCTTGGGACAATTATTATATAATGATCTTGTGAGATCTGTGCTGCTCTTTATTTTAAATTTTATATATTAAAAATAATTGAACCAAGCAAGAAGATTATATAAAATGTTGATTGCTATAATTTGATGACAATTATTGTGATGGTGATCTTTGTTCTTCGTATCCTTAATTAATTTGATTCTAAATAAGAATTAGTAAAATTTTATATGGTATTGTAATTTTTTATCTATTGTTCCGTGTTTTCATGTTTTGAAATACATAGATAACTAGGTAGTATATATATATATATATATATATGTAGACATTTCCATGATACTTTTAAAAAAAAAGTGAAGCCAGCGGTATTACTTATTTTCCTATTCCTTCTAATCCTATCCCCGAACCAAGTTGTCTGGAAAAAAATTTAAAATGTAGTCCATATAATGCACCTCTTTTTTCTTTTCTTTGCCCAAACAATCTTTCATTTTCAATATTAAACTTAGCATTGATATAGTCCATATAATGATTTGTTGAATATAATGATTTGTTGAATATAACTCAATAGTTGAATATAACTCAATGTATATATAATATACATCATGTGCCATTATTATTATTATTATTTTTAATGATTTGTTGAATATAACTCAATAGTTGAATGAAACTCAATGTATACACACAGATTCAAGTGCCATTATTTTTTTTTTAATGATTTGTTGAATATAACTCGATAGTTGAATATAACTCAATGTATACACACAGATTCATGTGCCATTATTTTTTTTTTAATGATTTTTTGAATATAACTCAATAATTAAATATAACTCAATGTATACACACAGATTCATGTGCCATTATTTTTTTTTATTTTTAATGATTGTTGAATATAACTCAATGTATAATATACATCATGTTCCATTATTTTTTTTTTTAACGATTTGTTGTTCATGGTGTGTGAACATTTTATACACATTTTATATTTGTGTGTGAACATGTCTTTTACTTTTTACATTTCCTCTTGGTAGAAATACTAGAATGATGATAAAGCATTTTCCATTTGAGTTCACTTTGGCATATCTACATGCATCGTAAGACTTGAGCTATTTGGTTTTTTTGTGGCAGGTGATGCTGACCATTCTAACACATTTGGAGTTGGGTGAAGTGCAGTACTTGCGTCTGCTTCCACAAACAAATGTAACCTGCACCATAAATTTCCATAAGGTAGGTTGCAAATTAATTAAAAATCATGTCAGTCTTCTCTTTCTCTGGTTGCATTCTGGGTTGAGCAAGGGTGGTTATTCAAACCTTTACTAGTTGCTTTGACAGTGCCATGTAAAGGCATGGACATGCATAAAGCATCAATGCAATCATTAGTTCTTCTTGTTTATGCATCTGTAGTTTAGTTCACACACATAATAAAATTACTTTTGAATAACTTAAGCTACAAATATGTGAGTTTCTTAGTTGTTCAATTGCCATTGAAAGCTATGTGCAACTTTGTGAGCTTATTCATATTTTGTCTTGTTCTAATATTCTTTGATTAGCACTTGTTGATTATGGTAATAAAACAATTGCAGACTACCCCTGCATTGCTTGCTGCTAAGGATATTGTGATTGCAGCAATTGCAGACTATAATATTCATAATTTCAGATAATTGTAGTTTTACATTGCAATTGTTTTATGCTCTTTGATTTATTGTTCATTCAATCTTACAATATTATTTATTATGTTCCTTAAATTTTATGATGTAATTCTGTTCATAATTTTAAGAAATTGTGTATGTCAAAATTTTGGATTTATAGTTGATACATTTTCACAAAATCCAAGCGCTTATTTTTTGTCATAGTCAAAAGGAGATCACATATGAATTGAAGGATCCGACCTATTGCTATACCATTGTAGATGTCCCAAAGGATTTTTGCTCTCTCACAAAGACACCTTACAAAGTGGTTATCTGAGGTTGAAAGTTGCAAGGTATTGTGATGTATTAATTCTGAAGTTACTTCCTTTTCAATTCAACTCTATATATATGTGGGGTAAAAATTATCAGCTGAATGGTATTAATAATTATTATTGGCTTCTGAACCATGGAAATGTTGTTTGTTGCAACATTTAGAAGATTTTGTGTTCATATAACCTTGCACCAATTAGTCAACCTTTGGGGGCCATGTCCTGGGTATTTTTACAATACTGAACAAAGCTTGAGACACCTAAGCTCCAAATGCCCTCTTCTTAGTCATTGAAATGCAACCTTGCACCAATTAGTCAACCTTTGGGGGCCATGTCCTGGGTATTTTTACAATACTGAACAAAGCTTGAGACACCTGAGCTCCAAATGCCCTATTCTTAGTCATTGAAATGCAATTTTATTTTTTCATATTTTTGCTGAAGTCATAGATCAAGAAATAATTGTATATCAGCAAACTGCAATCTTTTACCATAACCCATCCAGTAGGTCACATTGCATGGGCTGATGCATCTTGGCTAGCCATTCACATGAGCACAAGTTTATAATCCTCATGAATGTCAAAACCAATAGGTTGGTCTGTGGTCTCTTAAAAAGTCTTGGAACATGTTATTTTTACTTGCAAATGAATTGCATTTTGCTTTTGATTGACTTAGGTGCAGAAAATGGATGCAATGTTTAATCTTTGACTTTTCGGTGCAACTGTGTAAGAAGATAAACGGTTGCAATGATTCCCAACATACACCATGCTTGCAAAAGAAGATTTTGGAATACTTCAATGGATATGATGATAGTGATGTACCTAATAAGATGGATCAAAGCAGGTTGACAAATCTGTGTTGATTATTCATGTAAGTATGCAATTTTCAACATTTTACCTTTTAGAATTACTTATGGTAATTGAAGAACCATTCTAATAGAGTTTTTAGACAATTAAGCCATTGTATAAGCTAGCATGAAACTCTTACCTTCTTTATCTGCCTTGCTTCTTTGTTTCTGTGTTTTTGTGGGTACATGTATATGATCATAACCACGGACTTGGATGACTAAGATCTTATGACTTGATGGCTATAGTTGAGAGTTTTCCATGGTATTTGTCACATCCTCTCTAAGATACTTAATTGGTTTTAGAGAGAGATCCTTAGAAGAAGACAAATCCAAACTATAACCAAGACACATAATGGCCAAATTTGTTCTTAGTATTGTGACTCTTATTTAATTGCTGGTTTCTGAACTTCGGCTTAGGTTAGGACACCTCGGGATGGACAAATGTGAGTTGTGGAAATTTACGGAACTAGCACGGGACTCTCGGTTTAAAAAATAAGTCCAAAAATGCACTTTTCCACACTTAGGCTTGAAAATAGGCCTTCGGGGGACAAAATCGTTACTTGACCACGAGGCCCAGGAAACACCTCAAACACCTTGGGATGGACCAATGTGAGTTGTGGAAACTTACAGAACTAGCACGGGACTTTCAGCTTGAAAACTAAGTCCAAAAATGTACTTTTTCACACATAAGCTCGAAAATAGGCCTTCGGGGGCCAAAATCGTGCAACAACCACGAGACGGCCCGAAAAACACCTCAAATACCTCGGGACGGATCAATGTGAGTTGTGAAAACTTACGGAACTAGCACGGGACTCCCGGTTTGAAAACTAAGTCCAAAAATGCACTTTTCCACACTTAAGCTTGAAAATAGGCCTTTGGGGGCCAAAATCGTGCAATAGCCACGAGACGGCCCGAGGAAAACCTCAAACACCTTGGGATGGACCAATGTGAGTTGTGGAAACTTACGGAACTAACATGGGACTGCCGGTTTGAAAACTAAGTCTAAAAATGCACATTTCCACACTTAAGCTTGAAAATAGGCCTTCGGGGCCAAAATCGTGCAACAACCACGAGACGGCCCGGGAAACACCTCAAACACATCGGGACAGACCAATGTGAGTTGTGAAAACTTACGGAACTAACACGGGACTCCTGGTTTGAAAACTAAGTCCAAAAATGCACTTTTTCACACTTAAGCTTGAAAATAGGCATTCGGGGGCCAAAATCGTACAACAGCCACGAGATGGCCCGAGAAACACCTCAAACACCTCGGGATAGACCAATGTGAGTTGTGGAAACTTACGAAACTAGCACAGGACTCCCGGTTTGAAAACCAAGTCCAAAAATGCATGTTAAATTGTATATGTTATGGATAAGATAATAATTGTCTAACTGACATTTTTTTTTTTTTTGTATTTCATTTTTTTGCAGATTCGAGATTTGATATGGACGTGTTTGGCAATTTGGAGGGCCGATGGTAGCTCATTTTGTGTTTTTGTTCATATTACCTTACATGTATTTTGGTTGTGTTGTAAATTTTATATTTTTGTTAGTATTACGGGACATGTTTGGTAATCCGCCCTTGATATTTTATTTTTGTTGATATTAGTAGACAATTTTTTTGTTGGATATTGGGAAATGTGTTTGGTAATCTGCATACGGTTGATATTATATTTTTGTGGATATTAGTAGACGTTTTTTTGTGGATATTAGGAGACATGTTTATAATCCGCATGCAGTTCATATTGTATTTTTGTGGATAGTGCTAAAATTCGATTGTGATGTTTATGAAAATGAACAGATTTTTGTATTGGTTTGTAATAGATATTTTATTGAACAGGTTATTGAAATGCGCAGGGAATTGTTACTGAAAAGAAAAAATTTCGGAAGAAAATAGTACTCCCATTTTCACAATTTTTAACTTTTTTTAGTGACGAAATAAAAAATGTCACTATTAGTTTTTAAAAAACATGACGAATAATTTTGTCACTAATGATATAGTACGAAACAAATAATTTCGTCACATTTGATCATTTTAGTGACGAATTTTTTTGTCACCTTAATCCATATCATTGGTGAGGAAAACTTTTGTCCTTGAAATATATTTGGTTTTAAATATTTCGTCACAAAAACAATTAAAATAAAATATTATTTAGTTTTGGTACGAAATTGGTGTTTTAGAGGACAAAAATTCAACATTTGGAGATCGAAACATTTCGCCGCCAAAATGAAAAATAGGTAATGGCTTTTTTTCGTCACGTGTACTTTTTGACGACGTATAGGCCATTTAACGTGGTAGTAATTTTTTTTCGTCACCGATCACTTTAGTGACGAAATTTTGATGTTTGGAGACAAAATCAGTCTGTCACCAAAGGCCTTTTTTGTTGTAGTGAGTTGTCGTGGTGTGGTGTGGTGTGATAGTGTTGCTTTCGGGGGGTGACAGCATGTGGTGGTGACATCATAATTGTGCACGTTTATTGGCTATATATTTTGTAAAAGCCAATCACAGTTTGACACGTGGCAGAGTAAGGGTAATATAGGAAGATTACTCAAGTCTTCGATCCTGATCGTACACATGGCAGCGAAAATTGGTTCTCACGTGATTTGAGTAGCACTGGATCAGTAAAGAGATACAAGATGACGTGGCTTCAACGGTTACTCATATTCAAATTCAAATACAGGAGGGAAGCCAAATTGCAAGTGATGGCGTAGTGGAACTACTTCTAAGGCAGCATGATCAGCGATCATGGAGGGGAAGTTCGACGGTTTGAAGTGTAGTTCGATGGTCATCCTTGAGGAGTATAAATAGCAAGGGGGTCCCCAGAAAAAACCCCCAGACTCAGATCATATAAACCAGTCTTAGTTTACATATTTTATTTTCCAGTTTTTACATTTCCAGTCTTTACCTTTCTTGCACTTTAAATACATTACGCGCCGATTCATAGGAGTAGTTTCAAGTAGATCGTCACTGTAAACCTCTTCGAGGCTGAGTTTGAATCATTGTAAGTGTTCATTTTAATGAAATACTTCTATTGTTCTTCATATTAATTGTTATTTCTCTTAATTTCTCCTAAGTCAAGCCACCAGTAAAAGTCTTCTTCATTGAGGCTGAAAGAACTAAAACACAATCGTCTGATAATTGGTTGGCAATTATGATTTCTGTAATGACTAATTGATCCTTGCTGGCACGCTTGCATTTACAAAAATACCCTTTGAAAAGCCAAAAGGCCAACATATATTTTTGGCACGCCCAGTGGGACCTGTTAAAATGGCTAGACGAAGACGACAGGGAGAAAATGAATGCTTGGAAGAAGGCGTAGAAGGAGAGGTAGAAATACCTAATCCAGAGGATAATGTGATAACACATCCTGTGGAAACTCCCATGCTATCAGAACCTATGGTCGAACAGACCAATACTTCGGGACAAGAACCACATGTTCATGATATTGGATGAAACCAAGGAATTGGACCATCCACTGTTCCATCTACTCAGCCAACCAATCCATGGGATGGCCTAGTAGATGCTATGGGACAACAATTGATGAACACAATGGAAAGGTGGGCAACATCCTTTTTGGATCGAATGAACAACCACCAACCAACAAACACAAGGCACACAGAGGAAGTCCTAAATGTCCCTCAACAAAGATTGACTAGAGACAAACAGCCTATGCAAGTTAATGGACATTCTAATGGTCAAACTAGTAACCAGAACTATGAAAGACCATCACCTCAGTCTTGGTATGAACCCATTTCGAGGCCTATAATAGGCCAAAATGCCTCAGTACTTAACAATGAAGCCACACAAGTTGGTGGATCTGGTCAAGTATAAGAAACTGGCGTAAGAATGGTTACAAATCCCATGTTTGAAGCCATACTTGGCACTAGAGGGTATAATAATCCCTTATTCGAATTTATACTCGGGGGGTTGGAAGGTTGGCCTGCAAATGGAAGGGACACAACTCCTGTTCCTGCACCTTTCGCAGGTCTTTTCGCAAGACAGACTCAAAGGGGTTACCCACATCCCCAACAGCAACCTGCACCACAGGGGCAACCACTCCCAAATGTACCTTCTTATGGTCCAAGAGGACTGCAAGCACAAGTTTGTCCACCAAATCCTGTGTTTGTCCCTCCAGTAGTGGTTCAGCAGGCACAAAATATGGTCCCTAGGGACCAAATTGTTGATATTGTTAGGGAGATGTGTGGACCGATGGCTCGGGGGGTCCAGACTCCTGTATACAGAAAACCATACCCAGAATGGGTAGATAGGATACATGAATACCCAAGAGGGTTCAGGATACCATATTTTACCCTCTTCTATGGGACTGGGAATCAGTCAACAATAGAGCATATTGCTAGGTTTGCTACTCAATGCGGTGAATTTACTAATCATGACTATATGAAACTAAGATTATTGTTAAATTCTCTAACTAGGGGAGCGTTTGTATGGTACATCAACCTTACACCTGGCTCCATTCAAAATTGGCAACAAATGGAAGAGGCATTTCACACCCAATTCTTCCAATCGGAGCCAGAGGTTTCTATGGCAGACTTGGCTAGATTGAGTCAAAGGCCTGAAGAGAAGGCTACTCAGTTTATTGCTAGATTTAAAAGGGCTCGAAATAAGTGTAGAGTCATCCTACCAGAGCTAGAATTTGTAAGATTGGCTCAAAACGATTTGGAGTTCAGGCTTCAAAAGAAGTTTGACTCAACTAAATTCAGGGATTTGGTCGAACTAACCAATAAGGTGTCTCGATATGAAGCATTACTAGAGGAAGAACAAGATCGAAATAATGCCTCGTATAAGACATATTATAGAGATCCAAATTATGAGATCAATGCAGCAGAGATTGTGGGCAAAGAACCTGTAATCTGTGAAGCATTAATTCATAAGGATACAACAATTGACCAGCAGTTTAAAAAGAAAGACTTTCACAGAAAATACTCTTTCGATTTAACAAAAGCAGATGACATCTTTGATCATTTGCTTGCGGCCAACTTCCTTAAGTTACCTAAAGGAGTAAAACTGCCTTCTCCAGATGAACTTAAGGGAAAAGTATATTGTAAATGGCATAACTCTTGGTCTCACTCGACTAAAAACTGCATTGTTTTTCGAGACAGGATCCAAGAACAAATTCGGAAAGGAAGTTTGAAGTTCCCAGCCAAAACAGAAAAGGCCATGGGGATCGACAGTAATCCATTTCCAGAAGTTGGAGAGGCGACAGCCAATGTCATTACGTCAGACTTCCAGAACTTGTCCTTGACAGAATTGGAAGAAGTCAATGTGCAGATGCATGTTGCTAACCAGACAACCATCAAGAAGGACACTAGAAACCCACCAGTTATTGGACAAGGTTTCTCACACCAAAGGGAACACTCTGATGAAGAGGCACTGGATGATGATTCCTTGGAAGCAGCTGTAATGCAGAAAATGTGTCCCAGGTGCAGACTGAGTTATAAATGGTTCAAGGGGCTTCCAATTGATGGGAAGCAATACTACAGGGATGTTCAAAGACGTCCTAAATCAACCAATGCTTACAACAAAAGGCCGTATCCGGCTAGCGATAGGCAGCGGTCATTTGCAGTTGAGCCTGCAGTGGACAGAATGCATGTTAAGGGCAAGAGGCCCTTGTATGAGTCTAGGCCACCTAACTACTACAGAATGGAGAGCAGTCATTCTGAAAGAAGATTGGACAGGAGTTCAGGTTATGGGACCAAAACCAAAGATTGGCCCCCTAGACCAACCTCACGCAGAACTGAAAGTGGCCACCTTCATCAAAGGCTTGAATTAGGCTCGAAACAGGAGGCCAGAGCCAAGCACTTACCTCCACAGCCAGCTTCGAAGATGGTTTCGAAGGTAGAAAAAGGCGGTTCAACATCTGAGTCATTAAGCTCTTGGGTACCTAGAGTTCCAAACTGGTTTGTAATGCAAAACAAACCTAGGGAAGTGCCTACCAGGAGAGATGTTGGAATGCCAGGCAGGATGGTCAAACCTCCTTTGGTGGCTCCGAACAATTGGGTATTGCCTAAACACCCAAAGACGAAGGAACCAGATATGGTCCCAGTCATTTCAAGATCACAAAGGAGAAAGATTCAACGCAGGTACACCCAGAACCAGCAAGATCTGAAAGAAAGTGGAGAGAGTTCTTCACTGGTCAAGACAGAAGGAAAGAAAAATCCAAAGTCAGACCATGCTCCAAAGCTAATTCTACAGAACAAAGTGGTTTGCAGCAGAGAGCAGTTGGCCAAGGTTCATTCTGAACTGAAAGCCAGAGAGAAGGCTAGTTTAGCAGGGCTAGAGAAGGCTCTGACGAAGAGTGGTAGCAAGACAGAAGAAGAGATTGGCACAGGCCAAAAGAAAGAAATGGTGGAAGAAGAAATGTTCGAAGCCTTCATGGCTGAGCAAACGTTTTTGGTTGAAGAACCAGTCGAGGAAAACCATTCGAAGGAACCTGTTAGCAATGAAGTGCCAGAATGCAGCATGGAGGACGCTTCTGAGGTAACTGATCAAGGTAGCCAAGAGAGGAAACAGGCACAACCAGCCATCCAATTTGGCTCATTTCCTCCAGTATCAGTCAACATGGTACATATACTACCTCATGAGTTCGAAGCTGGGGATGGGAACCAAGATGATCAAGGAGTTGATCCAATTCCAGTCTCTAGTGAAGATTCGCAAGTGACTATGGTACAGGATAACTCCAGCATGGCTACCCCAATGGAAACTGACTACAAGAGTGGACAAGAGGTGAGCATTAACCTCTCATATCCTTTTGAATATCCCTCGAATTCTATGACACGACATGTTAAGCCTTTGTACATCAAGGCTTTCTTCGATGGAATTCAATTAAACCGAGTCCTGATAGATAATGGAGTAGCAGTGAACTTACTACCGAAATCTTCTTTGAAGAAATTAGGAAAAAAGAATCCCAGGTTGATCCCAACTAGCACAACCATTGCTGGTTTTGCTGGGGACAAACAGATGGCTCAGGGGATTTTACCCATTAACTTGAGTGTGGGAACCGGGGCGCATGATGACAAGATTCTTCGAATGTCGGCAGTAATGCTAAATACAATGCTTTACTTGGGAGAGATTGGATCCACACTAACAAATGTATGCCTTCCTCTTTGCATCAGAAAATCATGATGGCCTTAGGCAATGGAGAGACAGAGGAAATAGATGTAGATCCTTAACCCTTCATAGCCTGTGCAGACTTTGCAGAGGCCAAGCTATATATTGAGGGAGTGACACCACTCAGTATACTGAGGAAAGCTGATGGCTCAGTCGAAGTGATGGCTGATGAGGAAGTGACACACCTGAAGCACTTAGTCCAAGAGAGTGCTGATGAAGAGATTGTCGTTAAAGATGACAATGATGCCTGGTTGTAGGCAAAGAGATGAAGAACAAGAAGCCAAGTCCTTGGCTCTGATTAAATTCTCAACATTGGATGTGAAAGCTATAGTCCAGAAAGTACAAGAGCAAGAAAGAGAAGCCATGATAATTGGCTGTAAACAGGAGTAGCAGCAGGTTAGAATTTTGACCCTTGGGAAATACTGTGCATTGGACATTGAGACAAAAGTCCAGGAGATATAGGAGGAAGATGCCTTATGGAAAGATTTTGTCTATGAGGAGGAGGGCAAAGATGTTAAACTAAAGAACCTGGGAGCAGAACAAAGTAAGAAGGTTGCTTCGAAGGTCAAAGAAACCAAGGAAGAAGCTTTAATAAGTTCTCAGATACAAGACCCCTTAGAAGAAGTAAATTTAGGGGAAGGTTCTATACAACAGCCCACCTATATAAGTGCTTGCCTGAATATTCTGGACAGAGACCAGTTGTTGGTTGTTCTGAAGAAATACAAAGATTGCTTTGCATGGTCCTATAATGAACTACCAAGATTGGATAGGTCATTAGTTGAACATAGGCTCCCTATGAAGCCTAATTTCAAGACATACAAGCAGAAACCAAGAAGAATGAGTCCAGAAGTAATTCAGAAAGTCAAGGAAAAGATTCTTAGACTACTTAAGGCAGGCTTTATTAGGACAGCCAGGTATGTTGAATGGCTATCTAATATTGTGCCTGTAGTTAAGAAGAATGGCAAAATGAGGGTATGCATCGATTTCAGAAACTTAAATCTAGCAACTCCCAAAGATGAGTACCCTTTGCCTATAGTGGATCTGCTGGTAGACAGTTCAGCAGGGCATCAAATTTTATCAATGATGGATGGTGTAACAGGCCCGCGAGGGAACTCACGGGTTACAGTTCGGACTCGATTTGTGTCACGGTTCTAAATCTGAACCAAAGAGTCCAAATCCGGCAAATCATTTTGAGAAAACAGATTTTTTGAAAAGAAGTGCCAAACATGGATTGTTTTGCCAGATACAGAGTCGCCACCTAAATATTTTTTAATGGGAAATTTAGGAAACCCTGACTCGGTGCCAAAGGCCACGTGTCCGTCATCACCAAAGTTGCCTCGGCTCGGGAGCTTGGGTCCGATTGGGGAAGGTCAGCTATGAGCACCCCCTCTCGCCCGGTCCGAAGACCGGCCTCTACTAACCGTGATATCCGATTTTGAAAACGTTATGTATTCTTATCCCGTTTATTAGTCTAGAATTACTACATTATGCGCACATCAAACAAGTATAGACTAGATTGCCTAATTTGAAAAAAAGCATTGCATATCCGTTTGTCTTTGAAAAATACTTTGGAATTTGCTACTCGCAAGTAGGCTAAAACACGGATTTCAACGAGTTTTTCCAACTCAGACAATCCAACCTTCACCCACAGGCAACCAAACAGTTTATCACATAAGCATCTAGCCACATGGTAAGCATGCTGTCATGATAGCATTCACACACATGCGATATGCCAAGGCACAAAAAGACTTACATCGTACTCCGTGCCAAAACAATAAACTAGTTAGCAAACATGCATGGTCCTAGTTCATGTCAAATTGACTAATGCAACACATGCAGGATGTAATTAGGGTAGGCTCGGCTAACCTAAACATGGCATGTGAAATGCAATCAATTGATGCACGTATTCAATTTGGAATTGAAGTACAAATACAGTTAGCATGATGTACCGAGCCCGGTGCATGCAAGACAAATGTATGGATGCACGCATGCATAGCATAAAGGTATGCTAATTTAAACATGCTCTAATCTATCATCATAAGCGGGTAAATAAAAGGGAAGAAAGAAGTGGGGGTTGGAAGACATGCACACACACGCACCCATACTTATTACAAATTCGCCCTCGCCCGAAGGGACCAAATAAATATTACAAAAAATTACCCTACAAGCTAATTAAATATTTCAAATTACCTAATTAGTTAACAAACTAACTAAGCTAGGAAAAACAGTAAACCGCCTCGGGAAGAGAGCCGAATGCAATGCATGCTCGGATCCTGCTCGGAAGCGCACTGCCATGCATAGACTGCCTCTGTTTTCCCTACTCTGCTCCTCTGAAGACTGCCAAAGTCTCTGAATTGCTTCCCTAGACATTGGGATACACCACCGGTTGAGTAGAATTGCCATCGGCAGTGTGATATGGTCATCAGCTGTTGATGAATCCGTCGGCTACCAATTGATTGCCGGTCGGCACTCTGTGCAGTGGATCGGCAAGAAGTTCCTGCAGAACCTGTTTGATAGCAGCAGATGACAGAGCCTTGCATGGCAATGCAATTCAAGCCATATATGCACCAATCATGTCCCTTATCATGTTAGTGACTCAAGGGGACATGCTCCTTGGTTCTCGGACCATCAATCGCGCATTTCCATGCGTGATGGCCCAAGGGACCAAGTTATGCATTTTCATGTCAAATGAAATGCAAGCAAATGCATATAAGGGCCCAATCCCTATCACTAAATCAAGGGACAAGGCATGCATGTTCAATGCAACCTAAACATGTTAACTAACATGCAACATGGTATAAAAGGGAGCATGCAAACATGCAATGCACATTAGGTACATAACCCAAGCAACAAGGCAAACAAGCATGCCACAATTATGCAAACTACTTAGAGCATGCAAGATGTAATCTAATCATGCAACATGCTAGTAATTTGGCCAAGGGAATGCATGCCAAATGCAAATGATTTCAAGCATGCAACACATGCAACCAAAGCATGCAAACATGAGATAATGTAATAGCACTTGAATGGCATATGAGGGGATAGGCTTACACTAATTGGACAGCTCTAAGTTAGGTCCAAAACAGTGGCCAATGTGCCCAAAATGAAGGACTAACACACACGCGCACATGCATGCAAAGGGTGTCCAATACTTCAAGCATTTAAAAGCAATTCTCAAGCACACTAAAGAGGATGCAAACATGGACAAATGACATGCATTAAGCTCTGAAAATCATGCAAGAACATGGTGCCAAGCCAAGCAAACAAAATAGGCTAAGCATGTAACAATGGTCAAAGATTCAAGGCAAGCTAAAGGGGGTATTGAACTACACTTAGCAAGACCAAACATGGCATGAATTTAATGATCAAAAACAGAGTTTTAGCACATAAAACAAAGCCCAAAAGACCACCTAGATGACATCTAAATGGCTTGGATTCAAAAGCATGCACAAATGCACTTTCAAGGAGCATACCACACAAGCTCATAAGGCATTAAAGAGGCATCCAAGACAAGCATACAAGCATGTCAAAGGGACTGAAATGATGCTACGAATGGTGTCAAACCACTGAAATAAAGAAAGTAATGCATGCTATACACTCACACACTTAAGGCCAACAAACCAAAAATGCAAAGGGGGTATATAATGCATGTCATGGCCGACCAAAATGACTAAGGACAGACCTCAAACATGGAAAAATAAGCACAAAAGCTTCACAAAGCTAGGCCTAAAACATGCTAGAACAATGGTTCACAACCTAAGGCATGTCAAGGCCTAAATATAGCATTACAAGGTAGGTATGCTAAGCATGCATGGTGTACCAAAACCAACTTAAAACCATGTTATATTATGACAATATAAGCATGAAAAACAGCCAAGGCATGATCAACAAACCCTCAAACATGGTGCTCCCTCAAGAGGCCAAAAATGGTCATTTTCAAGGACAATAAGGAGAGGGGGTGGCCCTCTCCTTCTTGGGACTTCAAGGCACCATCCTTACCACTGAAATCCCTCAAGATTTCAGTGGTGAGGAGGCCCAAACACCAAAGTCCCAAAGCTCACTCAAAATAGCACAAAATGGTGCCCCTCAAGGCTTAAGAGGGGTCAAACACCTCCAAACCACAAAACACTCTAAACAAACTATTTAGAAGGCCCAAAAAAAAGAACCTTTTTATATTATACACTAAGCACAAAAACAGTTCTAAGATAGGCAAAAATAGTATGCAAGAATGGGGTAAAAAGGGGTAAGATTGTTACCCTTGAAGAACCTCTTCACAAATGGTGGACCAGCCCCTTCCTTGAGCTCAAAACAGCTCCAAAGCTTCAAGAACAAACCTCTGGCCCTTCACAAACTAAGAGAAGGTGTAACACTATGTGTTTGTGTGCAATAGTAAGCCTAAACACACACAAACACAAGAAAATGAGAGATATAGATATAGGATAGATATAAAACCCTAAACCTAATCCAGAGCTTTTCTCACAACTTCTCTCACCAAAATCTGTAACCCTAAAGCCAAGAGAGAAGGGCTCCTCTTATAGAGGAGCCAATCTTGTAAAGCTTACCAAGGAAGCTAACAAGAAGGCTATCCCTCCATACACGTGTATGGAGAGGAACAAAATGCAAGCCAGCTGTTTTAAAATATCTGCAAAAGCAGATGAACAGTAGTCGGCTGCTCAAAAATGCCATTTTGACAAAATGGACTGCCGACCGGCAACAAAGAATGCTGACCGGCAATATACATTGCCGATGGCAACAAAATACCAGCCGGCGGCCTCTAGCCATGGCCGGTGATGTGTGGGGATGCCTCACAAGACATTCCCTGCCCTTCCAAGCCAAAACACAAATGTTTGGTGTAAAACCAAACACTGAACAGTCAAGTTCGGAGATCCTGAGGCAAGGCACGTAGCCGAGACCTCCAGGAACTCCAAACGAACACAAACATGGATGATCACTAGGTGTTCAAACGGTGACGTCCAAGTCTTGAGGACGGTCAAAAATGGGGTGTCTACAGTTGCCCCTCTTTGACAGAACTCGAAAGTCATAACAATGACGGGAGTGAATGTCAAAGCCCAGAGACTACCCATTTTTGACAAGGCCGAAGACTTAGACAAACATGCAAGACAAACATGGTATGCGCCCGAAGGCAGGGGCAAAATGCAAGACAATGCACGAAGCCGAGCATAACTTATGATCATGCAAAGAAAAGCTGTAACGAAGCATACATGCGACAGTTTTAAGCTAGCATACACCAAACTACACTATAATGCAGAAAGGATGTAACAGAATTATGCAATTCTCAATACGTCTCACTCGGAGGATATAATACCTGTCCGGCTCGTCTGGTTCCACCAGTCGCAAATGAACCGTACATACAATATCGTGCCTGCAAAGAAAACAACTTAACATGTATGATATTGTTAGCAACATACATGACAATGCAAGAATGAATGCAAAATGATATGCAATATATACAAAACAATGTATAAATAATGCAAATGAAAATGCAATGCAATTGAACCAATGCAAACTACATGCAAAGCAATTGAATCATGATCCAATCATGAGAGGTTCGAAACCACACAAATGTCAAATAGATGGATGGAAGTGACAAGTCCGTCTACCATAGAACGATCAATTGAACTATGAGTAATGTAGACGAACACAAGAACGAATATTGGGGGGATGACATAAGTGGGGAAACAACCCGCTGAAGAAAGAATGATGATCCTAATGCCGGATGCAAAAATTACACTACAATGTAATATCTACAATGGATATGGCATGCAGCCAAACCAAATCTTTCCTAGAAAAGGCATGTACGCATACAAGCCGCGGCTAACATAGAATGGTCTACTGAACTATGCTTTGACACGAGAAGTATGGGCACATACTAGACCAAGCTCAACATGGAAGGGCACAAGCCATAGATGGAAGGTGATGCAATGGATGCATGCAATCTATAATGCAATGGAAATGGATACAATGGATATGGCACGCGGGCCAAACCAAATCTTGCCTAGGAAAGACATGTACACAAACAAGCCGCGGCTAACATAGAACGGTCTACTGAACTATGCTTTGACACGAGAAGTATGGGCACATACCAGACCAAGCTCAACATGGAAAGGCGCAAGCCATAGATGGAAGGTGATACAATGGATGCATGCAAGCTACAATGCAAATGCAAATATGCAATGGGATGGGAATGGATACAATGGATATGGCACGCGGGCCAAACCAAATCTTGCCTAGGAAAGGCATGTACACAAACAAGCCGCGGCTAACATAGAACGGTCTACTGAACTATGCTTCGACGTGAAAAGTATGGGCACATACCAGACCAAGCTCAACATGGAAAGGCGCAAGCCATAGATGGAAGGTAATGCAATGGATGCATGCAAGCTACAATGCAAATGCATGTTTATTTTCTACAATGCATAACAATGCAATAGTTACCATGTATGCATGACAATGCACTACTTACAATGGATGCATGACAATGCACTATGATGCAGCGGCTATGATTGCAGCTTTCCCTATCTTACCAACAGGGCGATATACTAGGTTGGTTCAGTATCCAGAACTGAGGCGCAGACATGCTGCCTCAACCTATGGGGCTTCCATACAGATTTCAAGCCAAGGATATACCCCTGGGTATTTAAACCAGACTTTAGTCTCAGAACTCCCGAACCTTTGCGTTCTAGGCATAAGCCGTTTGAACTCTAGTTTCCACCGTTCCAGTTGGTCTTCTAGGAACTCACCGCAAACACAGGCAGGTGGCTTTACCAGACCACCGAAAGTTGTTCGGGCACGACAAACACCAAAGGAATTGCACCTTTAGAAGATTTAAGGTCTCCTAGACCGGGATGCAAAATGTATGCATGACAATGCATGTTTTTGTTTGTTTTTTGGAATGCAAATGATGCATGATGTTGATGTGCGTGACGACGCAAGTTCACTTGAAATGCATGACAATGCATGAAAATTTGATGCGCGACGACGCGCGGCTTTAGATGCATGACATTGCAACCGAACGGGTTTATGGTCTCGCCGGACTACGCGTGTTTTTGGTCTCGCCGGACCGTGGCGTGTTTTCGGTCCCGCAGGACCCACTTTGGGGCAATGCATGAATTGAGATGCAGTGTACAAAACAGTGCGATGTGCAAGATCACGCGATGGAATGCATGCCAAATGCAATGAGATGCGCACAACTGCGCGGTGCATTAGACAACGCGAGTAAAGGTCTTGCATCTCCCAAGGATTTTAGGTCTCCTAGACCGTGCGTGTTTAAGGTCTCGCCAGATCGGGACGAACAAGACAATGCGAATGAAATGCAATGCACAAGACAGTGCAATTGAAATGCGATGCACAAAACAGTGCGATTGAAATGCGATGCACAAAATAGTGCGATTGAAATGCGATGCACAATGGGGCAACTTTTGAACTTTGTAAAGGCCAAAAGGATATGATAAGGATACACCTTGCACGAATTTGAGTGCCACGCACAGAAGACACGATCCGAGGCCAGAACGGGAGCCGGTTGAGCGTCGAAAATGCACTATTTTGCACTGTTTTAAGCAATGAAGACTCTGAAGCATTCATATAACCCAAGAAAAGGTGTAGGAGGCTCAAAACCCACTGTAGGAGACCACCGGATGTCCACCGGCCATCAGAATGCATCACCGGCCGTCCATCGGCCCTCATATAATTCCATCGGCACAAAATACTGCCGACCAACAAAGAATGCGGCCGACCGGCAAAGTGTTCCTGTATTGGGGCAGTTTTGACATTTTGCTACGGGTCTTTTAAAATAGGGTTTCTAACCCTATTTCCTTCACCTCCTTATGCTCGAAAATCCTCTCTCTCTCTCTCTAGAGTGTTTTCGTCCTTTGATTTCCTCGTTTTCTTGCGTTCTAACCCCCGTTTCGTCGTTCGATTCGCGAATAGCTTCACGTTTCGAGTGTTTTGAACCGAACGAAACTTCGTTTTGGTGTCTCTTACTTGACTTTCGCCACTTGGGGCTTGTTTCCCTCGAGTTTTTCTCGATATCTGTGCCTTTTCCGCACCTCGGCTTTTCCGGCCATTTTCGGCCCTCTCGGGGTTGACTTTTTGTTGAGTCTTCGCATTCTTGCCCGATCTTCCGTCTTCTGGCCATTTTCTCACTCTCTTCGAGATGGCAGATGATCTTCCAGAGGGTGGGGCTCCTCCAGAGCTTGAGATGGACCCCGAGGCCGAGCCCTTGCCACTCCACATCCGGCCGTTCGATCCGGAGACCTACAGGCCCGCAGTTCACATGATGCTCCCTGACGGACTACGCCAGTTCTGGAGCTTCGAGAGGGGTGTAGCACCCGAGCTATTACTTCGTGAGCCAGAGTCACACTTGTCGCACGGCGCCTCTGAGGTACATTCTTCCCCCGGTTTCAATTTTTCGCAATGTAGAACACTTAAACTGCTATAGTCGATTCAGTTCTTTAACTGCTTAGTTTGAATGCACTGATGCATCAGTATCGTAGTCGATCGTGAATACACTTGCAATCGATAATCGCCGAATCGACACGCGCACACACACCTTGACTAGCCTCAATTACTCAAACACATTGACACAACACATCAGATTTCATCAGGACACACCGCACCGATTCGCTTGATTTCTGAAGAACATGCACACATGCCGTATCTGCACTGAACCACTCAAACACGCTAACACATCACACGTCGTAGTTTACTACTAGTACACCGGCACCCGATGTTTGTTTGAATCTGAAAAACGTGCACACACGTCACATCTGTACTGAACCATTCAACACACTGACATATCATATGCTGTAGTTCTCTGCTAGCACACTGACACCCAATGCCGGCTTTACCTTTGAAAATGCGCACACACATACTATATCTGTATGCTTCTCAAAACTACATCTTGAATTTTGCTTCGCAATTGTTGTTTTTGATTACAGGGGGACTCCCATACCATCCGCGGGTATGGGAATGTCGTCGCCCGAGACTGGTACGCGGAGTTGCCAGACGCGGTTCACCAGATCGTCGACGAGGCGGGTTTTGGCATCTTCTGCAGGGGGCTCTCCCAGCTTACTACCTGCAGACCCTTGCTCGCTGCTTTAGTGGAGAGGTGGTGGGATACCACCAACTCCTTCCACTTCTTTGTCGCAGGGGACATGACGATGACCCCTTATGACTTCTCGATGCTTACTGGCATCGGGGTAGGAAGGGATCCGATTCCCTTCAACATTGATATGGGTGAGTGAGACGCCGCCCAGCTGTACCTGCTCGACACTCAGCCTCCCCTTGCTCGAGCAGGGTTTGTCAGATACTTGTGGTTCGAGAGTCAGTTCTGGATTCAGCGAGCCTTGGAAGAGGAGGCGCAGATGACCCCAGATGAGGTAGATCAGTATACGCGGGGCTTCATCATGTTTCTGCTCGGGACGACCCTTTTTGCCGACCCGGGAGAACACCGTGCCTCTATGTCTATTGAGTGCACTGGTGGATGTCAGGCGGATCCGCCGCTACGATTGGGGTGGCGCAGGCTTGGCCACTTTGTATGGTTACATGAGCTCTTCTTCCCGCCTCAGCGGATAGCTTCTTGGCGGATACTAGCGAGCTTGGGAGGTACATCTTCTTCCCCTTTTACATTTCTGCTTTCTGCTTTACATTTTCTGTATTCTGTACATTGCACACACCACGGTCTGCCTCTTACTAACTATATACTGCACACGTGGCACACACATATACTCTGCTTTACACTAATTGTACCCTGCACACACTGTATACTCTGTACAATACACTGCACAACACACGGCTTTGCCATTTTTGCTTTATTCTGTATTCTGCTTTATCTGATAATCATACTGATATCTGTTCTGCAGTTGTGGATCTACGCCTACTTTCCTAGGCTTGCCCCAGTACCCGATGTGGAGATCCCGCTCGACGTCCCCTTTTCCCATCGCTTTGACATGCGATGTGTGCGGAGACCCCGGGAGTCTTTTATCTTCTTTCGCCGCTACTTCGACACCATCACTACCGCGGAGGTATGTTCGACTTTAGAGTTTGTTTAAGCTTCGCTTTAGTACTGTATTTTCGATGATAAATAGATAACAAACTGCATTTGTACCTGCAGATCACCTGGCAGCCTTGGGCCCCGTTGCCGGCCGTGGTGAGAGACCACTACGAGAGTGCTGAGGAGATTGCCCATCTCCGGATTCTGTTGGAGGGCCCGGTCTGTCGAGCTTGGTACCTGGGGGAGCGCTTCCTGCGTCAGACCCTGGGTTTACCGGAGCAAATAGTTCCGGGTCCGCCTCCTACACATATGAGGCATACTGAGAGGCTTTCCCTCGCACACTTGAGGGAGTATACCACTGGCTGGGGCGCGGAGCGTCACAGAGACGAGAGCGACTATGCCGAGTATGTCCGGACCTACATCATGCGACCCTTGGGCGGTGATCGCCGAGCTGGGAGGGAGAGGCCAGCAGCGCCGATAGCTGGAGCAGGAGCGTCAAGGAGGGCTCGAGTTCGTGGTAAGGGTGGAGTTCATAGAGGGCGGGGGACCGGCTGGCCTCCTCTGCCCACTTCACTGTCATGCAGAGGGCAGGGTGGGGTGACCTACCAGATCCCCTTTGCTCCTCCCCCGGCTGATCACGAGTTGGTCGGTGTCCCCAACTTGCCTCCGGTATGTATTACTTCATTTCGCATCTTGTACTGCTATTTCATTTCAGTTTATTTGATATCCCGCAGAATACTGATGTATCTGATACTTTTGCAGGCTTCCTCCGAGTATACCCGGCAGTCATTGGAGCTGAATACCTCCATGATGGGCATGCTTCAGCGGACCTTCGACCTCCTAGCCCTCTACAGTATTCCGATATGTTCTTTCTGACCACAGTCTCAAACCATACGTAAACTGATTCGCATAATCTTATGCACGACACAACACCTGATAAACTGTTCATAGCATTCATACACTGTATTCACACACTGTACTTATACACTGCATTCTGCAATGATATACAGCTCACGGCGTTCACACACTGTACTCATGCATTGATTCACTGCTCACGGCGTACTTATACACTGCATTTTGCACTGATACACTGTTCACGGAGTACTGATGCATTTGCCTTTTATGCTTTTCAGCCCCCTTTCTAGATCCCTCCGGTGGGTGGTGCTCCAGCTGGGCCCTCTATTCCTGCTCGAGGAGGGCGTGGAGATATCGACGTCCGTGCAGGAGGGCGTACTCATGTTGAGAGTAGCTCTCGGGCACCCGTCCCTGATGATGATGATGACGATAATGATGAGTCCGAGGCAGAGGCAGAGGCAGAGGCCGAGTCATCTAAGGAGGCTGAGACGACTTAGACTCAGGCTCAGATGGCGATGTTGATGACGATGCCCCTGGACCCTCGTCCAGGAAGAGGGCGAGGACAGATCCCCGGGCCCGAGACTACTGATGATGATCCAGATTTTTATTGCCCTTTTCTTCTTCTTTTTTGTACTTTTTCTTTTTTGTTGGTAGTTAGATTACCTTGTGCTGCTGCGGGCAGATTTTTGTTTTCCTCAAAACTTATGTACTTGAAAAGATTATGAAATGAAACAAACTTTTTGTCTGAAAAAGTGTTTACATTTGTATATCTCACGCATTGCATCGCGTTACACCTCAATGTAAATGAAAATGATTTATTGTCTGAAAATTGAACACTTGCACTGTAATAATCAGATAACTAACCAACCAACAACAAAACAACCCTAGCAACCCCCTGCCGGATTCTAAACACACAGCCCTTACTCTACTGGGGATTAATCTGCATACAGCCCGTAACATAGCATTTGGTTCATTACGCACAAAGGCAAATCTGAACAAAGTACCTAATCGACAAGGCCAATCTGAAAGCAAAACCGGCTGAAATTGAAGCATGTTCAGATGCTCCAAATTTTCCTTTTCTTCTTTTGTTGCGCCTAAGACGTAGGGAATGGCACAGCACTCTAAGCATAAGCGATTTTTTGAAATAGAGAAGGGTTTTCAACCGAGGTATCGAGCCTGCAATTGAACACAGCGAGAGAGACTCAAACAAAAGGTACATGACCCAAACACAATGAGGCACGCCCGGAAAAGACTCAAAACAAGAATTGCGACAAAACAAAGTAAAAGACACAACTCACGGACGCGCTTACAAGAATGAGAGACCTCAGATCATGAGGAGCCAGTTCCTCCGGGTATATTCCCACCCTTTCTGATTTGTGATTCTCACACCACTCGGCCCTCAGGCTCGGTTTTTCTTTCAAAACCGTATTCCTCACTTTTCTCTCCACTTACACCTCTCTATTCTTTATTCTCTCATTTTTTTCATCCCTACCCAGGGTGATTGATGGATGAATAGGAAGTTGCGAGTTCGTGCCGAACACCGTCAGCTCACAGCTATTTCTCCCGGTGGATAGAGTGCCCTTCTGGCAAGTATGTTGATGGCAGGGAAAAGATAGAAGACCTGACTCAATTGCGCCCCTAGTTCGTCACTTTGACCATTTTTTTTTTTGTTTTCTTCGTAAAACAGTTTTGACCAAAATGCGAGTCGGATTAACACACTTGTTCGATTTTTTATTTGAAAATCATGCAAGTCAGGCTGTGAGCACTGAAAATTTTCCTTTTCTGGGTCCAAGAAAATGGTCCGGTTTTGGAAAATGAAATAGTTTTCGAGAAAATAGTCAACTTCAGTAAAAATTTTCAAAAACTATCTTTGCAAACAATCAATGCTCGACGAGCACGGAACTTACCCTCGAGATGCGCAACCTCGGATCGGAGGCAATGGAAAATTGCCCCTTGCTTGAAGGGGGTACATGGTAACGAAAAGTTGCCCCTGGTTTGGACGGTAACTTGCGGTAACGGAAAGTTGCCTTATGCGGATGGTGCCGACATCTGTCGCAAACCGCTTTTATCAATGACGGTGAACTCAAGGCGATGGCGAACCAATATATGGACACAGTCACTGTAAGAGCAATGGTGGCTGGACTTCTCTGAAGTTGCCTACGTATCCCAAACATGGGAATCAAGCCTACGTAGTTCAGGTTGTTACAACCGGATTGTCGGATGCAGGGGAAGCAAGGATGATCAAAACCATTACATGGACTGGGGCGCTGTGAAAGCATTGGGGGTTGGACTTCAAAATGAAGTTGCCTACGTATCCCAAACATAGGAATCAAGCCTTACGTAGTTCCGGTTAAGGTACACTCGGGTATTTTAACCTTCACTTTTTTTTAGGCTCTAACTTTTGCCAAGGCACCTGTTGCAGGTTTTCGACCTTGCGAGCTTCTTTTTTCTTCTTGCTTTTTTGAATTGAATTTTTTTCGTTTCTTCTTTTCTTTGATTTTCTCTCTCTTTTTTTTTCATTCTTTTCTTTTTTTCTTGCTCTAACTTTTGCCTGGGTCACCCTTCTGGGTTTTCAGCCCAGCGAGCCTCTCAAAGGGTAAAAGTGTAGCATAGTCCATGCCAAATGGTTTTGAGATCCTGAAGTTATCTGAGTCCAGGAGAATGACTGTTGTACCGATTTGCGGAAGGATCCATCACGGTCGCTTCATGAGCCTCTGCCGATGAGATCTAATCTTCTTGATCTGAATTTGGTACCTCTTGCTCGAGGGTTGCTTCAAATTGGGCCGCACAGGCCTTTCATGGCAGTTAACTGTTGAACGCTTTGAATGAATTCCAGGTTTGAAACAGATAGGTTGAATCTCGAGGCTGAGAGCGATTCTAGGCTACACAATCTCAAGAGCAATTCCACACAAGTCTTCACAGGACCGCGCAAAACATTTTGTTTTTGAAAAATTTTAAGAAAGCGACAAATCGCTCGCGCAGAAGATAGTGTGAAACCAGTCTGGATCAAGCCAGGGTCCTTCCCAGTACTCACGCTGACAAGCATGATTTCACTCATAAAAAAAAAGGCTTAGCATGCCTATCTTTCTCTCAAATATGATCAAAATTTTGCGAAAACCTGAGGAATTCTTTCATCTTCGTTTTTACCACCGCAGTGTTCAAAAAGGGTTTTTGAAAAGCTTCGGTCATTACAATGATGTTCAAGGCACAAGAGAGTAGGTAGAATGTACTGCCGTTCCATTCGCCTCCTCTGGCACAACTAACTCACACTGAAAGCAAGCATGAAAATGAGATAGCCACAGCTGTTTCATTCAAATTTGTTGGTATAACTAGCCCCTCGGCAGAGACAGACTCAAAAACCAAAATGGGTAATTACAAGACAAAACGGTGTTCGAGGCAACAACCCCGGAATCACCTGGCATTTTATACAAAAGAGGGGGGGGGATTGACTTGCTACAATCAAGACAGACCCGTAAGCAAAAGGACTGACTCAAAACAATGAGACAGACTCAAAACAAAGCAAAAGACTCACTCGACACCCAAGCCAGAATTTACAAAACTAGTGTTCGCAGATGCTCCAAAAATATGTGCCAGACGCCACATCCAATATGCACCAGGCACTGCCCGCAGGCGGTTCACTCTCTAATTACATACTCGCAGTATCTGTGTCCTCAAAATCCAATAACTGGGTGGTAACGGACTTAGCGGAGGTGGGTGGGAGGATAACCTCATTGTCAATCAAATCCTGTACCTCATGACGGAGGCGGAAGCAATTATCGGTAGCATGACCAGTTTGCTGGTGGTACTCCTGATTACAAGACATCATGTGTGAGGAGATTCTTGAGGAGGGCCGAGGCTCCAAGGGTTTAAGGTGTCCTCTCGGCAGGATCTGAAGTGCCTTGGACAACGGCATATAGAGAGCATGGAAGACCCTGCGCCCTCAGGCGGTACTTGAATCTGGGTATTTTGCTAGGCGACTAGCGACGGGTTAGCGACCTTGCCTTAACTTTCTGGTCTTTCCTGGGTGCAAGGTTGGGAGCAGAAGGAACTATTCTGGCATGACGGGGCCTATCCCGGTTCTCTGACTGACTTGAACTACCCTCAGGTGGAGTGGGGAAAGCATCCTCCATAGCTTTTGTCGCAACTGCGGATATCTGTTGCTTGTTCATCCCCCCGACTTTCAAAGCCTCGACTGCCCACAGCAGTTGTTCGATAAGATCGGCATCTGCCTTCATTTTGTCTTTACCTCTGGCCTCGGCCTGATCAAGGGTTTGGGTTGACGTTGACATGTCATTATTATAGTTGGAGGCCATCTCCGGTTGGCTAAGTTCAATCACGATCCGTCCCAACAGCGGGGGCTCCTGGGGTACAAAACCTTTGGCATATGGTGCGGCTGGTGGCGAAGCGAACATCCCATAGGCGAGATCCGCCACGGACCTCTGGAGATCACCTATCATCCCCATCAGTTCAAATGTAGTAGGTTCGCGAGCCTGATATAGTTGAGGGGTCCAAACCGAGTGTGTAGTAGGCGACCTAGGTGGATGCGGCATATCAATATTGGTCTCACTTTGTGGAGTGATTCCTTGACCCAATGCGGCTGTCATAACCACGATCTCTTCTGAATTCTGCGTCATCATAGGTCTTGCCTCGGCAAGAGGGAACACTGACTATTCTGGAACTCTCTGAACTGAAAGGAAAGACAAGCAACATTTCATCCCAAACGGATCAAACACAGGTGCAGCCGAACAACTGTACTCTACTACTTATCACTATTCCCTAGAAATTACTGTCTCACAAAACACTGAATCGGATATCCACAAACATAACTGATTCTCGCAAACTGATACTGATGCCCTCAGGTTTGACATTCAATCTCAGATCGACATAAAAGCGTTCTGTGAGATACACTCTAAAAGCACATAGCAAATAAATGAGAGCCAATACACCCTATGTTGGGGTAGGGTTTCCCGATCCTATTTTGTCGAGCTAGGGTTTCACTATGCCTTGTGTTTCAAACAACCTAACATCGGGTAAGCAACTTTGTCCTATTTTGGAATGGTCACTATGGATTCGAATATGCACTAGGTCGAATGGTCGAAAAGGGTGCCGGTAAAACCGGGGTTTGTGTTCCCCATCTTGGCAGAGCCAACCGTCGACCTTATGGCACGCTTTGACAAAGTCAAGCCTCCGTGACCGCCAGAATAGCAGATGGCCAACATGGTGTCCTAGGCACCAATCCACATGCAATACAAAGAAACCAAAAAGTGTAGTCAAAAACAGGATATCACGAGTTCGAGACAAACTCTCTAAAATCCCAAGAAGTCGCCAGAAGCTATATGAGCCCGCAAGGGAATTCACGAATTCTGATTCGGACTCGATTTGTGTCACGGTTCTAAATCTGAACCAAAGAGTCCAAATCAAACCGTCGTTTTGAGAAAAGCAGATTTTTGAAAAGAAGTGCCAAACATGGACTGCTTTACGGAATCTGAGTCGCCACCTAAATATTTTTAATGGAAAATTTAGAAACCACGACTCGGTGCCAAAGGCCACGTGTCCGTCATCACCAAAGTTGCCTCGGCTCGGGAGCTTGGGTACGATTGGGAAGGTCGACTATGAGCACCCCTCTCGCCGGTCCAAGACCGGCCTCTACTAACCGTGATATCCGATTTTGAAAGCGTTATGTATTTTTATCACGGTTATTAGCCTAGAATTACTACATTATCGCCTGACAAACAAGTATAGACTAGATTGCCTAATTTGGAAATAAGCATTGCATATCCGTTTGTCTTTGAAAAATACTTTGGAATTTGCTACTCGCAAGTAGGCTAAAACACAGATTTCAACGAGTTTTTCCAACTCAGACAATCCAACCTTCACCCACAGGCAACCAAACAGTTTATCACATAAGCATCTAGCCACATGGTAAGCATGCTGTCATGATAACATTCACACACATGCGATATGCCAAAGCACGAAAAGACTTACATCGTACTCCGTGACAAAACAATAAACTAGTTAGCAAACATGCATGGTCCTAGTTCATGTCAAATTGACTAATGCAACACATGTAGGATGTAATTAGGGTAGGCTCAGCTAACCTAAACATGGCATGTGAAATGCAATCAATTGATGCACGTATTCAATTTGGAATTGAAGTACAAATGCAGTTAGCATGATGTACCAAGCCCGGTGCATGCAAGACAAATGTATGGATGCATGCATGCATAGCATAAAGGTATGCTAATTTAAACATGCCCTAATCTATCATCATAAGCGAGTAAATAAAAGGGAAGAAAGAAGTGGGAGTTGGAAGACATGCACACACACGCACCCACACTTATTACAGATTCGCCCTCGCCCAGAGGGACCAAATAAATATTACAGATAATTAACCTACAAGCTAATTAAATATTACAAATTACCTAATTAGTTAACAAACTAACTAAGCTAGGAAAAATTGTAAACCACCTCGGGAAGAGAGCCGAATGCAATGCATGCTCGGATCCTCGCTTTAAGCGCCTCGCCATGCATAGGCGCCTCTGTTTTGCTTGCCTCTGAAGACTGCCAAAGTCTCTGAATTGCTTCCCTGGACATTGGGAGACACCACCGGCTGAGTAGAATTGCCATCGGCAGTCTGATGTGGTCATCGGCTGTTGATGAATCCATCGGCCACCAATTGATTGCCGGTCGGCACTCTGTGCAGTCGATCGGCAAGAAGTTCCTGCAGAACCTGTTTGATAGCAGCAGAGGACAGAGCCTTGCATGGCAATGCAATTCAAGCCATATATGCACCAATCATGTCCCTTATCATGTTAGTGACTCAAGGGGACATGCTCCTTGGTTCTCGAACCATCAATCGCGCATTTCCATGCGTGATGGCCCAAGGGACCAAGTTGTGCATTTTCATGTCAAATGAAATGCAAGCAAACGCACATAAGGGCCCAATCCCTATCACTAAAATCAAGGGACAAGGCATGCATGTTCAATGCAACCTAAACATGTTAACTAACATGCAACATGGTATAAAAGGGAGCATGCAAACATGCAATGCACATTAGGTACATAACCTAAGCAACAAGGCAAACAAGCATGCCACAATTATGCAAACTACTTAGAGCATGCAAGATGTAATCTAATCATGCAACATGCTAGTAATTTGGCCAAGGGAATGCATGCCAAATGCAAATGATTTCAAGCATGCAACACATGCAACCAAAGCATGCAAACATGAGATAATGTAATAGCACTTGAATGGCATACGAGGGGATGGGCTTACACTAATTGGACAGCTCTAAGTTAGGTCCAAAACTGTGGCCAATGTGCCCAAAATGAAGGACTAACACACACGTGCACATGCATGCAAAGGGTGTCCAATACTTCAAGCATTTAAAAGAAAATCTCAAGCACACTAAAGAGGATGCAAACATAGACAAATGACATGCATTAAGCTCTAAAAATCATGCAAGAACATGGTGCCAAGCCAAGCAAACAAAATAGGCTAAGCATGTAACAATGGTCCAAGATTCAAGGCAAGCTAAAGGGTGTATTGAACTACACTTAGCAAGACCAAACATGGCATGAATTTAATGACCAAAAACAGAGTTTTAGCACATAAAACAAAGCCCAAAAGACCACCTAGATGGCATCTAAATGGCTTGGATTCAAAAGCATGCACAAATGCACTTTCAAGGAACATACCACACAAGCTCATAAGGCATCAAAGAGGCATCCAAGACAAGCATACAAGCATGTCAAAGGGACTGAAATGATGCTACGAATGGTGCCAAACCACTGAAATAAAGCAAGTAACGCATGCTATACACTCACACACTTAAGGCCAACAAACCAAAAATGCAAAGGGGGTATATAATGCATGTCATGGCCGACCAAAATGACTAAGGACAGACCTCAAACATGGAAAAATAAGCACAAAAGCTTCACAAAGCTAGGCCTAAAACATGCTAGAACAATGGTTCACAACCTAAGGCATGTTAAGGCCTAAATATGGCATTACAAGGTAGGTATGCTAAGCATGCATGGTGTACCAAAACCAACTTAAAACCATGTTATATTATGAAAATATAAGCATGAAAAACAGCCAAGGCATGATCAACAAACCCTCAAACATGGTGCTTCCTCAAGAGGCCAAAAATGGTCCTTTCAAGGACAATAAGGAGAGGGGGTGGCCCTCTCCTTCTTGGGACTTCAAGGCACCATCCTTACCACTAAAATCCCTCAAGATTTCAATGGTGAGGAGGCCCAAACACCAAATTCCCGAAGCTCACTCAAAATAGCACAAAATGGAGCCCCTCAAGGCTTAAAAGGGGTCAAACACCTCCAAACCACAAAACACTCTAAACAAACTATTTAGAGGGCCCAAAAAAAAAACTTTTTTTATATTATACACTAAGCACAAAAACAGTTCTAAGATAGGCAAAAATAGTATGCAAGAATGGGGTAAAAAGGGGTAAGATTGTTACCCTTGAAGAACCTCTTCACAAATGGTGGACCAGCCCCTTCCTTGTGCTCAAAATAGCTCCAAAGCTTCAAGAACAAACCTCTGGCCCTTCACAAACTAAGAGAAGGTGTAACACTATGTGTTTGTGTGCAATAGTAAGCCTAAACACACACAAACACAAGAAAATGAGAGATATAGATATAGGATAGATATAAAACCCTAAACCTAATCCAGAGCTTTTCTCACAACTTCTCTCCCCAAAATCTCTAACCCTAAAGCCAAGAGAGAAGGGCTCCTCTTATAGAGGAGCCAATCTTGTAAAGCTTACCAAGGAAGCTAACAAGAAGGCTATCCCTCCATACACGTGTATGGAGGGGAACAAAATGCAAGCCAGCTGTTTTAAAATATCTGCAAAAGTAGATGAACAGTAGTCGGTTGCTCAAAAATGCCATTTTGACAAAATGGACTGCTGACCGGCAACAAAGAATGCCGACCGGCAATA
Organism: Camellia lanceoleosa; assembly: GCA_025200525.1. Taxonomy (NCBI): domain Eukaryota; kingdom Viridiplantae; phylum Streptophyta; class Magnoliopsida; order Ericales; family Theaceae; genus Camellia; species Camellia lanceoleosa. The sequence continues at coordinate 21,957,249 of CM045766.1, read as the reverse complement.
TACATTGCCGATGGCAACAAAATACCAGCCGACGGCCTCTAGCCATGGCCAGTGATGTGTGGGGATGCCTCACAAGACATTCCCTGCCCTTCCAAGGCAAAACACAAATGTTTGGTGCAAAACCAGACACTGAACAGTCAAGTTCGGAGATCCTGAGGCAAGGCGCGTAGCCGAGACCTCTGGGAACTCCAAACGAACACAAACATGGATGATCACCGGGTGTTCAAACGGTGACGTCCAAGTCTTGAGGACGGTCAAAAATGGGGTGTCTATAGATGGGCACTCTGGTTATAACCAAATCTGCATTGCAGAGGAGGATATCCACAAGACAGCATTCAGATGTCTTGGAAATATTGGCACCTTCGATTAGTTTAAAATGCCATTTGGTTTGAAGAATGCTGGGGCTACGTATTAGAGGGCTATGAACACTATCTTTCATGATCTCATTGGAGGGTATCTAGAGTGTTATATTGATGACATTGTAGTGAAATCCCAGTCCATAGAGGATCATCTATTTCACTTAGAAGCAGCTTTTGAAAGGATGAGGAAGTTCAAGTTGAAACTTAATCCTCTTAAGTGTGCTTTTGGTGTATCATCTGGAAACTTCTTGGGTTATATAGTGCACAAGAAAGGAATACAGATTGATCAGAATAAAGCTAAAGCCATCATTGAAGCCAGGCCCCCATCAAGTAAGAAAGAATTACAAAGGTTCCTTGGGCAGGTTAACTTTCTTCGAAGGTTCATTTCTAACACTGCAGGGAAAACTAAAGTATTTTCTTCCTTGTTAAAATTTGAAAGATGAAGAGGAATTTGTGTGGACAAGAGCATCAAATTGCTTCGAAGGTATCAAAGCCTACTTGGCCAACCCTCCAGTCTTGATGCCACCAAAGGGAACAAGCCCTTGAAGTTGTACATAAAGCAGCAGAAGATTCATTGGGAGCTTTTTTGGCCAAGACAATGAAGAAGGCAAGGAGCAAGCTATTTATTACCTTAGTAGGTTTTTAAATTCTTGTGAATGTAAATATTCAGTTGTTAAAAGGCTGTGTCTTACTTTGTATTTTCTTTGCAATGAAATTAAGATATTATCTTTTACCTAGCTGTCTTGGTAATTGCAACCACAGTTGGTTAAATACATGTTATCTAGACCTATGTTGAGGGGAGAATTGGCAAGTGGATACTAGCCTTATCGAATTTCATCTAGAGTATGTCCCCCAAAAGGGCGATAAAGGGCGAGTTTTAGCCAATTTTACAGCGAGACCAACCATCTCAAACAGAGAGCCAAGAGATAATGGAACTTGGTATGGCTAGTGTTGAGCCATGGCAGATGTGGTTCGATGGGTCGAAAGCCAATGGCTTAATTAGAATTGGTGTTGTGATTAAATCTCCACAAGGGGTAGAAACTACACATGGTTTCAGAGTGGATGAAGCCACCTGTTCCAATAACCAGGCTGAATATGAAGCCTTAATAGTGGGACTAGAAATTCTTATTGGATTATAAGTACATGCAGTTGACATATTTGGGGACTCTCAATTGGTGGTTAACCAAGTAAAAGGGATTTTCAAGTGTCAAAGCATAAGTATTTTGCCATATTATGTCGTTGCATTACATCTGCTTTCTCAGTTTCAAATAGCAAATGTAACTCATGTTCCAAGATTCTTGAACAATAGAGCTAATGATGTAGCTCAGAAAGCTTCGAACTTCAAGAAAAGGGATAATACTCAAAGGGACATAAGCCAAACAACATATCAAAGATTAATACAACCTTTGAATAAAAGGAATGCGGTCTTGGAAGTCAATCATAATGACTTACAAGAACAAGATTGGAGGCACCCAATAATGCAATACTTAGCTGGTCCATCTTCGAAGGCCAGCAGGAAAATCAAATTACAGTCTATGCAATATATGATATGTGGCAATGCTCTCTACAAAAGGGGGGGGGGAGATGGCTTATTGCTGGAATGTTTAGGCCCAAAAGAAGCATTAACAGCTATGGCTGAGGTTCATGAAGGCATCTGTGGTGCTCATCAGCCTGGTGTAAAGATGAGATGGTTGCTTTGAAGGCATTCCTACTATTGGCCAACTATCCTTAAAGACTGCATAGAATATGCAAAGGGTTGCCAGGCATGCCAAGAGCATGGCACAATAAGGCCTGTGCCCATAACTGACCTTCATGCAGTAGTAAAGCCCTGGCCATTCAGAGGGTGGGCCATGGATATGATGGGGAAAATACACCCACCTTTTTCGAAGCATCATTGTTTCGTTTTAGTGGCCACTGATTACTTTACTAAGTGGGTAGAAGCCAAGCCATACAAGGCTGTAGATCAGACGGAGGTCATTGGGTTCATTAAAGATTTGATCCATAGATTTGGCATCCCACAAACCATAACTGTGGATAATGAGACTGTGTTCGATGGAAAAATGGTGAGGTCTTTTGTGGCAGAGTTTGGAATTAGCCTTGTTAATTCCACACCTTATTATGCACAAGCCAATAGTCAAGCTGAATCATCTAACAAGTCCTTAAAAAAAAGAATACAAAAGGTTGTGGAAGATAACCCCAGGGATTGGCATAACCTTTTGTTGGATGTTTTATGGGCATACAGAACTTCCCCAAGATCAAGCACAGGAGTCACACCTTATGCCCTAGTATATGGGCATGATGCAGTTTTACCTGTGGAAATTAATGTTAAATCTTTGAGGGTAAGATGCCAAGATCAGTTAGATCCTGAGCAATACCGTCAAAGTATGTGCTTAGAGTTAGAAGGCATAAATGGCGAGAATTTTGGCATTAAATAGCATTCTTTTTCCAAAAAAAAAGCGAAAGAATTATAACAAGAAAGTCAAACACATTGGCTTTGATGAAGGTGATTTGGTATGGAAAACAATACTCCCAATAGGAATTAAAAGCCATAATTTTGGCAAATGGCCACCCTAGCGGGAAGGACCATATCAAATTCATAGAGTTACGCTTTTTGGAGCATACCATTTGAGAAATTTGAATGGGTATGTACATCCCAAAAAGATTAATGGCGATATTTGAAGCCTTATTTTCCAACCATTTGGGAAACACAAGGAATAAAATAAATATTAAATACAAAAACACAAAGGCTCGAATGATAGACAAAATTTGCTCTTTTATAAAGAATTAAGTACATTGTGCCAAATTGGCCCGAAATCATTACAATGTCTTAATTGTTTTTGTCTGATAGATTCCCTATTGTTAAGTGATGAAAATAATTGAATAATTTGCAGCCATCTCTCCCTTTCGATCGGCGTTCTTGGTTGGTGATTTGCAATTTAGTGTCGATTCGAACCAAGGCTGGTTTCTGCACTAACTCCTCTTCGAGTTGGGCTTTCCTCTCCAACAATTTGGACTCGAAAGTGGAAAGGAGAGTGTTGTTCTTCGAGTTGATACTTGATATGCACTTGGGAAACAAAACTACGTCGCCCAATTTCTCACCTCGGCCTTGCGGCTTGACAAATCTTGATGTAAAATTGGCGATGCTTCTGCCTGAGACAAATGGCATGAAACATCCATGCTTGACTGTTCATCAAGTTTACAGCACTGGAGGAACCCATTTCTGATTATAGGCCTTTGTAGAGCCTCGAAAGGAATCCTCGAAAAGGAAGTCAGTAGTTCCAGGCATGTGTCTGGGTCTATCAAAGGTCCAGAAGGCTTGCTGCTGGAGGAAGAACTCTCAAAAATTTCCAGTAAGGAGTCAGCCAAGACTAATGGCTAAGCTTCAGCATTGAATGTTGGAGAGATAGAGGGTATGTCAAAAAGACTAGCTAATCTGGCCTCAAAAACATCAACCTCATCCATAGACATGAGGGGTGCAGAAAGTGTTGTGATAAAAGACACAGAAGACTGCATGAGGATAGGAGAAATAAAGGGAGCATCTTTGGCAACTTCTATGGTCTTAGCCACCAATGAATCAAGAGAAGATGGGCTGGAAGTAGGCAAAGGTAATGAACTATGGGTTGGAAGACTACCAGCACCCTCTGTAAGAGGATTAACTCCCATCAAAGATGGAGTAGCAGTTGGAGTTTCTGTGAAAGACGGAGGAAGAGCAAGGCTCGAAGAAGAAGTGGACTAAGGTAGATCGAAAGTCAGGAAAGGGAGGTATGGCTCTATCCCAAGAAGGAGAGATGTAGGAATGCTTGGCATCAGGGAAAGTATAGGAAGTGTAGACCTTGGAAGTGGGAGGATAATTTGAGTAGTCCTCACATCCTGCATCTGGTCAACTTCAACTGAAACTGAGGGGGGCCTTACTGGAAAGAAAGCGATGGGTGTTCTTTGCAAAAGGAAGAAATACAAAGGACTGTCAAAATTCAATATCAAAAGTTGACAAAGGAAAAATAGCGGAAGTGTGAAAGAAATTACTTGTTCCAGAGGTATTAGCACTGATGGGAGAGCTGCGAAGGGAGTAATGCTCGGCAGTTTATTGCCTTCTTGCAGCTTCCCTTTGAAGTGCATCAACAGCAGCAGCTTCATCTCTAGAAAATTGTTGTTGCCGTCTCTTCTCGGCCCTCTCAAAAACAATTATTGCCTTGGAATGTTCCTGCTCTACTGCCTTGGCAGCTGCTTCATGAATGTGGTCTTCAACCAAGTCAGTAGTGTAGACACCCCATTTTTGACCGACCTTAAGACTCAGACGTCACCGATTGAGCGCTTGGTGATGTTGCATATCGTGCTCATCCAGAGGTTTCAGAGTCTCAGTCGTGAGCCTTGCCTCCGAACTTCTGGGCTTTTCTGTGCCTTGCCTCGGTTTGCGAACCAAGCTCGGTTTTCTATGTTTCTCTTCCCAAAGGGAGGGAGAGGTCTTGTAGACCATCTCTCAGTGGCCGTGGGCTACATTTCGTGGTCGTAGGCCATTCTTTCCATTTCGGAGCCCGGTTCCTGGTTTTCGAAGCCGTCAGGCCGTGTGCCTCGGTTCGGAACCGCCTAACTACCTCTGTTTGCACTGGTTTTTGGCATGCATCCTATTTACTCCCTTTTGAGGGACACTGTGGTCTGAGAGACCCACTTCGTGGTCGAACACCACTCCGGTGCCCTATGATCGATTTGGGGCCTCGAATTGGCGTTTGACCCCGAACCTTCATTTTGCATCGGTTTTCGTTCATTTTTGGCAGGGACCTCTGTTTCATCACTAGGAAGGTCATAGAAGGGTGGGAGGCCAGTAATTGTTTCAGCAACCAGTTATATTCCTTCATCGCCCTCCGATGCACATTTTTCTCACTTCAAAGCCAATGTTGACCACCCTAAGGCCACTTTCTTCAGCTCCAAACCACATATTTGTGTTGTACAGACTTGGGAGGGCACAAATATCACATGGCCGGCCAGTAATTCCATTTGAACCTTTTGAACCCCTTTGAAAAATGGCTTGTTCTCTCTCATGTTTCACTTCCTCCAATTTTGGACCACAGGGCTGTGTTGAGGGCATCTGGGAGGACACCAATTTGTGGTGGCCGGCCATTAATTCACCTTGGCCTTTTTGACCCCTGGCCGGCCGGCCATGTGGGTGTGACCACCTGACTCAAAACTAGCGGCCTTGCTCCTCAAGGTGAGTACATTACAGCTGTATACTCTTTTCCCCCCAAAAATCTGTATCCGGGGGGGACAACTTTTGGGGGGAAACTTGGCTTGTTTTCCCCCCATTTTTTCCCTCCTTTTCTCCCCCTCTTTGGTCCATATAACCAGCCTCTAGCATTGGTCAAGGGTTGGAAAAATTTGCCTTGAGCTTGCATTTACATACCTCCCTCCATCTCTCTCTTTAACCCTCAAAAAACAACCAAGTTCTACCCCTTTTTCACACCACCACCTAGCACTACACTACCACTTCCATTTCCAGCAGCTTAGAGGTCTTCTCAGAGGCTAGGAGGCACCATTTTTCAGTCCAAGAGGCAGCCAAGGCTTGGTCTTCAAGGGTAAGCACCATTTCCCCCTTTTCTAGCTCATTTTTGTACCATTTCTTATCCCTCTTTGCTTACTGTTTTGAGCTCCAGCCATAACTGGAAATGTCATTTTTTTGAGTTCATTTTTCTGTTTCATTAAGGGTCTTACCCTATTTGGAACCCCCATTTTACACTTGCTTCAATATCCCTTTGTATGCTATTATCTTGCATAGTATTTTTGGCCTATGTGTAATCTTTTTTGAGGGATGATATAAACTGTAACTAAGCTTATTTTGAGCCCTTATTCAACATTGAAGAAGGGCTCACCACTGCTTGGGACCTCCATGTATCACTTGCCATTGTACCCCTCATTGGTCCCCATTTTTGCATGGTTTATTAGCTTATTGAGCTTCTGTTTTTGGACCTTGGTTCGAACTGAAAATAGGCTTATTTTGATCCCCTCTTCATTCTTCATCAAGGGTCTATAGATTTTTGAGACACCCTTTGTATACTTCATGTTATAGCCCTTTTGGTGGCCCCATTTTGCATGATATTTTGAGCCTATTTTTACACTGTTTTGAGTTCGTCCATCAACTGTAAAAAGAATTATTTTGGGTCATTCTTCAACATTTTTTAAGGGCCCTCACTTGTTTGAGACCTCCATGCACCACTTGCTTCTTTGCCCCTTTGTTGGCCTATTTCTTGCATAGCATTTTGAGCATACTTGTACCTATTTTTGGAGTCTGTCATAAACTGTAATACATCATATTTTTGGCCCCTCTTCAATATTGTAGAAGGCCCCTTCTCTGTTTGGGGCCAGAATTTGTGACTTGCTTCATTACCTCCCCTGCGGAGCCATTTTTGTATGCTAATTTAGCCCTACTTGGGCCCACTGTATGGCCTCACTCTAAACTGTAAAAATGCTTGTCTCAGGGCTTCCTTTCTTCTGTCTTTTCATTTCATATTCGAATTATGTATGCATTGTATAGTTACAGGCCATTTCATGCGCCAAAACCTGTGTTTCGGGACTCGTTTCATGCATCGGGTTTCATTTTACCGGGTTTCGGGGCTGTTTTGCATCTCATTTTACCTCTGATTTTTGCATGATAGTATGCCATTTTGTGTGTTTTTCCATGTCTTGTTAGAGTGGCATTCCGTGCCGTAGGTTCAGTTCTCGGTTTGCGTGCACGCATGCACGTATCCCGAGTTGTCTCATTTTCATCATTATGGCCTCTCATGTGAGTGTGGCTGAGGTCCACTCATGTTAGTGTAAGTTCATATTGCATTGTGTATGCCATTTCATTCCATAGCATTGTGTATGCTAGGTTGTATATTAGCGCATTGTGTATGCCATGTTTCCTCGTACATTGTGTATGCCATTTCATAGCATTTCGCATGTTAGGTTGTATCTTAGTTGCATTTCATGCATATCATGCATATTGCATCGTGTTCGGGATATGAGTTAGCAAGACGCGAAGCGAATGCGTTCCGTACTCAGTGACGGGCGTGTCTCAATTCGATCCGACACTCCGGATTATCCATGATGGAGTTAGGTTTTGTTGTATTTTCATATGCATTCATTTCATATTGAGTTGTGCAATTCGACTCCTCGGCCATCATGCATCGATATCGTGATTGGTGTGAAGGATCGAGACATGCATACATTTGTGAAAATACATTGCCATGCCCTTTCTGCTCTGTTGCGGCAAAATGAAGAATCGGCAACTTTTGAAGCTTGTACGCATTTCAAACGAGTGCAAGCAGAGGCTAATTGGGGCATCGTCATGGATTTCCGCACAAAACCTTGAACATGCATCATTCATCACCGGAGGCGGAATCAAAGCGATCCACGGCTTGCATGCGATTCTGACTTTCTTAGTTAATTTGTTAATTAATTAGGAATTTGTACATTATTTGGGTATTATTTGGACTGTACTATTCTTTTATTGGAATGTATATTTATTAGGACCCTCGTGCGAGGGCAAAATTGTAATAAGTGTGGGTGAGTGTGATGTATGTCTTCCAATCCCGTCTTTCTTCCTTTTATTTACACTTATGATGGTTAGATTAGGGCATATTTCAATTAGCATCTGTATGATAGCATGTTTGCATTCATTCATCATTTTGCATGCAGACTCGGCGCATCATACTACTGCATTTGTATTTCAATTCCAAGTTGAATACATGTTAGCTGTAGCATTCCATATGCCATGTTTAGAATAGCGAACTGCTATAGTTTGCATTTTTGCATGTGTTGCATTAGGCATTTACGTATATTTAGGATCATGCATGATTTCTAATGAGTTTTGTTTTGGCTTGGAGTACTCGGTGAGTTTTATGCTTTAGCATCCTTGCATGCGTGTGAGTGTTGCCATGAATAGCATGCTTACCATGAGGCTATTGCTTATGTGATATAAGCGCCTTGAATGCTGTGGGTGGAGGTTGGGTTATTTGGATTGGAACAATTCATCAAATGTTTGTTTTAAGCCCACTAGATAGTGGCAAAATCATGCATTTTAAGCCTACTGCGGGTAGCAAACCATTTTCAAACAAACATGAAATGTTTTGTTCCAATTAGGCGACCGGTCTATACTTGTATCTTGTCGCATCACATAGTAACCTAGGCTAATACTTAGGAATAAGAACACACAATGTTTTCAAAAATAGATATCATGGTTAGTAGAGGCGGTCTTTGATCGAGGCGAGAATGCTCACAGTGACCTTCCCAATCGTACCCAAGTTCGAGCGAGGCAACTTTGGTGATAGCGGACCGTGGCCTTTGGCACCGAGTCGGGGTTTCCTAAATTTCCCATTAAAAACATTTAGGTGGCGACTCTGTATCACAGCAGCGATCCATGTTTGGCACTTCTTTTCAAAAATCTGTTTTCAAAATCGATTTGCGGATTTGGACTCTTTGGTTCAAGATTAGAACCGTGACATTTGAGTCCTTGAGCGTAGTGACCCCAATATGAGCAGGCAGGACTTAACCCTCCGGGCGTTCGGGGGCGTCTGATTTCTGGCGACTCTCTTTGAGGATTTAGAGAACTTGACTCGAACTCATGATATCTTGTTTTGACTACACTTGTGTGTTTCTTTGCATTGCATTTGCATTGGTGCGCCTAGGACACCGTGTTTGCCATCTGCTATTCTGAGCGGTTTCTTGGGAGGCTTGTCTTGTCAAGGCATGACCATAAAATTTGACGGTTGTGGGCTCTGCCCGATATGGGAACACAAACCCGGTTTCTGGGGCACCCTTTTGACCATTCGACCTAGTGCATATTGGATCCATAGTGACCATTCCAAACTAGGACGGGTTGCTTACCCGTTTATAGGTTGTTTGAAACATTTGCGTGCGTAGTGAAACCCTAGCTCTGACAAAATAGGATAGAAACCCTACCCCAACATAGGGGTGTTTTGGCTCTCACTTATCTGTTATGTGCTTTTAGAGTCGTCTCTCTGAGAATGCATGCATCGGTTTATGAGTTTGGGCATCGAACTGCGGGCATCGATCGATGTTGAGAATCGATTATCTGCGGGTATCGATTTTGGGGCGATGATTGAGGATATTGATCGGTGTTTGAGGGCAGTGTGTATTGACTTACGGTAGTGTGTTGTTATACTTGACCGTGTGTTGTGTATTTAATTTAAGTTTGTTATCTTGTCGTTTATCTGGTTATTTATTTCCTTTTCGCTTTATTTATCTTTTGCTAGGCGGGGTTTTTAGCACAATTGCTTCGAACGATAGATATTCCCCAAGCACTTTGGACGAGGTCGCAAACTCAATCGTCGAGGATCGGTTGGCGGACATCGATGTTCCTCCTACCCCGATTGTTAGAAGAAGGCCAAGGAGGCGCGATGTGTCGAGCGAGGATTCTGGGACGGCGGGCTACTTTAGCGACAAGCGGTCGGGTTGGGATTCTGTTTCGCCATAGAGATACACTTACGGTCGGTCAATTTGGACCAGCGAGAATATGGCGGGATAGAGAAATGATCGTCAAATGCAAGAGAGCATAAGGCAGTCTGAGGAGGATGCCATCCATGGCGAATTTTCTAAGCAACGAGCCACGATCATGGCCCGGCCGAGCTCATCACTAGGCTACCTTGAGAATCGACATCTGCTTCTCATCAGGTTCCTCCTCCACCAGGGCCCCCATTACCGAGCAGGCTCCTACTGTTCAGAATGCTCTGCCAAACACCCAGGACACCGGGCCAAACGTCCAGAATATCCAAGAGGGCACAAACCTTCCCACGGGGCTAGCTCGCCCAGCTTCCACCTCAAGCGTCCAAGACTCATACACCCAACCACGGACTCTCCTTTGAGTTGAAATCGACCATCTGACCCTAAAAGCGAGCAAGCTTGAGAAGCTTTTCAAGAAATCACAAGGGGTAAAAGCCATTAGGACATCGAAGATGGGTACACCGATGTAGCCGTAACATTGCAGACAGATTCAAGATGCCACAAATTGACGCTTGGCGGGTCAGGAGATCCCATGGTCCATCTTGGCTATTCTCGGACATCCTGCGGCCAATGGGCCTAACGACCACAAAAGCTTTCCTGTTTGGCGAACTTTGTCGGTGTGGCGGCCATCTGATCTTGAAGTTAGAAGATGAGGTAAAAAAATTTGGGATGAAATGGTTTGAGGCCTTTGTTGCCTGATACTCGTACAATACGGATCGAGATTACAACTCGTGATCTCGAAACAACAGCGAGAACCCAAGGAGACTTTCTCGGACTTTGTAACTTCGTTGGAGGGCAAAGGCATCGATGATGACCTTGAGGCCTCTGAGACAAAGATCAAATCGGGATGATTGTGCGCAATCTCAACGAAATTGATCACGAAGATGATCGTACTTCCCTTTCCCACCTTCTCAGTTTACGAGATGGAGTCTGATCGAGGATGCCATAAAACAAGGTCGATCGACCCGGGATAAGGAGCAACCGGAAGGACTTTCATAGTAACAATACTTGAGGCCCAAGTGGTATTTGCAAGCTGAGCCGAGAGGTGAGCATGGTCACCACCACTCCCCCTCCCTTAAGACCCACGACGGCCACGCCTTTCTCTGGCGCATCTGGAAGCAACACCCAAAACACCAAATATCAACCCGGAGGCCAAGAACCTTCACCCCTATATATGCCCTGTCCAAAGCTCTGGGGTATTAATCGAGAAAAAGCATTTGGCGCCCTAGAGCCGAGGCCACTACCAAATCCACTCCCTCCCTCTCATGACCCAGCAAAATACTGCGCGTATCACCAACAGCACAGTCATGACACCGACCGTTATTACAGATTGCGTCATGAGATTCAGGATCTTATTGACAAGCAGGTTATCGCGCCTCCCGAAAAACCCAACGTCACGATAAATCCTCTCCTACTACATAACCAAGCCCCTCCTCCCAACAGAATCAACTTCATCAAGCTGGGTCGTGTCTTACGATCCTAGTATCTATATCACCCATCCCACCTACCTAAGCGGAGGTGATCCTTCTGTCTGCCTTGACTTGTGCATGATGGACATCTCCACAACCCAATCTAAGCGGTGGTGGTGACCACCGAAGATGGAGACGATGATTCGAGAGGAAAAGGGAGTTCTTGAGTCGAGATTGAGCAGTCAGGAATCTTCTTTGAAGGAGCTTATGATCCAGTGAATACATCAATCGATGGGCGGTCTGAAATTTGAGTGTGGGGCCGAAAAAGCGAATTATGTGTGATTCGAGGGCCAGATTTGAAAGGAGCGGATGATCTAACGGTGTGGGAGAGGACTTTGCCAACCTCGGTTCTTGATGACCAAGAATCGGGAGATGACAATCAAGCTGGTTTGAATATGAGAGTCGGCGAAGTTCGGATGGTTAGATGATCAACGGACATCGTAGAATATCGACGAGCGAGGCGGCGGTAAAAGTATCGATGGTGGCGGAAGGCCGAGTCGAATCCACCGCGGAAGCGGCACTAAATTTCGCTCGAAATTTGGGGATTGTAAATCACGAGGAATATTGACCAACGGTATCTTGTGGCAGTTGGAACAACAAAGATTTGAGGATTCGAGAGAATCGGAAAAGCTAAGGCCCATGTGAAGTCGAGAGTCTTTGTGTGCAGGGCGAAATCTTTGCGGGCATGAGAATTTGAAGGTCTTTGAAGTGCGATCATCTGGGCCGGACGGTGTCTGTCATGAAGCCGGGATGTGGTGGGAAAGGCGATGACTTATGTCTTGCCCACCTGAGATGAGGATTGGGGAAGTAACCAACGGATGATACAGTATATTGTGAGATCGCTCATATGACAAGAAGTGGGCGATATTTCAAGCCGACACTTAGACCAACTTTGAGGCGTGCAGGAAAGACAAAAGAAATTGAAAGCGAAGGAGAAAGCAGTTGAAGAAGAAGGCGTGCTCAAGCAATTGAAGAAGATACAAGCGGACATCTCCATCTGGGGAATTTGCTTATGGCGTCATGAGTACCAGACGAGTGTCCTATCTGCTATGGACAAGGCCAAACTCTCTATAGATACTACACGGAAGCGGTGGTTGAATTTGGTCTTTCAGGAGGAGGTTCCCGGCATTAACCTTTTAGACAAGAACTACCGCTGAGGGCACAAATCATAACAAACCTCTCTATGTCTCGTGGAGTGTAGAGACAAGTGGATCGGTGGTACTTGTTGATCTGGGTCCGCCATCAATGTCTGCTTGACGAGCAGCGTATCTGTCGGGTTGAAGCCCGCGGACTTCGTGCCGACTACTCAAGTGATCGGGGCATATGATAATACTAGCGAGGAAGTGATGGGGAATTGTCAAAATTGACTTCGGGTTGGTCGGGACAACATAACATTGAATTTCATGTCTTGGGCGTTCCGCAACCTTCAATCTACTCTTGGGGGCGTGGTTGCACCAAGTGAAGCGATCTCTTCCACTTTACATCGGATGTTGAAGTACCCTCACGGGAAGGGGTGGCTATTGTCTTGAAATTCATCCATCCATCCGCCGCGGAAGTGTCTACACGATTCTAGAAATCGAGCATAGCACGGAGGATGTGTTCTTATCGGGGTTCACTTTGGTGAGGCGGGTGGTCTGAGAATATTATGGTACGTGAATGAAGGTGTATGCGTCGATTGCTCAATCCGTCTACCTCATGAACAAGCTACAACACATCCGGGATGGGATTAGGAAAAAGCGGCGGAAGGCGTTGCGGCATTGGCGAAGTGCCACACAACCCTCATACCTTTGGCTTGGGTTATCGCCCACCAAAGAGGATTGGGTGAGAAGGAAAAAATGGCGGAAGAGCGAGCAAAAGCGGTGGGAAGCCTTTTGAGTTAATGCATAGGCCCATTGAGGGTACCTGAGCAGGGCCTTTGTCCGGGGAGGAGGACTTTCCATTTGCGGCTTCGAGCCGTGGATAAGCGGAGAAAAGCGCGTGCGAGGCCGAGATCTTCTTGACTGCAACTATCGAGGATAGCGTTGCCTGCAGGCGAGCAGACCCATCGGTGAGGTTGGCGGTGTAAAGCGGTGGATCTGAGGGCCTGAAATTTGAAATGGGGGTAGCTTGGCATGTCTACTCTCGATCCTCCGATCGACCATAAGTGCTTGGGGATAACCGTGGTTTCCATGATTGGGGATGAAAGCAATTGCGAGCCAACCATGACTATCTTGGATGCATCTATCGCACCCTCTCTCACTTGGCAATCTGAGGAGGATTTTTGTCAGCGGCACGGGTCGGGTAGTGGCCGAATCTGATTCCAGGAGTCTTGTGAGTCGGAATCGATTCAGCTCGGCGAGTCTGAGTCTGGTACTCTGAGGATGTTAACGGATGCCACTGATCTGTCTAGGTCGTCTTTTCCTTTTCATTTGAGTCTGTTGTAAATGAATCGGACGATTTGGATGAACTTAATGAGAATCAAGTAGCTGTGGTTTACGAGTACTTTTACGTGCCCTTAATTTATTGCATTAATTAGGACTTTCAAAATTTTGAAAGCAGCGAGGGCGAAGTTCCTCGGTTTTACAAGCGATTAATTGAGCAAGAGCGGGAAAGATTTGTTAAACCCTAGTGGGCGAAATCACTACCGTGAACATTAGTCTTGAGGAGGACCAGGTGGTCGGATCGGGTCCACGTTGTCTTCGGAGAACCTTGGCTTAGTCGCTTTATTAAAAGATTTCAAAGATGTTTTCGCGTGGTCCCTCGAAGACATGCAGAATCGATCTGAGATTATCTGACATCGGATCCCCTTGACCGAGGCCCGACACATCAGCGAAACTTCGGGAGGATCCGCGGATGGGCTCTCAAAATTAAGGAAGAGGTCACCAAGCAAATCGGCGGGCTTCTCTTGGTATCGAATATCCGACTTGGTTGGCCAACATTGTTCGGTCTTAGAAGAAGGATGGCGGGATCCGGGTATCGTGGACTTGAGGATTTGAGCGAGCTAGTCAGAAGGGCGACTTTCCCCTACCGCATATTGATGAGTTGGTGGATTTCTGAGGAGACGCATTGCTTTCATTTATGGATGGCTTCTCGAGGCTACAACGGATAGTAATGGCACGGAAGGCAGGAAAAAGCGCATTCACCACCCGTGGAACATCTTGCTATAGAGTCATGCCATTTGGGTTGAAGAATCTTTGGAGCTACTTATCAGCAGACGCGACCACAATATTACATGATATGATCCACAAAGAGGTTGAGGTGTATGTGGGCGACATGATTGTCAAATCCAAGGAAGAGGGCCACTACACGCCTTGCACAAGTTTTTCAAGGATCGGGGAGTTCGGTTGCGGCTAAACCCTCGAAATGTACATTGATTATTCTGTTGGGAAAAAATGCTAGGGTTTACGATTACACAAAGGGGCATCGAGGTCGACCCTTCAAAATCAAGGCCATCTTAGAAATGCCACCACCAAGGACTGAAAAGGAGGTGCGAGGCTTTACGGGTAAAGTGCAATTCATAAGGCGGTTTATCTCAAAATTAACCTTGACTTGTGAACCACTTTTGGCCTCCTCAAGAAAGGAAAAAGTTCAATGGGACGGTAGATGTCAAGTTGCATTTGAGCAGTTAAAGAATATTCTGAGAACACCGTGTTGTCACCACGAGAACGAAGCAGTTGATTTTGTATCTGTCGATGCTTGAAACTACAATGGGCTGCATGCTTGCACAAGAATCGAAGACAAGGTGGAAGAGCCATCTACTATCTCGGCAAGAAGATCTTTAAGTCTGAAACCCGCTACACTCATTTGGAAAAAGGCTTGCTTAGCTTTGGTATGGGCTACCGAAGGCTGCGGCACTACTGTTAGCTCACTCTGTAATGTTGGTTTCACGACTTGATCCCATCAAATATCTTTTAGAAACCGGCACTTACGGGTAGGCTAGCTCGTTGGTTCTTTGTTGCTCTCGAATTTGATCTAAAGTATGTAACCATAAGTCGGTCAAAAGCGGAAGCGATGGCGAGAATTCTTAGCCGACCATCCGGTGGAAGGGGTGAAGCGATCAGTATTTATTCGAGATGAAGCCATTTTACACATCGGCAGCGAAACTTGGGCGATGTACTTTGGCGGGCGTCAAATCAATACGGGTATGGGATAGGAGTGTTCTTGATAGCAGACAATTCCGTATCCCTCTAGCCTTCAAACTCGATTCAAAGTCTCGAACAATGAAGCGAGAATATGAGGCGTGTATTCTTTGGTCTAAAGCGCCACGGAACTAGGGGCAAAGGCGGTTGGGCGTCATTGGGGACTCGAACCTTGTTGTGTCTCAAGCTAAAGGAGCTGGAAAGTAAAGAGGAAAAGATGATGATGTATCACGGACCTTGGATTTTGATTCCTCGGTTTGAGAAGCTAAGTTTTACTCATCTACTAGAGAGAACAACGAGTTCATGATTCTTTAACAACTCTATCTTCTATGATAGACATCCGTGTGGAGTCGGATCGTCCGGTCATCATCGACGAAATTTGCACTGCCTCTGAGTCGATTGCGCTATAGATGAAGTTGAGGAAAACCCTGGTATTACGACATCTGGAACTTCTTGGAGAAAAAGCATACCTTGAGGTAAATGCCAAAGACAAAAGAAATCGGGAGAATGGCGATTCAGTTCATCATCTGCGAGGGTAAAGCGTATAAAAGGGTCATCTGGGAATGCATAAGCGTGCGTTGATCTTAGAAGAGTCAAAAGCGTCGATGGAAGCCATCACGGGGAGAATGTGGTGCGCACATGAATGGGGTAATGTTGTACGGAAGATCCTCGAGCGGGGTTATTCTTGGTCCACCATGGAGGAGGATTGTATTGGTTTCGTCGGCGATGCCACAAATGTCGATTCATGCAAATCGCATGAACATTCCGCCGTCAAAATTGTACAACATGACCGCCATGGCCATTTTGATCAGGAATTGATGTAATCGAATATTACGCCCGAAGGGTCGAATGGGCATGAGTTCATCTTGGTAGCGATAGATTATTTCACAAAGTGGGTTGAGGCCCAATCTTATGCGGTGTTGAAGGCTTATGCGTCATAAAATTTATCGAAACAACATCATCTGTCGCTACGGGGTCCCCAAAGCGAAATAATTTGGACAATGGTTCCCACTTCAAGAAGGAAGTGATTGATTTGTTGGAAAAATACAATGTGGCTTTTCATAAGTCATCTACCTATCGACATGAAACCAATGGGCGGTTGAGGCCGTAACAAGAATATCAAGCGCATATTGCGAAGATGGTGGAAACCTCTAGGATTGGCGGATAATTTGCCGTTTGCTCTGTGGGGCTCTGGGACTTCAATCGAGAACTTCTCTTTGGGCGACTCGTACTCATTGGTTTATGGGATGGAGGCCGTTCTACCTATTGAGATTGAGGTTCCGTCATTACAGTATTGGCGAGTGTCAAATAAGCGAATGATTAGCGTGAGCGATTTGAGAACTTATGCTTTTCGATGAAAGAAATGAAAGTTGTACCATGTCCAAGGTTATCAGCGAGAATCGCCCGGGCTTTCAACAAGAAGGTTAAGTCCAGGAATTTAAAGTAAGGAGATTTGGTACTCAAAGACAACTGAGCTCCCATCCACGATCCAAGGGGCAAGTTCAGACCCAATTGGACTGGCCCTTACATCATCAAGTCAATCTGGTCGAATTGGGCTGTGGTTACGATGGATCTAGATGGCTTAGAGTTTTCCCAACCGATCAACATGGACAAGTTGAAGAAATATTACCCATGAGAGGCTCGCTGGGCGAAAACCGAAAAGGCGACCTAGGCAAAACTTCGAGCACAAAAATTTGAAATTATAAAAGCGGGCTCGCAAGGTTGAAAACCATAAAGGCGGCCTTGGCAAAAGTTAGGCGCAAAAGGAGAGTGAAAATACGGCGAACCTAAGCTGAACTCGTAAGGCTTGATTCCCATCCTTGGGATCGTGGCGACTTCATTACGAAGTTGACCACAACCTTTTCCCGATCTACTTTGTCCATATTGATCATCTCAGTCATCTTTGTCCATCTACATTCATCATGATCTCCAGTACAGTGCTATTCTGACTAGGGGCAACTTTAGATTTGCCACAGTCTTCTTGATACTATTAGGACTAGGGGCAACTTTCCAGTTGCTAGGATCCGGGGTTGTGCATCTCAGTGACAGATCTCAGGCGTGTCCAGTTCTGATCCATATCGAAAATAGTTTTGAAAAGTTTTAATAAAGTTGACTTTGTTGAAATTAATCTTTTCATAACTAAGACCATTTTGGACCAAAGCGGAAAATTTTGATTACCACAACCTTCAATTTCATTGATTTCAAAAGCGAGTTCTCTGCTCTTGCATACAATTGAAGTTGCTCTTTTATTACACTCATAATGAAAACTTGAAAGTACTAATAAAGCAATAAATCTGGGGCATAGTCAAGTCAGGTGACCCTGCGCCCCCTCCCAGAGCTAGTCGAAGCCTCTGATGCCAAGCTAGGCTCGATCTGAGCCTCCTCATTGAGCCAATCCGGCCTTTCGTCGAGACAAAGTCTTGAGTTGAAAGTAGGGGCGGGGGCAGGAGTTCTCTAGTCCTCCATCTTAGTGGCATATCAGGCAAGTTGTGCGCCTCGGACCGGGAATGCAGCCGGATACTCAATCCCCTCTGGTGGGCAAGTCTGATCATGACCAAAGCGGCGCGAGGCAAGCGGAAAATAGAATACCGATGGGTCGAGACCAATCAAGCTGAATCGATCGGCGGGACATGCTATAACCCATTCTTTGGGAGATTGAGCCAAGAGGCGGCGCCAAGCAATGCGATCTGCGGACAAGTTGCACATCGGTCGAACCACCACCTTTCATGGGGCATCAACTAAGCGTTGGCGAAAAAAGTAGCAGCGGTGAGTAAAATTTGGACAAGAGTCCACAACACGCAATTTATCCATCAACCATACAGGGAGGGATGAAAAATGAGAGAATAAAGAATAGAGATGTGCGATGAGAAAAAAAGTAAGAAAAGGGTTTTGTGAGAAAAAGCGAGCACGAGGGCAGTGATGTGAGCAAATATATATGCGAGATTGGGTGGGAAACATTACTGTAGCAATAGTGGACTCCTACCAAATCTGTGCGTCTCCGGCGATAAAGCATCAAACCCATCGGCGTCTCGGCGATGTCATAGCGATCTGACTCTTTCCTTCTCTCAAGCGTGAGCAACTTCAACCCAGCGGATGCTAGATCCACCAAATCTGAAGTGAGAAAGTGGGATAGCATACACAAGCAAAGGCGTGTTGCGAAAGCCTTGCCAATAATGGTTGCTTGATGCTTGACATCGAGCGATGGATCAAGCGAGCGTCCGGTTCCGTTGCGGATCGAGACCGAGCATCATGCATGGTGAGCCCACATTTCCCCTAAAGCTTGGGCGTGGCCAAAAGCGAAATTGAGGCGAATTTCTTCCTGGCGTTGATTCCATCAAAACACGAAAATCTTGAAAGTTGGACATACCTCTTGCCATGAAAGCTGAAAACATCGTCCTTGGGTTCCAAAACCTCTTGCGGCATGGAGGAAGGAAAGTGCGGTAGTCTTGACTCGATGGGAATAGTGCATTCAAGCGAAACCTCGGAAATTCAACTTTTAGAGCCATCTAGAAGAGATCCAAGATGTGAGATTTTCTGAGAAATGCCTCCATTTTTTGTGCAAAGCGATGATGAAATGAATGAGTCGAGGTTGGAGCTTTTATAGAGGATGGGACACTATTAGGGGACACGTGTCAAAATTTGTGTTCTTTGAAATAAGTGGCCGTAGGCCACCTTTTCTAGTGGGCCACATTTCTCCCCTCGGATACAAAAAGCGGCGGCCGGCTCAAAAGTGGCGGCCATGCTCCAATGTATGCCTTTGGTCTGTTTTGCCCTCGGAGGAAAGTTCCAGGCATTCCCAAGCATCGGATGTATCGGAGGTCTCCATTTCCCTCTGTTTCGGATGCGTTCCGTTGCCCAGATCGTCCGAAGTACGCTTTGTTTTGTTTATCAAGTTGTAATTTTTGCTTATCGAGTTGTCGTTTTGTTTATCGAGTTGTAAGTTTTGTCATTTGTTGTATTTTGTGTTTTGAGTTGTTACTCTTTGTTTACATAATTTTGTTAAGTCTTGTTTATCGAGTCGTTAACATTGTTGTATTTTCTTATCGAGTTGTAAACTTGCTAAGATTCTGTTATTTCTTAGTGAGTCGAGTTGTTTGATTTGTTCGTCGGTTCATTACGACGGTAAATACAGTGCACATTTCCATTCAATCCCATTTTGTGCAAAATGATGCGATCACGATCTTTGAGAGCATAAAAATACAACACTTTTCAAAAATTTGTTTCACCCATCATATTTCCTTTTACAAATAAAGGTACAAGTTTCTGAAAATAAAAGCGCCTAACAATATGCAAAGTGCTACAAACTACTAGCAAAAAGGAAAATAAAAGCGAGAAGCAATGACATCAATACCCTCGGGAGGCGGGAATGAGAGGCCCTCCTCATCCTCTTCTGAGACAACCTCTGCACCATCATCATCCGGGGGTGAATTTGTCATCCTCAGGATCCCCCTCAGCCTCGCCTCCACTCCCGGAACCAAGACCGGAATCCCCCTCCTCAGCGGATGTCTCCGACTGACGGTCTGCGACCTCCTCCTCCTCATCCTCATCGGGCTCCGCCTCTATAATATGTGCCCTGCGTCTGCGAGAGGACCCTCCTCGAGCTCCTCGGAAAGGCCTGGATGGCCCAGCTCCTCGAAAGGGCCCAGATGGCCCAGCGCCTCGAAAAGGTCCAGACGATCGACCTCCCTGAGAAGGCCCGGGTGGCCCGGCCTACGGCAGAGTATATACAGGAGGCATCTGAAAGTGAAGAGTCCAATACATCAGTTCGAATATGAAAATCAGATGCAAGTATAGTATGTGAGTGGGGTGTGTGTCAGATGTGTTCTACACAAACAGCCTATCAATGCAGTGGAATGTTCAAAACCAGCGTGTCATCAGAAATATGATAAATGCAAGAAAGATGAGCGATACTGCACACCCATAATGTATTGCCTCCCTCAGCGAGGATCATGCCCTCAAATCGGCCATCACTCCAAGCATCTCATCCACGTACTCAACGAGGCTGCGGATACAAATGCAAAACCATCGATAAAGGAATGAATGTCCAAGTATCCATTGATAAATCAAAGGTAAAAACATCGGTGGTGAATCGGGATCTCGACATATCTATGGTCGGAAGGGAGGCTCGGCGAGACACAGTAAGGAACCCCAAATCGCCAACTCGTCAACTTTCGGTCGGCATGTCGGCCACCGGGATGATGAAGAGTCGGAGGATTGGGGCAGACCCACCCCACCTCTAGGCGTACCGGCCTCTTTGGAAGGGATATCTGTAGCAGAGCGACTCGAAGATGGCACACCGAGGCCTCGATGTGGTCGCACTCCGTCAAGGAGGCATCGGATATCACGTGGCGATAAGTGGCATAGTCCCCCTCCTCAAGATGTAGCAAAGCATCGATTACTTGACATAGCACTAACAACATCTGGGAAGAGAGCCTATCGGCGATCCATATCTTGTTGGGAGTCTTTGGGAGGTCTGAAGTGTACCCCATACAGCATAAAAAGCGTTCCCCGAAACCATGCTCTACCAAGGTCCTTGACGAGGATCTGTCTTTGGGAGGTGCCGATCCTCCGGCATCTTGAAATCGGAGACCATCACCCAAGGCGCCCAGTGCCATGTGTCTGCGGATAACAAGTGCATAAACCAATCGAAATCGGGAATATCTGGCGAGATCAAAGATGAAAAGCGGAAGGGAGAGTTGAAATACCTCCGTCGTCATACGGTGTCAAAATCTTGCCGTAGATAAAAGAGTCTCTCGGGGTCTCGGCGGTCTTGGCCCTCGAATACCGGTGAGTCTGCAGGGGTCATGAGGGGCCACCACCAACTCTGGGGCTAACGTCGGAAATATCGTAGACCCATAAGCGAGGAAGCGATGAGAATGTAAATACAAAGTCTTGAGGGCAAAATCTGAGTGTAAAGTCGTTGTGTGTGCAATGTACAAGTAATGAGGCGAAATGTAAATCAAGAGGGCGAAAGTACCTCGGGCTCTCCAATAACCGCCAAGTAAGTCTCCACCCGCGGAGGTCGCGCTCATGTAGCGATAAGGGTAGCGGTGGCGCCACCCAGTCGTCTGCGTCAGACTTGTGATAGGTCCACAGGCGCTCAACAATCTGACCCAACCGTGTTCCCTCTATCGTGAGCAGAGTAGTCGAAGAGGAACATAAGAAAACCACCAGACATCTTGCTCTGCCTCCTCGAGTCCGGGCTCCATCCTCCCTCGAAAATGGGAAGAACCAGGTGTATCGGACTCTCAGGAAGCTCTATCAGCAGTAGGCGGGCCCCGACAAATGTATCCAAGCGGCCTCCCATTCGCCCATGTCCTCGTCGTAAGGAATGGGCCAACCTCCTATGTCGGGCCGGTCAATCTGACAAAATCGGCGGGGTCATAGTCAAATCGATGGCGGAAAAATGAAAGGAGTTGGTGGTGTCCCACCATCTCTCCACCAAAGCTGCCATCAGTGTCCTCCTGGCAGGACAACGCGATAACCCAGCATAGAAGGACCCGAACCCCGGCAAATCAACTAAATCCCGGACAGCCTCCGGGAGCTCAGCATACCAATCTCTAGCAGCGGTGGGCCGTATCCCTTGGTCACGAGAACCAACTTGCATTCAGAATGAATACATGTGTCAGTATAAAATGAATGAGTTGTGTGCAAATGAAATGAATAAGCCATGTGCAAGTAAATAGGCTGCGTGTGAAGTAAAGTAAGTGAACTGTGTGTTCTACTCTACATCAGTGTGTCTTTGCGTGTTCACCTTCAATTTGGGCTATGGAGTGAAATTTGTGTGTTCTACTCTACATCGGTGTGTCTTTGCGTGTTCACCTTCAATTTAGAACATGTGTTGAGAAGATCCGAGTTAGAGTGTGTGTTCTACTCTACATCGGTGTGTCTTTGCGTGTTCACCTTCGATTTGGGCTGTGTGTTTAGAAGATCCGAGTTAGGGCTGTGTGTTCTACTCTACATCAGTGTGTGCTACGTGTTCACCTTCAGTTTGGGCTGTGTGTTCAGAAAATCCGAGTTAGGGCTGTGTGTTCTACTCTACATCGGTGTGTCTTTGCGTGTTCACCTTCAATTTGGTGTGTGTTCGGAAAGATCCGAGTTAGGGCTATGTGTTCTACTCTACATCGGTGTGTCTTGCGTGTTCACCTTCAATTTGGGTGTGTGTTGAAGATCCGAGTTAGAGTGTGTTCTACTCTCAATCGGTGTGTCTTTGCGTGTTCACCTTCAATTTGGGGTGTGTGTTGAGAAAATCCGAGTTAGAGTGCGTGTTCTATTCTCAATCGATTAGTGTGCGTGTGTTCACCTCAACGGCAATGTGTGTTCGACATCAAAATATGAAATTGCGTGTTGATCTCAAATGTTTGGGCTGCGTGTTCAACTCTCAATCAGTATGTGCCGTGTGTTCACCTCAACAATGAACTGTGTGTTCGACATCAAAGAATGGACTGTGTGTGTTCATCTCAGAATTCAAGTATTGGGCCGTGTGTTCAATTCCCTACCGGTGTGTGCCGTGCGTCCACAATCAATTTATGGGCCCAGTGTTCAGAAATTCAAGTGATTGAATTGTGTGTTCAGAATGCAAACAGGATGCTGTGTCATGAACTAAACATTCTAAATAAGCTGCTTACTCAAAATGAGCAGACAAACATGGCAAAGACACGAAGTGCATGAAAAACACAGAATATGTTGCAGAAAAGGTAAAAAACGAAGTAAATACCTCTCGTGCCTCGTGGGAGAGGTGATACTCTGGCTCCCGCAGAAGCAGATCTCCGGGTGCTCGCTCATTAAAGTCAGTGAAGTGATGAAAAACGGCCTGCGGAAGAACGTGTGCCAGCGGGGCGTACCTCTTGGGAATGAAGGGTCGAACCCTCGGAGGCAGAGCCATGACATCAAAATCATCCTCGGCACTCGGAGGACCTCCGCTGTGAGGAAAATGACCGGCCATTTCGGAAAATCTGCAAAAAGGAGCAAAAATGAGCAAAATGAGCCAAAATTGGAAAAAGTCAACAAAAGTCAACTCTCGGGAAATGAAAAAAGTCAACAAAAGTCAACCCCCGAGAAAATCTTCCAAATGTTGAGACAAACTTACCTCAAGTGGCGAAAATGAGAAAAGAAGCCCCGAAATCAAAATTTAATCGGTTCAAAGTGTTTAAAACTGAAAGTTTTAGAAAACAACTGCGTGGGGGTTGGAAAAGCGTATAAAGCTCAAATCTGGAGAAAAAATGGTTTGGGAGGGAGGAGAAGATGATTTGGACTGAAGTTATGAGCTCAAAGTGTTTGGGTGAGTGTATTTAAAGAAAAGAGGGTGAAAAAGACAAAATTACCCATGGATTTGGGCGGTGATGAGCCATTCTCTTTGAAACGGCGGTGGCCTCCCGAGAAAAAGCGGCGGTGGTGTTCCCCATGCTCACCTAGCTCTCTGCAAATTTTGAGGAAGATTGGAGTTCAGGGACTGAAAAAAAGTTCAAGAAAAGTGCACTTCGGCATGAAATCGCTCATAGGAACTTCGACTTCAATTTGACATGTGTCTCATCATTAT